>CM034153.1:59574942-60774942 GCA_019776745.2 Taxus chinensis
TCCTGTCTACTTTTACCAAGATTGCTCCAAACTATCCGAAAACTGTCCTGTGACAATCCACCGAATAGGGGGTCAACTTACAAGTTTTCCATCATAGAAATGACTCTGAAACCTTTATATACATAAATAAAAATCACATACATTAAAAATGAACATTTTATTCCAGACTCATTTGGAAATTCCTCCTCAAATAGAATCTTGATGAAACACACATTTTCTGTGGGGCCCACTTCTGACCACAATCTCTATCCTAATTTTAGAATATGGAGAAGTCCTCCACAAAATAAAATCATCACTTTTATGAACCAAGAAAAACTAATCGCTACATTACTTTCTCCAACTACTCCTAACTAGATGTTATCTAGTTTTCAATAACTTAGCTTCTTAACCATCCGTTCATTAAAACGGACAGTAAACCATCTCATTATTTTTTTGAAATATTCCATATAAATCACCAAAAATATAATTCCTAATATCTTCCGTTTCCTTCAATATATAATTCACAACAGCATAGAATGTTCACCGTTTGCTTTAACTCACACTCAATTACCCAGTTTTTTCCAAACTTTCATACTGCAATTCCTTCTTTAGAATGCCCTGAAACTTGGCATGACGCCCATAAAACATCCCTATAACCTTTACATAACTACCACAATACCTAATATAGTCTATAAACTCTCATCCTAGTGACTTACCCATTCTAACCACTTATTCTCAATTGTTTTCTTCCCAAAGACCTCAAATAAGAGTCTAACTTTTTGAATCTACCTAACCTCACCACCAACTTCAAGTAAACTATCCACCATGTGCTGCAACCATGATCCATCAATAAATAGATTATCCAAATTCATTCCTTTACCTCCTTATTGATGCTTTGGGCTAGAAATACATCTAGAAAAACCTGACTCCAACAAAAACTGACCACACTGACCGCATACAGACCCATATACGCCATAAAACATCATATGATCATGTTTGACTCCATTGGCAACACTCCAAAAAAGGAAATAATTTTTATACCATGATTCAACAGTAACCAACACAAGACCACTTTAGAACACACAAAAACCAACACTAAAATACCAATCACCTTCATGCTGGACATCTAATTGATACTTATAGGTAATCATAATCATCACATCACACATTTTTCAATTAATGGGTGTTGAAATCAATGACCACACTACCTAAATGACAAAAAGCCTAGCCTACAAATATCCCTTTTAAAATATCGACTACTTGACAAAAAAACACTACGTCTTTCCAATCATTATTTTTCTTTTGGGGGTTGCATCAACTTTTGATGTTTTGTGGCTCCTTCCTCATGCTCAAAATAGCATGGGCCAATGAAAAACTCAATTAAAGTTATCGAAACCCTAAAAATATATACCTCTTCCTAGTTACCTATCATTGCATACTATTCTAAGAAGTTTAGAATGCCCAATTCTTTATCATTACCCTTTCATATTCCATTGGTAGTTAGCCGCACTCCCTTTAGAATTAATTCAATTAATTCTACCATGCTTAAACCATACACTTATATCCCTTGGATAATTGAATTAAAATTTTGAATAAATAAATAGATATTATCCACTCACCCTCCACTTATCTCCACTTCACCCTCCAACTCACTTAAGTTGAAATACACCACTCCACTCAAGTTCTAGAACCATATAAAGGTGGAAGAAGAACATTAACACATATAAAAACCTTCTCGAATAAAATAAAAATCCAACCAAATATTCATTACCCCTTAAATAAGTAGTCAAACCATCCAACTGTACATACTAAATATGTTAGAAGCACAGTGAATGAGTGATCCTGAGGAAGTGTGGATGACATAGGTTCCCTAAATCTCTTAGGATTGGCTCAATACAGAAGATCACTTCGAGATTTCAGACACCTATTTGAATGTTGAAAATAGAGTCTGTATGTGCAAATGGTGGCTGGTCAAAGTTTAGGTCAATCCTGGTCAACACATGGACCAATGGCAAGATGACATGTGGCAGTTGGCGATAAGGAAAAATAAGATTTGCAGTTTGGTTTGCAACCTCCGATCTTCCTCAAGCGTAAAAATTGTGTGTGGGAACAAGAAGCTCAAATTTTATAGCGGGGGGATGACCGAGTGCCATGAGAACTATATTAATGCTACTGACGTGGTGGGATCTCAAACCACCATGTGGATGTCGAGCTAGAGATGAGCTATTATTTTTAGCTCAATTGGGTGATCAACTCCACTGAGTTGATCAAATTTCCATGCCATTCATGTAACTCAGTTAACTATTGACTCAAAATCTAGCTCAGGATTTATTTTATCCCATTTATCTATTTACCAATTCAGCCAGGGAAGATAAACATCACATATGGCTCACCCTTTTTATGGGCTTATCCATTATATCATGGTGGTTCAACACTCAAGAGTTGGCCAACGATTTTGGAGGTGGGTTCAATGTTCAACGTAACCACAGTACACAACAAACCAATGACTTGGTAGATATACCACTCGAAGGATTATTTAAACCAACAGAGGACCACACGGCCAACTCATTGGCCTTATCCAACAACTTGTCACTTTGTATATGGCGTAACGAATCCAAAAACCTTGTAACGTAGGGAAAAAAATTTCTGGGCATGGCCTTAACCACGGTTTAATGGATAGGACGAGTGTATTTTAAACCACAAACCCACCATTCACGCTGAAGATGTGGGACTAATCCAACTTAATGGTAAACGGTCAGCCCCGAAAAAGGGAGGTCAAAGCCTTAAACTCGCGACCTCATATGCACAAGAAACGCGCCCAACCAACTTGGCTAGCGAGTTGGTTAGGATATGGATGGTGTGATAAGTATCTAAAGAACCTATTTCGGCTACATTATTCTTATTTAAAGGCCTCTCCTATTTCATTCACACAACGAAGAATGCAAAGAGCTATAAGTTTTTTAAAGGGAGCTCAAGGAGGTAAAATAAAGGAGCTTGAGAAGAATTTCAAAAGCTTCCAAATTATTTCAATAGGCCTTATAATTATTTTTAAGGAAATATTTTTGTAATAAACTCCTATTTGATATTTTAATAGGAAAATATTGGGAAGCTAAGTCATATTATTTTAACAGGAAAATTATAAATTGGGAGTTATTCCAAACTTGCCAATTGGCCCATAGTGCCACACTTTTATTTGCAAAGTCTGGAATTGTTGACCGAAGAGCCATAGGGTGTCTTACAAATGTTTGGAAGCCTGATCAAGTTTTGTAAGAATATTTTACACCAGGAAGGTGGAGGATGGGAATTAATTAAGCATTGAAATTATTTTAAGGTCTGGAGTAGTTGGTATGAAAGTAAGTTCCATTAGGTTTTATTGTAAGAAATAACATTATACTTACAAATTTTTACTAGTGGAACGATTCGAAAGAACCCAGAGATGTAGGCTATTTCTGAACTCCGTAATAAATCCGTGTGTAGTTTGATTTACATTATTGCATTATTTCGGATTGTTTTACTTAAAACAGAGTAATTTTAATCGGAAATTTTCAGTAAGCCTATAGGGGTGCGAAGGTCAGAAAAAAATATTACAAATTTTGACCTGGATTTTCGGATCACTGAGAGGGGGATGAATCAATCATACAAAAATTACAACTTAAATTACCATTTATTAGATTCATCATTCAACTTAACCATTCAGCATCCATAAACCATGTAAACTTATCAGGTGTGTATTCAACAACCACATGTGAAAGAATCAAACGAGAGAAATCAAGACACTAGATATACATGGGAAACCCTCAAGGGGAAGAAAACCCACTAAAACCATTTCTTATATTACTCATAGCAAGGACTTCCAAGAATATTACACATCTTGCAAGATTTTTTTAGATGAGGTACTAACACAAGGAGCACCAATCCCTAAAACCTTGTTGATATGACTCATAATAAAGGAATCCTATGAATATGAATCATCATAAAATATTTTTAAAGGAGTTATCACATATGATAGGTTACACACACAGCTAATTATGATCCAATTTTAGCTCCAAACATACCAAACCCTTTTTTAATTTATCTCTCCTTCAACTCACTCAAATTTATCCTCTCATGGGTGATTAGGTAAATTTCCTTTTCACATATTATTCTAAAAATTTCTCAGGTATTCATATGTCTTATGGGTTTTTTCCATAACCCCTATATAGTCTTATTTTATCCTCTCTAGGTCACTCATAACCCCATTCACTCAACTAGTCACAAATGACTCATTACACTTGCTTATATACAAGTCACAACTCTAAAACAAACCTATTTCATCCATGGAAAATTAGTTCAGTTATCAAAACTGAAAAAAATAAGAATAACATCATATAAATAAACTAAAATGATACAAGTGGGTCATAAGGGGTAAAGACAACTCCATCCAGCACCAAGATGCACAAGCAAGCTCAAAACAAACACTCCAAGCACTAGTGAATATATCATGATCTCCAAAGGCATAATCCAAATTTTTCAAGACACAAAAATCTCACACAAGTCATACATAGGTCCTCAACATTAGAAACAATAAAAAAAAGCACTGAAACATCTATCTCCACTATGAAACACTCCAAGGAGGAAGAAAAACCTACTAGGTCTTCAACATCTAGAAATTTAGTTATGAAGAATGACCAATTGGACATAGAAAATAACATAATCATGAATAAATTCATATATAAATAGAAATGTCTTTAATTATAATTTCTAAAACAACTTATATTTTTATCCAACTCAAAATGGAAGACCTCCAAATAGCTCAAACTCTTTAAATGCACAAAAATGGCTGTAAGACCCCAAAGCTAGGCCTTTAAATCAGATTTGGTTCATATATCACAACACCTCATCAAGACACAAAAAATATACCATTGTAAATATCTCTTATTCTTCTTTAAAGAAAAACTCACACCATTAGCCAAATCATAGTGGAATACCTCCAACCAAGCCAATCTCTGAAACTAATCATTCAGGCTTCTAGGACTCAATAACCAATCTTGAGAGAAAGTTTCCCAACACCTCAAAAGTCACTTCCAAACTCAACCATAATGTGGAAAAACTAAATGAAACTTGTACCAACATATACAAAAACTAACATGCATAGCTCATGTGGATAAATCTTACCCAATACACATACTCCTTCACACCTTCTCGAGAAGCCAACTATAACCAATTAGGCCTTTAGAGTTCAACATGAAATCACCTCATCATGCCATTAAAAGAGATCAAAAACATCATACCATGTTTCACCAATCCATTAATTACCAAAAACATCAGCACTAACATGGAGAATTACCAACATGGTAAATTTTAGGTGTGAATATTTGTGAAAAGGTGAATATAAGGAATTTTAAAATTTGGATTTAGCAAATTTTTTACTACCGTACGATACTGTGTTCACCAAAATTTTATGGGGTCTAAAAAAAATTGAATATAATTTTACCTTCATGTTTCCACCAAGGGCTGACTGATGTTATTATATTCGTCTTCATGTTATAACATTCTAATATATATAGGATTAATTCTCCATACTACAGTCATAGTATTTACATTATAAGAATGTGTAAAATCTAAAAGTATAATACTAGAAGCCAAAGGATTTAGGAAAAATTGAAATACTTGAGACTAAGAGGTAAGCGAAAAAGAGAACATTGTAGACTGACATGTTTTTTTTGTGTTGACGGATGATAACGGTTATTTGTGTTACTGTATGATAATAAATATTGCAATGACATATAACAAATAAAATGTGCAAAGTTGAACGGTATTAGAAAAATGTAATCGGTCAGAAAAATTTATAGGTGTTATCAGTGTTAGGTTAATTATTATTTACCTATATATTAATTATGCATTTCATATTCATTAATGTAATTATTGTTTATATGGTTATTTTTAATTATAAACCATATTATTGTTTTATTCAAACATTACAGGTGTTGTTGTATTGTTTTTAACAATATTATTGTTGTGCTTCCCCAGATGTAATATTGGAAGCTTATGTAATTTGGAATATGGTTGCACCTGTGCAACTTAGTTTCTTGTTTGTATTCAGCTGTACGATACCTATAAGTATTGCAGCTCATTCATATGTATTTTGGTTGATTGATTTTAATATAATTTTTCCGGCTTCCGCCCCTATTGCTTAATCTACATTTGGTACTAGAGAGAGAATCTGGACTTGTGAAGTAGAGAAGGTTGGAGAGAGGAAGCATACAGTTTTGGAGGAGATTCTACACTCTAGGAGAGAGTGTGTTTCCTCCAGCAACTTCCCAAATTGCTCTGCATGTCCACAACCTCTTGCCATTCTCCAGGTGTTTGTAAGGAATTTTTTTTTGCCTTGGTGCCTCATGCACCAGGAAAAATTTGCTCCCTAGATGCTATTTTTAATAAAAAGAAAATTTTCCCCCATCAAGAGTTTTACCTCTAATATTAGAGGAGCTTTTGGTTACTGTTAATATTAGCAACATGTTGCATTTGAAGAGCTCTAAGCTATTCTTTATACAAAGGATGAGCTCTGTTGGACGTGTGTTTAGTTTATTGGGATGAGCCCCACATTGTGATGTTTGAACGACCTGCACTCCTCTCAACACTGTGACCTACATCTACATCAATTGAGTTACAATCCTCCATTCGCCATCACCATTTCTTCCATCAAACATAGACCTACACACAAAGCGATGTCGCTATATCTATTGGAAAGGCAAGTGTTGAAGCGGATGTGGTATTAATTTTTACACAACGGATTTTGTAAAGCGGTGGAGAAATCAAACTCCCCAGCACCGACCCCTACTTGCAACCTACAGCAAAAGAAGGAGATAAAAGGAAATGCAAATCCCATGTTAGAAACAATATGGTGGATAAATAAAAAAACACATACCCTGCAACAAGCAGTGGCCATATTGGTGTTCATCTCCACGTAGACCTACATGGTCAAATGAGAAAAAGTCGTGTGAAATTAACATGACATCAACAAAAAAAACAAAAAACGTGACTTGCGTAAGCTATAAAGCGGCAACAAATCAAAAATGGCATATTTCAATCCAAAGAGGAGGATAAACAAAGAAATACATGGCGATAACACTTAGAAGCCATCAAAGGAGATAAATAAAGGTGAGATCCAGTTTTCATGTACCTTAAACCATCCTCAAGGCTTGCAGGCCACGTGGTTTCTCCCTCCAAAGGTGCCACGTCACTTTAAAAAACAAGGTTAGTCATTTTTTGAATATATTAAATACAATATACTTCATTTCATATCACAAGCGCTCTTAGAGCCTAGGTGCTTACGTAGAAGCGACTTGGGAGTGGGAAGTGCATGGTTTTAATCACACAAACACTACAAGTTTTTTGAATTTTGAAATTTGGCGGTAAAATTAGAAAATCCACCAACTTTAGAGGGGATTTTAGTAGGAATACCACATATAAACTACTAGTTATAGCTAGATAGGCCTCCAAAATTTTTAGTGAGGAAAACCCTAATTTAGGCTAATTTTTTTTCTCCTATTCGGCTTGTTTTTTCATTCCCGGAAACTTTTTCCAAAGTGGGGATAGCTAAAAATTGCATTTTCAGCTGGGTTTTTGCAATTCTTTGCATTTTGGGTCGTATTGGGCTCCAGAGGCCACTAAGGCCCGCAAAAGCAAAAAACTTTTTTCCTGCCATTCAATTTTCTCTAGTTTTTTTAATGTAATTTCATGCTTCATTCTATTGTACTAATTTTCAGGTTTCCATAGTCAGCCGCAAATATTGTAACTACTCAGAAATTAGCAGAAAGTTGTAATAAAAAATAGTAAAAAAAAAATTTGGTTTTGAAACACTCATGAGATCCTAGATCTCATTCGCAACATTTGGTTTATACAGTGCCTCTGAGAAGTGCTTATAGGTAAATCCATCATGACTACTGCTGTAATTAGCACCTAATATAGCCGTAACAACATCGTCTAGGCATCGACCCTTTAAATCGATGGGGAGTACAATAAGGTCACAACACACACACTATGAGCCATCCCATCCATTTGTGAATGATTGCGCGACATAAATCTGGAATGAGAAATTAACCAACTATAAAGTGAAGTTACACATGCGTATGAGGATATTTCATTGAGATAGTGTTAATAATCGCACAGACCCCTTTCAGTACTGTCTTGGTACCAAGTATTGAATTCTTTCACATACGTTAACACCTCTTTCACATATTGCCAGGTATATCAAAAGGGTGAGATTATTACACATACTGATGGGTATATTGGAAGGGCGTGTATATAGAAAGGTTCGGTATATCAGAATGATGGTACATAGATTAGGAGACCTTATACCTGGAGTGATAAGAGCCAAACCCTATCATTGTTTTCTGCAAAATGGGCACCAATGCCCCAAAGTTTTTCTTCTGGATTCATAACTACTCATAGGAAACAACTATGTTGTATGGAAGATAAAAATCAAGACACATTTTGAGTTTGAAGATATTTGGATTGTTGTGAATGGTACTCTGACCAGATCAAAAACTGATACAACACAATAGAGGCAGTTTGATAGAGTAGATTAGAAAGCCAAACTCATCATCTTGTTTGGAGTGTCTGATGATGTGTAACCCTATATTCATAAATCCATAATAGACAAATAATAATGGGATAATTTGAGCATAGTATATGAGGCCAATAACAAGAATGTTATACTGAATTTGTAGAGTTAGTTACACACATTGAAGTTCAAGTAGAATGAGAAAAGTGAAGATTTCTTAAGATGAGTTGCAGAGTTGAGGGCTTCACTTCTAGCCCTAAGAGAAGTGGTCACAGATGATTCTCTTGTTCCCATTGTTATGAGAGAACTCCCTTCTTCTTACTGCATTTTTGTAACAACACTAAACATGTCAGATACGAAAATTAGTTTTGAAAAATTGGTAAACCTATGGCAAAAAGAGGAATCCTTGCATAATAAGGATGATGAAGAGGAGTAGGTACTTTCTTCACATCAAAAATGGAAAGGGAAAGGTACAGGAAAACCTAATTCCTATCAAAAGTCCCAAAATTAGAATCAGTATCAGAATCAAGGGGACAAACAATAGAAGAAGCACTGTCCAAATTGTAAAAGAGGACATGACTTAGAAGATTGTTGGTATGACACTTAAAAGAAAGGTTCATCAAGAAAATTTAGACCTCCACAACAATAATCTTACAAGGGACATTCTAACCACAATCAAGGGAAGAAAAATGGTAACTAGAAAAGAAGACCCCATCAGCACTTGGTAATATTATTGAGCAACAAGAATAGTCAGACAATGAAGACTACTTATATACTTCTCGATCAAGTGAACCATCCAAATCATCTAGTGATGTCTAGTATGTTTATTCGGGATCCTCTCAACACATGACCAGCCATAGAGACTAGTATATCTCAATGAGGGACACACATTCAAAAAACCATGTTTCGTTGGGTGATGATTCTTCATATATAGTTTAGGGGATTGGGAACATTTCTCTACCCCTTGGTTCACAAAACTGTAGACTATCAGATGTATTATATGTCCCTGGGTTGACAAAGAATCTACTTTAGGTTAATTAAATCCTTGATCACAACCTAAAAAAGTGAAATTGATAGTCATTCTGGCAAGAAAATGTGTTTGATTCGAGATAAATCAAGATGCTCAAAAATAGTTAAAAAATCCCTCAATGTGGGATGAATGTTATAGCTTGATTTTATTCACAGAGACAATCAGGAACTTGTGGCTAAGAAATCTACCTTAGCATAGTTGTGGAATCAGAGACTTGGTCATGTTAGTTTAAAATATCTCGAGAAACTTTGCTGGCATAATATGGTACATGGGCTACCATCTCTTCAAAAGGACATAAACAAGTGTCCTCATTTCCTAGTAGGAAAACAACAAAGAGCTTCATTCTAGAAGAGTACATTTCAATCTCATGGAAAAATTGACTTGGTTGATACCAATATTCGTGGTCCAATGCAACTAAGTCATTCTAGGTTCCAGTATTTCATGCTTTTTGTTTACGACTTTTCAAGAAAAATGTGAATTTTATGTCTTCACAAGAAAAGTGAACCTTTTGAAACTTTCAAGAAATTCAAAGTAGCAGTTGAGAACAAAACTGGTCATCACATCAAAAATCTCCACTCAGATCGAGGGGGGGAAGTCACCAATGATGAGTTTAAAGACTACTTACAAGCTCACTAGATTCGTCGAAAAATTCCTCCTCCACACACACCGCAGAATAATGGTGATGTTGAGATAAGAAATTGTACTATAATGGAAATGGTGCGATGTATGATCAATGATTCTAGACTTACAAAGTGATTCTAGGAAGAAGAAGTGAAGATATTAGTACATTAGTTGAACAGAGTGCCCACAGTTTCTCTTAACGGAGTAACACCAAAAGAAGTATGGTAAAAAAGGAAACCATCTATTGCACACCTCAGAGTATTCAGGTGCAAAGCAAGCATGCAAATACCCTAGCAGAATAGAAAGAAATTACACACAAAGTCACAAAAAATCATTTTCATTGGGTAAAGTGAAGAGACTCTTGGGTATATATTGATGGATACAAAGACCAGAAAAGTTCTACACTAACAGAGATGTTGAGATTTTTCGAGAAGAAGGAAGTAGAGACTCCTCCTCCAAACTCACCAGATGTAGATTTTTCACCAGTTGTAACTATTGAACCTGATTTTTCCATAGATTATGAAAGTGAAGATGGGGATGATGGTGTTAATCAAATAGAACCATGACCCACGGGAATAGTTCAGCGTATTCCCAAGTGATATACTGGTACGTTATGAGATACAAGAATGGATGCTCCATTGAATACATCCACCCCTGGACCACGGACTCGTATTAAAGCAAGAGAATAAGTTAAATTTTCTTTGATGAGTAGAGTTAATAAGTCTGATGAGCCCTCTATAGTCTAGGAAGCCCTAAAGTCAAAAGCTTGGAAAGATGGCATGGACTCTGAATATCAATCAGTGATGAAAAACAACACTTTGCAGCTTGTCGATCTTCCACTAGGGAAGAAACCCATTGGATGCAGATGGATATTCAAAATAAATTACAAAGCAGATGGGACAGTGGACAAGTACAAAGCAAGACTTGTAGCAAAGGGGTATGCTAAAAAAGAAGGCATTTACTATGAGGAGGCATTTTCTCCCACAGCTAAGATCAAAACGATCAAGATGATCTTTACTCTAGTTGCACAGTTTGGATGGAAAGTCCATCAGATGGACGTAAAAAGTGCCTTCCTGAATGAAGATTTACAAAAAGAAGTCTATATGACTCAACCTAAGGGATATGTTGTACCTGGTCAAGAAGCAAAGGTATGTAGACTTAGGAAATCTCTGTATGGCCTCAAACAGGCACCCTGAGCATGGTATATCAAGATTGATAAGCATCTCATACAACATGGATTTGTTAGCAATCCATATGATCCCAATATTTACCTTAAAAAGAAAGGGGAGAGATTGTGATTTTGATTGTCTATGTCCATGATCTAGTCATCACTGACAGTTCGGTGAGGATGATCAATGCAATGAAGAAATATCTTAATCGATCGTTCGACATGACCAATCTCGGGCTAATGCATTATTGTCTTGGATTGGAAGTATAACAAAAAGAGAATCACATTTTTTTTATTAGATGAAATATACAAAGACAACGCTTAAGAAATTTAGGATGATGGATTGCACACCAATTGCCACACCTATGAAGAATAGATTGCAGTTATCTCATTCAGATCCATCTCCTGAGGTAAGCGTCACTCTCTATCGACATTTGATTGGGAGTCCATTTACCTGACCTACACTAGACAAGATATTAGATTTGAAATGAGCTATCTATCTAGGTTCATGCAGGAACCCAACGTTTGTCATTGGAAAGTAGCAAGGCACATCTTGATATCTCAAAGGATTAGTTGATCTTGGTCTAGAATTCAAGAAGAATGACAACTTCTTCTTGACTGGATATTCGGATTCAGATCATGTAGGAAATATTGATGATAGAAAATCCACTTCATGATTTGTATTTTTATGGGATTTGGACCAATATCATGGGGAAGCAAGAAACAACACTTTGTTTCTTGTTCTTCCACAGAAGTCGAGTATCGTTCTATAGGAGAACCTTTCTATGAAGTGATTTGGCTACGTCACATACTATAAGGACTTGGAATACCACAGGCCAAACCAACCACCATGTATGTTGAAAATGAAGGTGTTCTAAAACTTGTTTGCAATCTAGTGTTTCATGAAAGAACAAAGAAAATTGTGGTATAGGTTCATTTTATATGTGAGCATGTGCAGAAGCATAACATCTAACTTTAATTTTGTCCAACAACTAAACAACCTATAGATATCTTCACAAAGTCACTTACACGTGACAAGTTTGAGTTGTTTAGAGAGTTCCTGTCCTCATCTCTTGAGAAAATGCACAATTAAGGGGGGAATGTTAGGTTAATTATTATTTAGCTATATATTAATTATGCATTTCGTATTAATTAATGTATTTATTGTTTATATGGTTATTTTTTTAATTATAAACCATATTATTGTTTTATTCAACCATTATGGGTGTTGTTATATTGTTTTTAACAATATTATTATTGTGCTTCCCTGAATGTAATATTGGAAGCTTATGTAATATGGAATATGGTTGCACCTGTGCAACTTAGTTTCTTGTTTGTATTCAGTTGTACAATACCTATAAGTATTGCAGCTCATTCATATGTATTTTGGTTGATTGAGTTTAATATAATTTATCAGGCTTCCGCCCCTATTTCTCAATCTACAACCGAGTTGGTAATAGTTATCTGTATTTTCAGCTAGTAATAGTGTGTTGTCTTATTGTTTGGTAGCAGTATTTTCTGCTGCCATCCTACTTTCCTTACCATTTGAATTCTCGGTTGTGTTTCCGTTCATCATTGTTAAGTTGTGTTGTTGTGATGTTGGATAAAGTTATGTTTCCCATCAGTATTTGAAACTCGTATATTTTTATCGCATGTGCAAACTTCAAAGTTTAAAATCACCCTTTCGATTAATATGGCCCCTGTTACAAATGAGACAAGAACTCAAGGAAAGAGAAAATGTAGTATGGATGTTTCAAAATATTTCAGTCAGCCAATAGTGACCCCAGTGGCAAGAGGTAATTTTGACTCTTACTATCATCTATGATAATGTTACTTTATTTTTTGATTTACATAGGGAAGCTGTAAGAAAACCAATTTCTCTCAAATGAAAAAAAACCTAGTAGTGAGCTTACCCCAAATTAAATTACCAATCACCAGAGTAATTCAATTCAAATTGATAGTACTGATAATCTCATTTCCCATCCAACTTAAACTTCTGATAAACATGCTAGAAACTCACATCAAAAATGTAAGAGTGGGAAGTGGACTATAGGAAGGAATTATAAATTTGAGTGGTTAACCAAATATACATTCATTGAACCTAAAAATAGTACTATACTCCTACAAAATGTAGATGTACTATTTGTAGTTGGAAACTAGGAAGAGACCAAAAAATGCAATTGAAGTTGGACGCAATAGAGAAGCATTGTGGGAAGGTATATGAGTATAAAAAGAAGGATGATGGAACAGTTATAAAAATAACTAGATGGAAAGATGAGGAAGATTGTTTACATATGAGATATGTTACAAAATATGAAAATCATCATAAACATATTCAGGGCCTAGTTGAAAAAGGTTGAACAATAAAGGCTAAATTTGAAAAAACTACTGATGCAAGTCTTCAGGTAAGAATCATTCAATTCAAAAAAATATTTCACATTTTAAATAATGGAAAAACAATATCAGATCTCATTGATTATAAGATATTATTTCAATATAATGGGTTTCCAAATATTCCATTAACACAATGGTCAGATACCAGTGCATGAGAGATGGAAAAGTGTATGGGAGAAATTAAAATCACTGATTTGAGAGAGAAGGTAAAAATGAAAATTTTATATAATTTCGATTGATGAGGTCACATCTGTAGACAATACATCTTGGGCATGCATGCATATCTACACTTTCATTTTTAGTAACCATTTCAGGGAGAAACATCTACTTTTTATGCACAAAATGATGGAGAACTACAGTGCTGAGAACATATGAAAACTTGTTATTAAAAATTTGAAAGAAATAACTGGTATAGATGATCAATCAATCTCTGCAAAGCTGATTTGTGCAAGAGATGATGGCATATCTGTCATGCAAGGTCACAAAACTAGACTTTGTATTCATCTGCAAACAACTGTATCCCCTTACATGATACCTATTCATTGTATGGCTCATCGAATGAATTTGGCTTACAAGATTGTAAGTAATTTTGAAAATATTACTAAGTTTGAGGAGCTAATATGGGAATTTCATTCATATATGTCTAGCATTCCTAAAATATTTTTGAGTTTCAGATATTTTTTGTTGGAATAACGAATGGTAAAAAATTGCTAAAAGATTTCAACACTATATGGATATCATTGTATGAACCAGCTTGCATGATTTTTGAGGAATACAAGTCCTTAGCAGGGTACATGTTTAAGTATCAAAGAGGAGTGGACAAGGCTAAATATCTACTATATCACTTAATAGATTTAGAGACATTGTTAACTTTATGTGGTATTTTGCCTATGCTGAAGGAAATAAACAACTTGGTGAAACATGCTCAGGAAAGATCCATATATATTGTTTATTTTATAAAGCTAAAGGGACAAGTATGTATGATTTTAAATACCTTATATATCACCCAAGACTGGATTCACAAGCCAATTTTTAGCAGCTTCAAGGTTTTGAAAAATACAAAATATCCCAACAGCTATTTAAAGTTCAATATCAGTGATCATATTTGTATTTATATTGATGGGAAAAATATTTCAATGCACACTTTATACAAAGATCCTTATGTAAAAGGTTATGAACTTGAGGAAGTACCGGTCACAAGATGTCTTTTTGATGCTACAGTTTCTGATACACGTAAAAAAATGATGAAGATATCTGAAACATTATCTTTTGAGATCAGAGAGAATTTTAAAAATAGTGATTTGTTTGAGGCCCATAGGAATTCGATGATTGATGAAGAACAAATAGCTCATGAGAAAATGTATTGTACTTATGGAATTTTTGAAAATATTCAGATGTTGATGGAGGGAAATTAAATGGTTTATTGGCTAGAAAATTATTCATTTCACAGTCACAACATTTTTAACACTATTAATGCATCAATATAGTCTATTACTGACCCAAAAGAAATGGGAGCTATCACGATATTGTGGAAAAAGATGTATCAGAGTAGCATTCTAAGAGAAAATATAAGTGAATAATTCAAACTATAAGAACTCATACAGACGATGATTCTTGAGTTTATTGAAGATGAAAGGGTATTTAGTGCATTTTGTGAAATAAAAACTCATAACATATTGGACAAGGATTTGCAAACTTGTTTAAGAATCTATGTTTCAAGATGTGGGGTGGACACATTTCCATATGAAAGAGCACTAGCTACATGGACATCTCTTGCAGAGTGCAGAGATGTAAATAAAATAACAAACAATGAAGTCTCTAATAATGGTGAAATTGACTTGGAATCTGCTAGATAAGAAACGTCAACATTTACAAGAATTGATGAAGGACCATTCATGATAGGGTTGTTTCAGCTACCAGACAATTAATTTTATTTATTTTCAGAAATATATGTTGTTACTCGATATTTGTTTCAATTACTTATATTGCGCATATAATGTTTGGAAATTTTTTAATCCCTTATATATTTTTTAATAATGTTTGCAAATAATAAATGGTAGGTAGTTCATATTTGTGCAATATGTAAATGTGATGATGTAATATAATTAAATTTTGTTACTAATAATGTATGTTCATTCATTGATTTCTCACTTGCAATTCCATAGGCACAATTTTTGGCAAATATATTATAAATTATAATCCATATATGATATATAACATCATGATTATTAGGATTAATAAAAAACATAGCAGTCTACGACTACATCCCATGATCCATTATTATTGGAGATAATATTTACATGATGAATCAATATTAAAGAATCAACTATCAAGATTGAAAACAACATGCACATTCAACTTCCAAGACACAAGATTTAATTATTGAGTTCATATATTTTTAAAAATAAATTAAAAAATGTAAATCCAGATTCTAGAATCAATGTCTATTATTCATCAACTAGAGAAGCTTGAAAAAAGTGAACAGAGTTTTCATTCGACAACACCCATGAGAGAAATAAAAAGATCAACAAATTACAATTAATGTTTTCAAATTCCAATTGTAAAATACAGAATTCATCAATAGTAACATAGTTTAAATTTTTCATTGAAGTTAATTGGACCCTTGTCCTTGACCATCACCAAATTCAACAACAGCTACAACATTTGAACTATCTTGGATTACACCTGACTCTACTTATTCCTTTGCAGCAGTATTAATGTTTTCTAAATTTTCTCTATCTTCCATAGTTACATGTCTTGCTGAAAGGATAAAAGATCCTCATAAGTTTTTTTCTTCATAAGAATTTTTTGATCCATATTATGATTCTTGATAATCCTCCACAAAGTATTTTTCTACTTGTTTAATAGACCAATTTTTTCTTTAAAACCAATAGCCCCATGGATGCTCTCTTTCACATTTCTTAGGTTCTCATCCAACACCTGCACCTCTATCTTCAATTTTTGGTATTTTGGATGAAATTAAAAGTAACATAATTAATATTTAGAATAAGATAAAGAATAAATATATATTTATATAATAATCTACAAAAAATTAGAACTTACCATGGCCAAATATTTATCTGTAATAGTAATAGCGACAAGATTCTTGTCACGATTCCAC
This sequence comes from Taxus chinensis, assembly GCA_019776745.2. Lineage (NCBI taxonomy): Eukaryota > Viridiplantae > Streptophyta > Pinopsida > Cupressales > Taxaceae > Taxus > Taxus chinensis. The sequence continues at coordinate 59,591,801 of CM034153.1, forward strand.
TTGTTGTAGTATGACTATGCCTTGAAATTCAAATTAACAAAACTATTCAAAATTATTTTCAAAACTTCATCCCTGTTGTAAAAATTATCGGTGACTACATTTCCTTTTTTTTCTTGAGAAAGAATACCATCAATCACCATCGGTTGATTTTTAACCAATGATTTTTTTCTCTATTTTCAAAATTATGATATCCACCATTAATTTATTTTATCAGAGCTTTCACTCTGATCTCCCACATCTTAACCTCCTTACTGTCAGGAATAATATTTTCCATGATAAGAGTTGTAGTATTTTCTAACACATGGATGTCAAGTGAAAATATGGTCTTTACATCATCATCCATTTTTTCCTGCAGTTTCCTCGTTGGGGAAGGAGGATCTAAAGAGCATACTAACTGTGGGATTTTATTATGAATAGATTGTGTCAGATACGTGGCATGCCACCTTGAATATCGCATGTAAAAAAATATTTCAAACCCAAGATACTCCTCATCCATATCTATTTTGTTTACAAAATAATTGCCTCTAGAATCCGGCACGTCGTCAACTGAAAAACTGGGGAACAAAATTTTTGTGAAATTATGAGTTTCCTTACTCGTACTCAGATGACAGAGGCAGAAGGGGAGGTAAGACATGGAATAATGCACTCCTTGTGTGCTGAGATGGATTGGGAGTAGAGATGGTGGTCGTGGGTGTGGCTGTGGGTTGAAATTTAGATTGCAAAACATCTGCAAGCATCAATACTTTAACAATATGAGATTCAGTAATCAATGTGTTAAATTTTTTAAATTAAAATACAAACAAGTGAACAGTATGAATTTCTTACACTGTAAATGTTATCTGTAATCAACAGACTGTTGCTGTGGCATTATGGGAAAGGATGGTGGCGGCACTGTTACGGAAAATCTTGAATTTAATGATATTTTGAAAAAAGAATGATAAATTCGTAAAATAAATTCAAAATGCTAATATAAATAAGTTTTAAGTCACTATTTTTGCGTTGATTTGTACCAGAAGTTGAAGGGCCTGGGTAGGTTACTGCAGCAGATTAATTCTCTTCATGCTCAGGTATGTATGTGGCATCTTTAATAGTATGAGAAGAATCTCTCTGAGGCGATGCATATATGCCAAAAAAGGATGCACATTAGGATAATGAAATTAGAAATATGACATTGTAGAGAATCATAGATTCCCATTATCATTAGTTTATAAAATAATTAAACAAAAATTAAAATGATTGTGTAGTATGTAAAACTTAAAACCTAGATTTTCCTTCTACGTAGAAGCATAACACATTCTCTTCTTGCTTTGGGACCGAGACGATTGTGAAAAATCCAAAGAACCATGCATCCATTTGTTTAGTCTTGACTCTGGAGCCCAAGAGTCATTGAACACAGTGACATCAATTGTATTGTTCTCACTAGACCCCTTAGGTCCAACAGGGTTATGTGAGAAAACTTCCGCATGATGGCGTTCTAGTGTTTTTCTTTATTTGACCTATTCATTGCTTCAAAACATAATTACAAATTACATCTCTATAAGAATTAATTTAGTAATGCTTTTTTTAAGGAATCCAGATTAAATGCTTTTATAAAAAATACTAACCAACTGTTGGTCCATAGGAATTCCATGTTTTTCCATCTTCTCGTGAAGAATAGTTGGAATAGTTGTGGATTTGAGTCCATAAAAATGATTATAATATAAAGAAATAACATGACAAGAAGAAGAAATAGCTACAATAGGATTCAATTTGGATTTTTCAATTTCAGAAAAAATATTTCACACAAGATATGTGCACCAATCGTATTTAATGCTGGAAATGGTTTGAATAAGGTAGTACATTTCTCACTGAAGAATTTTAGTGTATCTTCCCTGTAACATGATATGCAATAGGAAAAATTACACCATGGCTAGGAGAAATGGGTCTTTGATAGATTTTTATTGGCCGTTACCACTGACATTGTTACTAGTCGTTAACACTGACATTGTTACTAGCCGTTGACACTAACATTGTTACCGGATGAAAACATTGACAAGTGTTACTCAACGGTAACACTGACAAGTGTTACCGATTAGTAACACTAAAAATGGTGTTGACATGTAACACTGAAAAGTGTTACTGGCTGGTAATTCTATCAAAGATGTTGTCATTTGGTAATAGATCGTACTTGCTGGCCGGCAATAGTTTTACTTTTTTACTATTGTCATTCAGTAATAAAAAACTGCCCCACCATTTTTTGAAAAATGCCTTCCTTTTGCCATCATCACGAAACCCATTTTCATGCTTTTGCCTACAATGCAAATGGATTTTTCATCGGATTCGCCACCCATTCTATAATATTTTTTTTATGGGGGGTCTTAAAATGAACCCAGATGACCAAACTCACTTCAAACTTGAATACTAACATTTTAACCTTTAAGGCCAAAATCGGTAGGGTAATTTTGAGCACTTGTATATTCCATTTTATCCATTATAGCTATCTGAAATGTTTCATCTTCACATAGATAATTTCCCAAGGATTCTATAAAGCTTTATTTTTCATCCTGGAACCTCCATCTCGGCCCTAAAACTACAAAAAATACAAAACTAGGGTTTCTCTCTTTCATCCCAAAATAGCTAGAACATGAAACCTATGAAAAAATTAGCTATTATTAATTATGTACAATTCCAAATCAATACATTAGTATTTACAAGAAAATTTAGATACCATACCAAGCAAATCTTCCATGTCGCTCTGATGCTACGGTTTTAGGAGGATTTTGAACCAACTTATCTTCTTAACAGCCATTCATAAAATTATGGCACTGAAACTTTCTCATTATTTTTTAAAACTAGTCTTATATCAATGGAAAATAAAATTACGAATCCTTAAGGTCCCATGCAGAGTGTGTGTTAGAAGGTGAGCATCTAAATTTTCCAATTCGAGCGAGAATTTTTTTCTACAAAGACCAGTTTTAACGAAAAACATCATAACTTGATGTTCCTTCAACATGTTGACCTAAACATGTTCTTAAAGCACCATGAATACTTATTATATGCATGAAAACTATCATCCATGCTCAAATATTCCTAAAAATATCTATCCAAAATGAATTATATGTGCTTAATTATCTTGTTTTCACAATCTTTCTTCCCAAGGATCATAAAGCTTCATTAAACCTTTGAGAACTGACCAAAAAATCATCATAAACATCATGTAGAGCATCATCATGATCTTACCATACTTGAACATGACTTCCTTTCTCAAAAAATCATGCCACCATACCATGCACTGTGCTCTAGGTCTAGGAATAGGCCTATAGTCACCTGACTCAACCATGACAACCCATGAATTTTCCATGATGACCACATGCAGACAATTAGACACCATTAACACACCTCTAAGAAAATAATGAAACTATATAAACCTTTGGGAACCATATAATAACCATCCATGCTTGCACCATACCCAAGACCATCATTAAACACCTTAGTAACTTGACCAAACCATGACACTAGTAGTCAACATTTGTGTTTGACCTTGATTTACACCTCATCGGGACTTATATGACATCTACACATACTTTTCCATCAGTGATTTTAACATTAATGACAACACTAAAACATAATGGTAAATAAAATCAACTTACTAATTACGGAAAATGCATTTGTTTCCCTGAGACTCATTCAAACCTTGCTCCCCAATTTGTGGCCTCTCCTTTAACTATAAATATGATGCTCAATCCTTTTCAATTCATACTTGGAATATTTATTCATATGTAGAAAAAATATGCTCATGTTCCATTTTAATTTGAATACCAAAAGTTTGTACATGTGATCACTCGTTTTCTCATAGCATTCCTCTTCCATTTGGAGACAAGATTGGAGCATCCACAATAAAACTATCCCAAGAGATTCAAAAATTGTAGCAACACTTTAGCTATCTCATTAAATGTTACAATAAGAATCAAAGGAGGGTTTACATTTATTTACTTTCTTATTTTTTCATTAATATCAATTTTCCTTGATTACAAAAGCTTTGAAATAGAAAAATGATTAATAGGACACCCAATCCTCAAGTTTGAACTTATTATTTTCTCATATAGGATAACATATTCATCCATATTACCATAGAGGGTGTTTGTAATGTCTTTAAATATTTTTTCCTTCTTATTCCATTCAAAAAACACCTTTGTTTCAACATTTGACCCTACATTTTTGAGTTATAACTCATACATAAAATTGATGAGATCAAACTCATCCTCCTCTACCTCGTGGATATCCATTTGAGTTAATGTGGTTCATAAATATGTTATAGATAATTTTGAACTACATTATTTAAGGATGATTAAATTTTCAAAACATGCAAGACAATGAGGGTTACTAGATTAAGTTAAAAGATATTTCTCACCTCCACCTTCTTCCTCCGAATTTTTTTGAACACCATTAGTGTTGAAGAAAACTTTATTCTCCTTCTTATGATAAGTTGGATTACCTTTCAATTCTATCTACTTTTTATTCATAATGAACACTTCATGATGATGTAAAGGTGTTCTCTCATCATCTGAATTAGATTCAGGAAACTATGAAAATTTTATCTCATTCTTTCCTTTGATGAAGTTTTCTCCTAGAGATCATGAAGCACTTATATAGGGCTGTCCTTTAAAACATAAAGTACACATAAGTCATAATTCTTTTTTCCATAAAAAAATCATCAGACTAAATTGATTTATTTTCCTCTTCACACACAACAGAGTCATCAACCTCAGGGAGAATGTTATTAGTATTCATAAATACACATAGATACATTCATGAATTATTTTCAATAAATTATATTTTTCTTATATCATAACTAATTGTAATAAATCCTACATCATAGGAATCATGTTCAACATATATTTGGAGTTCACAAGGGTCACAATCATGGTAAACATGGGGCTCAAAATAAAATGAGTACATGATAGAAATGTTAGGAAACAAATCATGGTCATGGGGTTATATATAACCCCATTTCATTAAAATTAAACCCCATATCTGTATATTCCTTCCTCAAAGCCTTAAAGTCCTCACAGACCTTTAAAAATAATAAATCTAGACCCTCTTCACAAGGATTCTATGCAAATTCAATTTCATAAACATATAAGCCCTTGGCATGAGAGATAGTTTCAAATTTTAAATCCAATGAAAAATTATTAGTGGGAATTGGTTTCTTTAATAATAGTTCAGTTCATCACTTAATGCCTCACTATAAACAATAAGATCATAATATTCACTAAGTGTAATGTGTTTAGGAATTATACTCCATGCCTACCAAAATCTTAGATTAAAATCCTGAATGATTTCACCCTTCTTCCTCACCATATTATAACAATAATTTGTAAGAGAAGCACAATAAAATTTATCAACATACTGCTCAGTAAAAATATGTTTGAATTCATCCCAAGAATCAGTAATTTTATAGGAATCTCATAATACCATTCTCAGACATCATCATTAAGACTTAGAATTAATATTCTAATACCTTTATTCTCAACCTCATAATAATAAATCAAATTGATAAATGTTTCTAAATATCTTTCCTCTTTTTTTCTATAGTTACCATCACACTAAAGGTATCACATCTCTAAGCACTTTATGGAAAGGAACATGAAAATCAAAGAAATAATCCATATCAATAGGTTTGAATATATGATCTATGAATGAATTCCTATTTTCAACATGAGGAGATATTCTACCACTAGTACAAGTATGATCCAAAAATTCCATAAAATTATTTAGATTTTTTTAATCACAAGGGTGACCTGAACCTCTGGTGAATTCCTATTTTCAACATGAGGAGATATACTACCACTAGTACAAGTATGATCCACAAATTCCATAAAATTATTTATATATTTTTAATCAGAAGAGTGACCTATAACTCTAAAAAGATAAATGATGGTATCCATTTATTTATTACCGCAAATATTATAGTTAAAACAATCACCCACTATTTCCATAACTCTAAGAACCATTGATATGGTCTAAGAAATATCTCAATATACATTCCCAGCAGAGGATTCACTAGGAAAAACGAGAGCACTAGTTTTGAATCTGTACGTACCCAAAATTGTAAGGTACTGTACTGCGGAACGGTGTAATAAAATGCCCCAATGATGATACAGGTCTCTTCGCAAGGTGTTCGGGATCCAGAAAAGCTCTCCGAATATGCGTTAACATCCCGCATACCCTGCTTAGCCCCCACGTGCTTTGTTTTTCCCCTTTTCCCTCTTTTCTTGCCCCTTTTCTCTTAACTAACGAAACCGCCGCCCTGCCTAGGCGGCGGTCTTGTAACCGCCGCCCTGGACAGGGCAGCGGTCCTTTACGCATTTTCTAGAATGTTCTTTTGACGTAACTCGCGTGAAATATCACGTTTCACCAGCTTTCCTTGCCGACTTGGGCATGCATTTATGTTTTTGGTCCCCTGGAATAGTGTTTTTCCTTTGTTTATTGTTTAGGAGTTCAGTTTGATTTTGATTTTGGGGTGATTGAATTCCTATAAATGCATGGCTTGTGCTCAAGAAAATGGCCTCTCTCTCTCAAGTTTTATCTTCTGGATTTTCTTTGCAATAGATTTAGTTTTCCTTTGCTTAGAATAGTTAGTTTTCTTCATTGCGTGTTTTGGTTAGTATTGTGTTGCAACTGGTAAGCCACATATCCATCTTGTGCAAGTGCAGTCATTACTTGAGGCCACCAATTTTACTCCAATCTTCTCATTCTCAGTGCTGTGTTCTGTTAGTTTTCTTAGGATTGATAGTGTAGTTCATTTCCTGCTTAGTTAGCATTGATTAGCTGTTGGTAAGCCACATATCCAACTTGTGCAAATAGTGTTGTTGTTTTATCTAATCAGTTAGAGTAGAATAGTTTAGGAAGCCATTAAAAGTTGCAGGTTTTACTCTTCATACAGGATAGTTTCAGGTTCTGGACGCATTTTGTTGCACGATTCACAGTAGACCCCACTGGGAATTGCATAAGCCAAGCTCTGTACTCTTGCGCTATCCCTCTCCTATCCGCATTCTATTCTGTCTGCATTTTGAAGGTTTTCCATTGTTCCAAGAACCTATTCCCGTTGATGAAAGCATTACACGCTTTTCTGGATTCACGTGAACACAAAAGAATGAAGAGATCACACTGAGGGGGAAGATCACGCGCACTATTGGATTCGCCACTGTTCTGCGAAACCCAGGTTCCATCCTTCAAAGTTTTAGTTAAATCTTATCAAATAAAGTAGTTTATTGATTTATTTCAGTTAATTCTATTCTCAATATTGCCAAGGAAGTTGTGGGGATTGATAGTTTCTGAGAAACTATGATTCACTCCTCACTCCTGAGGTAGGATCGAGAATCTTGCAAATAGATTAGCTATTTCACTGTTTAGAACAGATTTACAAAATTGCACAGACAAATGACTATACTCGGTTATTTTGTTTGTTTTAAGTTATTAGTTTAGTTGTCAATTCTAAATATTTTAAATATCTGCTTTCTTATAAATCGTCAGAAAATACAAAAAAAGAAGTCATATATGCTAGAAGTATACTTAAATTTCACTTTATTGTAGTTTTTTTTACTACTGCTTTTGCATGACAATTACGGGACCTAGGGAGCCCAGGGAATACATTTTCGAGCCAATCGTGCCTCAGCCCAATCTCATAGTGGAAATAACTGACATTGACCAGAATCTTAGGATACAAGTCTTCCAAACAACAACATATTTTCAGCAGGTCAGGTCTCAATTAAGAGGATTAAACATAGAAGACGACCAAGCATATACATTTTGGTCAAATCAGCCCAACTACCGATTACCCTAGGAAAACATCCACATGACTGTAGAAGGGTTTGAAAGAGAACAAACGTTTGGGTGTGATCCCTTAGTTCCATAACCAGATGCAGGAGACACCTTCACAGACATAGATACCGGCCTAAGAATCCAGGTTGCAAGAATGCCTGTGAGGTATTCTGAGAAGATCACACAACTGTTAATTTTAAACATAGAGGCTGAAAAATCGTATGATTATTGGATACTAGGGATCAGGACTTGATTCCACGCATGACCATAGCTGGTCCACAACAACCACGAGTCTATGGTTTTGACCCACAAATCCCACAGCCTAACGAATCTATAAGAGGGTTAGATATAGACACTGGCCTACACACACTAGTATTTCAGTCTACTCCAATTCCACCTATCATTGTCCAACAATTATCCTTACTGGACACAACAGCTAACAAAGCTAGAGAATTCTAGACTAGGCCAGAAAATTGTCCATAGAGTGACTATTTTACCATCCACCATATGACCCTATCAGGAGAAATACACAAAACCATCCCAGGTCATTTCCCACGCATTCCACAACCCATAGATCAAATCACGCCAGAGCTCGATATTGATTGGAGCCTTCGAGCAGTCATCCTTGCTGATCGATCTATCACACCGGTCCAGGTTAGAAGGGCCTTCTTTGCCTTAGATTTGCATATTCCATTAGTGCATGTTGAAGACATTAGATTTCCTAACTAGTCTGTCTGTATACTACCTATATTCCATCCCCACCGGCTGTCTCGGCATGACCTCGGGAGGTCGGGTACGCGGAAGAGTCACTTGTAGATTCCCACGCTCGCTTGTCACTTTTCCGGTGTACAAAATTGGTGAACCCGACGTGAATCAAACAACTGTTTCACCTTCTGTACCTCATTAGCCTTCACATCAGCTTCACCAAAAAAATTGGTGAACCTGACATGAATCAAACAACTATTTCACCTTCTGTACCTCATTAGCCTTCACATCAGCTTCACCAACAAAATTGGTGAACCTGACGTGAATCAAACAACTGTTTCACCTTCTGTACCTCATTAGCCTTCACATCAGCTTCACCAACAAAATTGGTGAACACGACGTGAATCAAACAACTGTTTCACCTTCTGTACCTCATTAGCCTTCACATCAGCTTCACCAACAAAATTGGTGAACCTGATGTGAAGCAAACAAGATTAGTAAAACTGACATAAACTGCCTACTTTCTTGTCTGAAGTCATATTATTACACTTTCACTTTAAGTACGCCTTCTTAGAACCACTTCATTAAGCTTTCATAAATCACCTTTGCATCTTCCCATTATTCTGCGGGTATCCATATACCCCCCAAATATGTTGGGATTCGATGCATACGGTAAACCCCTCCTGGGTCTTGAGGCATACTATGCCCAGCAAAACAAACAATCATCACCCTCACTCTCAATGTGGGGCGACAACTATTCAACTAGCCAGTTGTCAACGTAAACTCCAAGGACTAGATATAGCTCGTCCTTCCAAGTAGAGGGGTTGGAACAACTCGCTCAAACACAAACAAAGCCTTCGGGTTCGAATAATATGACGTTCACTAGAGAATCTGTTTCATCTCCTCAGGTGCTACTTAGACCACATATTAGTAGACAATCAGACCCATACTCAGTTCTAGATAACGAGTACTCAATGCATTATTCCTGAAATGAACAACGCTCTCAAGGCATGTATCCACCTGTGGGAGGTTTGCAAATATAGCCTGAGTTCTCTCCTCAAGAAAATACCTCTATACCATTACGTATAGAAGATACTCTCAGAGATGTTTGACAAGATAACGACCAGTTCATAGCAAGATATCACATACCTCCGCAAAACCATAGTATACAACAAACGCCACCAAGGCAGAATATCATGACTTCACCAAACGAAGTCATTTCAACTCTAATAGAGAAGGTTAGAGGATTATAACTTGCTCAAGCAAGTCAAAATTCAAAATTCATACAAACAGGAAGTTCCAATCCTCCGCACCATCCCAGCCAAGTAGATCTCCTCACAGGAGTAGGCACGTTAGGCATGACTCCTCAGTATTCACAACAAATGCCAACTAGACCCACTATCGCTAACATTGTTCCTCCAGGTCTAGTACAGAGCAATCCATTCCTAGATAGTACCGCTTCGTACTTAAACATGTACTCAAAATCGCCACAAGGGGATATGTACTCATCTCCCGACATGTTTTCTCAAATACAGGGGTTGCCTTATGCCCCTGCCAACGCGTACGTTACGCCATATCAACAACCCATTCTGCCACTGCCCCCTCAACAGACACCATTAATGGTTGAAACATATGCAATAGGAACTTACTCAGAGTATTTGAAAGAGCCCTTAGATTTCACCATACGAAGCGTTATGCTTCCAAGGCATCTTCCCGATTTGCCCAAATACAAAGGAGAGGGAGATCCGAATGCGCATATCAAAGCTTACGCTACAGCCATTCGAGAATTACTCCTATGGGATGGGGTTGTTGCTAAAATATTCCCCAAAACGCTGGAAGACATTGCTCTCGATTGGTATTACAGAATACCCGAGGCTTCCATTCATTCATTCAAACAACTTGTGTCAGATTTCATCAAAGCCTTCGACATGAACAAACTGTTGAGAACAAGAATTAGGGAGTTCTTACACATCAAGCAAGAACATAACGAATCTATCGCCCATTTCATCCAAAGGTGGCGTACAGTCCTTTATTCCTCGGCAAGCGCTCCAAATATGGATCAGATGGAACTATGCGATTTATTCCTTCATTCTCTTAGTAGAGAAGTGAAGGAAGAAGTCCAGAAGTTCCCACTAAGAACTTATGACGAAGTACTCGAGAGCGCTCTGCGAATAGATCAGGCGGCAATAGATAGTGGTCATAAGACATATGGAGAAAATGGGAGGTTGATCACCTCTAACCAAAATACTACGACTTACCCCACAAACGCTAATAAAGGACCTAAAATCCTTAACAAAAATCGGGGTGTAACAACAGACGGAGTAACCGACCAGCCCAAAAAGGTAAATATAGTCAGTACTCCATCACAAACAAACAACCAAAGAAACAACAACTTTACCCCGACAATCAACGCAGTGGATTTTAACCATCCGCAACAACAACAACGGTGTAATCCCATACAAGGGGCGGGTAAAAGTTCATTTGGTTACCAAAACCAAAGCCAGAAACAACAAATGCAGAATTTTAATCCTAATAGGCAACAGTTTGATCAAAATTTCAGGCCAAAATACAAACCAAACCAGCAAAACATGAATTACAATCCCAATTCTTATTGTGGCTTCCATAAAATTCGGGGTCATGACACTAGAACGTGTCATGACTACAATAAATTCATGCAGCGTTTACCGGAAGAACAAAGACAGTTCTTCACAGACTTGTTTTTAGTAGATCCTGTATCATCACCACCCAATACGCTCGCAGGGGCAGTTTTCCCACAGAATGCTCCTCTCAAGATCTTTAACGATCCACTTCCAAATCATGATAGTAATAGGTTGAAACCAACTGGAACAAACAAGGGTCCAATGACAGGAAACAATGACCATGAAGCCTCGACTTCGCTAAATCCATCAGTTGCGCCCCAACTAGGGAGTCAGCCACGTCCTAAAGTAGTCGGATTGGTAGAGTTAGACTCGGAATTACCCATTGAAGCAGTTACAAGAACACGAGAATATTTTTCTCAACCAAGTCCAAGCCACTTGCCAGAAATGGATAACATCCAACAAATCATAACAAAACCTGTGGGTGCTTACGATTTAATTAATGATCTAACAAAAACCTTCTCGCATATTTCGTTCCTTGATTTGCTAAAGAACTCCCCTGCCCACAGGGCTGCTCTTTTAGAGGCATTAGGTTTAGGTCATTTAATTAATATCACTCCACCACCTGAAACACAGGTAAATCATATAGACTTTGATGTTCATCCTCCGGGACAGGCAGATAGAGATGTCGAATTCATATTCGAAATAAGTAAAACACCTACGGACGCTGAGATCGCTCGCCGAGGCGATCCAGCCTTACACTTACAAGTATGGATTTATAATAATTACGTAAAACGGGAAATGGTTGACGATGGGGCTGCGGTTAACATAGTCCCCTTCTCTTTCCTCCAAAAACTAGGATATGGGGAAACAAACTGTTCCACCACTCGAAATACATTGAGAGGCTATGATAGCCTTAAAGCCACTTCGATAGGAACCATAATACTACCGGTCACCTTAGGACCTAAAACAATCCTGACTGATTTTTATATTATAGATCGGGAAACTAATTATAATATGATCCTCGGTCGACCATGGATACACCGCATGAAGGCAATCCCTTCTACATTATTTCAAGAAGTAAGATTCTTGCATCTAGGAAAGGTTTTTGTAGCCAAAGGTGATCCAAAGCCATTTGATGTGCACCTAGCTGATTTAAAGAAAAGACCAGGTGTACACTCGGAATTTGAACTTCCAACAAACCAACTTAACAAACTCACTGACTCAAAGCCAAAGGAAAAGTTGGTACCTATAACGGATCTTGAAACCATCAGCATAGCAAAAGCAACCCCAAATCCTGACAATAAAGCTAAAGAAATTGTATCATTAGGGACTACTGCAAAACTTGTTGAATTAATAGAACAAGATCTACCAATGTTCTTACCATTTGATTTAGTAGGCATAGGATATTCCCTAGGGATTGGCTCTCTTCCAGCGGAGGACCTCTGCATGGTGGAAGTAGAATGCGCAAATGCAATGAACCCCCTAACCTCTATATTCCCAGCTAAGTATTGGACTCTCCATTTTGATGGGGCTAGGTGCCGTTATGGAGCGGGGGCAGGTATAATTCTTACTTCGCCCGAGGGAAAATTCCTGCCATTTTCCTTTAAGCTAAATTTCGAATGCACCAATAACGGGGCAGAATACGAAGCCCTCCTCCTTGGTCTCACTTAGCCAAAGAATTGGGTGTTGATAATATCAGAGTTTTAGGAGACTCGCAATTAGTGGAAAACCAAGTTTCAGAGGTATATGAAACTAAAGCTGAACACTTACAGCTTTAACAAAAATGCCGTATTAGATTCAAGCAAGGCATTCAACTTCATATCTATTGAAGCAAAATCTCCTCGTTGACTCGATAGCAACTTCAGCGTCACGTTTTACTCCAAGCAATGAATTAGAAGATACTCATTTCAACGTGTCCATTCGTGACGAACCATTGATAAAAACAACGATAAATCCCCTTTCAAGCGAAAGTGAATCTACCGCCCCAAACCATATCGATAATGATATAGCCGCTTTGCAATACTTAAACGCCTATGAAGCATTGCATCTTTCCTATCCTATGCTAGATTTGTCCTTAAATCCACATTCCTCTTCCTGCTTCGGAAATCCCATGATGAGTTTTTCCTCACAAAAAGAACCCAACATATACACGGTAGAAGATGGGGATGATTTGGATTTACCCCCAGCACCGCCTGAGTTTGAAGAGGGTAACGCCTCTTTGATCGAAGAAACGATCGATGTCAACATCGGAATGGAAGACGAGCCGAGAATCTTAAAACTAGGATCTTCGTTAACACCAGAAGAAGTAGAAATACACACTCGGATCCTCAAAGAGCATCAGAAGGCATTTGCATTTAATTATAAATAAATGACAGGAGTTTCACCCCACGTTGCGGTACACAACCTCATCACTAAATCAGATGCAAAGCCAATTAAGCAAAAATCAAGACCTATGAAACCCAAGGTAGCTCTCATGGTAAAAGAGGAGGTAATAAAACTCCTTCAGGTAGGATTCATCAAGCCAGTTGACTACTCCCAATGGGTATCTAACATCGTTCCCGTTCTCAAGAAGAATGGAAAGATACGCATCTGCATAGATTTCTGAGACATTAACAAAGCATGTCCTAAGGATGACTTCCCATTACCATCTATTGATGTCATTGTTGATGCAACAGCTGGGTTTGAGCTTTTGTCTCTCATGGATGGATTCTCAGGGTACAATCAAATCAGAATATTTGAGCAAGATCAGGCTAAAACTATGTTTATAACTCCTTGGGGAACCTATTGCTATGCTGTCATGCCTTTCGGTCTCAAAAACGCTGGTGCCACGTACCAACGGGCTATGACATACATATTTCACGATCTAATTCATAAAATCATGGAATCTTACGTAGATGACTTATTGGCCAAGGCCAAGAAGCGTCGTGACCATCAGGAAGTACTCCGCATCATTCTTTCACGCCTAATAGAATACGGAGTCACGCTAAACCCAGAGAAATGCGTCTTTGGTGTAACAAGAGGGAAGCTCCTAGGTTACATCATATCATCACGGGGAATAGATGTTGACCTAACCAAAATTCGGGCTATTCTCGAAATGATTCCACCTTCGGATGAATCGGGAATCAGGTCATTTCTCGGAAAGCTGGGTGCAATCCGAAGATTCATCCCAGACTTGAGCTTCGCTATTCATCCAATCAACAACTTGCTCAAGAAAGACTATAGCATTGATTGGACCGAATACTGTAATGAAGCTTTCAACACAGTTAAGCGTTTCTTGCTATCACCACCTACGCTAATGCCACCTAAGCTAGACCACCCGTTGATTTTATACTCACGAGCTAACAATGTGTCGTTAGCTTGCATGTTGGCCCAAGAAGACGATAACAAAAGGGAACGTGCCATTTATTTCATTAGCCGAACACTACTCGACTATGAAACACGCTATACACAAGCAGAACAAGAATGTCTCGCCATATTCTTCGCAACCAAACACCTAAGACACTATATGCTAAATCAAGAGACAAGGGTCGTAGTAAAAACTTACCACTTACAAACTTTCCTCACACAAGGGTCTTTGTCTAAAAAGGCTGGACGTTTTATAACCTTAATGGGAGAGTTCGAATTAACTTTTGTAAACCAAAAGTCAGTTAAGGGACAAATCATTGCGGATTGGTTAGCTGATAATCCATTAGATGGAGGCGATCTAGTAGATTTGGATTTTCCAAATGAGTGCGTATACTACGTCGAAACCCGACCTGCTATCTCTAAGTGCCCTTGGTACGTTGATATCATTAGCTATATCATGGACCACACGTATCCAGAAGGAGCTACATCGCAACAACGAAGGCAGTTACGCATTATCGTAGCTAAGTACGTTATTATAGAGCAAGTTCTCTATCGAAAGGCGTTCGATGGAATGCTCTTAAGGTGTGTCGACACAGAAGAATCCAAGAAGATTCTCTATGAATCTCACAGTAGAGTATGTGGAGGCAACTTCGGCGGCCACGCCACTGCTCGAAAGATACATCGAATGGGCTATTTCTGGCCCACTCTAGAACATGACACAATATATTTTGTACGCAGGTGTCGCAAATGTCAAGAGTTCTCTCATGAGATCCACATGCCGGCACAAGTTTTGCAACCAATCGCTACTCCGTGGCCCTTTTCTACATGGGGCCTGGACTTGATAGGTAAGTTCTCTCCCTCATCCACAGACGGCCATAATTTTATAATCATGGCCACTGAATATTTCACCAAATGGATGGAGGCCATGCCTCTTACCACTGTACCTGGTTCTGTAATCGCCAAGTTCATTTTGAACCAAATCATTTGCAGGTACGGTATCCCGCAATTCATTATCTCTGATAATGGAACTTCTTTCAAGAATGAAGAAGTTCATGAAATATGTAGTAAATTTAAAATAAGCCATCATACGGCTTCCTTGTATTATCCCCAAGCCAATGGGCAGGCTGAAGCAACAAACAAAACATTGAAAGCCATTCTCCTTAAAACGGTAAAAGAAAACAAACGAGATTGGCATTTAAAGTTATATCCGGCCTTGTGGGCCCACCGAACCTCAATAATAACACCAACATGAGCGACTCCTTTCTCGCTGGTATTTGGGGCAGAAGTTGTTCTCCCACTTGAGGTTGAAATACCCAGTCTCCGCATTTCACTACAAGGGATTCTGGATGAAGACGCTTACAGAGAAGCACGTCTTTCCCAACTAGAAAGCCTGGATGAAATTAGGTTAGATTCCTAACAGTGACATAGAGTCTATGCTGACCGGATGTGCTGGAAGTATAACAAGAAAATCTATGAACGTGACATATACGAAGGCGATCTAGTTCTAAGGCTGGATAGCCGGATCGACAAGAAGATTGGCGAAGGAAGGAAATTCCGGCCCAAATGGTTGGGCCCATACCGAGTCATGAAGGACTACGGAAATGGTGCATACCTCTTATGCACGCTAGAAGGTGAGGAGTTTGGTGAAACAGTCAATTCCCTCCACCTCAAACGTTTCTACGCATAAGCAGCTAACGCTACTTATATAACTATCTACATTACATTTTCATATAAATTAAGATCATTTTGTCCATTCATTTCTTACACAAATCGTGATCAAGTAATCTGTTCTCAAGGAAATTCACTACAAACTCATGATGTTTTTGGCATAAACTCTTTAATCATGTCTCTCCATTCTCATGATATCATCAATCACTTCAGAATCTTTTATCAAATAAAATAGACATGACAAAGTCTTAACGGTAAGCATACCAAGGTCTGCAAGTCTTTTCTCGCCTTGATTTCTTCTTAGAATAAGTGTCATTGCCTATGGTCTGTTCTAGAAGCTTCATGGTGTCACATCTATCCCATATGAATATCTCTTTGGAAATAAGGACATACTGACATTTTACTCAAATAAACAAGTCAAACGTTGATCAAACAGAAAATTTTAATTTTACACATTTCCCTACCCCACCAACCTTTGGTGATGAGCTTACGTCTCTTACTAGTGACGTAGGGTTGGGAAAGGATGGAAATGCCCTTACTCACCTACACTTTTCCCACGGTGATAAACTCACGCTTCTTACTAGTAGCGTGGGGCCAAGTGTAGGGGGTCCTCTTGACAAATAAATGCAAATGGTCATACGCAAGCAATTCAAACTTTCAAACTTTGAGTTAAAAACAAATGAAACGGATGTTCAAAATTCCGAAAGAGTCAAAAATCCTAAAATCCCAGATTTTTTCTGCCATGTGGCCATCTACGGGTCTAAGTCTGGATAAACCGCAAGGCAGGTTGCATCCAAAAACTATGAGGTAACCCAGGTGGAGTCAGCTTGTAGCTTCCAATTTGGTTCCGCCAAAGCTTTGTCTATCTTTCATCACTATCATTTCATCACATTTCATAACTTGCGCCCTTCTTGGCTCTTGGTGATGAGCCCTCGCATCTTACCGGTTACATGGAGTTAGGAGTGGGGCAAGTTTATCTGCTCATTATACTGGTTATTTTCATCACTTGGCCAAAACAAACATGAGGTATCCAAATTGCTCATAGAAGCTAAGATTCAAAATCACAATATATCTACATTATCATGTATCAGCATCATGAAATACCAAAGAAGAAAATTAAGCAATTACATCATTTGTTCACCATTGCATACATTCTAGGAAGCATATAAACATACATCGTAGTATGCACAAAGCAAATGGAAATAGAAAGGACAAACATGAGTAACGAGATTTTGGTCCAAGAACAAATGCATATACATATAAATAATCAATGTTTGTGTACAATGCCATCATGCACGAAGCATGGTCAAAATGCTCAAAGAGCCTGTGATATACAAAATAATCTATGATACAAAATATACAAGAGCCAAGTGGCCTCTCAAACCCTACGCGACCCCGCCGAAGGAGCGTGCCCTCGCCTAGGACTCCGGCTACGCCGACGCTCTGAATGAACAGAAGGCTCGGGGTCTCAAGGGGTAGCCGCGGTCTCGCCATGAGAATGGCTCCTCATAAGACGCTCGGCTGTCCTATAGCCTGCCAACTCTGTACGGAGAGTCGACACCATCTTGGCCATGTGCCAAACAGGAGCGAAGACGTCGGTATGCCTGCCGGCTGCTGAGGGCTCCCCGGCATCTACGGATAGCTCCGCACGGGTCTTATCCATAGGGATCATCAGAGAATCAGTGCATACCCTACGGATTAGATCTCGCCACTCGTCAACAGTCTCTACAAACAAAGAAGAAAAACGAATTAGAAACTAGGCAAGAGGCTAAAATATACAAAATACAAATATAAGGAGAGACAGCAATTAAAAACAAATCCTAAATCAAACGAACACTGAAAGGAAGAAAGGATAACTTACTCGGATCACCGGGCCTCCAAGATGGGTCACTAGGGCTAGCACCTGCCGCCGATGCCGCTGCTGACTGAGGGGTTGCTCCAAAATGAAGAAACAATCAGGGAATGTATAGGGGCATATGAAGATATTCCTTTAGTAGATTACAAAAAATATTCTCTTTAGACTTTGATGCGTCTGCATATTGTGAGGAAAAAAGGTTGATTCCTTTGATCAAGAAATGGAGGAAGAGCCTCAAATCATGCAACTTGATCCTCCTCTTATTCTTCCATTTTCACATTCTTCATTATGTGATGAAACTTCTTGGTCTTGCATATATCCATGGCCTATCTTCTCATCACCCAATAACTCTTCTCTATCATAATTCCTCAACCACAATCTCTTGTGGGGTCAATGCCAAGTAGCCCTTCATCTTCATCTAGGTGTGGGTCACCTTCTAGTAGCCCTCCCTCTTCTATTTATGGGACATTTTCAAGTAGCCCACTATCTTCGATTATTGGGGCACATCCAACTAGCCCCTTATCTTCTATTCATGGATCACCGCCGGGTAGTACATCATCTTCTATTCTTGGGCCACATCCTAGTAGTCCATCATCTTACATCTATGGGTCATGTCTTAGTAGCTCTTCTTCTTCTATTCTGGGGCCACATCCTAGTAGCCCTTCATATTCTATTTATGGGTCACATCCTAGTAGCCCTTCTTCTTCTATTCTTGGGCCACATCCTAGTAGCCTTTCACCTTCTATCTATGGCTCACCTCCTGGTAGCCCATCCTCTTCAATTCTTGGACGGTATCATTTTCATCTATCACATATTTCCTCTATCAATGGTTGTGGCAAGCCCACTACCATTTCTATTGTTCCTATCATCAATCATAAATGTTGACATTCTTCTCCTTCTCGAGGTCAGAAAATTCAAGCGTCAGCTTATAAGAAATCCAAACAGGTTCATTATCAAGCTCAAGTCAAAACTTCCAAGAGATCAAAATCCCCCAACAACTGGAACAATCTCAAAGTTGTAAATCAAGCATGATTCAAGAACACACATCAACATAATCATCAAGTATGGCGTAAAGTGCATAAACCTTTGGCTAGGGAACTCAAGCTCCCACATACAAAATCCATGTTTTAGGATAAATCACAGTCCTTTGTTGAGTGTGAACTCATCACGATCATCGAGATTGGGGAAAACGTGACTCTTGATAAACAAACACGCTTGGTCTCCCTTATCAAGGAATTCAAAAATATCGTTGTTCGATCCTATCACACAGAGTGACTTTGTTAGTAACAACGGTTCAAAAAAAATATCAAAAATCTAAAAATAAAAATACAAAAAAACATGAGAAAAAAAACAACAAAAATCAAAGGTACAAAGATCAAACATTGCAATCAGGTGTTGTGTACACATGGATATTTCTTTCTTCCCTTCCTTGCTATTCTTTCACAAGTCTTCCTACCATTTTCATCCATTTGGTGATATTTTGGTTAGCTTATTCGCATGCATTTTGCGACATTTATCTCTACGGTATCTGTTTGTCCCTAGTCTTTTATCACCTTGGTAAATTAAAGAACGGCTGACCTAATGGAGATCCTATCACATTCAACATCTAATAAACTTGTTGCGAAGAACTTTTGGACATATTTTTTGACACTGGCGAATGTCATCATCGTAAGTATTTCCACCTCATTCCATAAAGCCATCAGTGGTTCTTAACCCCTTGTCAAACAAGAGAGCTGAAATAAGTTTTCAGACAACAAAATAATCAAAATCAATCAAACATCAAAATCTAAAAGCTACAAAGCAAAAGTAAATTGATATATAACTCTCTCTTGGGGTATTTCCAATAATCTCTATCAGGGCTATGGACGACTGACTGGCAGTAGAGAAATGTTGCGATTAGAATTAAATACATCTATGTCGAGGCTATGAATGCTTGGCTGGTAGCGGAGCAATGTACGGCTATCCTTTCACCATCCAGTGACAAAATCATGTTTCATAATAAATCATTCCTACACATTGGCTAGGGTGTCGTCATGTTGTCTTTTAAATCTTCCCTTCAAGAGGTGATAAATTCCATGTGCACACACCGGGTCTCTATGAATAAACAGGATTAGTATGTTACCAAGTGTCTTTTTTGGACCTTGTTCAGACTCTTACTCTAGTCCATATATTATCTCATGATTTGTGCCTTTGGCTAATCAATTTTTCCTCACGAGGCTTCTAAAAAACATTCATATCATTCACATCGTTCTTCTACTTTGTTTAGAACATCCATGTGTATAAGATTAATTTTTTGCCATGTTTTCGGACACCTTTGTCCCCTTTCACAAAAACAATATTATCATTCCTTTCTATCATGTGCTTGTAGGCCAACTTATGCTGGGGGAATCCTTGGTTCTTCCCAGAACTTCATTGGTTTATGTTCACCATCATGTTGAACCTATCCATAATGGCCTTGGGTCCTACTTCTACCTATGAAGAGTTTACCTTTGAATACTCCCATCTAATCGTTGGGGAATTTTTTTACATCTTCACCTTTCTCATACGCACATGGCCTTATACCCTTGTACATCCCATATATCGCTGGAGGCATCCACGCTTCCTCGTCTTCCTGTACATAGTTTCATAAAACTTTTAAAATCAACCAAAACATCCAAATATGTTAGAAAAATCATCAAAAAGATTCAAATATGTTTCAGTAAACCTCTAAAAATTTAAAATCATCCTACAAAATGTCACTCTTTGGTTCTCACTTGTTCATGTGTGCAACTTGCGGATAATCTTGATCTACCTCCATCAGCAAAAGCTAGGCTGCTTACTTCATCTGTACTCTGGGGCACAACGAGTTGTCTAGTACTGTTTCGTAGTGCACATTACTTTTCCAACAGACCCAAGTGTCCTCCGTTATTCCCCTCACATGTATCCTTGCTTGGGGCACCATCATCAACCCTTGTCATTAATTCGCACAAGTCGTCACTGAAGCTTGATAATAAAACCATTACATTATGTTTCTATGTTATTTTAGCTTGTTTACTTTCTCATATTGCATTGAATTTTGTATGTTGTATGGAGTTAGGCATCTTTCACTTTCTCGCATTGCATTGCATTTTATATGTTGCATGGAGTTAGTATTTTCAGCAATGGACAATCGTTCATATTATGGCTTTTTATGTTGTTCTACTTTTTTCGTATGCTTATATTTTTCATAAGGACCGATGATGTAGTTCCTATGGCAATATGATGACATCAAATTTGTTCCAAATAAATAAGCAGCTAGAGGCTAAGCTCTTCTCTCCCCTCTTCCTCATTTCTTCTACTTCACTTCCATTTCATCCCTAATTTTCTCTTTCATCGGGGCATCCTACCTCCTCCCATTCTTCTATCTATATCTCACATTTTTCGATCGTCGATCGGCTTCTTTCATCACCCCATCGACACTCGAGGGGGCATCTCTCCCTCTTACTAATTTTTTTTCTACCTCTTCAAAATTCCACATGTCTATTATCTTTGAAGTGGCGTCACTTACGCCACCCCAAAGAGGGGAAAATGTAGACATATCATCAAAAGCACTCATTTTCCCTCATATCATCATTAATTAATTACACTAAGCTAATTAATTAAGTTGCCTAACCAACAAATACCCTAATTAACGACCTTCCGTTACTAAATCACCCCTTCTACCTAGACTAATTAATTAATATTAATTAATTAACTTTCCCTTCCATTTAACCAATAAATCAATATTTAATTGATTTAATCCCCTTATAATAGCCTAAATCATACTAATATTCCTCTAATTATCTTCTATAAGCTTACATCTACCTATTAGTTAGTCACATTTGATTAATTAAAACACCCCCCAACTCCCATGACTTGTTAAACATGTATTAAACCCTTCTAAAGTAAGGTTACCTTTAATAAAGTAACTTTATTCATTCCTAATCATGTTTTACCTTTATCCCACATTCATGAGAATGTGTTGAATCCTTTATCCTTTTGGCTATATAAAGAGACCTCCACCTACCTTTTTACTTACACCTAAACTCCTCAGAGAGCAAATGCAAAGCATATAGCAAAGAGACTAAGATCTTGCACCTTGTTTTCTTAAGAGTTCATCATTTTAAAGAGTTAAGCCTCTTTCTTAAAGTGCTTGGGTCATATGGGAGATGTCAAAAAGGGTCTTGTAGCCCAACTTTGATTAGCCCCCATTCCTAGGTTCTTGGAACATTAAGGACAATTTTTTTTGATAGCCATGGTACCTACCTAGGTTCCTTCATTTATGTTGTTAGAGAATAGAGGATATTTAGGTGTTTAACATAGTTGATTTCATAGTTTTGTTAGCATCTAACCCTTGATTAATTCTTATTATGATGGTGTTTATAATGTTGTTTAATTCTTGTTAATTAAGACTATTTAGGTGTTAGTCTTTGTTTACATTAGCATTAGTTTAAAAACAACACTTGCACACAGTGCCCTTCATCTCCTGAATCTGGTGCAGCAAATCCAAAGCATATGGTTGGTGAGGGAGATTTTCCCTCTCTTCCTCTCAAATATATTTCATCATTTCTCTTCAGTAGAAAGTGATAGGTTTTTTTGGGTTCTTCTCGGTCTCGATAGGTGAACGGTGTTGTCTTGTTTTCAACAAATGAGAAGAGCTTGATGTGTTTCACCTGAGGTTTAATTTACTGAAAAAATATGGAATACGGTTGTAATTTTCTATAATGATTGGGAATTTACTAATTCCTATTTATACAAATTGATTGCGCCATGTCTGCAGGGCTAGTCTAATCTTCTCCCAACAACAAAAAATACACCTCCCTTATCTTTGTTCCACACCATTAGCCTTCCCTGATCGGACATGAGCGCCACGCCTTCATGCTTTAATTTCGAACATATGGAATTTATTATCTCATGATAACGTCACTGTGAGATAACTTCTGTGCACTACTTGAACTTTGGCACATTGCTCTAATTGAGGTATATATTTAAGCGAGGGTTTGGGTCTAGAAATTCATACTTCAAGTGAAGTTTGGGTAAGCATGGAAGGGATTCTTATTCCCGGATTTCCCAATGATGTGAGCCAACACATTCTGGAGAGAGTTCCTCGTGAATGTTATTCTCAAAAAATTCCCATTTGTTTTGCACTTACATGAAAATGGCTACAAGTAACATAATCATAGTTGTACAAATTTACAGCGTGCGAGTAGGAGAATCGATCCTTCATCCTTCAGATTACCATCACTGACCAGATATCGAAATTGGTGGCCACCACCATTAATGCGAAACGAGGAACAATATAGCCCACTATCTTAGTAGTCAGTACCCGCGTAGTTAAATAATAAAGGAATAGACCCATGTAAATTGGATCTTGTCCAAATTAATTTATTTAAGTGAATTTTTCTACTCAAAAGCTTATAGCAGTTTTTCTACATTCTAAAATATTTGTTTATTTTGTATTTATTTAAATAATATTTTATAATCAAGAACAGTGATACAAATATATTGTTGCTTATTATAGGTGATATAAATATAATTTATTTTATGCTTAAAGTCTATTAACCTTTGTTAAACTATTTTAGAGATATGAAGGAAAAATTTTCCACCTATAACCTAAAACATGGTGTAAACTTAATATAATTGGTACTATTGAATTTGAGTAAAAGACATGGGCATGTGTAATTGCTTATAATAAAAATGAATAAAAGATAGGGTAGTTGCTTATAATGAAACTTGCCATGAAATGCATGGAAACATTTAAAAGTGACATATGAGTGTTTTTTTGCTGCTTCTTCAAGTTCTAATGGCATCTGAAACTCTCTTATGAAAAAGTGATTTTTTTTTTTTAAAACAAAAAAAAAAAACAAAAGAAAATCCTTAAATTGAGTATGGCCAAAAGGGGCATTGACACCACCTCCATTATAAAAAGTGATGTTGTTCGTTAAAGAAGTTACAATAGAGACCAGGGGCATTTGAAACCACAAAATTGTAACACTCATAATGGCCAACAATTTAAGAATGCTTGCCATGAGAATCTTCATTATTGATCTGGTTGAAAGATGAGAGTTATACAACTATTTATATTTAAAGAGTTCACACAATTTCAACTTGTAAATAATTACACCTAGTAGAAAATACACTTTGTGTTATAGTTCCTTGAATCGTATGATAGGTATGTTTTTGTTAAAATTTGATGCATTTAAATATGCATATCTAGATGACATTTACGAGTAAATATTAAACTTAAACAAAAAAGGAAAAAGATAATCTTTAATAGTGTTACGTTATTAAATTTGATCCTAAAGTCATTTCAAAAAAGGTAGCATGTATCTAAAATTGAGCGCAAAGGTTCCTTGTCTCCAAGGAGGTGGAACATTTAGAGTTATCGAGTTCGTTGTGACTCTTACAATGTGTCGAAATTTATTCTTAATAGACCATGTTTTTCTATTCTGAATTGTTTTCTATTTTCATTATTTTTGTATATTAATTCAATGTATTTTATTAAATCATATAATGATGTAATTGTAGTAAACCCAAAAACATAGAAATCCCTAAACAAGTATTTACATAAATTTAATACCGTGTTTTTTAGGATAGTGACTATTTAGTGATTCCTTTCCTCAGAGGGTGGGGACTGTGGAACATTAAGGGTGACATATTAGGGATTCACCCCTTTTATAAAAATGTGGAGTTTTCCTAGCATGGGGAAAAACTTACTCTTCTACACAACATACTCTTTATCTTTTCTCTTGAAATTCATGGATGTCTATTGTAGTCGTGGCCTACACATTCACCTATATTCATAACCTAATAAAGGTGTCATAAATGAAGGTTATGAATGTTTTCCCTACTGTTTTTCAATGCCTCATGTGAATTTTTTCCTATAGTCTATTGTTTAACTTTAATTTTGTCTTCGCATTGTTGCTTTTTTGGAAGTTGATTATGAGGAATTATAGGGATAAGAATGACTTAGGGAAAGAGGGGCAGAGGTTTCATCACTCTTAACTAAAAAAAGTTAAAACAAAAGGTACACTTGTTTATAAGTTCATAGATTTTTTTTGTCATTCTGTTGATTTTGTAGACACTTTATTGTATTTTAACATAGAGGTAAGGTGGTCGACAAGGACATTATATTTTTTCTCTACATAAAACACAACATATTATTTATTTTTCTCTATAATTATCTAATTTCATTGTTATTGGTAGAAAATTCATTCGTTTTAGAGTCTATGTGGGGACTTCATGTCCCCTCCCCTCTGACATTCCCAGTGTATGTTTAATTAATAATATTTAAAGTTATCACACTCACCATGAATCTTACAATATGCATCAATAATTATTCTCAATATACCATGTTTTTAGCTTTGAAATATTATCTATTTTATTGTGTTTAAGTATTGCTTCAATGTATTTTTTTATTAAAACAAGTATAATGATGTAATTACACTAAACCCAAAAGGATAGAAATACATGTATATACATGATGTGTCATTTATGTTGTCCTCCCACCTACAACAACTGTGGATTTTTATAACTCCATCTAGCTTTCTTGTGAGGTAGCATCACCTACTTTAGTGGTATCCCAAAATCTCTTTTGTAAAGCCAATAAAATGAAAAATAAAAAAACATAGGAAAAATTTCAAGTATGGGAAAAGGAATACAACAATGAATAAAAGTGAAGCCTTAAAATATTTAATAATTATAAAAAAACTCTATTTTTCCAAGAGTATTATCTCCACATGGCCTCTTGCATGTTTTACCCTCTACCCAAACCACATTATATGTGTCAATGGAGTGTTTGGACTTTTCCATTTAGACAAGAAATTAATCCATATTAATATTAATGTCTGTCTTTTTGTCTCTAGGTACAGGGTGGCCAAGGGCTCTAGTCAACTGTCTCCATCACTATTGACTATGAATATGTAATTATTTATAAGGAATTTCCGTACTAAATGAAGGGTTCTTATTGTAAAAGAAAATACATTGTGAGAGGGAAGTGATGTGTTGATATACAATTCATTTTATGAAATGTGCCATCTAAACTATAAAAGCTAAAAAAACCTCCTTTACATTATATTGTCATTGACGTGCATACCTTATTCCAAATCTCTTATTTTGGCACAAGCTAGGATTATGGTTGTAAAGGTGAATTGGTTGGGTTGGATAATTGTTCATTACATTTGGTACAACATGTTATGTTATGGAGCCTATTTTCATGTGTGGAAGTTTTGAAGATTGTACACTAAAAGTATTGTACGCTCTCAACATTTTCTTGCCAGAGTTTGGGGCCAGGACAGGCCCCAAGCAGGGTGTGGGGGTGCAACCCCTAAGAAAAATTTGTATCCTCAAAATACGTGCCCGATATCTTGGGAAACATTTTCTTTTCATATGGGCATTATTTTGACCCATAGGTTTATGGGGCAGTTTTGGCCCATGGTTTTGGTACCCATGGTATTGTAAAAATTACTTGAGCAGTTGCCTATTGATGTAGGGAGATAAAAAATTGTAGGGTGTGAGTTTAAGTGTGAATTCAGGAGATTTTTTTAAGCACAACTCCAAAAAAATCTAGGTATTATATTGATAGAAAGAGGTGTCCTATAATAAAATCTAAGCCAGTGATTCTTGGTGGACGTAGCCCAAATTGGGTGAACCATGTTAAATATTGTCTCTATGTTGTGTTCTTTTATTTTCAACACTTTTATTTCAGATCTTTGATATTATTCTACATATTAGTTTCTACTATTGCTATGTACCTTGGGATATGATATTATAATGTATATGGCCCCCCATATCTCGTGTTGTGTTATATTATGCAATTTACTGATTTATTATACGCAAGGTTCTTAACAACTATTGCAATTTTGGGTGGGATTGTTCTGCATATTTTATCCCTTATTTCCTAATAGAAAAACAACGATTCTTTGGGAAGATGCATGTGTATTCTATATGTTTCTTTATTAGAAATATTTGTTAATGTGTAAAATGCAACACAATAAGGTTGGTAAGCCATCTAACAAGCATATAACCCAAAGGTCCTCATTAATTTTATCACTAATACTGAAAAATAAAAATTTTTAAATATAGCTTAGCATAGGTAATTACTTCATTAAAATACACTTCTTTTTTAGTGAAAGGAATTTAAAAATACATGTCCAACATCTAATTAGTTTTTTATTTAATGACAATGTGACATTGTAAAAAGTATTTACATACAAACAATTCAATAAATAGGACACTTGTTTATATTGATTATTAATATCTAAGTTTACAATGATACGATTAAAAAAAATTTACATCTAATATTTATTGTGTTGATGAGATGAAGAATTAGAAATAAGAATGGAAATAATTTATACTCTAAATTTCAAAAGCAAAGTAAAGACAAAATTTTTACAGTGTTCAATATAGTCTACAAAACTCCAAGAATGATCTAAGCGTTTTCAAGCGAAGAGGTTACATGTCTTCTATATTAGGGTTAATATGGATATACAAGAAATGAAATTATGCTTTCTCCCTTCAGTGCAAGTCCTCGAGTTTTGTCATTTTTTCCAACTTCCATTTTCACAACATCCAACAAATATATCTTTTGAGATGGATTTTCTTCCATTCGATCTCGATCTGCAAAGAAAGAAAAAAATGGAGGTCGTAGAGGATCATAAAATCATGTGATGACATATTTGTATAAAAGCATGTCATGATGAGGTAGGGTAACATTGAGAATCCTTTTCCACCAGTTTCACAACTTTTAACTTTTTTCTACTATAATACATGCATGTCATTGAATATCAATCATATAAATGAAGCCATTAAAGGGGTAGTCACATGTAACTTTTGAATAATCACATAAAAATGACCACTATGTTCTTATTGATGAAATGAGTTTTGAAGGGCCAATGTTTTTCCCTTGTTGACCTAAGGCTACGCAAGGATTTACCCCATGAAAAAATACCATTTGAGAGAAGTTTAGTCATTCTTGTTAGCGACCTTAGGCATCTTTCTCCAATGAAGGATGTGTATCCCATGTAAGTTGGGTATTTATATAGAATAACCCTGTGCAAAGGGTTCAACAAATTTGTCATCCTTTAGACTATGTTTTGCTAATAAATTCCAAACATTATTAGGTTTCTAATTTAACAAAAAAATGTTTTTTTATGTTGTGAAACCCTAGATAATGCAGAGTCACATGTAATAAAATGTTAAATTGCATATCTGACGCAAACAATAAGCTAAATGAAGTTAAATTCCTATGTGCAAGGAGAAGGAATAAGAACTTAGTTGATTTTGCTTAATCTTGAATTACTATGGACTAGATTAACTAATGAACTGGAAGGTAAGACTATCATAACAAAACACAGAAAATATTAGAACTACCAGATATGCTGGAACTAGGGTGCCTGGAACAGGAACAAGGCGCTGGAGACCATTGATAGGTTCTTGTGACTGGGAAAGAGCTCAAAATCTGATTTTTCCTATGTCGTAAGGTGGTCGCTAACTTTCATTTTTTTATCACCTGTGTGGTGTTGGATGATTGTTGTATTCACCTGTAACCTATAAAGAGAAAGATAACCTACAAAACCCAAAAACACATCAAATCCTAAAAATAAAAAGATGTAAATGGGGAGTCAAATTAGCCCTGGCGGTCACCCGACTGAGTGATCTTACAATCAAGTGTTGCACTACATTTTAGAATCCATGTAGTTCTTATGTCTGTGTGCAAGAATCATTCCCTAGGTATCTCTTGTTCTAAATGCACTTGATAGTGAGAAACAACTAGATGTAGCAATGTAAATAGATGTGTGGATAGAAAAATAAACTTCCCTTCCTATGTGTGTATGTGAAAAACATTGTTCCTTGTCCCTTGAGTGAAAGCTAGATGGATGGCTTGATGGTCTTGAAATTCCTCTGGATGCAACCTTAGGTGATATTAATAGATTCTTAGAGCTTGGTCCTTTATTATGGTCACATATCTTTATATTTATATGATTCCCTTGGTTGAATTTTGCAATTAACAACAAGAATGCCAACTCATAAGAAAACAAGATCCCCAAAAGATAATAGCTTCTTGGAAGTGTCGAGTAAAGTAAAGAGAGATCCAGGGCACCTAGAAGGATGGGGGCACCTGGGTGTTGGTATCCTATCTAAACACTGGTTTGCAGAATCATACAATATAAAATAATGAAGTATCAATTGGGTTATAGGGTGTAAGAGGCCAAAAAGAAGACATAAAACAAAGACAAAAGGCCAAAGATAGTTTTCAATTTCAAGTTTTCTCTCTTAGGAATCATATGAATAGTAGTATGTGATTAGCACCTAGAAATGTACCCAAAGTGCATGGTTTAGTATCTACATTTTCCCCCACTTCATGTTGTTGAGTGAATACTTGATAACATAAAGTAGTTTAGAATTTACATACCTTAGTTCCTTGTAGATTAATGGAAAAAGTGTGCCAAGGAGATAAGTGAAAGCATGGAGCAATTAAAATGAAGTATGGAAGCTAAGAAAGAAGAAGTATCACTAGGGGGAAAAAATGTTTGCAGTGTGTCGTGTTGGACTTGTTATCATTGTAGTTTACGTTATGCTTGAGAATGTTCCTTCTCATAAGGAAGGACCTACAAAAAGAAGATAAAAATAGAATTCAAAGTCATGTATAAGAAAAATTTGATCCAAGTATGTAATAAGTATATAAATATGTGAAAAAGTAGTAAAAGGTACATGTGCACCTGATCCATGACAATTGAAAAGGATTAAAAAATTTTCTAAAATGATGTAGAAGAATGATTTTTAGGGAGATCTCATGCCAAGAGAAAATTTTTAGTGCGATCTCACGCCACACCAAGTGTAAGTTTTTATGTCGATCTTGCACCAAGTGCAAGTTTTTTGGGTGATCTCACGTCATGGAAGAAGAGTGTGGGGGAGAAATATCTAGTGTTATTCTCCATCCAAGACCGCTTCCTGAAGTTTATAAACTGCTGCAAATGGTGTGATTTTTCTTTTTTCCATATTTGATCCAGTTCGATCTAAGTAGAAAAAGAAGATAGAATGCATTCTAATTATTAGAGGACTATTCTTGTAATGAGAAGACTGCTATGTATACTGCTCAAATTTTGTTTATCTAAGAAAATGAAGTTAAATTTCCTATGTGCAAGGAGAAGGAATACGAACTTATTTGTTTCGCTAATTCTTGAATTACTATGGACTAGATTAACTGATGACTGGAAGGTAAGACTATCATAAAACCAACACAAAAATATTAGAACTACCAGATATGCTGGAACTAGGGTGCATGGAACAGTAACAAGGCGCTGAAGACTATTGATAGGTTCCTGTGACTGGGAAAGAGCTCAAAATCTGATTTTTCCTATGTCGTAAGGTGGTCGCTAACTTTCATTTTTTTATCACTTGGGTGTTGATGTTGTGTATTCACTGCACCTGTAACCTATAAAGAGAAAGATAACCAACACAACCCAAAACACATCAAATCCTAAAATAAAAAGATGTAAATGGGGAGTCAAATTAGGCCCTGGCGTCACCCGACTGAGTGATCTTACAATCAAGTGTTGCACTACATTTTAGACTCCATGTAGTTCTTATGTGTGTGTGCAAGAATCATTCCCTAGGTATCTCTTGTTCCAAATGCACTTGATAGTGAGAAACAACTAGATGTAGCAATGTAAATAGATGTGTGGATAGAAAAATAAACTTCCCTTCCTATGTGTGTATGTGAAAAATATTGTTCCTTGTCCCTTGAGTGAAAGCTAGATGGATGGCTTGATGGTCTTGAAATTCCTTTAGATGCAACCTTAGGTGATATTAATATATTCTTAGAGCTTGGTCCTTTATTATGGTCACACATCTTTATATTTATATGATTCCCTTGGTTGAATTTTGCAATTAACAACAAGAATGCCAACTCATTAGAAAACAAGATCCCCAAAAGATAATAGCTTCTTGAAAGTGTCGAGTAAAGTAAAGAGAGATTTAGGGCACCTAGAAGGATGGGGGCACCTGGGTGCTGGTATCTTATCTAAACACTGGTTTCCAGAATCATACAATATAAAATAATGAAGTATCAATTGGGTTATAGGGTGTAAGAGGCCAAAAAGAAGACATAAAACAAAGACAAAAGGCCAAAGATAGTTTTCAATTTCAAGTTTTCTCACTTAGGAATCATATGAATAGTAGTATGTGATTAGCACCAAAAAATGTACCCAAAGTGTGTGGTTTAGTATCTACATTTTCCCCCACTTCATGTTGTTAAGTGAATACTTGATAACATAAAGTAGTTTAGAATTTACATACCTTAGTTCCTTGTAGATTAATGGAAAAAGTGTTCCGAGGAGATAAGTGAAAGCGTGGAGCAATTAAAATGAAGTATGGAAGCTAAGAAAGAAGAAGTATCACTAGGGGAGAAAAATGTTTGCAGTGTGTCGTGTTGTACCTGTTATCATTGTAGTTTGCGTTATGCTTGAGAATGTTCCTTCTTATAAGGAAGGACCTACAAAAAGAAGATAAAAATAGTAGTCAAAGTCGTGTATAAGAAATATTTGATCCAAGTATGTAATAAGTATATAAATATGTGAAAAAGTAGTAAAAGGTACATGTGCACCTGATCCATGACAATTGAAAAGGATTAAAAAAAATTCTAAAATGATGTAGAAGAATGATTTTTAGGGAGATCTCATGCCAAGAGAAAAAAATTAGTGCGATCTCACACCACGCCAAGTGTAAGTTTTTATGGCAATCTCGCACCAAGTGCAAGTTTTTTGGGTGATCTCACGTCATGGAAGAAGAGTGTGGGGGAGAAATATCTAGTGTTATTCACCATCCAAGACCACTTCCTGAAATTTATAAACTGCTGTAAATGGTGTGATTTTGCTTTTTTCCATATTTGATCCAGTTCGATCTAAGTAGAAAAAGAAGATAGAATGCATTCTGATTATTGGAGGACTATTCTTGTACTGAGAAGACTACTATGTATACTGCTGAAATTGTGTTTATCTAAGAAAATAATTATATATTCCCCCCTTCTCATAGGCATGCAGGAAAGGCCAGGGATGTCTAGGTGCTCATGTCTGTATCTGGGCACTTGCATCTATGTTGAACTGAGGACCCAAGTCAGAATTTGGGTCATTCATGTGATTAAATTTGGTTTTAATTATGTGTTGTGTATACTGCTATGAAGCTTTGATTTGTTCTATGGGGTGACTGATTCACTCAATGTATGTCCCCCCTTGTTTGGGGTGCATGCGACATTTCTAGGAGAATGTGGCCCAAAGGAGGACCTGATGTAGATTTGAAATTGTAACCCCGCAGGGGGAGGGAATATGTATGGTAGAAACCAACACACA
The DNA here is from genome assembly GCA_019776745.2 of Taxus chinensis. Classification (NCBI taxonomy): domain Eukaryota; kingdom Viridiplantae; phylum Streptophyta; class Pinopsida; order Cupressales; family Taxaceae; genus Taxus; species Taxus chinensis. The sequence goes on from CM034153.1 coordinate 59,624,122, forward strand.
TGAAAAAAAAGTGGCTAGGACATGTGTTAGTAGAAAAAGTGATAAGAATGCAATAAGGGGTAGTGTAAACAAGAAATAATGTAGACAAAGTAGACCGTGAAAATAAGGTTCCAAACATGGGACATCACTCACAATGTTACAAGACAATTAGGGCCGAAGTAGGAAAAATTATATAAAAATGATCAAACAAGACATAGGGCATAGCCCAAAAAAAATGGAAAACAATGGTAAACAGTATCAAGCAACGTATTAGACAACCATGGTGGAAAATAGTCCTACAAAACAAATGCTACACATGAAACAAAAATTACCATGTTATAAATATAACAAGCATATCAAAACATGTATATATCGATAAAGTAGTGTGCTAGTAAGAATATGAAGTAGTTTAAAACAAAACAATACCACTTGTAGTGTGTACGAAAATAGATGCCCCCAGGAAGCTCGATGGGACTGGTAAGAGGTATAGTGCCAAACATCCATGTTGCGTGTAAGGATATGTAGAAAGTATGAATTCACAACTAAATACCAAATGAATTCACATGTGTATATAGAAAATATAATGACATACAATGTATTTGTCAAGCATGTGATGTAGACACTGAAAATCTGGACATACTCCCATAACCCCTTTCAATTAAATAAATTCACACTATACCCACTAATCTCCCTTGTGCACACATATAAATTAATTTAATTATAATAATTAAATTAATTAATTAATTCACCTCTCCACCTCACCTAAATCCAATTCACTTATCCATGTCACTCAAGACCCATTCACAGCCTATTTATTAACTATGACTAATTCTATACCAATACTAACCAACTAAGACTAAGTCTAGACCTAACATTAACTCCCACTGCTTCTCCAAGGACTCATACATATCTAGGTAGTGTCTATCACTTAAGTCCCGGATTAAAGGTATCAATCATGCCAAAAAAATCAAATATCAGGCTACTTTTGGTAAACCTAGAATTACCCTCCTTAACCGATGTTGGTTATCCCTTGGTCGGCACTGCTCACCTAACCACCATCGGTTAGGTTAAATACATTTTTCCAACTCTTCACTCGGGTTGGAGGGTGATTGATTCATTTGGTAGGAATATTATTGCATTCAAGCGTGAATCTATAACTTTCCTGAAGCCATATGACACAAAAAACTTAATCACAGGTCGAAGCAAGCATCTGGTTCTCCTTCCATAGCATTGGAACACTCACGGGAACACACTAGGAGCACTGTCGTGGCACTAAGTTCATGATCTCTTCTTAGACCAACTACCATCCATCTTCATTCACAGGATTTGTACATGCAAGTAAGTATTTGTGATTTCAGTTATACTTTGCTTGCTTAGAATATAGACCCTTTACTTCTTTTAGTATATTTCATTCTTTCTCGTATTCATTTATCTCCATCTTTCCACCAACCCACTGTTCAACCATACCAAACCTTTACATCCTCTCTAACCACCTCCTCAACATTCTTAACCCCTTTTAAGTAATTTTATGACCCTACCTACACCACCCTCACTCTTTGTGCAATCACAGAGAGGTTTTTAAACCCATTTTAATAGTTACCTAATTTCCGTCAGTCACCCAGCCTAGCGACATCGGTAGACCCGCCGATGTAGCTCTCTGTGTCATTAAATATCCTGTGACCAAAAAGCCTTCAATTCAATCAAAATCAACCCAGACTTCACCTGATCAATTCCAAACCCTTTATCAGACCTCTATTAGACCTGCAAAATCTAGAACAACCTACCAAATCATTGGATCTAATCATAACTTTGTCTCTTAGATTAGATTTACTTATTGTTTTTGCATGAGATACCTAAATCGTATAACTATAGTAGGATTTCCTTATTTCATGGTACTTTTTGCATTAAATTGTCTTTAAAAGTGGATTGACAGCCTTCTAGGAAGCACCTCGCTTCTTGGATCTAGCAGTTTTCTAGGTAGTCCACTAACCTATATAATTAATGATATTTTTTGGTCTTGTTATTTTTCTTACATGTCGTTCCCCCCTAACCAAAGGGAAGCTCTCTATGATCAGCTTGGATCAAAAGTCAATAACACGCACATTCAACCAAAAACCTTCTTCGACTAAAACAGGTATTCCTCCTACGCCCTAAACTCTTATTTATTTTATCTCTACCGCAAATTTTGGTGAAACATCTTGGCACGCCCGGTGGGACCCATTTGGGGTTCTTTGCATTGTTCATTCTTAGGGGAAAATTGTGTGTTTGTTTCTTTTTGAAGGAAAGTTCACATTAAATCTTTTCCCTTGGAAACATTCTTATTCTCCTACTTATCTCAGTGAAACTGGTATTTTGGATTAAAAAGAACATTTATTTTTATTTTGTATTGCATTAGTGAAAGACATACTATTTCCTATTCATTATTACTCTCATCAAATTTCATTGTGAATTTGGGCTTAAAATCTTTACATTTCATTTATGTATGTTGCATTCAAGCTCATCTAATTTGTGGGCAACCTATATGTTGGAAGTCATGCCCAGCTGATGGTTAAAAAATTGAACTGTAGGTCACATTTTGCAAACTCTTTATACCAAATCACTTAAAGAAAACTACACATTTCTTAAACAACATATTTCCTGGAAGAATCTGTAGACAATCACATGATCAGAGGATTAACATTGGGCTCCAGCTTGTTTTCTGGCTAGTCATCATATCAGATAAGGATCCCCACACCAAAACCTACCTAAAACCAACCATACTTGTCAGTTTTGTAGGCCACCTTTAGTAACCAAAAACCTTACTTTATTCACAAGTCAGTCCTAAATGGCATAAGCTAAAACATAAAATCTACAGCTTAGGATTTTATGTTTTTTAGCTTTTTGTCTGATTAAGTTTTGAGGTGTGAGTTGTGTTTCTTCATTTTTTCTCATCCTTTTACCTCCCCATCATGACTGGTGTATTCCAGTTTATTTTGGGCATATTAGGAATCCTCACAGCCATACTCAGTCTTTGGGTTGGCCCTTTTATTGGATCTAAATCACCAGAAATTCATCTTTTCTTGTCTTCCTAGATTACATAGTATTCGATATCGGTCCAGTGACTAGCATCGACCATATCATCTCACCGGCTTCGATTAATTAATCGACGACGGTTTTTTTCTTGTTTTGGTTATTTATACTAAAATAGTATTTTCCACCTTTCTATTCTTTTTGTGGCTTGTTCTTCAACTTCATCACATTTTTGAGTCTCTGATATAATATTCATAGTACAGGTTGACCCGTTTTCACCTTTCATTGTCAAATCTTTGAATATTTCATTTTTCATGGTAACCGACATTGGTACAGAAGCCAACATCGGTTATTCTGCTTTACTGGTATCGATCATCAAACCAGCATTGATAAGCACAAATTTATGTATTTTTGTATCACCAATAGAGCTTGAATTACCAGTTTTACCATCATTCACATGGTTTTGAATTGTAGATAGGCCAATGCCCTTATGTTTCACACTAGTTACTAACCGCTTCCACCTAGTCCATCCCCATATTCTATTTTATCGCCTATAGACCCCAACTAGCTTATTACCATACACACCGATGACGAGGAGTTTGTGAGACTCCTCGATCAAAACGCAACTACCTTACAACATTATCTGGCCCACTCATCCACCCGAGACTCCTCAGGGAAGATTATCCATAGTATGCTTGTATCTATTCCCCCTTTTTAGAACCCGCTTTTGCAGCTGCCTCTACTTGTACATCCTTACCCACTTTTCCATCATCGCTTTTGTTTTTGTAGTTGGACCCTACATTATTGGTAGATGTCGCACTTACAACAACTACCATGCCCTGGGCATCTGTCACTCTTACCATGTCTACCATACCATTATCCACTTCCCAAATACCTTTTACATCTCAACCGCCGGTAGCTCATATCCCCTTCCAGAACCTTGTTCTTTCCATCCTGCAGTCTCTCACACCGATCACCACAAGATTTTTTACGTCCACCCCACATACCTACACCTATCACCAACGATCAACTATTTTGTCTACCTCTTATCCTGGGTATTTACCTATGACATACACCTCGACCTACATTCCCTCATCCCATTTTTCATACTCGGCACTATGTCATGTCCATCTTACCTCCCTCCTCGAACCGTAGGGGGTGCTCCATTATCACAACCTACAAATTATTTAATTAAAATGATGATGGATAAAATGAATACATTAGAAGCCCATGTCTCTGTCTCACATAACACTCTGACTTATAATGATATTTGTAATGAGCCTATTCACTTTTATGTGCCAATTCATCCGTACCCTACGCATTGGGAAATGTTAAAATTCAAAAAATGTAATGGCAAAGAAGACCCACAACAATATTTAAGATCTTTTAAACACACGTGTTATCTCATCACTCACGATGATGCTTTGATTTTGTGAGTATTCCCAATGTTTCTGATAGGACCTGCTTTAGATTGGTATAGTGCACTACTCAAGAACTCAATATTTTCATTTAACCAGGTAGCTCAAGGTTTTTTAGATCATTTTTCTATCAACATTAACAAGAAATTCAAAATGACTAAATTTTATACTACACACCAATATGAGGATGAATCTATCATAGAATTTGTCACTCATTGGTGCAGCTTGATCAATCAACTCATATTCCAACTGCCCAAAATTGATTTGATAGATTTGTTTACCTGAGCTTGCGTTAGACACATCTCATCAACTCTCCAAGTCATAAAGTTTCACACATTTGATGAGGCGTTCACAATGGCACAGAAACTTGAAATTTACACTATCGAAGAAAAGAAAATTTAGTTACGCAACAAGAGTGCTCCCTTCAAACCAAATGATTATTCATCTTCTTCTAAACCAAAAACCAATCATTCTCACAACCATTCCAAGGTTAAGGGATCCAACAACGCGGTGGTCTTGAAGGCCGACCCATCTCATCCTTCGAACTAAAAAAAACCATCTTCTAATATTTCTTTGATACAAACTTTCCAATTTAAGAGGGAACAAAAAAAACTACTCCCATAGGAGATGCCTACTCCTCCATCTTCTAAAAACTTCTCAAAGTTGGGGCCATTGATCTTCCACCAATCAAACCATATACTAGTTTTGATCCATCTCGCCCTTTTCCTTCATGGTATAAGGAAATTGATTATTGCAATTATCATCTTTTCCTCCATGTCTTTTAGTATTCCTCTCATCGAAATTCCTAGTATAAAAGAAATTGGATTTTTAAGTTTCCATACTTGGCTTAGTCTCTTCTAAAGATTAGATCTCTTAAATTGACTTGATGAGGAAATATTGTCTATTAAACCCGTATTTACAATAGTTTCTTCACATCAGAGAGCTTATGTTTGATGTCACGCTACATAAACTTGGGCTACAACTACATATAATGTGGTGATAGGATTAGTGATGGAATTGTGATCTTTCTATTAAAAGCACTCTCTTAGGTTGGTGTATTATATTATGAGTCCATTTTCCTTGGATTCTAAGATGTTCAATAGGAAATAGAATTTAAATTTTTCTCCTTGTACTTAGCTTACTTGACTCAATAGAATTCAGAATACAAAAAATAGAACCTAAACTATCTCACTTATTTTTGTGTCTGGTCTCCCAAGGAGTACCCCTTAGGGGATGTCTCAAACATATGAATATCCTCAATGATAAGCTCCCAATGTATTTGTACCCAATATTTTATAATATGTTTTTTCCCTTGAAATAATCGACCGAAGCAAGATTCATGGCCGTTTTAAACCCTCCCTTCTAAAGCCTTTAAGTCAATATATGATTTTGTGTGGGGAGTTTGCTAAATAGAATGCACACATTATGTTTCTTTGGAATTTATCCAAAATAGTTATTTTATTTCAGTTATGAAAAATATAGATTTATGCAACAAAATTTAGCAAAACTGATCAAACATTTCTCAAATAATTGTGATTGAAAAAGAAAAAAGTTCTTTTGATAACATGGTGTGTATGTATATTTAAGCGCAAATCGAGATGGTGTCTATTGGGTTTTAGCACATGTCGGAGACATTTCTTCATTGAGGGAGTATTCCCCACACTATGAACTATGCACTTGTTGATCAGATGTTAGATGCTAGAATTATTTTCCCAATCCATCACTCCACTTGGATTGCTAACATTGTTCCTGTCAGGAAGAAGAATGGCGAGATTCGGATCTGTGTTGACTTCCAAAACTTGAATTAGTCCTCGTTGAAGGATAATTATCCCTTTCCGATCATGGATCAGGTATTACAAACTGTTACTGGATCGGAAATGCTATCCATGCTCGACGAATTTTTAGTCGAGGTAACGACAGAGGATCAACACAAGACAGCCTTCACGACCCCATGGGGTACCTTTGCTTACAGGAGGATGCCTTTCGGCTTGATCAACGCCGGAGCTACTTTTCAGAGAGCTATGGACCTGGCATTCAGAGATCTTATGGGTAAGGTCATAGTTGTGTATTTGGATGATTTGACTATTTTTTCTAAAAAGTGGAGTGATCATTATGGTCATTTAGAGCAGGTACTTTTGAGATGCAGACGTCACGGGATTTCATTGAATCCTAAGAAGTCCATGTTCGGGGTGACCGAAGGAAAATTGCTAGGTCATATTGTGACTAAAGAAGGAACTAAAATTGACCCAGAAAGGGTAAAGGCTATTCAGAGCCTTACCTTGCCCACAAGTAAAACAGGAGTTCATTCTTTCTTTGGAAAGGTTAATTTTTTGAGAAGATTTGTACCTGATTTCGCTGACAAAACCAAGGATATCCTTGGAATGATGAAAGGCAAAGTTCCATTTCGATGGAGTACAGAGGGGAAGTTTGCATTTGAAGAAATCAAAAGGGCAGTTGCTTGCGCTCCTAGTGACGAAAATTGTATATTGTTTAAAAACATCATCCAGGATATGTTAGATAACGGTGAGCTTGTCTAAGATAATCCTAATTCACCAGCCAACCAAAACCTACACATCTTCAGGAAGCCATTCCCCAACCACAATCACACGTCAAAACCAACAGATTAATCCTATGACACACAAGTGCATGAGGTTCACACCATTTTGGACATGGTCCCCCTTATTTCCACTCATTTTCCCATCATCCCCTTTGTTGAAGAGATTCTAACAAGAACTCCTTTACCCACGGAGGATTTTGTTCCATCTACTCCTCTACCCATGAAAGATCCCCTTACACATAGTTCTTTTTCTATAGAGGAACCCACAATGTCCATGCCTCTGTTTGTCATAAGACTGCCATGTTTTTCCCTCTCCCCATGGAAGAGCCAATTGCATCACCACTTTCACCTGCCAATGAATCTGTTTCACCTCGTCCCCCACCCAAGGAGGATTTCATTTTTCCTTCTTCTCAAATCAAAGGGATCCTAGCCCATTCAACCCTGCTACCCAAGGAAGAACCCAGGGAACATGTTTTTTTATCTCTTCCACCCATAGAGGAGCCATTCATACCCTTCCTACATATAAGTTACACTTCTCCCAGGATCTTCTAGGATCCTGTTGATATTCCCACTTCACTTTTACCTATTGAGGAAGATGAAGAGACATTTCCTGTGTCCCCTAACTTGGACTTTTGGACGGTTGTCACAACAAATTCATCACTATTTGAGCTAAATAATTTCTCACAATTGGCTAGCCACTTAGATTATGTTGAAAATTCCATTCTTTTGGGACACCTTCAGCTCCCTTTCCCCAATCAAATGTGAATATTGTCTACTGATACTTCCACAATTTATCCAAAGATGTCTAATACAAACAAAAATATGCTTCCTATACCAATTGTAATCACCTCATCTTCATCATGCTTACCCACATCTAAGCCATTATCATCAACCCATCCATTGCTTATGCCAAAAACCCTACCTTCTTCTATACCTTCATCCATATTTAAACCTATCACCACTTTGGGAGTCATGGCGATGTCGAGCTTAGTCCATCCTCCTGTCAAAATGGATCTAGCCACACCCTCACAAACCTTCACAAAGATTGTTCCCTCACCTAAGAGGAAAACCTAACCTTTTAGGCCACACACACCAGCTTTGCCCACTACCCCATGATCACCTTCACCACTTCCATCCATGCTAGGCCCACACCCATCAACTTTGGTCAAACAACCATTTACCCAAGATAAACCCAGAATACAAAAGCATACCTCCTCGTCACGATATTCTATTCCACCTAAATTTACTACCCAACTTACGCCTTCGCCATTGCCTACATCCTTTCTACTGCCCCTCCTAGCACCACTTTCTATACCCTCATCATTACCCATGTCATTTCCTTCTCCTCAACCATTTATTTCCTCCCACTACCATCTTCACCGAACCTCCATTTTCACCTTGGTTAACCCATCCCCTTCCACCATCCGCCTTCCCTTCTACATCAGGCACTACTCCTACACATTTACGCCAAAAAGTGCAACCCAAACCCAAAGACCCACTACCTTCCAAAAAATTAACTAAACATACACCACCTCCAACAACCAACTCACCAGCTACACCTTTACCCAAGAAGGTGTATCACAAACCCAAATTCCACCTCTGGTGATGTCTTTTCCAGTGGTGTTACCCAATCTTCCAACAATACCCACACTCACTTCACATTGTGATCCATTGGCAGGGTTTTACACCAACATCTTGGCTAACCTCTTAGAAACCTTTGTTATCACATTGCTAGCACTTAGACCTTATGACCCCCTCAAACACAAACCAGGGGAGTTTGATGACACTAAAATTTGTGCTTATCATCGTGTGCTAAGGCACGATGTAGAAAAATGTAAGGCTCTTAAGACTATTCTTCTTCACCTATGTCCTCTCAAAGAAAAAAATGATAATGATGATGATATTTTAGATGAGGACCTCATTCCACCTTCACCTATCACCATACTTCCTAACCCCATACTTAATCAAAAACCTACTTCTCCATTTACACAGGCCTTGTACCCTCCTCCACAATTTTATATCAACACGGTCCATGTTAGAGAACTAGCCAAAACTCCTCCAAAATGTAATTACGCCGTTCTCTTTTTATAAGACCCATGTCCTACATTTTCTTTCCCCACATGTTGCTACACCTTTCATGACACACTCTTATCTTTACCTCAAATAAACAGGGTTCGAGTCGCTACACGAGCTTAGAAAGACATGGTGTATTAGATTTAAGTTTAAATTTAATGACATCATAGCTATCATATGTATTCAATAACCTGAGAAATCTCAAATGGCCATAACTTTTGACTACAAAAAATCACATAATACTAGTATCGTTGGAAATTTTATGATGATGGATACACATTGGGAGTGAATTTGGGGTGAATTGGTGATATATTTGTAAAATATTTTGTGGAAGAAGTTTTCATGGCATTTTCCTTCCTTTACCACCATTTTTCAATGCACTTCTCCAAATTGATCATGTATGGGACCTCCCTTGTGCTTCTTGAGAGTGTTGTGCTACTCAAAAAAATGTGAATGTGGACTTAAGATATTCATTGAATGCCAATTGGTTCCATATGTCATTTGATCAATATTGGATTGGGCTAATCAATATGTGCATGTTTTCTCCTCTCTTTTCATTGGTTCTCAAGATCTAAACTTCCCCCTGATTCCATTACAGAATATTCTCTTAATTGTATAAATATATGAATCCTACACTTAATTTTATCATTTTTTAGCTTTACATTATTTTTTGGGTCTCTAATCCCTTTTGGTGGTCTAGTATGAGGTGGTAATTTTTGGCTTTATTATAGGTGGTAGAGATAAGATTAGTAATAATTTTCTCAAAGATATTGTAAAGAAGGTATGAGAGAGTAACCATGTATGTTTTTTTGAGGCATAAATGAGATAACTGATTTAGATGGAAGATATCCTTTGGTTCAGGAGTATACTCACTTAGATTATTAGAATTGTCATGTGGTAATTAGGTGTAGAGCTCAAATGTGTAATTACCAAAGAACTTAATTATAATATCATTGTAAAATTATAGTTAAATTTTCTCTCAAGAATCTTATCTAATGCTATATTTTGGAATCGAAGTTACGAAGGTCTAATAATTGGGAAACTATCAGTGAATGTGGATTCTTAATTATTTAAATTGTTGGGAAATAAAGTAGTTATGTAAAATGAAATGATTCTTTTTTTATTTTTAACTCCAGATTATTATATCATTGTCCCAATGGACAAGGCACATTAGAAGTCAAAATGATCAAACCCCGTTTCTTATTTTTTGTCCTACCCCTTTAATACTTCTTTTTCATATTGACTATATTATTTAGAAGTCTCTTTGTTAAATTTGGCTTCACTCTTTTTTGAGGTGGTTTAAATATTTTTAATAAAACATGTAAGTTATGGATATCCTCATACCTCTGTAATAGATAAATTAAAATCTATTTGTTTCACTATAAATGTGTGGATATGTCACAAGTGACACTTAATTTGGTGTTTATTTAAGGAGGTTGCACTCATAAGTAGATATAGTGTAAGTTTATACTCATCTTCTTATAAGAATTGCTAGTGTGTCTCCCCTTGGCCTTACAAAACCAGAAGAAATAGATAACTAAATTTCCTTCTCACATTTTTTGGCCATGAATCCATTCCCATATTGTTAAAGATAACTTCCTTTAATATAACTAACTCATCATTAAAATTCTCTTCATCAAATCCATGGTTGGAATAGATTTAAGAGCCAAAAATATGGCATCATTCCTAGGAACGTGCCATTTTTTATTTTAATTGGTGTGCCTTGGCTTCATTTTTAGCATTCCATATTTTTACAAATATTTTTCATATTATTCTTCCTTGTGAAGTGGAAACTCCTTCCTATTTTATTGACGAGTGTGCTTTAGTATTTCTATCTATTTTCAAACACTTTGATGCGGGTGGTTTGTGTTATGAATTTTTTTAAAAGGATTCTGTACACCAGAAAAGTGACAAGTGAGCGTGGGAATCTACAAGTGACTCTTCCGCGTACCCGACCTCCCGAGGTCGTGCCGAGACAGCCGATGGGGATGGAATATAGGTAGTATACGGACAGACTAGTTAGGCAATATAATGTCTTCAACACGCACTAATGGAATCTGTGAATCTAAGGCAAAGAAGACCCTTCTAACCTGGACCAGTGTGATAGATCAATCAGCAAGGATGACTGCTCGAAGGCTCCAATCAATATCGAGCTCTGGCGTGATTCAATCTATGGGTTGTGGAATGTGTGGGAAATGACTTGGGATGGTTTCGTGTATTTATCCTGATAGGGTCATATGGTGGATGGTAAAATAGTCACTCTATGGACGGTTTTCTAGCCTAGTCCAGAATTCTCTAGCTTTATTAGCTGTTGTGTCCAGTAAGGATAATTGTTGGACGATGATAGGTGGAATTGGAGTAGACTGAAATACTAGTGTGCGTAGGCCAGTGTCTATATCTAACCCTCTTATAGATTCGTTAGGCTGTGGGATTTGTGGGTCACAACCGTAGATTCATGGTTGTTGTGGACCAGCTATGGTCATGCGTGGAATCAAGTCCTGATCCCTAGTATCCAATAATCATATGCTTTTTCAGCCTCTATGTTTAAAATTAACAGTTGTGCGATCTTCTCAGAATACCTCACAGGCGTTCTTGCAACTTGGATTCTTAGGCCGGTATTTATGTCTGTGAAGGTGTCTCTAGCATCTGGTTGTGGAACTAAGGGATCACACCTGAACGTTTGTTCTCTTTCAAACCCTTCTACAGTCATGTTGATGTTTTCCTAGGGTAATCGGTAGTTGGGCTGATTTGACCAAAATGTATATGCTTGGTCGTCTTCTATGTTTAATCCTCTTAACTGAGACCTGACCTGCTGAAAATCTGTTGTTGTTTGGAAGACTTGTATCCTAAGATTTTGGTCAATGTCAGTTATTGCCGCTATGAGATTGGGCTGAGGCACGATTGGCTTGAAAATGTATTCCCTGGGCTCCCTAGGTCCCGTAATTGTCATGCAAAAGCAGTAATAAAACAAACTACAATAAAGTGAAATTTAAGTATACTTCTAGCATATATGACTTCTTTTTTTGTATTTTCTGACGATTTATAAGAAAGTAGCTATTTAAAATATTTAGAATTGACAACTAAACTAATAACTTAAAACAAACAAAATAACCGAGTATAGTCATTTGTCTGTGCAATTTTGTAAATCTGTTCTAAACAGTGAAATAGCTAATCTATTTGCAAGATTCTCGATCCTACCTCAGGAGTGAGGAGTGAATCATAGTTTCTCACAAACTATCAATCCCCACAACTTCCTTGGCAATATTGAGAATAGAATTAACTGAAAAAAAGCAATAAACTACTTTATTTGATAAGATTTAACTAAAACTTTGAAGGATGGAACCTGGGTTTCGCAGAATAGTGGCGAATCCAATAGTGCGCGTGATCTTCCCCCTCAGTGTGATCTCTTTGTTCTTTCGTGTTCATGTGAATCTAGAAAAGCGTGTAATGCTTGCATCAACAGGAATAGGTGCTTGGAAAAATGGAAAACCTTCAGAATGCAGACAGAATAGAATGCGGATAGGAGAGGGATAGCGCAAGAGTACAGAGCTTGGCTAATGCAATTCCTAGCGGGGTCTACTGCGAATCGTGCAACAAAATGCGTCCAGAACCTGAAACTATCATGTATGAAGAGTAAAACCTGCAAATTTTAATGGCTTCCTAAGCTATTCTACTCTAACTGATTAGATAAAACAACAACACTGTTTGCACAAGTTGGATATGTGGCTTACCAACAGCTAATCAATGCTAACTAAGTAGGAAATGAACTACACTATCAATCCTAAGAAAACTAACAGACCACAACACTGAGAATGAGAAGATTGGAGTAAAATTGGTGGCCTCAAGTAATGACTGCACTTGCACAAGATGGATATGTGGCTTACCAGCTGCAACACAATACTAACCAAAACACGCAATGAAGAACTAAGTATTCAAAGCAAAGGAAAACTAAATCTATTGCAAAGAAAATCCAGAAGATAAAACTTGAGAGAGAGAGGCCATTTGCTTGAGCACAAGCCATGCATTATAGGAATTCAATCACCCCAAAATCAAAATCAAACTGAACTCCTAAACAATAAACAAAGGAAAAACACTATTCTAGGGGACCAAAAACATAAATGCATGCCCAAGTCGGCAAGGAAAGCTGGTGAAATGTGATATTTCACGTGAGTTACGTCAAAAGAATGTTCTGGAAAATGCGTAAAGGACCGCCGCCCTGCTTAGGGCGGAGGTTACAGGACCGCCGCCCTGTCCAGGGCGGCGGTTACAAGACCGCCGCCCAGGCAGGGTGGCGGTTTCGTTACTTAAGAGAAAAGGGGCAAGAAAAGAGGGAAAAGGGGAAAAACAAAGCACGTGGGGGCTAAGCGGGGTATGCGGGATGTTAACGCATATTCGGAGAGAATTTCTGGATCCTGAACACCTTGCAAAGAGACCTATATCATCATTGGGGCATTTTATTGCACCATTCCGTAGTACAATACCTTACAATTTTGGGTACGTACATATTGCCCCCTCAGAGAAGCGTTTTAGCCATGAAGAGGCATAAAACGGTGGGTCCGAGTGTGGCAGTCCCGAAATGGGGAGTTAGAAGTTATACCTTACACGTCCGTGTGTTGAAATGGCGCCATCCAAAATTCCCGCTACCTGCAAAATGAAAAGAGAACTCAAGTGCAGATAGATACAATAATTTGGAAAACAAATGCTAAAATAATAGGGAAAGAGAACGTACCATTTGTGCGGGGATAGGAACTTACCTCCGTCGGCGCTCCGAACCTGTGAAAAAGGCATTTAAAACGAATCAGGGCACTATATATATGAAAGTGGGCCCATTTTCCTATTCATTTGCGCGAGTTGATTTGATTGATTTTGAGCTTTGGGACCCACGGTGACGGTTTCTTGCGCGAATAGAGTCAAAACGTCCGGAGCGAGATAGCGATCATGGCCCCACGTGCGGAACGCCACTCCGCGAGATCACATGTTGGTTTTCTTTAATTTTGCATTTTTCCCCCTTCAAATTTGAAATGGAAAATTCTTTGCAATGGGGGGGGTATTTTTGAAAATGCTAGGTTCAAAAGGTCCACCTAGGGGGGGCGCCTACTGGGTAGGCTTTGTTTTTAGCTAAAATGGTCAATTTTTGCATGTTTTTGGGCTTTTTAGTGTTAAAAACCCGCGTGGGTTTTCGGACCGCGACCGCCGCCCTGGCCAGGGCGGCGGTTACACGACCGCCTCCCTGCTCAGGGCGGCGGTTACATGACCGCCGCCTTAAAGGCGGCGGTTACAAAACCGCCTCCCTACTCAGGGCGGCGGTTTTGCACAGAAAGCAAAAGGAGCTTGCTTTTGAGATTGTACTTGTATTTTTATCATTTCTATATGTTTTTATGACTTCCTTGATATTGATTAGATACTAACTTGCTCTGTTTTGTGTGTTTTTGGGTGTATGCAGGTGAGGGAGGAGTATATCAGATGGAGTCGAGAGAGGGAGTGTGATTGGTTGCCCGGGGTACTGGATGCCCTCTCACCAGATGAGGAGGATACATTACAGAGGGCCGGTATACTACGTATATCGCGTGTACCTCATGTCGCACCATCTAGTCACATCCTTTGTGACTTGTTTTCTTATTGGGATGTAGATCGGAACACTTTCCGACTACCAGGGGTCCGCGGTGAGTGGACCATCACTTTGGAGGATGTTTACCATATCCTGGGGGCCCCGATCATCGGGAGGAGACTCACATTGGAGACAGCAGGGTCCCGAGCACAGATTGCACAGTGGGCAGGTTATATGGGGGATGCAGCTATCTCCACGGGGCCGAAGAAGGGAGTGAGAGTTAGATCCATTCCTTCTTTTCCCATCCCCGTATTTCAACAGGCTATCATGGGGATCCTTTCCTCGAGGCTGATCGGGGACAAGGGAGGGGATACTTTATTGTACTGCTAGGCCCCCATCATTGCACAGATAGAGGGGCATGGCCGGATATACGCCTGGGGTGTAGATATTCTGGGGACCACCTACCATGACTTATACAGGGTGGTCCATCTATAGGGACAGTCTTTGAGCCACCCTACTCTAGTCATGAGTTGGGTGTATGAGCGGTTTATTCCCTATGGCAGAGGCGTGGAGGTGGCAGATCCCGGGGCTGTGAGGGCAGCCAGATGGTCAGACATGTCAGTGCTTAGAGCACCCCACTAGCCAGTTGCCTCGCTTACTATAGCAGACATGGAGGCCACACCGTACTAGCTTATGGCCGGTATATGGGGAGAGGAGACTCTTACACTGATCTCTTGCTCCACCACAGGGCAGCTTATTGACCGTGTGGGACGGGTGGAGGTACATCCTTTCGGTAGGGTTCCTCAACAGTTTGGCCTCCCATATATGGGCATACTCCCTCCAGTGGCACCAGTCTATAGATCAGTCCGTGAGGCCAGAGGGGGGCCTAGAGGCCGTGGTTGGACAGTGGTTACTCCTGGCATTCCTATTGCAGCCAGGGGGATAGTTCGGGCCAGAGGGAGAGCTGGTGCGCCTCGGGCACCTCTACTTCGGATTACTGCGGGTCTTGCTCATAGCAGCGATGACCCCATAGACATTGACTCCAATTCTAAGGAGTCTACAGAGGGAGGGTCGGAGGAGCAGACGGATGACAGTGATCCTGAGTGGCATGACACTCAAGACATCATGCAGGTAGAGAGGGACGAGCAGAGTGCAGAGAGAGAGAGACTCTAGTTTCTGAGGAGCCACTCTGCCAATATAGTTCCTGAGATCTTGGGATTGTAATGTCTTTGCTTTTGTCTATACGGCTTCACATCAGGCTTCAGAGGAATACTGTGCTGAACATCTTTGGGCTTGAAAGATTTCAAATCTGCATAAGACCAGGCCAACACATCGATGTATTTCTTCAAAAGCAAATTGAATCTCACCTTCTCTTCAGGAGAACAACATTTCCCAATATTCACCATCCGAGGTTGGTCAGACGAACCTAGATTGATTTGATCTACTTCAGAGGAAGAAGCTCCTTCAACTTTCCTTTTGTTTTGGATAAAGCGATCATGCTTGTCGAACAGACCCTCCAGGGAAACCAGACCTTTTGGTATCTTGTTGCCTTTCAGCTGGATAAATTCACCATCAACCTGTGAGTTCCCTCTATGCTGAGCTCTGTGTCTTTATTCCAGGGATGAATTGAGCACATTTTAGCTTATTATCTCGAGCCCCTCCAAAATGTATATCATCTCCTTTGAGATTGGTATTAACTCACACCTTTGTGGACCTAATTTTTATCTCGTGACTCAAGGAGAGTGAGCTCTAGACTGAGCCATGTCTCACTTAACCCAGACCTTTCCGAATACAATTTACATGCATCAAAAACTTGGTCACCTACTCCTACACTCTTTCTCGAGCTTAGCTCATCTTCCAAGTCACTATGTTGAGGAAGACACCAAGTTCACGTAATTCCTACGAACTTGAGTTGGTCTAAGATTAGCCCCTTGCAAATGTTTGGTAAGTTGATTATGAGGCACCAAATACCATCTTGCCATCACTTGACATAGCTCAATTCCATTGAGTGACTGAATGACTGACACAATCACTGCCGAGTATTCCATTGACTCCTATATTACATACTTGTCACGTCATTTTAATGAAACTGAGCCAACTCATCGATAAACTCATGAGTTTCTTGGTAATTTGTGTGATCCCAAAGCCTCTTGTGACCTATTTGACAAATCTTTAAGCTTTGCACTGACTTACTTCCAAAAATTAAAAAAAAATCATGAATCAATGGGTTATGGGGTCAAGTAAGTCGCCTGAAAACTTGGATACAAATTTGATCAATTATTTACCATGGTGACTTGAAATGGGCCCACCAAGGTCAATATTCCTGCTAGGAAGGCTTGAGACCTCCAAAGAGTGAAAAAGGGGGAAATAGCTTAATAGGACTCCAAAACTGACCGAAACACTATGAACACTCCCTAAACACATAATTTACCCAGAATGTACTAGAATGCCTCATGAAGATCTCTTTTAAGTCATAGAGTACCATAGACCCCCATTGTCCAATTTTTTCACAAATGGAAAAATTGGATAAAAATATGATTGACATCTTAAAATGTATAAACAAGAAGGGATCGGATAGACCCTGCACACTTTGAATGAGCACTCGGAGATATGTCTAAGTGATGTGTCAACACACTTGATCATGTTGTGTTGAAAACTAGAATCCAACATTTTGGTTCCATGTTTAGGACCCTCTTTCTTTAATACTTTCAATATGTGCACAAATGGCGTTTCATTTATCTTTGGAGAGTATTGAATGTTGGGTAGATAAAGGCTAGGACAAGTTTGTGAAGATGTATAAAACTGGTAGTAATTTTAATTTGTGCGAATGGGTGGAAGACAATTTGTATGATTCATTGCATGAGACATTTTTAGCTAATTCCCAATAGAGCTATATGAATGGTTGGCAATGTATGCACAGAATAGATGGATCTAATTGGGAAAAAATAAAGTGTTGATACCATAAGAAAACACCTCGTTCACTCTTTAAATATCTCTAATAAAAGAAGCATGAATGACAAGCCCTGGAGAGTAGGAAATGCCTCCCATTATCCACGTATGTTTAAACACTAATGCATACTTTGGAGCACAGGAGCACCCCATTTCCTTTCCATCCCAATATAATACCCCTCATCCCACCTTCTCTTGTCACCTTTAAAAATAATATACCCTCATTGAATTCTTCCAATAATCCCCAAATCCTGAAGATGATCTAGTCATTAATCAAATTCTCCTTGATCCTGAATCTCTACAAGATGGCTTCACATTTGTAATTGAGGAAACCATCGATGTCAACATCGGTACAGAAGAAGAACCAAAGATAGGGGCATCTTTATCTATAGAAGAACAAAACATCTTTACCACACTCCTCAAATAATTTTTAGATATATTCACATGGTCCTACGCAGATATGCCTGGTTTGGATCCTTCTCTTATGGTCCATTACTAGTCAAAGAGGAACTACAGAGGTTGTTTGACGTTGGTTTTATCTGACCTATTGATTATTATGAATGGATTTCCAATATCGTCTTACTAGGTAAAAATAACGGGGGCATTCGTATTTGTATTGAGTTCCGTGACATCAATAAAGCTTTCCCTAAAGATGATTTTCCACTGCCAAATGTTGATATGATCGTCGAATCTATAGTTGGGCACGAGATGTTATCCCTCATAGATGGATTCTATGGCTATAATCATATCAAAATTTCCAAAGAAGATCAACATAAAATAACTTTTACTACACCTTGGCACACATATTGTTATCGAGTCACGCACTTCAGACTTAAGAACGCCGGAGCCACCTATCAACATGCCATGACTATCATTTTTCATGACATGATGCATGATATAGTTGAAGACTACGTCGATGAAATTTTGGGAAAATATAGGACTCATGTAAAACATCCTACAGTCCTACGCCGAATCTTTGAATGACTTCAAGAATATAAATTGTGTCTAAATCCTAAGAAATTTGTTTTCGACGTCACATCCGGAAAGCTCCTAGGTTTCATTGTCTCCAGACGTAGAATTGAAATTAATCTAAACAAATTTAGATCTGTAATTGAAATGCCTCTGCTTGAGAATCTCATGCAATTACGAATACTACATGAAAAAATTCAAGCTATCAAGAGATTCATATCACAGCTGGTCGAAAAGTGTCATCCATTCCATCATCTACTGAAAAAGGGGTAGAATTCCACTAGAACGAAGAATTTCAAGCCTCTTTTGATAAGCTTAAGGAATATATGATATATCCTCCTGTTTGGGTACCTCCTACCCCAGGAGTACCTATTTTACTTTATATATCAGCTACACAAAATGCCTTGGGATCCCTTCTAGCATATCATGATAATCAAGGAAAGGAACAAGCCATCTATTATCTAAGTCTAACATTAATTTCATATGAGCTCAACTATACCCCTATGGAAAAGACATTCCTTGTTGTGGTATTTGCTTCTCAAAACCTACAACATTATATGCTCAATAATACTACTAAGCTCATAGCTAAAGTTGATCCACTTAAATATTTACTTTTTAAATCGGCTCATACCAGACGGATGGCTAAATGGATCATGCTTCTCAGTGAATTTGACATTGAATATGTTGATCAAAAATTTATCAAAGGAAAAGTATTAGCTGACCAATTGGTGGAAGCTTCAGTTTCTGATAATACACTACTCACCACATGGTTCCCAGATGAATCCATATGTACCATTACAGACATATGGACATTGTACTTTGATGGCTCATTTACACATCATGGTTCAGGAGCAGGTATCCTGTTTATTACCCCTCAAGGCGACCTACTTCCTAAATATTTCCGGGTTGTGTTTCCTTACACCAACAATATTACCAAATATGAAGCACTTCTTGTTGGTTAAAAAATGGCTATAAAGTGGAATATTAAACATCTCAACATATTTGGTGATTCACAACTAATAATAAAACATGTGACTAATGAATATGCCACCAAGGATGATAAATTGATTCCCTATAAAAGAATTGTTGATGGTTTCAAGGACTACTTCCAACATATTCAGTTTGAACAAATCCCTCGCACAAGTAACACATCAAAAGATGATATGGATACCATTGCTTCACTACTATATATTCCTTCAAAAGCATCAAATTCAAAGTTTTTGATCGAGCAATTAAAAATTGCCACTTATGATACTCCTGAGTCAGAGATTGTTTGTGAGATTGTTGGTCCTAATTCCCCCTGGTACTATAACATCTACACCTACCTACATGATCATACCCTTCCACCCAATCTCCCTCACATTAATCACAAATCATTCATCCAATAAGCCTCCTGCTTCACCATCCTCAGAGATACCCTCTATCATAGGAGTTTTTAAGGAACTCTGCTTGATTGCTGAAATTCCTAAGAGGTTGAATCAGCACTCTAGGAAGTTAATGCAGGGAATTTTGGTGCCCACACTAGTGGTCTATCCCTTGCCAAAAATCTTCTACGCACCAGATATTATTGGCCAAACATGGATAAATATGCATGCTCTTATGTCCGTAAATGTGTCTCCTTTCAAAAGCATGCTGACCTCATCCACACACCCTCACAAGCCTTACAACCCATCATAACTCCATGGACCTTTTCTACTTGGGGTCTAGATCTCGTGGGAAAATTAAATCCCACTTCATCTGATGGTTACAAATTCATTTTTACAGCTACACAATACTTCATGAAGTGGGTCAAATCCATGTTGTTTACTTATGTCAAAGGTAAGCAAATATCCAAATTCATCCTTAACCACATCATCTGCTACTACAAAGTTCCATCCACACTAAGCACATACAATGAAAAATCCTTCAAAAATCAAAACGTCTGTGAACTTTGTGAACAATCCCACATCAGGCTTAAAGTTTCCACCCCTTATTATCCACAAGGCAATGGCCAATCCAAAGCATCCAATAAGTTACTCAAGCACATCCTTGGAAAAATAGTCAACCAAACAGGACATGATTGGCATACATAGATATATTCCACCTTGTAGGCTTACCACACATCCATATGTGCTCCCATGAGTTTCATGTCATATTCTCTTCTCTTTGGCACCGAAGCAATTTTACTTGTTGAGATCGAAATCCCATCCCTACACATTTCCCTCCAACATCTCCTCAATGATGAAGACTACCACATACATCACCTACAAGAACTCGATCTCCTTGATGAGAAACGAATCCAAGCCCAAGACCATCTCAAATCCTATCAAAACCACCTTTGCCATCATTATAGAAAACGTGTCAAATACCAAAAATTTGAAGTTGGTGACCTAGTCCTTAAGAAAAATCAACGCAATTGTAACTCTAATTGCAAAAAGAAGGGAAATTTAGAACAAAAATAGCTTAGACACTATGTCTTCATCACTAAATTCGGCTCAGGTGCTTATAAGTTTGCTAGTCCAGATGGAGACGAGTTGGATGACCCCGTTAACATTATGCATCTTCGTCGCTTCTATGCCTAAATGCCTAACACTAAAAAAATGCATCCAATGGTGAAAACCACTTCACTAGCACCTTGGGAAAGTACTATGGTGAAAACCAGTTTCTTATGCTATGGTAGAATCTAATCCGATCATTTGTCTACTAGCACTCTATAACTCATAGTATGTGAAAACTACGCACACTACTCCCCTTTTCCATCCCTCATATCCCTATCCACAATGTTCATCCTAATCTATCATTTCTATTATCTAGATCTAGACTTCTTCTGATCCTCTCTATGCCACAACGGATCTGTTATGATTAGGAATGTCTCCAAAATCCCAACTTAGGTCACGTTACTCATGTTATTCTCCCTAGGAAATAAAGCTCTAGGAGTCTCACACACCTGTTGAGAATTGCAACCCTTGTAAGATCCTAAGGCCTTCATTTCTCTCTATCCACCCCGACCCCTTTTCATTTCTCACTCTCCTTTTATCTCTGTCATTCTGTCATGATCAACATAATGGTTATATTGTAAATATTTGTACCAAATTGACTATTCATTTCCATTATACATAGAATGTGTTACATTAAATTCTATTTCCATCACTCACACACACATCATAAATACATCATGAATATCATCCCATCATCATTAAAATAATACCATCTTAAACATAAAAACATCAAAATATACACTGTCACCATCATACACCATCAATAATAAAGTACATCAACACATCATAAACGATCATAATGATCAATCACACATTAAACATTCTTTAAATCATAATACAATGACATCATCATCATATAAACCCATACACATCAGTAATCTAGTCACAAAATTAAACATCATCATCGTCAAATAACATAAATACATACTCACATATATCATCAACATAAAAAATAGAAAAAACACCACATTCTAACCATATAGAAATCATCATATCTACAACCATAATCCATCATCTAAACCATCATCATGTTCTAATGTATACCAAATTAATGTTATCAAACTACATCATCAACATCTCAAAAAATATTATACCATCTGCTAATATCATATCCGTCATCAAGATAAAATAAAAAAGCTCATACTCATATATACATCAAAACATATGATCATAACTGACCATCAAAATGATTAATCATCTATACAAATATCAAAACTGTGACCGTGCAAGGTCATCTTCAAAAAAATTGATAAAATACATGAGATATACATATGTACTAGCACTAAACTGAGTTATTTGTATCCTCCCATGCTAGAGGAGGCCATCGTATACTAGTAGTACTCCCAAAAGTTGTGGATCGAATCAAACTCTAACCTAATCACTTCTCTTTCCTCTCTCTATCTATATAATTAATATAATGCACATAGCACTGTTAGTCCTGCATCACCATATCCTCATAGTATCGAGCCTTTGTTATGACTGCCTGGTACTGTTGTGATGATACCATCCCACAAGGCCCCATCTATCCTTATCTATGTGAGGTGCTTGGTGCTGCCACTATCCCCCCATCTTTTGAATCTCTTTCTGCACCACTCCCCCCTATTCCCCCATCTAATGGATCATACCTCTTCCTATAAACCTCCTTATCTCCATAGCATCTGTCATCACACCAGATGACATGATCCCGCTCCTTCTCTAATTGGGTTATCTCTAACTCCAACCATGCAATATATATCTCTCTCTCTCTCTCTAACCCACCACTACTATAAATCCATGAAGATATCTCATCCTCAAGACATCTCGTGCTTGTAGGCTGGCTACCTCTACTACTCAAGCCCACACCTCTCTCTCTAACATTTCTATCCGCGCCTGTAAATCCTCGCCTCCTCCATCTCATCCTTCTACTCCATCACCTCCTCCATCTCCTCCCCCTTGATCCGCTAACACTTGAAGGACCTACCATATGTGTCTCTATAGGAATTACTATCTGAAGTGGTATTGTTGTATCATCCACCTTCATCACATATATCTCTATCCTCTTCAGGATCTATGCTAAGGACTACACTCCTAACTTTTTTCCTGATGGGCCACCCAATATAATCATTCTTAGTGTCATTAACACCTCCTCCTATACTTGTGGTTGGTGAATAACTAATGCTTGACCCTAGGGTAATCCTTTATACACCTGTCATCTCCCATGCACAAACCGCATCCCCCCTCTTAGCCGTGTCAATCGTGCTAGCTTAATCCCCACCCACCACTCAGCATACCCTAGCGCTACTCCTATATCTTCAACTACTGGTAATGGTGCCCATACAGTCACCTATAGCTTATCCAAACTAGCTCTCAGTACTGCTTTCGGAATCATGCCACCCCAAACCTCTATCTAATGTGTTGTCCAAGTAAACAAGTGGTGACCTACTGGTATACCCTTTACAATCCCAAACTATCGCCGGTACCAAATCAAATCTCCCAGATGCTATCGTCTCCCCCTCATCATCCTCCACCCATACACTGATGGCTCTCCCACATGTCACTGCTCTCTGATCCCAATCAGCCTCCCAATCGCTAGATGACCATAACTCCACACCTGTAAAAGTGTCCCTGCACCAATAATCCCCCCTCCACCATACACCACCCTATGTAAATCTTGGTATAGCCATGTTAGTACTGTTGGAGACCAGGAAAAAATAGTCTCCTATGGCAACATTAAATGTACTACCTCTTCTAAACTCAAGCTGAACCATATGCCCCCACCATATGGAAATAATATACAACTAATCAATAAACATAATAATAACGGTATCTTCTCCATCCACCCCTGTCTAAAATACATCCCCAAATCTATCCTCATCCCACCTCATGGTGGACCCTCTACATCTGTCAATAATCTGAGGCTATCACTCGGTCTACCTCTCCACCACACTATAGGCCCCCCCTTTATTGACAACCGATATATCTGATATACATCCTCCAATGTCAAAATCATCTCACCTGTCAGTAACCAGAAAGTGCTAGTCTCTGAATGCCACCACTTTTCCAAAGCTTTCAATAAGGCCCGATCTACTCGCATGACCAACATTCTCGCTATGTGAAGAATCCCCAACACATGTAACAATGAAACCTCATCCTCCACATCGGCACCTCCTAGAAGATGTTGTAAAGCCACCAATCGATGATGTATCACTTGGATAGGATCCAATGCCACCTGCACCCACCCATCTAAAACATGTCAGTATCTATTTCTAAACATTAGCAAAATCATCCCTTCCTACTCTTCATTACACATTTCTTCTAACAACATTCTCCTTTTCCATTCTCTTCCCAAACATGCCACTCTTCTCTCTATATGTGCTAGTACACCATAAACGTGCCAAAACACAACCTATATGCACTAAACCACCATCCCCCATTTCCCTATATACACGTCATTATACACATAAACACGTTGCTCCATCATCCATACGTGGCAAACTAGTTATTTGCATCTCACAAAACAAATGCAATACTCTATACCCTATGTGCTCTAATTCATAACATACACACCAATTTACATACCTGACCTTTTCCTATAAGTGCTAAAACTCACCAAATGAACTACTATCAACAACCCACCACACTATCCACTAAATGCACTACCATTTTTTATATATGTGCCATTTTATACCATACATGCGAAAAAAATAAAAATATTGAAACCTACCCTACTGTAGACACCAAATTTGTGTCTTACGACCCCTTGTGACCCACATCTCATTTCGTAACCTAACCTCATCACCTAAACCTTATACACAATTATTTATTAATTACCTTATAATTAATAAATCCACATTGCCATACCTGCCACCTCATTTTGCCACCTCATCATGACCTAGTCCTAACCCTAAACTAACCTAATTAAGACCTATAACTTGGTCTACATCCACACCCATGACTAATGACTCCTCACTCGCACCCAAAACTGACCTTCTAGTCACTTGACCAAGCCCGCAACTAATCCCTCGGGAGAAAAGGAGGGAAAGTTTGCTATTTTACTAAAAATAGCCCACTTTGACCTGACCGATACCGGTTCCTACTCGACCGCCGTCGGTTATGTAACCGCCATCGGTTCCCTGTAAATGGGCTCCCCTAACCAGAAACAAAGGTTGAAGGATTTTTTTTGGGATCAATTAGGATCATCAGAAGCGATCAAAAGAATCTAGATTTTACTTGGCCGAGCAGAGACAAGAGAAGAAACAAGAAGAGTTTGCAGAGAAGGAGATCAAGCCCAAGACTGCAACTGAATAACCAAAGCCCTGTGACACTCATCTGATCATCGGGAGGGAGATATCTCATCTTCTGAGTGTCAGGCCATCCTACCTGAGTTCTGCCTTTGTCATCACAGTTCTTGGACCTGCATCCTCGTCAATAACCAGTAAGTTGTATCTTGTATGTCCTCTTTAATATAATTTCTTATTATTTTGAATCACAGCTGTCATAAATCTATTCCTGGAACTACTACCCAGCAACACATTACATCTAACTATCATTCATCTACCCTCTCATCACCCCGTTACCTAATCCCACTCATTTACTAGCCTTACAAACAACGCAACCACCCTACAACCGACCCTCACCAAAAGTCACTAAAACATAGCCCCTACCGATATCGGTTAGCAGCAACCGGTATCGGTTATTGTGACTCAAAACCAAAAACCAGTCTTTCCCCCTACTTGTTTCAACGAGGCAATTAAATCATGATTTTACAATCTTTTGTGTTAATTCATATTAGCAGGGGAATTGACCACCTTCGAAAGGAAGTTTTATATTTCCTGGGCCCAAGGCAGTTCCCTCATTTATTGTCTAATCAAAATCTTGTGGTCTTGTATTCTTATTTGCAAGTAGTCCTTCCAAGACAAAAAGGAGTTCTTCACAATCAACCTGATCTCTCTCTATGGTACGCGCACACCATCTCGACATTCAACAGGTATTCCTCCTAGCCCTAACCCTTATCTGTTTCTAAAAGGAGTGAAAGGATAGAAGCAACTCTATTCCCAAAAGCTGAAACATTCCGCGCGAAACATTTTGGCACGCCCGGTGGGACCCATTTTGGGTTTCTTTCTTTCTTGCTTGCTTTCATATAGGGAGCATACTTGCTATTTTCTTCTTCTAAAGATATTCACAAGGTATTTTGTTATTTTGGTAAAAGAACTTTCTTTGCTTTTACACCTTTGCATTAGTAAAAGTCATCTCTTTTGCTTCATCAAATATCATTTTCGATTTGGGTTTAAAACACGTGCATCACATTCTTGCTTGCTGTTTTCAATTCTAGTGAACATAGATTAAGTAACAGGTCGTACACGTGGGGGTGATATCCATGGTATTGACAAGAAATTAATCTTACTTTCATTGCACAGAACATACCGAATCACTTCACAATTAACACAACAGCTCAAACCTTATAAGCCAGAACAAACTTGACATTTCCCCTAAGTCTTTTGTTTAGGATTCTGACATCATTCTACGTCTAAAGGCATAAGCCCACAATAATTAAATTAACCCTAGGGTTAGTCTCTAGATTTGTGTGTGCATCTTGCTTGTTTTCAGTTCTGTTTTCTCTGTCATACTCTGTCTTCTGTGATCACCTCAGAAAAATTTGATAAGTGTACTAAACATTGTTAAAAATCAAGTCAGCAGCTTCTTATATTTTCTTATACCAGTCTTATTACACCGACATCGGTTAACTGACCGACGTCATCTATAGTGTGACCGACATCGGTTATTAGACCGATATCGGTTACTGTCTTTCACACTTCCTGACAAACCAACAACCTACCCATTTCACCATTCTGAGGCTGTTCCTGTTCTTGATAGATTGAATCCCTACTATGTACTCTTGTCCATGGTTGTTATCACTCGGAAGCAAGCCGCCACCATGGTTTCACATGCCTTCTCTGTGCCTTTGCCTGAATCACCCCCTTCACATTCTATAGGAAACCCTACGGACACCAGTGAGATCCCCAAAATTCCTGTAGGAGATAAGGAATTTGCCAAATTTCTGGATGCTAATCCTAGCACTGTACAATACTATTTGTCTCATGCCCCTGACCGTACGCCTGATGGTCAACTCCTTGTTGGCATGCCTATTAGTATAGCTGCTCATTTAGCTCCCACTCCGCCTGATAACACCTCCTTGCTTCCTGCATCTTTAGCCCCGTCTCCCAATCCAACGGCTTTAGAGGTTCATACGACATAGATTGGATTTCCTTTGGTTAATCTTGGGCCCCACATGTCATTACCGCCGACTGCTCCGTTCATGACTTGCTCTCTGCCACTTATCGATACGAGCTTTCCTTCTCAAGCTCCACCTACCTTTTCATTCCCATACACGTACCCAGTGACCTCAACATCTTATATAGGACATCCCTATTCGGTCGCCTCAACATATTCATCCTCTATACCTTATCAACACTTAACCCCACCATTGTCTAGCGGAGGCCCTTGGCCCAATTTGCCTCCGTTTACCACAACCGCACCATCATCTCATCCAACCACGGATTTCATCAAACAAATGATGGACAAAATGCAAAATTTGGAGGCTTCTGTTTCAGGAAGTTGTAACACCTTGACATACGAGCAAGTTTGTCGGGAGCCTATTCACCCTTCTGTCCCCCTTCATTCATATCCTCCTCAATGGGAATTGCCGAAATTTACTCGTTTTAATAGTAAAGAAGATCCTCAACAACACTTGCGATCATTTAGACATGCTTGTTATCTGATTGCTCATGATGATGCTTTGTTACTCCGCACCTTTCCCATGTCCTTATCAGGACTTGCCCTGGAGTAGTACAGTGCTTTAACCCAGCATTCAATCTTCTCTTTTAACCAACTAGCCCAATCTTTCTTGGATCATTTCTCCATTAACATTGCCAAGAAAGTATCTATCACCGACCTTTATGCCATCCGACAATTTGAAGACGAATCTATCGCAGATTTTGTTGGACGATGGCGGGGCCTTATCAACCAACTTACATATGCCTTGCCTCAGGCTGAACTTATTGAACTTTTAACGCAGGCATGCGCTAAGCACATCTCTCCTACTCTTCAAATTCAAACTTTTCGCACATTTGATGAGGCCTTTACCATGGCTTGGAAACTAGAAATTCGAGCCTTAGAAGAAGAGAAATTGCGGTTGCACAACAAAAACCCCAATTTCCGAACTCCAGATTCCACCAATAAACCAAACACCACCACTCCTCACACATCAACTTCTTTGAAATCAAAAGGAGCTGTCCACGCGGTGATGGTCAAATCTCAAGCACCGTCTAATACCCCACCAAAAACCACCTATAAATATAAAGCTGAGCCCATCAATTACACTCCCTTGGGAGAAACTTATGGTGTCATCTTGGAAAAATTGCTCAAAGTCGGTGCTATCACCTTACCTCCTATTAAACCTCACTTCGGGTTTGACTCCACCCGTGCTATACCTTCCTGGTACAAAGAAAATGACTTCTGTAACTTTCACCGCGTAAAAGGACATAGTCATGAAAACTGCAAGATGTTGAAAAACATAGTGCAGGAAATGGTTGATGCAGGGGATATAACCCTCGATAATCCTAATGCCCCTACCAACCGAAATTTGAAAATCTTCAACAAACCATTCCCGAATCACTCTTCCAACAGTAACATAAATCAGGATATCTTAGCCGAGGAGAGTGTTCATAAGATCCATGCAGTCTTCGACTCCCAGCCAAAAGCCTCTATCGAGAAAATTTTGAATCAAGCCTCTTCACTGACACAGGGGCCCGAACCTCCTTCACCACCATCAAGACAAGGCGAAATCATTCCTTTACCCATACAGGAGTTAACCGCCCAGAGTTCTCTTCTCATAGATGAGTCTTCTTACACCACATCCCTACAAGACTGCGAGCGGATGTTATCTAACTTATCTATTTCCCAAACGTCTCCTTCTACCACTCTTGCTGCACAAGAGGAGGGCTCGCCACTCCTTTTGTCATCTTTAGACGAGAAACCTCTTACACCGACATCACCAAATTCTTTAACCATGATGGATCCTCTCAAACATGCCCTCCTACCTATTAGTTCTTCATCGCCTAAATCTTTTCAGCAACCGGTTGACCTCTTAACATCTATTGATACAGTGCCTCATCTACCCCCTGTATCACACCCACAGTGGACCGGAATCACAACCCACCTTTCTTCCATACAAAATTTCCAATTCACACCTGAAGACTATCATTCTCCAGAAGATAGACGAGTCCTATGGGAACGATTGAGTACCCCCTATTCTACTCAAATGCAGATGACCAATCCAGACACCTCTACCATATACCTGAAGTGTTTACAGAGACTCAAAATGCCTATGTCCTCATCTCCATCCCCCGTACCTCTACCAAGTATCTCATCCACCTCTATTAGCCTAACCAAATCTTCCCCTACACTTGGGACCTCACCAATACCCAGTCTAACACACTCACCTAAGCGACTAGATTTATCTAAAAATAAAGCCGCCCCTCCACTTAGGAGACAAACTCAATCTGTGCCTCTATCACAATTAAAACCATCATCTCCACACCTACCTTCCATATTGGGACCTCATCCCTCCACCTTGCATCAATATATCATACCTCCTGCATTTTCTTTAAAACGACCTACGCCTTCTGCACCCATACAGAGATCTAAGGGTATATCAACACTGTCACCCCACGTATCCTGTCCACCCATCAACCCTAAAAAAATTTCACCATCAAAGGATTTGTTTGTTGTCACTCCTCTTTTACCGCCATTGTTTTTGGATACCACGTTATTTGGAGCCTCATCATCTAACCAGCTGAATGTAGCTCCTACACCAAAGAAACCATGTTTAGTTAAGACCACGTGTCAACACCCCTTGGCTAAACCACCACCCGTACGAACCAACCATGCCTAAACATTACCAAAAACCGCTCAATCAATACCCTCATCTTCCTCCGATTTTGACCCACTCAAAGGATCTTACGCCAAAATCCTTGCTATGTTGGTGGAGAATGCGACCATTTCCCTACCCCCACTTAGACCTTATGACTTGTCTAAACCTCGACCTATAGGTTATGATGAGTCTAAAATCTGCACTTACCACCGCACACCAGGACATGATGTAGAGGGATGCAAAGCTTTAAAATCCATCCTTCGTCAGTCACCTCTCTCAGATAGAAAGGTTAAGAAAGACAACTTACAAAGGGAGAGACCTTTAGCTTCAATTCCCTCTCCTATACCACCTGTCCCCACCTCACCAATATCTATCATTATTACAACCCCACCTCTCGAAGACCATGATTTATCCCGACCATCTTCCTCATCTCAGGTCCATGAGATCAATATGATTAGTGTTGCTACTCGAGCGCAGAAAAACAACGAGAAAGCGAAAGAAAGCACACCTGCGTCCTCTCTTTCTCCATCCACCATCCCGATCACACCACCACCTAAATTGGTTATTCATGGACCCGCGTACCCCGTCTCTAATGGAGTTTCCCACCGAGCCATGATTAAACAGCTTCACCAATCACCTGTAAAAATGACACTATATGATCTCATTCAGACTTCTGAATCTCATCGACAAGCTCTCGTTGAAATCCTTCAAGGGAT
The DNA here is from genome assembly GCA_019776745.2 of Taxus chinensis. NCBI lineage: Eukaryota > Viridiplantae > Streptophyta > Pinopsida > Cupressales > Taxaceae > Taxus > Taxus chinensis. The sequence goes on from CM034153.1 coordinate 59,654,728, forward strand.
TGAGGTCTTACCTAATGAAACTTTGCCTATTACCTCCATTCTAACACCCAATCATGTTTCTTCCCTCACCAAATAACCTACTACCCCAACCACTTCTTCTGTCTCTGTACAACAAGCTGCTGCTGTCAGTTTCTCCAGAAGATGAAATTGTTGTCTTTGGTATAGAAGATCTTGACCCTGCTCTTTTCATCTCAGCTTACATCTGAGAATATTCGGGTACATCATGTTATGATCGACGGGGGCGCTAGTCATAAAAATCATCTCTTCAAAATATTTCCAACAAAGGAATATCCCTTCTAGCTACATGTGCGCTAACCCAATCATGTTGTGGTCATTCAATGATGTTATTACCTCTACCTTAGGCACCGTGATCCTTAACATTCATGTAGGACCACGTACTTTACCCGAACTCTTCTATGTCCTTGAGGGAGAGTTCCAATACAATATATTGCTAGGTCACCCTTGGATCCGGTCTATGGGATGCGTTCCCTCAACCTTACATAGATGCATAAAATTTGAGTACGAGGGCAAGTCCTACACCGTAAAAGCTGATCCTCCCCCCTTCAAAACTTGCAATATGTTATATCACCCTAATGATGTGCTTGTGCCAATCAAGACACCCATTTATCCAACCCAACCATCCACATCAACCACACCTCTACCATTCACTTCAACAACACCTACACCTTCAACCCATGAAACCACCGTTGCAAAAACCACTTCCCTTCCCACATCTAACATCCCAACCGCAGACCCCTTGGTCAGATGTTTTTCAATGCCTCATGCTCGGGGAGTATCGCCTATATAACATTATTTCTTTCCATACCCCACAGGAGTACGGACAGGTACATACACATCCTACCTATGACCGTCGTGTGGGGGGAAGTAATCCCCTATGGACCACCTCATTGTCGCACCAACCTAACATATGGGGGTGTTGACGCATCTTCTGTTACCCCTGAACCTCCTCTTGGTGTGGTTCCTTTCCAATTCCGATTTTCAATACCTGACAAATCGTCGTTTCACCCTTACCTTCTTGACTCATTGTGCTTGGAAAGGCTTTGGTTTTGGTCTTTATGAACAAGGCCGACATACAATCATCCCCGTAACCATACGCAAGCACAATGATCGTAGTGGTCTTGGATTTCCTGGAACACTTACACCAAAGGAACCTCATGTCATTTATCTCCTGGAGGATGACGACATCACCCCTACCGAACCATCATCACCCATTTTGCCTGTCGTCACCCATAGAGTCGATAGATCCCGAATCTATCCCTCCTAACTTTTTTTTTTCATAAATGTTATCTTCCTAGGTCCTCTCACTTATCAATGTGATAATGAGGAACCCTCTTCTATCCCCCTTCTATATCCAGACATGATTGAAGAGGACTCGCCTTCAATTAATGTTGTTGAGTGCTAGGATGATGACTCCATCCTCACTTATCTTGGCGCGGATGACTCTTATATTCAACGCACCTTACCATCTGAAACTCAAACCATGTTGAACGAGTCTACTATAGAAATCAACATCCACACAGAGGAGGATCCTCACATTGTGAAGATCGGACAATCCCTTAACGCATCAGAACACGTCGCCTTTACTACCTTTCTCCGTGCTCGCAACCAAGCTTTCACTTGGTCTTACGCTGACATGCCAGGAATTGATCTTGACATTACTGTCCATAACATTACCCTGAAACCCGATTCCAAGCCAATTAAACAGAAACTGAGAAAAATGCATCCATGCATTGCCCTCTTGGTTAAAGAAGAGCTTCAATGACTCCTTTTTGTTTCCTTCATCCTGCCTATTGACTATCCTCAATGGATTTCTAACATTGTACCCGTCACTAAAGCGACGGGGGGGACTTCGGATATGCACGGATTTCTGAGATCTTAACCTCGCTTTCCCTAAGGATGACTTCCCCCTACCTAGTATTGACCAACTTGTTGATCTCACTACAGGCCATGAGATGCTCTCTCTCATGGATGGCTTTTCAGGATACAACCAAATTTTGGTTGCCCCTGCCGATCAACATAAAACTACCTTCATAACTCCTTGGGGAACCTTTTGTTATCGTGTAATGCCATTTGTCCTTAAGAATGCTGGGGCGACCTATCAACGGGCTATGACCTACATTTTTCATGACATTATGCACACGATCCTTGAGGATTACGTTGATGATCTTCTTGGAAAATCTAAACATCGTAGTGAACATCTCGATGTTTTAACCATTATTTTTGATCACCTGTTAGAATAATTTGTCCGTCTTCAACCAAAGAAATGCATCTTTGGTGTCCTTTCGGGAAAACTTCTTGGTTTTATCATCTCTTTGCGTGGCATTGAGGTCGATCCATCCAAATTCAAAGCTATCCTAGAAATGCCCCCACCTACTAATCTTAAACAATTGCGTAGTTTACAAGGTAAGCTCCAATCTATCCGGCGTTTCATCTCCCAACTCTTGGATCGATGTCAACCTTTCCATCACCTCCTTAAAAAATACATTGACTTTCAATGGAGCGAAGAGTGCCACCAAGCCTTTGAAGCTCTCAAAGATTATCTCTTGCATCCACCCGAGCTTATCCCACCTTAGGACAATCGTCCCTTCTACCTTTACCTTTCCGCCACTGACCATGCGTTGTAGGGGCCATGCTTGCACATCATGACTCCAAGAATCGAGAACAAACCGTTTATTATATAAGTCGTACTTTGGTGGACTATGAGATTAGGTATACACATGTAGAAAAGTTGTGCCTAGCCTTATCATTCGTGGCCACCAAACTCCGACACTACCTCTTAAATCAAAAAACTTTCGTCATCACCAACATGGACCCCATCCATTATATGTATGCCAAACCGCATCTAAACCAACGCATCGCCTGATGGCTTATGCTCCTCGCCGACCTTGACCTTGAGTTTGTCCACCAGAAATCAATCAAAGGATAAACCATTGCCGACCAACTCGCGGAAGCCCCTGTACCCGGGGCGCAATTTACTAATTTTAATTTCTCCGACGAACTCATCGCCACTCTTTCCCTCAGGGAGGAGTCGTATCCAATGACCCTCTTCTTCAATGGATCCAAATGCCAGCACGGCGGAGGAGCCGGCATTGTTCTCATTCCTCTCGACGTTGAGCCTATGCCTCTTTCATTCCGACTCGATTTCCCCTGTACTAATAATATAGTGGAATACGAGGCCCTTGTTTTGGGTCTCCAGGTTGCATTACACTTAGGGGTCCGATCTCTCAATATTTTCGGTGACTCTCAATTGGTAGTCAATCAAGTTATGGGCATCTACCAATGCAAAAATGAGGAACTTCAAAAGTAGAAACATTACATGGATTCACTTCTAGCCTTATTTACTCACTATTATATCCAAACCATTCCCCGCTCCACTAACAAATTTTTGGATACTATGGCTTGCTTAGCCTCGCAAATTCCAGCTTCATCAACTGACTCTGACATTTTTGTCTTGGTCCAACAACTCTTTTCCCCATCTTACTCAGCCCCGGTTGTTTGTATGATAAATAATGTGTCTACTAATTCGCAAGATACCTGGTATCACCAATTTCACAACTACCTTACAACCACTGTTCTCCCACCTGACCTTACTAGTACCGGAAAACGCGCTTTTCTTAAACATGTTTCTAATTATGTCATTATAGGGGGAATCCTTTATAAACGTGGCTTTGATGGCATCCTCCTTCGATGTCTCACTGGCGCGGAGATCACCTATACCATCCAACAGGTTCATGATAGTATTTGTGGTGGACATTTTAACGGCCTTGCCATGGCCAAACGAATCCTTCGCCTATGTTATTATTGGCCTACTCTCAATAACGATTGCTACAAATATGTTAAGCGTTGTGTCATGTGCCAACAACATGTCAACCTCCAACATACTCCTAGCCATCCGCTTCAGGTCACATGAGATCTTTGGCCTTTCTCACAATGGGGTTTAGACCTTATTGGTGAGATTCATCCGTCCTCTTCGCAACGTCATCGATGGATAATCACAGCAACCAAATATTACACAAAATGGGAAGAGGCTATTCCACTCATTTCAACTAAAAAAGAAAAAATTATAGAGTTCATTAACCACCACATTATCTGTCTTTTTGGTGTTCCTCATCACCTGATAACAGATAATGGAAAATCTTTCAAAAATAATTTGTTGCAAGACACTTTGTGACAACTTTGGTATCAAACTTAGTTTCTCATCACCCTATTATCCACAAGCGAATGGACAAGACGAATCTTCTAATAAAACCCTAACCAAAATCCTTATTAAATTTGTCAATAAATGTCCGGAAGAAATTGGCATGATCACATCCCCTTTGCCCTCTGGGCTTATCGTACTAGAATTCGTACCTCCACTAATGTCACACCTTTTTATTTGGTATATGATACTGAGGTTGTCTTGCCTCTCGAAATACAAATACCCTCCCTAAGAATATCTCTTCAATATATTCTCACCAACGATGATTTCCGCCAAGAGCGGTTAGCCCAATTGGAGCTTCTTGACGAGCGTCGTCTTATAGCTCTTGATCACCTCCAAATCTATCAAAAACGTATCAAATGTGCTTATGATAAGCGACTTCATGAGCATACCTTTAGGGTTGGTGATCTTGTCCTCAAAGAAAATCAACATGTAACCAAACTAGAAAAGAGCAAACATTGAAAATTTGCTCCCAATTGGATTGTGCCTTACATAATCACTCACACTTATGGATCAAGCACTTATCGTTTAGCTTCTCTTAATGGTAAACCTGAGCCTGAATCCCTTAATGCCTTGCATCTTCAACCTTTCTACTGTTGAATTTAGTGTTACATCACTTCTTATCTATCTACCGCTCGTCCCTTGAGCTCACTTACCACCACATACACTTTGTTTCCTACATCTCAAAATAAAATCAAGCTCACATAGTTTGATTCTCACCTCCCCTTAACGATACCTTCCCCTTTTTAGTCTAGTCCATGAATTCAAAGTATTAAAATTACACATTCTTAATTATATGCTTATGGGATTTTCTTGAGTTAAAATTCCTACCAAACTAGATGCTTTACGCCAAAAGGACATCTGGCTCTCTAAATTGTATATAGACTGTTCCCTCGAAGGACAGCTATACGCCAAACTATTACTGCTATTATATATAGTCTGCTCCCCTGAAGGACAACTATGCACAAAAACCGCATCTACTACTATAAATAGACTACTCCCTTGAAGGAAAGCTATACACAGTCATCCTTTATCAGAAGCTTCTCGCATTGATCAGCTTCATGAAGACCTCAAGAATAATACAATCAATATCCCTTGTATAATTCCCGCATCGATCAATCTATATTTAGTAAAATAAAGCCACATTCAAAAGAAATTTTGAGTCATGGACTTGTCTATTTAGGTTAGGTTCTCTTTCGTTAGAACACTCACTTTGTAACAAGTTCTCCGTACCTCCAGCTATACCATCCACCTCACCTCACCATTTGTTAAAAAAACACAACTTAAGGGAAGTGACGTACACCCGATATATTGTGATCATACAACTCTTTTCACCTATTGACTGCTTGTCTATGCACTGGTACCTAGGGGATTCAAGCTCATTCTACGTTATTATGTGGTTTGTTTAGCTCTTTTCACCTACAGAGTAAATTCTTTCCTTTTTTACTCAAAATCTAGGATTATGTGTTGATCTTAATCAGGACATGGTTCCCTACCACTTGGTTAGGCTAACTTTCGCTTCACTTATACCTCTTACAACACCACCAATTCATTACCAACACCAACAACCTTACCCTACCAATATTAATATCCATATTTTTACCAACCAACAAATTGCCTAACCACACCTAAATTACCTGAATTCACCTCTCCCTGGTCTTAAGGAAGAACTACATCGGTCTAAGGCCCCTCCTTACTTTGTGCAATGGGCTATGTAGGCAGGACTTCGGAGACATGGGGTCTCCCAAGGTTAGCTCGACCATCCCCTACCATAACCTATCATATGTGGTAAATATAAATAATTTTGTGTATTTCTATTTAATCACATTCCTCTTTATCCTTTTTCAAAACAAAATAAGTCCAAACGACAAACATTCTTATTATTATCATAACTCAAATCAACATACATATTTAGTTTTATTTAGATGATAAACAAATACATTTTCTCTATCATCGACACGCAATTCGGCATCCTTATTTATTTTTATACCTCGATAACATTTATTTAGACCCTCACGCCTCATCCCAAACCAGGTGATGATCATGATCATCGATGCCTCTTGCCAGGCCTCTCCGTCCTCAAAGGTACCACAGCTATCGGTACTACTCACTGATATGTCAATCTCTCCTGTAACATGTGAATATCCGCTCCCTCGCATAGAGGTATCTCACCTCTAATCCCTCCGCTCGTGATTCCGCCACCGCTAACAATCCTCTTGTCTCATTCACCTATGTTTGGAGCTGATGAACTAATCTCTGCAGATGATCTCTCTCCACTGTAATCATATCTATGTCAGGACGATCATGTACCCCTCGTAGTTCTATTACCCACCATAATCTATAAGCCTCTATCGTTCCTGCATCCATCACCCTGCGATCGGATGCTACCTCCTCTGGCCCTTCTGGAGGTGTTGGCCGGGGAGGTGAGAATGCTGCCTTGGCGTCGATCCTCATATATGGTCTATAAGCCAGGGGTATATCCTGCACAAATCCAAATTGTCGTCGCACACGATCTAGAGGAATTCTCTCGTACTCCCCCGGCCTGTGCCCTGCGATCTACCTCAATCACTCCACACCCCTCAACTCCTCTGCTATATTCTCTGTTACCATATATTTCCCGTACGGCCTCCAACAGATATCCGCAATCATCACCATCTCCCATACCTACCTATAATACTCAATGTCACCCATCACGGCCTGAGATCTTGTCTCTTGTTTTGTGTAGACCCATCGTCTGAATCCCAACCTCTGTATTCCTGTCTCTCCTGACTGCATGGGTCAGCCTATTGGTCGCACACAAACAATGTGCTCATAGGCCCAACAATGTAATAAAAATGAACAATCTAGTGTCGTCCTATGATTTTGTCTACACGCCCATAAACCCCTGTATAGCTCTGCCAAATATGCAGGTGCCCATGCAAAAGTCACGTTCCTTTCTATCATTTCCCAAATAACACACATCAATGCTTTGGGAAATCTTCTCCCATCTTCCCTCGACAACGCATAATACCCTACCACTATCATTAATATCACTGCTAACCTTGTTTCCTCAGGGTGTGTTGTATACATTATACCATACATGAATGTCAAGCCTTGTTGTGTCAAATCTCGTGTGTATGGACCAAATACTGTTGTTATTGATCCCCGTGTTGCGCTGGGTAATGCCTGATATACTGGTCTTCCTGTAATGGGGAGTCTCAAAATACGGAAAACATCTTCCAATGTCACTGTCATCTCCCCTGTTGGCAGATAAAAGGTATTCCTGTCTGGATTCCATCTCTCAATCAATGCCTGTAACATAACATGGTTACGTTGTGATCCGTGAATAATAGTGGATTCCACTTAACCTCAACCGATTTATCAATGTCCATTCAGCTGGCGTTATGTCCGTTCAGATTCATGACAACAGCGCTGGCATAGTATCATTCATCTTGAACCCTGCCTCTGCCTGCACACAACAAAACGACATATAGCCATTCAATAAATCAGATTCCCAAGGGTTTTTTCTCACATTCTGGAAATTCCTACAGTAACCGGCATCGGTTTTAAATGACCTGTAGCGGTTCCATAACCGATACCAGTTATCCTCACCCGATATCGGTCGAAATCAACTCTACACACCCTGCCTAAAAATAAACACCACTTATAAAAATAATTTGATCGTTTCTCCTTCTCTGTACATACAAACATACCCAAAACCCCTGACTATCTACCCCATTACATTCACTCTATCCCGATTCATTGTCTGTCACCTTTTCTTTCTCATCTTTATCTACTTAATCTCCCTCATCCTATTCACAAAACATGCAAGAATCAAATTACAACCAAGACGTTTACCTCTTGGGTTACAATAGCTTGAGGTGGCACCTTGTCTTCTCTCTTGTCCCTGCCTGCTGGATTCTTCTCCTCGTTCGGCCATGTTCACCACCCTCTTGCAAATCTTACTTGCCATTTCTGCTTTCTGAATCTCCGCTCACATTCACTTTCCCTATCTCTTTCCTCCTTATCACTCAGTTCTATTCATGTAATTACCTGTCTCAGTCATAAAAAAGCGTTGCATTCACGTATTTAACTTCTTGCATGGCTCTCAAAATAAGAACTTCAGCTGCCACCCCAGCTTTTCTATTTTTAGAAAATCTCATATTTGAATAACCGGTGTCAGTTATGTAACCGATATCGGTCTATTATGTACCGACATCAGTTATCTAACCGATATCGGTCATATACCTACATTTTTTAAACATAGTTCTTTTCTTTATTTTCTACCTAATTTTTGTGGCACCGTCCCTTTTTCCTACATCACACCACCATTATCTATAGTTTTTCATCAAATCCACATCTCATTACAATTTCATCAACGTCATCTATCTATATTACAAAAAATAAACAAGCCATCAACAAACGATATCAAAAACCATCAATCTATACACCATTTGGATCCAACTTAACAACTACGTACATTCAATTTCCATAAACCAGTGACAAAATAGACACCATTTCATAACCCAACATGTCAATTAAACCCATCATTTGTATATACATACATCCCATCAACAAAAGACATCAACACCATCAATATATACACCATGTAAATCAAACTCATCATACATTAAATATCACAAACCATTGACAAAATACTTCATACATTTTAAGCACAGTATGTGGGTCAACTCATCATATATATATATATATATATATATCCAAAGTTACAAATATACAATGTGCCCTGCATCAGGGCCTCTGTGATCTCATAATACAACAAATCCGGCACGCAGGCCGCAATAACTGTAAATAATCTTGACTCGGCTCGCAGGCCAGTCTCTCATATCAAAAATATACTCGGCTCGTAGACCGGTATCAACTGTACAACCCGTACTCGGCTCGCAGGCCGGTATATACAATAAATGAATGAATAAATGAATACATCATATGCAGGCACGCAGGCCTCTATAAACATAGCTAGTTTACAGACCGTTTCCCATCTCCAATGTACCAATACAAAATATGCAAGGACCCCTCAGCTCTCTCCACCGCCCTGTGCATATCTACCTACTGGTCCCTGTGCCGCCTCTCGCCTCCTTCCTATAACAGACCCACCGGCTGTGGCTACACCTCCCTGAGATCTCTGACTCCTAGAGGTCTCTGCTCTATGTGTCGCATATGGCTGATAGTCAACCCCGGTACCATCAAGAATATCCTAATAGTACCAGGCCTCCGCTCTAGCCTCCATTTAACAGTCCCGTGCCACCATAGCTGCTGGGGATGGTCCCCTGACACCTAAAACAAGTGCCCCCTGTGCTTGTGCTGGTGCCGCTGGTGGTACCTATGGCTGGGGCGGGTACCTGTACCTGTACCTGTGCTGGTGCCGCTGGTGGTGCCGCTAGTGGTGCCTGAGCCTGTGCCTGTACATGAGTCTGGGCTAGCTGCCCCTGTAAAACACCTATTTGTGCCTGTGCAGTAGCAAGATGCCCCTGTAATAGATATACCTGGCCCCTGAGCTGATCCCTCTCTGCTATCACCACCACCAGGTCTGGTTATGCGGGCTGTGCTCTTCTCGCAGCTCTCTCTCCTTCCCACCATACCAAAAATGCTCCCGTGCAGCCAACGTCATCCATGATATCATCTGCATCGGCCTCTCGGCTACCCAATCTGGTTCCACGGGCTGTGGTGCAGGAAGTGCAGCCTCTACATCATCCCTCAGGTACTGAGGGAAGGGAGGTGGCTCATCCTGTCATAGCCCCATCTACCTGCGTACCCTCTCCAGGGGTATCCGCTCATGCTCCCCTGGCCTCCGTCCCGCAATCCAGAATGTATACTGGACCCACCTCAACTGTGATCGAGCTCCTCCGCGGGGGTGATGACCTCTATAAGGTCTCCATACAATATCTACCGCTGTCAAGCCCTCTAATAAATGCCGGTAATATGTCACATCTCGTCCGGCGAGAACAGCTCGTGGCTAGCCCACGACCCCTAACCACCTCTGGAAGCCATATCTGTAGATCACCTGTGGCCCTGACTGCTGGGGTAGCCCTACTGGTCTAATGCATATGATATGCTCATATGCCCAATAGTGTAGCAAAAACATAAAGCAAATCCCGAATCACCTCATCCGGCGATAGCTCCACAGCTCTCGGTATAACTGCACCAGGTATACTGGTGCCCAAGCATAACATGTATGCTCCTTGACCATCTCATGTAGAACCCCCATCAGCACCCGTGGAAAGTGGCCTCCCTCTGAGTCTGGGAGGGCAAAGCATGTGATGCCGATCATCATCAACACGGCAAGCCGTGTCTCATGGCGGTGGGCACGGTACATATCCCCATACGTGATGCTCACGCTGTGATACGTCAGTAGCACGGCTGCATCCCCGAATACGTGTAGGATGCTGTCCATGGCTGTCTTTGCGTCCACCTGAAAGACTGCCTCTCCCTCAATCGGTAATCGAAGGATGCGATACACATCCTCCAATGTAATGGTCATCTCTCCAGTCGGGAGATGGAACACATTGGTCACCGGATCCCATCTCTCGATGAGGGCGACCATCAAACTGTGATCCCTATCGATCGCTCTGTACCGCTGGACTCTGCCGAGTCCCACCTCGCGCATGATACCCCACTGTGCTGCGGACACGTGTGGCCGCATCTGTCTCAACAGCGGGGGCATCTTGTCCCGCATCGTCAGCTGCTGACGCACCTTCAAAACCAACTCACTACATTAGCCCTACTCTTTATCACAACATCTACTTATACCCTCTATACCCCCTTTTTATCCCCCCGACCACACCCCGACTCTCTAACACACCCCTCTGCCCACCTATCTTCTACAATATCCCCCTCCATCTTCACACCCAACACACAAAACCTAATCATAAACAACAACAAACAACCCAACACGCCATCCCCAACAAGAACTTAACACCCAAACCCACCACAAAACGACGCCACACAATCGAAAATGCTGCCCAGGGATCGGTACCAGTCACCCTTAACCGACCCTGGTCCCCTTTCCACCGACGCCAGTCAACATTCGACTGACACCGGTCACACACAAACCCGACCTACCCCAGAATTTTGCGACCGATGTCGGTCACTTAGTGACCGGCATCGGTCACTGTCAAATAACCGAGCCGAACCCGACGCGGCTACCCAATTCATTTTTTTTCCTATTTCTCCCTCTATACCCACCCAATATCTACCGCTGTCAAGCCCTCTAATAAATGCCGGTAATATGTCACATCTCGTCCGGTGAGAACAGCTTGTGGCTAGCCCACGACCCCCAACCACCTCTGGAAGCCATATTTGTAAATCACCTATGGCCCTGGCTGCTGGGGCAGCCCTACTGGTCTAATGCATATGATTCGCTCATATGCCCAACAGTGTAGCAAAAACGTAGAGCAAATCCCGAATCGCCTCATCCGGCGATAGCCCCACAACTCTCGGTATAACTGCACCAGGTATACTGGTGCCCAAGCATAACATGTATGCTCCTCGACCATCTCATGTAGAACCCCCATCAGCGCCTGTGGAAAGTGGCCTCCCTCTGAGTCCGGGAGGGCGAAGCATGTGATGCCAATCATCATCAACACGGCAAGCCGTGTCTCATGGCGGTGGGCACGGTACATATCCCCATATGCAATGCTCGCACTGTGATACATCAGTAGCGCGGCTGCATCCCCAAATACATGTAGGATGTTGTCCATGGCTATCTCTGCGTCCACCTGAAAGACTGCCTCTCCCTCAATCGGTAATCGAAGGATGCGATACACATCCTCCAATGTAATGGTCATCTCTCCAGTCAGGAGATGGAACACATTGGTCACCGGATCCCATCTCTCGATGAGGGTGACCATCAAACTATGATCCCTACTGATCGCTCTGTACCGCTGGACTCTGCCAAGTCCCACCTCGCGCATGATACCCCACTGTGCTGTGGACACGTGTGGCCGCATCCGTCTCAACAGTGGGGGCATCCTGTCCCGCATCGTCAGCTGCTGACGCGCCTGCAAAACCAACTCACTACATTAGCCCTACTCTTTATCACAACATCTACTTATACCCTCTATACCCCCTTTTTATCCCCCCGACCACACCCCGACTCTCTAACACACCCCTCTGCCCACCTATCTTCTACAATATCCCTCTCCATCTTCACACCCAACACACAAAACCAAATCATAAACAACAACAAACAACCCAACACGCCATCTCCAACAAGAACTTAACACCAAAACCCACCACAAAACGATGCCACACAATTGAAAATGCTACCCAGGGACCGGTACCGGTCACCCTTAACCGACCCGGTCCCCTTTCCACCAACGCTGGTCAACGTCCGACCGACACCGGTCACACACAAACCCGACCTACCCCAGAATTTCGTGACCGATGCCAGTCGCTTAGTGACCGGCATCGGTCACTGTCAAATAACCGAGCCGAACCCGACGCGGCTACCCAATTCATTTTTTTTCCTATTTCTCCCTCTATACCCACCCAAACACCCTAAAAACCTACCCACCCGGCCGCCTTGGCCTATGTCACCTATCTACCCTCTCCTTCTCTAAAATAATTCCCATTTATTAATTATTTTATCAAAATCTAGCATTCCTACCCAAAACCCAAATCTAACATAATATACTCAAATCCACACAATGCAGGGTTTTGAACCTACCGGTACGACGACATGTCGTCATGGTGGGATGGGTGGTGGTGGTCCAGCTGGTCTAGCACCTCCTACTCCTCCTGGCTGTGCCATGGCTCTAACTCTCCTCTGCTAGGTCCTCCACCAATCAACTGCTGCCTCCTACTCACTCGGGCCCACTAATCACTCACTCCTCCACTCAAATAGTGCCACCTCAACCAAAAAATGCTCCAATCTCAACACTCCACCTTAGACAACTCAAATTGGTTTTCAAATTAACAATGTGAAAATGGCAGGCCGTATTTTTCTTTTTATAGGTTTTTGACCTATAACCGATATCAGTTTTATTGTGCCCTAAGGAACCGGTATCGGTCACTTAACCGATATCAGTCATCGACAATCGACACCGGTTTTATCCCAACTCTTCCCCAATTTCTGCCCTCATTTACTAATCACCCTTTCTCACAAACATCACCTATATCCACCTTTGCTGAACACCCTTTGTTAACCCGTTTGGCCCGACCCAAGGCCGCAACCCAACCATTTGGCCTGACCCAAGGCCTCACCCCAACCATTTGGCCCAACCTAAGGCCTCACCCCAACCATTTGGCCCGACCCAAGGCCGCAACCAACCCATTTGGCCCGACCCAAGGCCACAACCCAACCATTTGGCCCGACCCAAGGCCTCACCCCAACCATTTGGCCCGACCCAAGGCCTCACCCCAACCATTTGGCCCAACCCAAGGCCGCAACCAACTTGTTTGGCCCGACCCAAGGCCGCACCCAACCTATTTGGCCCGACCCAAGGCCGCAACCAACCCATTTGGCCCCACCCAAGGCCGCAACCAACTCATTGGCCCGACCCAAGGCCTCACCCCAACCACTTGGCCCGACCCAAGGCCGCCCTCAACCACTTGGCCCGACCCAAGGCCGCACTCAACCCATCAGGCCCGAACTACTGCCCTCACTAATCAATCAGCCCGACCCAAGGCCGTACCACTTAAATACCTCGCCCAACATCAACAACATACACTTTTTATCCACACATCACGTAGCTTTTTGTTCACTCAAGCTCACCTGTTCATGTTTTAGCATGATTAGGGTCCTTGACTTGATCTGTCGACCAACTTTTCCTAGACCTAGACCGTGACGTTTATCTCAACCAAACCAACCATTTGGTACTGCCGAACATGCCCAACCGTTCCTGTACCTTACCCGTTATATACCCTGGAGCTACTTCCTATGCCTTGGATACCAGGATTATATCACCCTTGTTTGGATAAACTATCAACCTTTGCCTATGCATTACTGGTTTTCTCGTCAAATCATGTACCCTAGTCGCACTAATGCATTTCAACGTGCGTCTGCTTCCTTGGATCTACCCCACCATCTCACCATCATCTCTACACCATTTACCCTTTATCAACTCTATCCCTGATTTCACGTTCTCTCAATCTGTGATAGATTTGAGGGGGATTACCTATACCCTTAATAGGGGAAACCACTTCATATTATTTTCCGTGCAGCTTTACAAAACAAACTACATGATAATAAGGGGCTAATGTAGACACCAAATTTGTGTCTTATGACCCCTTATGACCCGCATCTCATTTCGTAACCTAACCTCATCACCTAAACCTTACACACAATTATTTATTAATTACCTTATAATTAATAAATCCACATTGCCATACCTGCCACCTCATTTTGCCACCTCATCATGACCTAGTCCTAACCCTAAACTAACCTAATTAAGACCTATAACTTGGTCTACATCCACACCCATGACTAATGACTCCTCACTCGCACCCAAAACCGACCTTCTAGTCACTTGACTAAGCCCGCAACTAATCCCTCGGGAGAAAAGGAGGGAAAGTTGGCTATTTTACTAAAAATATCCCACTTTGACCTGACCGATACCGTTTCCTACTCGACCGCCGTCGGTTATGTAACCGCCATCGGTTCCCTGTAAATGGGCTCCCCTAACCAGAAACAAAGGTCGAAGGATTTTTTTTGGGATCAATCAGGATCATCAGAAGCGATCAAAAGAATCTGGATTTTACTTGGCCGAGCAGAGACAAGTGAAGAAACAAGAAGAGTTTGCAGAGAAGGAGATCAAGCCCAAGATTGCAACTGAATAACCAGAGCCCTGTGACACTCATCTGATCATCGGGAGGGAGATATCTCATCTTCTGAGTGTCAGGCCATCCTACCTAAGTTCTGCCTTTGTCATCACAGTTCTTGGACCTGCATCCTCGTCAATAACCAGTAAGTTGTATCTTGTATGTCCTCTTTAATAGCATTTCTTAGTCTTTTGAATCACAGCCATCATTAATCTATTCCTAGAACTACTACCCAGCAACACATTACATCTAACTATCATTCATCTACCCTCTCATCACCCCGTTACCTAATCCCACTCATTTACTAGCCTTACAAACAACGCAACCACCCTACAACCGACCCTCACCAAAAGTCACTAAAACATAGCCCCTACCGATATCGGTTAGCAGCAACCGGTATCGGTTATTGTGACTCAAAACCAAAAACCAGCCTTTCCCCCTACTTGTTTCAACGAGGCAATTAAATCGTGATTTTACAATCTTTTGTGTTAATTCATATTAGCAAGGGAATTGACCACCTTCGAAAGGAAGTTTTATATTTCCTGGGCCCAAGGCAGTTCCCTCATTTATTGTCTAATCAAAATCTTGTGGTCTTGTATTCTTATTAGCAGGTAGTCCTTCCAAGACAAAAAGGAGTTCTTCGCAATCAACTTGATCTCTCTCTACGGTACGTGCACACCATCTCGACATTCAACAGGTATTCCTCCTAGCCCTAACCCTTATCTGTTTCTAAAAGGAGTGAAAGGATAGAAGCAACTCTATTCCCAAAAGCTGAAACATTCCGTGCGAAACACCTACCTTGCCCCCAAATGTGCCACTTCACATCCTAATCTCCTAGAATCATCATACACACTTCTATTTAAGGCATACACGTCGTTTCATAACTTGTATGCACTAAACAGTGCACCTAAGGTAGATTTTAGCCCTAAAATAACCTAAAATCTTGAAAAACGTAATAATTAATACACGAAATAAATTATAAAATCCCTCATCGCCTGCCCTGCATCTTTTGGTCACTGATAATACCTCTCGAGATCCACTCTATACTTTGTAATATTATCCTATGCCATCTTCTCCTCTCTCAGGCTCTCATTTTCAAACTCGACATGGTGAAAATGACCCACTCATGGTCCCCGAACGCCTTATATACCCGCCGCAATGACCCCCAACCTTCCGAGTGCCCCTTCTTTTACCCTGTGACTCCATTTGACCAAATTCCCTCCTCTATAACCATAAATTCAAAAAAAACAAAAGAAACCAAACAATTCAAAACAATCTAAAAATTTCAATTTTTTTTTTCAAAAATCCACCAAACTTCAAAAAATATAAATCTAATTTTTTTTGCAATGCATATGTTTTTCATTTTACATGTTTCCTTTTTTTTCTGTATTTTTGATGATGATATTAGGCCACTTACATTGGTCCAATAATATGAGGATAGGGGCATTTAGCAATTAAAGCATCATGGTCCTTATATCTTGGTGTATCTTGCTTTATGCCACAATAATCAAAATTGTTAATGATGATCTAATGGCCACATATAACATCACATCTCCCCTATTATATCATGATATCTCATCAACATCCAAAATCAAACATTCTTTACCTCCCCATGACATACACCCTTGACAACGACATTCTCAAAATCTACATCCTGAATCTAAAATCCAACATCCTTTGCTTACCCATGCCAAGGACATCTAATTTCTCCAAAAACCCCTCTCTTCTTTTTCTTCTTTTATCTCCTTTCATCTTCTACTTCTGCTAATCCTCTTTCCTCGAATATTCTAATTATCCTACTACTCTTTACTCTAATCTTCCTCTAATCTTATACTTCTTCTAATCCTCTTTCCTCTAATCTTCTACTTCTTCTAATCCTTTTTACTTCTTCTACTCCTTTACATCCTCAATCTTCTCATCCTTTTAACATCTGCTAACTTCCATATCTCCTCTTTTTGATGGATTACCCAATTCATTCTTCTTCACCTAACCCCTTAAGTGGGCATCACCTCACCATTTATTTCTTTCTCTCCTCTTTTCTTTGAACTATCATTGCTATGTAGTAACACTTTGAAGAGGGGTAAAATGTAGACATGTAAAATGTCAACATAGTCATCTATAAAAAATAATTAACTTATCCCATAATAACTATTCATCCCCATCACAAACCTCACAATAATTAATTATTAATTTAATTAATTATTATACCATATACAATCATACTCCAATCTATATATGTTACACAAATTTCATCCACACCCTTAGAAATATTAGTACACTATTAATATTTCATTCATTATACTAAATAAAATTCATTAACTATTTTCCACCAATTTAAAAATACACACTCACGTACCACCTACCCTATACCTATCTTATGCCTAGCCTCTCCATCTAATCACTCCATTAAATGCAATTAATCTCACATAATCACCACTTAATGAGCTCCCAAATCTAGAGACTTCTAATTCTAGAAGTCTCTCCATTTTTTCCTCCTTTTATTCAAATATTCAAATTAAAAATACTATTCTACTGAATTTTAAATTCAATAGAGGATTCTAATGAAAGATAGAATTTTCTACACCCCCCCTCTCATCAATTTTCAACCATTTATCTAATCCACCATGGAAATATCTCAACCATCCATTTATACTCCTTCAACTATAAATAGAGGTGCCAACCTCCATGGTAAGCATCTCAAAAATTTGCAAGTATATGTTGCCCAATTTCCCAACAATCCAAGTAATCCATTGAACTCTGTCAAGACATTAACCAAAGGGGAGTTGCTGCCAAAATTGGTCCAAAAATCTGAAGCATACATTGTATACATCCAAGCAAGCAGAATACAAGGAGAAAATCCAAGGCAACAAAGGATGAGAATTCTACTTGTAGGTAAGATAGGTAAATTGCTTTCCCTTCTTTTTCATCTTGCTCAATCGGAGGTAGATATTTAGTTATGTTAGATTTTGTATTGGTTTGGTTGCATGATCTTATCATTTGTGCATGCTAACACAAGTTTTTGTGTACAACATGCAATGTAGAAGATAAGGTAGAAATGAAGAAAGTACATGCCACATTGTAGACAAACAAGGATGAACATGAGAAATTTCTACAAGAAATCAAAGAGAAGAAGGAAATAATAAAATCTAAGCACGGTAGAATTGAAGAAAGGTTTAATGAAGTTAAAAATATGATGATGTGAAAGGTAGATGGTTTAGAGGGCATCGCCACAGAATGGGATGTAGCAGTAAAATATTTACAAAAGAAGGCCGATGAGCTGATTTTGGAAAATATTCCAAATATTGTTGAGACAGCTCCAAACAATGTATCTAATGAGCTTGAAGGATTAAGGCAACTAGAGAAGGAAATTAGCCTAGAGTTCCCATAAATTATACCATCACCATAATTTTAATTTTTTAATGTGAGAGGAGAAAAAAAATATATTCTTAGATATTCATTTGGGGTATTACACATATTCTTCAAGATATTCTTTTACATATTATTTGACTCATTATATTGCCAAGGAAGGATAATATTCCTAGTACGAGATAATTTTAGACTTAAAAAGTGGATAAGTAGAAGCCACAAATGGAGGATAAATACCGCCTAGAAGAGTGTGCACGTGAACCAAAAGTACCAGTGAAAAAAGGAATAATCCAAGTATAAAATAGTGCACGAAAGTGTGTGTAAGGTTAAAAAGTAAATGTTGACAATTTTGCATTCATGCAAAATGGGCAACTCAAAAATTTTAAGATTCCCAAATTGGTCGGGTTACAGGTTTTGGGTATGTTTTGATCAGACATCTAAGAAGGGGATACAATTTGATTGCCTGGTTTTGGACAAGATTAGAGTGTTATGCATCAAATTAGCAGCTGAAAGTGTTGCCCCAGAAGGCAAAACTCTACGTATACCACCTCTCTAGTGTATCATCTTCAGTAAGAAAGTGCATTAGCCTGGGAAGACTACTACAAGGCCTTGGTGAAGACAAGAAAGATGGCATATGTAGGGTTTTACATTCTAAAGCAGCAATCTCAGTTACATGTTTGAAGCATGGAAATGTGTAGTGTTACAAGCATTTCACATTCTCAATGAGCATAAAAAATGTACACATGATTTTCATTTATTTATATGATTAAGTGAATTATTT
The DNA here is from genome assembly GCA_019776745.2 of Taxus chinensis. Classification (NCBI taxonomy): domain Eukaryota; kingdom Viridiplantae; phylum Streptophyta; class Pinopsida; order Cupressales; family Taxaceae; genus Taxus; species Taxus chinensis. The sequence goes on from CM034153.1 coordinate 59,673,855, forward strand.
AAGTGTTTTGAGTTGTATAAGTTCATTTATTATCCATACAAATGAAGAGAGTACAAAAAATAAAAGACATACATCTCATTACACGAAAATAGTTCATTTATTCATGAGGAATAAAATTGCAGTCAACCCACACAAGCCGTGAGAGGTAAGTTATCTTTACTCAAGTTAAGAGACACATATACATAAAACTGAAAGTAAAGGATTAAAGGTAGAACCCATCATTTCCTTGGGTTCTTGTTGTATTTGTCTTGTTGTATATATCTATCTTCAGTGCAACTCCATCTTTAGCTCTGGCTTCATCTTTCAACAGCACATGTACCTGTGATCAGAAAACAAAATCTGTTAGCACTCAGGGTTTTAAACTTTGAATATTATGCTATCAATTTTAGGAAGATGAATCTCTTAAGTAAGTAGAGATAAGGTACATCAAAAGGCTGAGACAAAATCAGAAAGAACATTTGATAATGTTGTTTTCAAAATTAAGTGTAGGAAATGATGTTATTATCTTCAGATTGAAAGAGTAAAGCAAATATTCTCACAACAGTACTATTGTACAAATAGGTATAGATTTCTATCAGAACTGATTCAATAGGTGCAATAACAAGAAGATTTTACAAATCTATTGCAGTCTACATGGAAGTTTATCATAACAACTTTGGAATTATGCTCAAGTAATAAGCCATAGTTTACAATAAGCTCAATGGGAACTCAACCTACAATAGGATCAAGTATCAATAGTTACAGCTACAAAAGAAAGATTTTTTCAATTCAAAATGCATATTAAAAGTAATAAATTCAACATTACAACAAGAAACCAATGGTGAGATACAAGTACGTAGGTTTTGATAGCTTCAAAAAATCACGTGTCAAGGCATCCAAATGAAATAAAACTCTATTGAATGCATTTACTAGAGTTATATAATACAAAGATCTTCAATTTGAAGGAACAATTACAAATGACATCATTTTTATGAGAAGATGATTGATATGCTTGTAGGAAAGACTATGAAACAAATAAATTTAGGAAGGATACATATTGAAAGCAAGCAAGGAAATACAATATGAAATCATAGTATTCATCTAATGGTGGAAATAAGTAGTATACATTATACTTTAGAAACTAATTTGAAAGATAATTAACCGAGTATGGCAAATGAGAAGTAGTGGTTCATGAAATCATAGTGAGAGGAGTTCGTCATCATTGCTAACACACAGAAAGAGATTGGAAAACATATTAGGTTGACCTTCCGTAAAACGCAAGTTAGATAGCAACATATTTACATTTTAGTTTATGCATACTTAAAACCAAAAGCTTCATCAGATGCAATTTGCATACATGATCGACATAGTTTGTAAGTTACAAAATTTCTAATGACATTACAATAAGAAAGGGTACATTGTTCTTCAAATTTTCAAAGGGATTGATCTACAATCAAATGAAATCTTCATAAAAGAAAACATCAATTGATCAACATCCTAAGTTATAACATTCACACATGTATCCAGAAATTAAGAATTTTCAAAGCATTTGTTCAGCAATTGAGCACAAATGCTAAGTATGAAGTTCACATAACTCATTTTCAACATAAAAAATAGTATATTGCAAAGATCCACCATCTACACTCATCAAGATAGTTTGAGGAGAAGCAGTTCATGTTTCAGGTATTGAGAGCCTTGAGAAGGCTAGTAAGTGCCAAAAAATACAAAGATAGAAGTCACAAATCTGAGATAAACATTGCTTACTATAAGCATTGAAAACCACACACTAGCTCAAAAAAGAGACCTAGATCCAATGTAAACTTGAAAAAGGAAACTAAGTCACAAGAAATTTCTACAGTGGTAAGAGATTTTAAAATCTCTTAAAGTACATCACTTAAGCAACAATTTTAGGGGGTCATATAAGAAAGCTTCACGATTTACACTTAAACAAATGATAAAGATGCAACTATCTAATTGATCATTTCAAGCTACAGGCCTTCAATAATTTAACTAATGGTGGAAAGGAATGAAAAAAATGAATTTAGGAAGGATACATATTGAAAGCAAGAAAGGAAATTCAATATTCATCTAATGGTGGAAAGAATTAGTATACATTCTACTTTAGAAACTGATTTGAAAGATAATTGACTGAGTATGGAAAATGAGAAGTAGTGGTTCATGAAATCATAGTGAGAGGAGTTCATCATCATTAATAACACACAGAAAGAGATTGGAGAGTATATTAGGTTGACCTTTCATACAATGTATGTTAGGTAGCACCAGATTTACATTTTAGTTTATGTAGACTTAAAACCAAAAGCTTCATCATATGCGATTTACATACATGATCGACATAGATGGTAAGTTATAGAAATTCAAATGCCATTACAGTGAGAAAGGGTAGAGTGTTCTTCAAAGTTTCAATAGGCTTGATCTACAATCAAATGAAAGCTTCATAAAAGCAAAAATCAATTGATCAAAAACCTAAGCTATGAAAGTCACACATGTATCCAAAAATTATGAATTTTCAAAGCAGTTGTTCAGCAATTGAGCACAAATGCTAAGTATGAAGTTCACATAACTCATTTTCAACATGAAAAATAGTATATTGCAAAGATCCAACACCTACACTCATCAGGATATCTTGAGGGGAAACAATACATGTTTCAGGTATTGAGAGCCTTGAGAAGGCCAGTAAGTGCCAAAAAATACAAAGAAAGAAGTCACAAATCTAAGATAAACATTGCTTACTAGAAGCACTGAAAACCACACACCATCTCAAAAAAGAGATCCAGATCCAATGTAAATGTGAAAAAGGAAAAGAAGTCACGAGCAATTTCTACATTGGTAAGAGCTTTTAAAAGCTCCAAAAGTAAAGAACTTAAGCAAAAATTTTAGGGGGTCATATCAGAAAGCTTCATGATTTATAGTTAAACAAATGATAAAGATGCAAGTATGTAACTGATCATTTCAGGCTACAGGCCTTCAAGAATCTAACTCAAGCAGGTGCTTCCATTTTCAATACACAAGTGAATGGAGTATCAGAGAATTTTTTTTTCACAAAACTTATAAACTTCCTTAAATAGTATCAAGTATCATAATTGAATGGATGAAAAGCCTCAAGCTTACAAAAGAAAATATTTTCTCTTTTACGAATCCAATTCAGGGTTCAAATCAATCATGAAGGCAGTCATTCCAAGACAATATTCTACATCATTAAGAATATAAAAATATCAACCAAGTGTTTCAAAAGGTAACAGATGCATCAAAGTTATAGATTCTAAAGTGTTTGACCATCTTAAGAACTACCAGTTTGTAGAATCAACAAGAAATAGGAACAACAAAGCTTTATAGAGAAGCCACAGGGGGACTTCTTGGACACAGGAGTGTTGAAACATGTATTTCCAGTTTTGAATTTTGAGTACGAAATAATTGTTTCCCTATCATTTTTGCAGCAATGTGTATTACTTTTAGGTCTTGTGAGTTTCATTCCCTGACTAGATAACTTACCTTACTACAATTATGCTCATTTCTGTATAGGTTTTATTATGCATGTCTAACTTATCTCACTATTGTGATTATCTCCCTCAGTAGAGAGTAAGTAAATTTTTCCTTAATGCCTTCTTGAAAGCCATTGATATAGTGAATATCCAATTATTTGTTACTTACATCATGCATATGCTCAGTCAGAAGCCTCAAAATATTTGGTGTATCACCTCCTTTTACTTCAATTTAAGTTACTCCTTTACCCTCAAAACCCCAAAAAATTAGTTTAGGATACATCCAAAAAGGAACCGACCTTGATACCAGAGACTCACCTCAAAATAGGTATACCCACAAACCTGGGGTGTTTCCATTATATCTACGAAAGAGAGATATCAAGAGAAATGTTATAACACTTGCAGTCATCTCTCTACATGGTGCACTTTCGCGAGATAACGATTTTCGGTACTCTCGGTGGGACCCTCACATAGCTTAAAGTCTTACTTTTCAAAGGTGTTTCATCATTCAAGCAGATCAAACACAATGCATACTAGTTTCGGGACAAGAACTATTATTGATGTGTTCTGAAGATTGAATATCCAGAGCAGAAATCATCTGGTGACTCTGTAAATCTGATTTTAGATTAGTAAAACACTTTTCAACTTCACCAATTTTCAGCTACAGTTTTCAGGTATTTTTCCAACTCCAATACTTCAATCCTTCAAATTTAAATTCTTTGACAAATCTTCTGCATTACAGATTTCACATACAACTGCTAATTTAATTTTTTCATATGTAATTATTTTTACCCCAAATTAATATAGAAACCTTCGAAGACTACATACGACTTAACCTTCAAACACTACGTACGACATAACCTCATAGACCAAACATGTTTATAAGAAATTAATAAACAAATGCACAACCAACTCCCAACAAAAACAAAAACAAAACTAACTTAAGAAGGTTCTACAAAAAGAGTGTGTTCTAACTCATGTTCCCTATAAAACAATGAAAATGACATTTACTATCGATGTCTCTTCAGCCTAATTTTGACATTTTAAGCATTTAAACCCGACTCCCTACAAATACACAAGAAACCAGACTCCCAAGAAACAAAAAAAAGGTAACTTAAGAAGGTGCTACAAAAAGAGTGTCCTAACTCATTTTCCCTTTACAACGATGAAAATGACATTTGCTAACCATGTCTCTCTAACCTAATTTTGACATTTTAAACATTTAAACCAAAAAAAATTTCACGATCGTAAAGAGATAAAAAAGATAAAAAAGTTCTCAAGTAATTATTTACAGAGCCCCAATAGCCTTGAGCGGAACATTTTATTGCAGTGAAAAGTCTTGAACGTGCCACGAAAATAAAAATTTAAACCATAGTTAAATTTATTCTTCTAGTATAATGGTTATGTCGATATTTTTTTTTAACAATTTCTTCCTATATTTTGAAAATTATACGGTTTTACTTTTAAAAAAATTGTAACGTCGCAATTTATATGGTTTTACTTTTAAAAAGAAAGTCTTCCGATTCCATTGTTGCGAGTCGCGACAGTTAGAAAACGAAGATAAACGCAATTTCAGTATGAACATCTCCTTACAATTTCCACGCTCGTGCTTTTCTAAATTGGAAACCCCTTTTTTTACGTTCAGACGTATCTATTTGAAGATGCCATCTGTCGGTCATTGTCGGTGCTTGCCGGTGTGTTTCTTTTTACACTTTTTTTTATCAACTCCAAAGACATACATACATAGGGGAGAAGGGCCAGTATGCAAACACCCTAAGTTCACAGGTCCATGGAGCCAATCCCTTGCCACGTAGGAGCACCAATTTGACATCTAGTTATAAAATAACATTTTTTTATCCTAAGCCTTTAATTTCGTATCTAATTTTAATATGATTTGCTTCCATATGATCGATCAAATAAAATATCTCTAAAAAAACACATTTACTGGTGGAGACCGGTAGTGGTCCACCGAAGAGGACAGGTGTTGAGCATTAAATTGGAAATAAAAGAGGGAAAGGCAACCTGTCCTCCGCCATCTCCACGCGCGTTTTAGATAAGGAACAAATAAATGTTCAACCACCTTGTGCGGAGCTCATTAACGGGCCTTACGGGGCTCCTGTGTAGGATTACATAAAATATTGGATTTTTTCAATCTGGTTGGACTGGGCAGAGCGACTCCTTTCATTAGCATTTCGGAGGTCATGCTTCACAACATCAGGCGGACAGAATACTTGCTTGTAAGTATTACACTTCAGATTATAAATATCAAATAATTTCCCCCAAATGTAATGTATTGTGAGCCTGGTTTTTGCTCGTATTGTTTGTCTGATTTTCGTCTGTGGTGGTCTTTTTTCGTCCTTGATGGTCTGATTGTTTGTGTTTGGTTTTGTGTGTTTGACTTGTCTCTGTTGTTGTATAGATGTCTGTGCTGTATTTTAACCTCGTCTGCTGTGTATATTTTGAAGCCGTCAAATGCACTACCGAATATGACCAAAATATCACGGGTTGCATTCGGATTTTCTGCTTAAATTCGCACGGTAAGAATCATTCTACTCAACTCGATTAGGCATGTTTGTTTTTTCTCTTTGACGTCTTTAGCATACTTCAATATGCGGAAGGGCTAATATAATCGTTTATGCAGTTCTATTTAAGATCCGTGTAGTAGGATTTTAATGGCATGCTGGTGAAGGGTTTGTTTTGTTACATGTGACGTTTCCTTAAGTTTCAGGGTTCGGTTAGATGTCAGGCTAAGTTATCCTGTACAAGTGTGACATATACCCAGTATTTTATGCAGGGTGTATGTAATTGCTACAAATTGTTTTGTTAGCCTTTTAATTCACAATTTTTGTGTCCCTAAAAAGCATACACAGCCATCAAATCTAATTAAGCAATCGCTATTGTTTTACAGTAGTTTCTATTAGGCTATTGATTTTGCATCCATTTTACAATCTGTTATTTTGCAAAATTATCCATTCTAGCAAATTTAACCTTGGATTATAATTTGGCTACTTATAGCGCCTTCTACCTTTCATAATGGAATCATATCTATATTATAGTATATGAAATGTACTACATATGTCTCTGTTCTATTTGCATTTTAAACATTTGATAGAATACCCGTTGACAGACGGCCATACCTATTTTCAAATAAAGTTTGTATGTTCTGAAGTTGTTTCTACACAAGTTACTTTGATTTGGTAGTAGACATAATTTTGTTATATATTTCCTGGATTATGTTTTGTAGGAAACATGGATGCTTTCTAATGAAATATAGCTTATGTAATGAATTTGAGGGTTCAATGAGATATTTGATGGTGTATCACACATGCTTGCAGGTAGCTGAATCCTTGCACATGCGCGCTGTGGGAGTCGGTGATGCCATGTTCTGGTATCATATATGCTTACGTTTTCTACAGTAAAGTGATTGAAGAAAATATTATATATGCATATATCTATATATAATTCTGAAGTCTTATTGTATATTTCTTTTAAGTACATAAGCTCTAGTTTTCGTCTGCAGGGCTGGGCATTTTGTTTGATTGTGATTGCCCAACTTTTATCTAATTGGGATTGGCAGAAGTCTGTTTAGGTGATGCATCATTAGGTATGAAATTTTAATTTGATGGCTAAAAACTTAAATGTTTAGGTATGAATTTCCTCAAATTTCAATTGAGAAGGTTTTGTTTTGTTTGAATATAATTTTATTCCTTTTCTATAGCTTTATGTGTTACAAAAATTGCTCTCTGTGTTACTGGAATTGTTAGAATTGTTAATTTCAGTTTATGCTTTACTATATTTTTTAATATCAGTTGAAACGGGCTCAGGCTGTTGGATTATTTTCTTTGAAATTCTGTTAGATGCTCTTTCTGTAGTTTAGTTTATAAGGGCAAGACAGAATTATTTACCATTATTTTTCATAGCCAATTTCTTCTACTTTTCAATTGAATGCATAGGGGCAAATCTTTTATCAGTTGTTTTTTACTAGTTAAATTGATCAAGGTTCAATGAGATATCCAAGGAACTGGCCATAGCATAGGATGTAGTGCTGTAGAACTATGTTTTTCCTGGCTATGCTAGTTTAGACTCTTATTTAGTAGAACCCTGGCTAAGACACTCGCCTCATTCCTTCCATCATTTTGCAAAGCGACAACTTAATTTCATGCTATTTATTTTTTAAAAAAATTCAGCGTACCCCTTCTTTTGGGTTGTTTAGGTGCACTTTCGTGTTTTTTCAGTGTTTGTTAATGATTCCAAGTACTTTATTAGTGAGTGAATGCATTAGATTTTGGCCACTGCAGGCACATTATCACAGAAACACACAACTGCCTGGAAGATTAATTGTTCAGGGTTCAATGAGATATACAAGATTGTAGAATGCGATGTTTATTATTTATTAAGCAAATTTTGTTTTTGGATGGACGTGTAGGAGTATATCAACATGGACTTTGTGTCTATTCCCATTAGGTCCCTGCATATATTTTTTGGCATTTCCACTCCATACGCATGGTCTAGTACAAGATTGTAGAATGCGATGTTTATTATTTACTAAGAAAATTTTGTTTTTGGATGGACGTGTAGGAGTATTTTATTGTGGAGCTCCAGTGTTGGCGCAAGAGCTGAGAACTTTGGAATGGCAGTTTTATGCGGCAAGATCGTTTGAAGCAGGGTGGAAACAGTGTGTATTCACACTACTAATACTCAAGGAAAATGTTACCTACAGTTCTATGTTTTTAAGCCATATAGAGGTGAGGTTTCAACCTCACCAAGATTCAAATAAATCCTTGTCTTTCAGTTTTTATTTAACGTTGTTCATTTTAAGCTGCAACAATTTTTTTTTGTAATTTTTTTGTTTTTAGTAAAGTTTTATTCCAAGCATCGCTTTAAATTAATTTTATGTTGATCCTTGATTGGTTTTATGTTGGTTATTAACATATTTGTTCAGTCTTTCTCTATCACCTATGTATTTAATTGAATATGTCTTTGTATCTTGGATTTGTTTCTATCTCGATTGAACCATGGATTAGTTGATGAAATGAAACCTCCCGAGGTGGGTGAGAAGAAGAAGATTTTCAAGGGAAATACAGAATTGGGGGGATCTTTTACAAATTTTTATGTTGTTTTTTCTAATTATTGGGTTTTTGTATAAACAAATGTTCTTGGGTGCTTTTGCTGTATTAAGTTGTTTTGATTTTGTTTGTGGTCAGTTTGTTGTGATCTTCAATGTTTTATCTTTTTGTTTTGCACAAGGTTTTGGGAGCCTTTTAAAACACTAATCCGTTTATCCTAATAAATAAAATATTTTTATACTTATAAAAAAAATACATTTACATTATTTAATGGTGTTCATTTTAAGCTGCAACAATTTGAATAAGGTTATGAACAAATTCTGAGCTGATTTGGTTTCCTCATTTGAAACAATGACTACATTTCAAGCAAAATGTAGTAATCTAAATTGCATGTCTTTATATTTCTTACATTAGGAGCAAAACATATAAACTTATACTGTATGTGTCCATATTCATTACATTCGGAGCAAAATATACCGACTATAACCTATAATCGTGAATGCAATAATGCAAGCACAATTGATTTCGATACATATTTTTCTGCAACACAAAAAAGAATTCTCCTTGAATGCTGCCCTTAGTTTGGACTATCAGGAACGATTGTATCATTGACAGATGTTGTTAGAGTCATCAAGAGGTTCACTGGATGAACCCATGGTGGAATAGGAAAACCAGATATGGTATGAAAGGTTGTGTGTGAAGTAGAAGGTTGTGGGATAATGGGGTGTGTAGTTGGAGTTGAAGTTATTTGCATTCTGTTGGTGTCAAGGAAGTAAGGGTGGTAATCTGGGATAGGAACTTTCAACATATCTTGTAACAAGGAGTTCTGTATGGGCATGGGATGATGCATGGGAAACAAAACCTGCGGATTGTTGAACTTGTTATCTCTTTCTTGTTTCTCTTTCTCCCTTTGATGGCGAGTGGCTTCCTTCTTTTGTAATTCCAATTCCTTTTTTTGGCGAGCTACCTCCCGTTGTTTCTCGCGCTCCTGTCTTTCAACAAAATTTTGTAGATCCCTTTCTTGCCTCTCTTTAATGCGTTGCAATCTCTCTTCCTTTTTCTGCTCCTTTGCTGCCAACCTTTCTTGCTTTTTTGCCTCAATATGCTCCTTTTTACGCTGCTTCCCTTCACATATTTCTTGTTTTTTATGTTCTATATATTTTAACATCTGAACATAAGCATCAGATGTTAACAATTGTGAAGCACGACTTATCCGGAGTGTAGCATCACTCTTACCCTTGGAAGGATCCCGTACAAATTGTGTCGGTAACCTTAAAAATTTACCCAATTTCTTCTCATTTGCAGCAACACCATCATTTGATATACCACTTTCAACATCATGGCCAGTTGTCTCTTCCTCATTTTTATCTTTATCAATGACCTCAATTTCCTCTGCGTCAACATAATAATGAGTAAAGTTTGCTGGTTCAAAGTCTGCTGGCACAAGGTTGGTTGGCATCGAAGGTAAAGATATACTTTCATCCTCAGTGTTTCCGATCTGATCAAGTCCCAACTCTGCAATATGCTCTTGCAGCCATGTAGGTTGTTCTGGTGCACTTGGCAATGAGAGATCATCCTCTCCAAATCCCTGGGCCTCAGTGTTGCAGCTAGATGTGCCTTGGTCACGAGTATTCACAATGTGGTTCACTTCATAATCTTTGGTCTGCATTATACTTTGGCTTTCTCCCTGTATACTTGGTTCCTCCATCTCTGTATTAGCAACAACCGTTGTTTCAATGGTTGGATGGACTTCTTGTGTTGTTGACAGATTCTCAACTGATTCCATTAAGTAATTTTCTCCAATTTTGTCACCAACTGGTGGAGCTACATCTCTTGAAAAACTTAGGATGTTTTCAGGAGCATCAACATCTATTATGTTTTCAGTACCATCAACATTCATAATGTTCTCAGTAGTATCATCATCTGTGACATTTTCAGCATCATTTTTGTTGGCATCTTCTTCAATGATATATAGTTTACTACACTCCATGTCATTCTGTAATGCATTTGGATCAAGTGGCCATATACCTGTGCGTCTAAAACCAGCATGAATATTTGCAGGTGTCAAGGCCTTTGCGAGAGCTCTACTACCTATTTCTGCCAAGTCTGAACGTTTGACTTCTTGGTACTTATTATTACACATCCATTGCATCCTCTCAGATCTGAAATATGCTTTAAAAGGACCAAAGACACTAACATCCAGTGGTTGCAACCTGTGTGTAGTATGTGCTAGCAATGTCAATAAATCAATCCCCAATCGCCTGGCCTCTTCTATAGTTGACAATGCCACATGGCTTCCATGACCATCAAATATAAGTAAATGCCTATTTTCAGGGCACACCCCTCCAGGTACAGACTTACTGAAATGATACAACCATCTTATAAAGAGCTCTCTAGTCATCCAAGCACTTGGATGAGCAGCCATGCAAGCACCTGGTTCACATCCCTTGATGTAATTTTGTGAAACTTTCTAACCTTTAAATAAGTAAAAGTTATGGATACATTTCCCTACAACATTTACACAACATAGAATTGTCATCCATTCTCTGCTACGAGGAATGATTTTGGGAACATTCCTGCAACCCTTGGTGGCAAGCACCCTTATGCCACAATTTCTCCCTGCTTGGATTCCTGTCTCATCACAATTCCATATTTTGCCTGCACCATAGGAATTGATATGAATGTTAGCTAGTTTTTCATAAAACTTGCTAACCACCTCTGGACGTAAACCTATTGCACGATCTCTTTCTAGACCTTCAGCAGTCTGAAGGACTATGTCTGGGTGTCTTTTTCTAAATCCTTCACACCAGGATCTTCTAGGTAATCCTTCTCGAAATGGAGTCTCTCTAGTTTCACAAATTTGTGCAACACAGGCCCTCAGTTGCATAAATCCCACTCCATGCCCTAAATCTGCCATTTGCTTGCACCATTCAACTATCTCTTTCTCCTCTCCTTCACTCAAAACAGGTGCAGGGCCCTTCCTTTTTGTATGGGTCAGACCATTCAGCCAATAATGAACAGATGTAGGAGGTAAATTATATTTCAGTGCAGCAGCTCTAATAGAATAATTGTTGAATTCAATATCATCTATGGCCTTTAACATATCTTCTTTTGACCAACTAGACAAAATTCTAACCTTCTTGGTCGAAGAGTTGCCTCTAACAACCACAGTCTCCTGTAGTTCATGCCTATGTAGTTCACATCCAGCAGGTTCTGGCTGATGATCATCAGTTGTGTTTGTATCTCCTTGATTTGTTATTGCACCATCCTCTTCACTTCTTATTGTAGCATCATGTTCATCTGTTCCATGGTTAGATGTTTCAATTTCAAATTGTACACCTCGTCTTTTGGGCATACGTTGTGCTCTATGTAAACTCCTCTTTCTCTTCATATTCTCTAAATGCTGTAGTATGAAACAATATAAAATTAGTAAAATATGTATTAATATATCAATAAGATCATCTACAATGGGAAAATTTTAGCTAGCTTATGATACATGACAGTATGAATTATGAACTTGTAGGTGAACTTGTGATTACCCTGTTGGGCGCCATTAACGATGATCGAATACATGTTTTATTAATTTCATATTAATTGATAAAGACAGAATTTATAAGCTGGGTTGTTGATTACATAGGGGAGAAGGGCCAGTATGTGAACACGTCCCAATACTTGAACACTATTTTTCATTTAAAATATCCAAATACCTGATGGAATAAAAACCATGAGGACAGATTGCATTTCCCTCTTTTATTTCAAATTTAATGCTCAACACCTGACCTGTTCATATTAAAATTGGATACGAAATTAAAGGCTTAGGATCAAAAAATGTTTTTTTATAACTAGCTGTCAAATTAGCGCTCCTATGTGGCAAGGAATTGGCTCCATGGACCTGCGAACTGAGGGTGTTCGCATACTGGCCCTATAGGGGAGAAGGGCCAGTATGCGAACACCCTAAGATCTGGTGATTGAACAGCCCAACTTGGAATATGGAAAGAGATGAATTGAGAAGACAAATATTCAACCCGTTAAATAGATATGATGGGTTTGTCAACTGATATGTCGTTTTTAATTTTGAACAAATGAGTCTTTTATTGTAGAAAATGAAAGTACCAATCAGTATTTATTGTGTACTGAGTAATACTGAGATGTTGACCCTATGCACATATGGTTTATAAAAAAACAAATTTTTGAACTTAAATAATCAAAATTTTGGTTTTTTTCCATCAAGTATTGGATATTTTATATGCAAAATATTGTTCAAGTATTGGGACGTGTTCACATACTGGGTCTTCTCCCCTATTGTCTTTCAATAATCAAAATTTTGGTTCTTATTCCATCAAGTATTGGATATTTTAAATGCAGAATAGTGTTAAAGTGAAATATCATGTCACAGATGACATGATATTTCAGTGCAACAGCTCTAATTGAATAATGCGAGAAACTCAATATCATCTATGGCCTTTAAGATATCTTCTTTTAACCAACTAGACAAAATTCTAACCTTCTTGGTCAAAGTGTTACCTCTAACAACCACAGTCTCCTGTAGTTCATGCCTATTTAGTTCACATCCAGCAGGTTCTGGCCGATGATCATCAGTTGTGTTTGTATCTCCTTGATTTGTTATTGCACCATCCTCTTCACTTATTATTGTAGCATCCTGTTCATCTGTTCCATGGTTAGATGTTTCAATTTCAAATTATACACCTCATTTTTTGGGCATACGTTGTGCTCGATGTGAACTCTTTCTCTTCATCTTCTCTAAACGCTGCAGTATGAAACAATATAAAATTAATAAAATATGTATTAATATATCAATAAGATCATCTATAAACACTTCTAAAGATGAGGTGTTATCAAATAACACTACATTCATAAGCTTGTTTGTAACTGATCAATATCAATTAGAATGTTTCACTGGTACATGCAGGCGCCCCTTTCCACATTGTAATTCATATCGATCAATTGATGCAGGTCTTGTTAATGTAATGTTTTGTGACATCAAATCATCTTCAAAAGTGAATGCATGTAAGAATCGTAATTGTAATAGCTTGACTGCATATGTTGTTATGGTGGCAGCAAATCTGTTGTACTTTTGAATGTCTTAGTATGGACCTCTTCGGATCTCCACCAGTAAATGTGTTTTTTCTTGAGATATTTTACTTGATCGATCATATGGAAGCAAATAATATTAAGATATGATAAATAATTAAAGATATAGGATTAAAAAGTGTTTATTTATACCTAGCTAGCATACTGTCACTCTTACGTGGCAAGGATTTGGTTCACTTAACCTGTGAAGTTAGGGTGTTCACATACTGGCCCTTCTCCCCTAAACTCTTATAAAGATGAGGTCTTATCAAATAACACTACATTCGTTGGCTTGTTTGTAATTGATCAATATCAAAAACAACAATGGGTGGCTCAGGAAAAACCACGCTTGCAAAAGAAATATATAACAAGAAATTCTTATCCATGGATAGGTCTAGTTTTGTTTTCAATGTTTGAGATGCTGAAGCCAAATGTGTGTTGCATAAGAAGAAAAGAAGACTTTTGGAAGATCCCGGTGTCAAAGGTGTATCATTCGACGACACAGAACAAGGGAAAGCTATTCTTGCAAGCCGTCTGATATCTGTTTCTGTGCTAATTGTTTTGGATGATGTGGATCATACTGATCAAATGGATGGTCTATTGCCTGCAAAGGATATCCTCGGTAGGGGTAGCTTGGTCATTGTTACGACAACAGACAAGAAAGTCCTCCAATCTCGGGACATCTCCTCCGTTTATGAGATGAAAAAGTTGGATCCCTTACATGCCAAGCAGTGATTTTGTTTGCATGCATTCTCACAACCCTCTCCCCCTAAAGGATTTGAGGATTTCGTTCAAAAGATGTTGAATATTTGTAATGGACTACCCTTGTCTATCAAAATATTTGGAGAACAGCTTTACGGAAACTCTAGCAAAGATTATTGGGAGTCTTAATTGCATAAGCTGGATTCCGGATTATTGCCCAACCGCATCAAGGAGAGGCTAAAACAAAGTTACGATACTTTAGATGAGCAAGAGAAAAACATATTCCTCCATACAGTGTGTTTTCATATAGGAAAAGAGAAGGATTTAGTCATTGAAAAATGGAACACATTAGGTTGGAGTAGTCTGCATAGTTGGCAAACGCTTTTGGATAAGTGCCTTGTTAATGTAGATGACGACAATTGCATAAGAATCCATGATCATTTTAGGAACTTGGGAAGAGAATATCTAAATCAACTATTTCCCAGGCAGATCATTGATGTTCATGAACAAGAAGAGGTGATCGTAGGTTAATTCCTTCCTTTAATATTCTCTCACAAATAATCTGCTTTGTCTATCTCCTTGCTTCTGGACAATTCAAGTTTTCTTCACAACTTTCTGATTGTTTAATTTTTTTTGTGTGTGTTTTCCTGCTCAGAAAAAAACTTCCATTGGGGAAATAAAGCCCACAACGGCTGGATCACTACGTGATATTGTCGAGTTTCCCTCTTGCTCGGGGACTTTGTTGCCTTACAGTGAGGGTGCTGAGAAAATAGGAGTGAACAATGGCCTGATGGGAGATAATTTTCCGCCCCAAGATGAAGTTGTCACTCCTACGTGGCAAGGATTTAGTTCACTTAACCTATGAAGTTAGGGTGTTGGCATACTGGCCCTTCTCCCCTAAACTCTTATGAAGATGAGGTCTTATCAAATAACACTACATTCGTCGGCTTGTTTGTAATTGATCAATATCAATTAGAATGTTTCACTGGAACATGCAGTCACCCCTTTCGACATTGTAATACATATTGATCAATTGACGCAGGTCTTGTTAATGTAATGTTTTGTGACATCAAATAGTCTTCAGAAGTGAATGCATGTAAGAATCGTAATTGTAATAACTTGACTACATATGCTGTTATAGTGGCAGCAAATCTGTTGTACTTCTGAATGTCTTGGTATGGACCTCGTGGGATCTCCACCAGTAAATGTGTTTTTTTTTTGAGATATTTTACTTGATCGATCATATGGAAGCAAATAACATTAAGATATGATAAATAATTAAAGATATAGGATTAAAAAATGTTTATTTATACCTAGCTGGCATACTGTCACTCCTATAATTAGTTAAGAATAAATAGTTAAGTTGAAAGGTATGAATAAACATTTTTCTTTCCTATCTCTTTAATTTCTGGGAGTAGTGCAATTATGTGAACACCCTAAGTTCATGGGTCCATCGGGCCAATTCCTTTCCATGTAGGTTTACCAATTTTACAGCTGGCTATAAGTAAACATTTCTTTATCTTATCTCTTTAGTTTGGAAACTCAATATCTTATCTCTTTAGTATTGGGCAGTGTTCACGTAGAGTTACAGATTTCTGTTTTGTATCAATATGTGACTGTAAAATAGACCAGAAAAACCTTTTTTTGTGAGCACGGAAAGATTTAATCCCGGAGCTCTACTTTGGATTTTCCTCTATGCTTTGAAGATATCTAAAAGGGTAGAACTAGAAGCAACTTCGAGAGAAATGGGTGAAAGACATTTTATGTAAATTGGATAACTGGAATGGCGAGGATTCATCTTGATGATGGGTCAAACATCAGACGCAGTTATTCCAGAAAATCTTTATCTTATTATTATGGACGGTGGAAGCAGAAAAG
This sequence comes from Taxus chinensis, assembly GCA_019776745.2. Lineage (NCBI taxonomy): Eukaryota > Viridiplantae > Streptophyta > Pinopsida > Cupressales > Taxaceae > Taxus > Taxus chinensis. Next base: position 59,690,071 of record CM034153.1, read on the forward strand.
CTATAACGGAATGATGAGGTTTTCTGAGGTGTACATACGGCCTCTCTCTTGTAAAGGAAATAGTTTACACTGATGCTCATGGGCTACTAGAAGCAGTCGATGGTGGAACTTGAACTTAGAGTCTAGAAGTTATGTTCATATATACATGTGTGTTTATATCACACTCCACGAAGGAGGAGGAGGAGGAGGAGGCAAACTTAACTTAGTAGCTTGTACACTTTTAGCTTTCTTGGTTTGAAGACGAGCTTTATAGACTTTCAGACTGTTACGGTGTGCTGAGTAAGATAGGTAGCAATCACGGTTAGGACTGTGACTATAATAATGTTTATAGGCCATTCTGACCTGTTCTACTGATTCAAACTGTATAATTGAGAAGTATTTTCTAGGCCATTTTGACGTATGTTAGATGATTTCTCTCTTACCTGCATTGTACTACGATTTATATTCACTACCATTAATCTTTGTGGATATTGATAATGGTTTGAATTTCAGTTTTTCAATTTTATAGGATGCAGAGGATGTTGTTTGTGAGAAAATTCAGTTCTCTATATTTTGCAGATGTCTATGGGTTGAGGACGAAACAAATTGATATGTCTTGCACATTCTTGATATATCTGTAGATGAATTATTTTTAGAAAAGGCCTATCCCCCTCAGTTCGCAGGTCCATGGAGCCAATCCCTTGCCACGTAGGAGTGCCAATTTGACAGCTAGTTATAAAATAACATTTTTTATCCTAAGCCTTTAATTTCGTATCCAATTTTAATATGATTTGCTTCCATATGATCGATCAAATAAAATATCTCTAAAAAAACACATTTACTTGTGGAGACCGATAGTGGTCCACCGAAGAGGACAGGTGTTGAGCATTAAATTGGAAATAAAAGAGGGAAACACAACCTGTCCTCCACCATCTCCACGCACGTTTTAGATAAGGAACAAATAAATGTTCAACCACCTTGTGCGAAGCTCATTAACGGGCCTTACGGGGCTCCTGTGCAGGATTACATAAAATATTAGATTTTTTCGATCTGGTTGGACTGGGCAGAGCGACTCCGTTCATTAGCATTTCAGAGGTCATGCTTCATAGCATCAGGCAGAAAGAAGACTTGCTCGTAAGTATTACACTTCAGATTATTTTTTCGAATTTATTTCACCTGTTCAGAAGCCTTGTGATTTGCGTGGTATCACACTCTTCCAGAATTGTTTTTCATTTTTTATCTGGTAGACGGATTTTCTGAACCCACTTTTAATAGAATAATGTTGAGTATACTGGTTGCTCGAGGCTGTAGGATTGTTTTGTGGTTAAGCATTTAGAAATTTTTAGGATTGTTTCGTGTTGTTATATATAGTTATTAAGATTTACCATACGAGAACCACCAAACTGATAGTCGTTGGGATGTACACGAATAGAACAATTATCTAACATGGAAGGGGGCATTTCCTCTATATTGGGGTATGTCTCTAACCGTATATACTCACTCTCCATTATGAAATGGACAATTTGCCACTTGTTTGTCTACAATTTGCAATGTTTCTAGGGGAGAAGCGCCAGTATGCGAACACCCTCAGTTTGCAGGTCCATGGAGCCAATTCCTTGCCACGTATGATCACCAATTTGACAGCTAGTTATAATTTAACAATTTTTTATCCTAAGCTTTTAATTTCAAATTATATTGTAATATTATTTGCTTACATATGATCGATCAAATAAAATATCTCTAAAAAAACACATTTACATTCTGAAGTTATTAGTTCTATTGTGAAGTTAATATTATTACTAGCAGTAAAACAACAGAGGTTGTACATCAGAAACTCTCCATTCATATTTTAAGTTATTTATGGTATACATTCATTTACTATATATGTGATGGGATATTCTGCAATAGAAACAATCTCTAATATACCCAATAAACTGAAGAACATAATTTTGATAAGAGACAATCACTTGCATTAAAACATCAGAGCCTGTACATCAGAAACTCTCCATTCAGATTATAGGTTATGTTATTCATAGTATACATTCATTTACTATCTGTGCAATGGGATATTATACAATAGAAAAGGCTCTTTTGACACTCAAATTGCGATTATACTTGAAATGCAACAACATTTAACTTCAGCTGATGACCATATATCAACACAGCACCAAACATGAATAGAACCCCCTGTAATTTTTGCAGCAGGTATGAAAACTAACCTGCAATTTTTGCTTTGCTGGACCTTTCCTTTCCCCCTTGATACAAGTAATCTCTTCTTATAAACTCCACTCTAATCAGGCACCCTGCAGAAGTAAATCAGTAGTAAACAAGACTAGGAAAGTGAATATATAATACTGTCATTGATTTGGGAGTATCCAATAAAAATGTAAGACATGGATCAAGGTGTAGGGTCTTTTTAATCAAAGGTTTAAATTGATTTTGAGATGATCTTGTGGCTGAAATTATTTGATTTGATATTCATATTTATTTTTTAATTTCAAGTGTACAATTTTGTTTGTGTTTTTAATGGATGAATTTGAATCTTGAGAAGAAGGTTCCCTCTTTTTTTGCAGGTTTGTATTAATGTCTGGACATGAAAGATCTGGTGATTGAACAACCCAACTTGGAATATGGAAAGAGATGAATTGAGAAGACAAATATTCAACCCATTAAATAGATATGATGGGTTTGTCAACTGATATGTTGTTTTTATATTTTGAACAAATGAGTCTTTTATTGTAGAAAATGAAAGTACCAATCAATATTTATTGTGTACTGAGTAATACTGAGATGTTGACCCTATGCACATATGGTTTATAAAAAAACAAATTTTTGAACTTCAATAATCAAAATTTTGGTTTTTTTTCCATCAAGTATTGGATATTTTATAAGCAAAATACTGTTCAAGTATTGGGACGTGTTCACATACTGGGTCTTCTCCCCTATTGCAATTCCCAATAGATTGTTGCCATAAGAGTTACTCTTGTGAATTTATTATCCTGCCTTCGGTAATATATAGTTTTCACCAATTGTCACTTTTAGTTTTATATATGTGATTTTTAATTTTTCGCGAAATTTTATATTAAGATTTTAAAAATTTAAATTTAAATAAAAAAACTTAATTTTATTGGTTGAGGTTTTATTTTTAATGGAGCATAATAAATTTAACAAATTTAAAATTAATAATCGCACGTAAGGAGTCCAATGAAAATACTCATAGGGATGTGTTGGAGAACGTAAAGTATGAGTGAAACATTGTAGGAGGAAGAGAGGTGGTGGAGGAGGAGATTGAATGAGGGTAATTAGGGCGTTGGAGAAAATGTCAATAGATTAGATGATGCAATATTTAAGAATTAACACCCTATATTAAATTTATAATAAAGTTTCACACATGCGAAATATGTTGTGCACAATATATCATAGTATCTTACCTTTATGTGTCTTCGAACATTAACCACAACCATCAAATTTAATAATAATTTCTTATATTGCAACTGTAGAAGAATGAGATTGACCAACATTAACTTCATTCTCTTCCACACTATAATTGAGAAATATTTAAACATTAAAATATAAATATATGAAAAAAGTGAATTTAATTTCTTATTTTTATTAAGGAGATGGAAACTTAAGTATAGTGGAAGCCTTCACATTTTACTTATGTTAAATAAGTTCAAATATTAAAGAATGTTGTAAATAAGGAAATAAAGTGGCATTTTTGAATAGTTAGACAATAAATATTTATCTATTTCATTACAATCATTTAAACAAATTGGTACACCTAACAATGTCCACAAATAGTTTGTCTATAAATATCTAACCTAAAGGTTCCAATCATGATGGGGCTCTTAGTCGATATATATATAATGATAGGTACATATCTGAGCAATCAATCTCATCAATGTCGAGCGTATGAGCCAAAGAAAAATAAAAAGAAACTTTATGGAAGACATAACAATGCTCTTTCCAATGTTGGAAGCATCTGACATTATTTAGAACCCAAAAATTTGTTATAAAGTTTAGTTAGGCATTATATTGCAACAAAATTTTTGCACATGTGTGATTTATTAATGTAAATTTCTTAATTGGCAAAAACTTTTGCTAAGATATGTTTTGGTTGTCAAACGTGCACCCGTTCTCAAATCTAGAGGAACTAAGTTGTTTGAAACAACAATGGAACCGTCTCCAAGTTGTGGGACCTTGCACGCTTGAGATGGATCTCCGGAGAAGGCCAGTTGCTCTACCTATTTCTATTGCTATTGCTACTCCTAATGCTGAAATGGAAATATAAGATAAATAAGCCAAGGGACCAAGGATAGAAGGATAATTAGAAAGGAAAACTAAAATAAAGGAGGCGATAAAACAAGAAAAGTGGGATGAACACTATCTATTCTAAGAGAAAATAAATTAGAAAGCATGAGGGAAGGTTAGGCACGCGTAGCACAAACCAGAATGCATTTACACCATCGATCTCATGAAACACAACCAGAAAATGGAGCTGCAAGGAACTTAAAGTGACATAGCAAACACATAGTGCAAACAAAAGACACGAAAGAAGAATATAGACACGTTAAGTTAGATAATAGCCACAAAACAATCCTTCTATTACTTCCAGGTATGCACAGTCAATTAAAATGGTGTCTAAAGGTTGATATTCACATGCACGAACCAGATCTAAAGGTACGTGATTCAAAATGTAGAGATATAGGATCCTTAGTAAACACTAAAGGATGTAAAATGTCCAACCGTTTAAATGAGTCATGCTCGTACATTTATAGATGAATACATTAAAGAAGAAGAAGAGGAGGGAAGGTTGATTTGAAAACTCAACCACTGATAATGAATTCCTGTAAATCTTCCTAATAATCTGTCAATTCCACTTCTCCGTATCTATTTGGTGTGTTAGAGTAGAAAGGGGGCAAGATATAAAGTGAATCGGGTGGTTAGAGCAATCAGATCCTGCATTGATGGCGTGAAAGACATTTTCCATCTTCTCACCTACCAAATCCTACTAAAATTTGAATTTAATGGCCTAGCATGTAGCCCACGTCAACAACTTTCCAAAAATTCTGGGCGTGCAAGGATCTGAGCACTGGAATATAAGTTATGACTGTCAGAAGATTCATAGTGCTGACTAGGCACGCAAGACACATGACACACATTGATTAATTAAAAAGTGGCCAAATGCAGGTTAGCTTTTTTCATTTCTGCCACTTTTCATGCCTTGGTTCATCATCAAGATTTGGCACCCTGTTGGCGTGCCTGATTGGTTGCATGTAGCACACAAAATCTTGTCAAGAGATGACGTGGCACATGATAGTGTAGAATAAAGCAAAAAGGAAGACACGTGAAATAATGAGGCGCAAAAGGAAAACAGACGGAAGACATGCATAAAGGTGATGCATGTAGGAGGAACTGGGAGAAATAGCTGAGGAAGGAACGTATGGTCAAGGCACAACTATTACAAAGTATTGTGCAGGGCACGCGAGATTCTAGGAAATTATTTTATTTTGAAGCAAGTTTAGGGAGCACGTGCAAGGCATGTGAACTACTAGAAAGAAGGTGAATGCGCAGAGGGTGCGCACGAGGGAAAGTGGAAAAAAAGGGAAAAGGAAAATAAAAGGATGAAGCAAAGGAGAAGTGCACAAGGGCACCCAAGGAAAGTGCAACTAAGAGAATGTGCCAAAGGAGAAAATTGAAGTGTGCGCAACCTTCAATATAGAACCATAGAGCCAAAATGTGAATATAAGCTGTCCAAACAACTAGGGGAGTTATTTAGATAATAGTTTTGGTGAATTTCAGGGCCATCTTCCTGTTAGATGAAGGAGATCAGTAGCTTGGAGCATCCATCAGGCATGAAGTCTTTTATGTATATGCATCTTTGATCTACAAATCTAAAAAAATACCCCTTGAAGTCACTTGATGAAACATTTCTGAACTCTTCTTTGAACCCTACAAAGTTACTAAAACTACTAAAAGAATACTGTCATCTTGAAAGAAAAAGAAGAACACGTGCAAGAGTGCACGAGAAGAAATAACTATGTAAAAAAATAATAATGTGCGCACATCACACTTCGAGGAATTGAAACTACTATAGTATTTACAAAATGATGCAACAAACTTAATGGAAGGGTTTAAGATAGATCCCATTGACTGATATTTTTAATGCACATCCATCGAGATGAGACAACTCAAAAGAGTTAGCCTCCTTGCATGAACTCATGATGTATGGGCCACTCCAAAGTACATCAAACTTTGAGTGGAACCCTGGTTTAGCTTTGTCAACATCCCACTTTAAGACAAGGTCCCCAACTTTGAAAGCTTGAGGTCTAGCCTTTTTGTCAAATCATTTCTTTGTTTCTTATTGATGATGTTCTAACTTGATCATGGCAGAGTTTCTTGATTCTTCAAGTCCAACCAACTGTGCCATTCTAATTTCTCTTTGGTCCATAACCTCCAATTCCATCTACTGAGCAAGTGCCAACGAATTCAACTCAAGTATCAAAGTAAGTGTATCCTTCTTGCCATAGAATATTTTGTAAGGAGATGTGCCTATTGCCTTCTTTTTCATGTTTTTGTCTACCTAGAGTGCTCACGCGACCTTTGTATGCCATTGTCTCTAGTTGATATTCATTGTCCTCTTCATAATTCTGATCAAGTTCTTGTTTGTAGACCTTGTCAGGTCGTTTCCCTCAGGGTAATAGTTGGAAGAAGTATTCAAGTATATTCCAAGGCTAAGAGCCCAAATAGTGATTTTAGTACTAAGGAAGGATTTTGTATTATTAGATATAATGGTATGAGGGACGCAACATCTGGTTACAATACGCTCGAGAAAGTCAAAGATGAAAAACTCGGTTGATTCCATGAGCACGAAAAATTCTTTCCATTTGGTGAAGTCATCCATAGCTATCAACACCCATTTAAGACCCCCAGTGCTCGAAGGAGGATTGATCATGCCTATGAAGTTAAGAACCCATTGCGCAAAAGGTTGATCCACTTGGATTGGTCAGAGGGGAAGTGATTTCAATCTTTTCTTACCTACAAAGAAATCACATTCTTTGTATTTCACGACCCTCTTATGCATATCCACGAACAAGGTAGGCCAAAATAGTCCTGCCATTATGATCTTTATTGCTATAGATTTGGTAGAGAAGTGTCCACTAGAAAATCTATTGTGAAATTCTGTTAACACTTCTTTAGTCTGTGTATTGTCAATACATCACAAAAACATGCCATAAAGATTATTTTTGAAGAGAAGGCCATCAATCAAAACAAAAGGAATAGATTGTAGCCTCAGATGTCTTCTCTTTTCTTTATTTAAACTGGGAGGGTATGTGCCCTTGGAAAGGAATGTGATCACGTCCTTCATCTAGTCGCACGCATCAAGGTCTACATTTTGTTTTGGTTTTGCGTGTGGAATATCTTCATCTAGAAATAATGAAGTCTCAATTTCATTTTGTGTGTCCTCGACAATATACTTGTAGAGTACGCTCCCTCTAACCATCTTTGTGGCTTTGATAGTCACATCATACTCCATGATTTTGGTCACCCATCAAGCTCTTTTCTCGCTGATCTCTTCTCTCACGATGAAGTATCTAACACTTGTGTACAAAACTAACACCTTGATGTGGTTCATGGAGAGTATGATTTTTAATTTCTTGAGTGTGCATATAATGGCCTAGACAAGTTTCTCTGTGTGACTGTATTTCAATTCGTAATCCTTTAGTGTTTGACTGAAGAAAGCCACTGGCTACTCCAGCCTTTGTTCATTTTCAAGTGTCAGGACAACATAAACACTTATATTAGAGCCATAAACATAAAGGATGATATCCTTTGCATAATTCGGGTTGATGAATTTTGATGCATGAGTAATTTATTAGTTGATTTTGTTAAAGCTTTCTCTTCATTCTACTATACACCTGAAGGTTGTGTCTTTCTTGAGCATGAGGGTGATGGGCCTTACCAGTCCTGTAAAGTTAGGAATGAATCTCCTAAAAAAGTTTATTTTACCTAGAAAGTAATGCAAGATTTTCTTTTGCACCGACAGAGAGAGATCCAAGATGGTTGAAACGTGCTTAGGATCAATTGCGATGCCATCCTTTTAGACCACATGGCCCAATAGATTTCCTTACGCATCAAAATTACATTTCTTGGGGTTGAGAGACACCCCAAACATTTTTTATCTCTCGAAAATTTTTCTAGGTGTGTCATGTGATCCACACTCTGATTTGGGAATAAAATGATGTCATCAAGGTAAACCAAGATGAACTCATTGATGTATCCATTAAATGCAATATCCATGGTGTGCTGAAAGGCTGCGCCTGCATTTTATAGACCAAAGGGAATCCTATGATATGTGAAAGTTCCCCACTTGGTTGTAAAATTTGTTTTATATTGATATTCTTCCTTGACCAAAATTTAGTTGAAACCAGAGTACCCATCTAGCATTTAAAACCTTTGTGCACCAGCTACAGTTTGTAGAATCCACTCTATAGAAGGAAAAGTATAATGATCCTTCAAAGATTCCTTATTCAAATCTATGAAATCGATGCAGAGTCTAATTTCACCATTCTTTTCGTGTACTGGAACAAGATTTTTGACCCAGGTAGACTATTTGATGGGAAAAATGATCTTTTCCTCATTGAGATTAGACAACTCTTTCCTCATGAGGGGCTTTATCTTTGGATTGACTGATCATTGCTTTTGTCTGATGGGCTTAATACTAGGATCACTGTCAATAGAGTGTTGAGTAACACTTGGATCAAATTTTTTAAGGTATTCATATTCCCATGAAAATATGTCACTGTATTTTTGACAGAGAGATATGAACTCCTGTTTTTCTTCATGCATGCAAGATTTAATGAGAGACAACTCCTTATCACGTGCATATTATTTTATTCACCCTTAAACTCTTCATCAGGGATAAATATTTTCTCTAGGGTGACCATCCCTTTAGGAAATTTATTTATCTTCGGTTATATCAGTTCGTCACCATAGTTGTCATCCAAATCAACTTGCATGTTTGATGAAAACTCAACTTCATTATGAATGAACTGGATGAGTTGTGTGTCACTATCAAATACTTTCCAGTTGGTGTTGTTATCTGGAATAGATGGTATGATCACCATCTTGATGTGGTGTGTGTTTCGTTTGACAAAGTCCTCAGCCAGGGAGAACTGTGAACCAAGTGCGTCCATTTGATCATATTTTTTATTCATCTTGCATAGAACCACCTGCAAATTTATAGCATCAAAGCTCTCAATAAGGTCCCAAACTCTGTGTTTGTAAAATTTGAGAATATTATTTTTTTCAGCATACTTATTTGTGACCTGGTGGATAACTAGTTATGTGTCCCCAAAAATCTGTAGCACCTTAATGTTTTATTTTTAGTAATTAGAAGGCCATGCACCAGTGCCTCGTACTCTGCCACATTATTGGAAAATACCAAAATGTAAATTGTGTGGGAAAAATAACTTCTCATTCTTAGAATAAATGAGAAGCACTCCTGTACCCACACGATTTCTACTTCTGGATCCATTGAAGTTCAACTTCCACAGACCTATGCTTTCCTCATTTTGCTTAAGTGTGCGCGACAACACAACTCCTTCTTCAAGGATGAAATATGTACCAAGCCTAGTTTTGTAAGCTACCATATCTTTGGCATATGGATCAAATTTGTGGTGCCTTTCTTCCCATTCATCCAACAATAAGTTAGGAATAGAATGCGTGACAGGATGCTCTTCAGAGATTGATACTTGTTCCTCTTGGATTAGGAAATTGGCTTGGAGAGGGGTTGGATCATATGACTCAACATGATAGGAAAATATTGGCTCAACTTTTATGGTAAATCGAGTACCATACCTTGTCTTGAGTAACATATGGGACCATTCAGAAGACAAGTAACCACCCACTTTAGCAGTAAAATCCCTTGACAGACATAAAGCAAACAGAGGGGGAAGATCGATGATTGACACATATTGAGTTATTGTGAGACTTAGACATGCATGGAGGGTCAACTCAAGATCCTTGACGATTCCAAACATGGTGACAGTTGACCCATCAAGATGCAGGACTCCTTTTGTCAAGGGGATGTACTTAAGACCTGAGACATCAACAATTTTATTAGGCATGAAAGAAGTACTTATGCCTGAGTCAATCATACAATTGTGAACAAGATTTTTTTCCTATGATAATATACATATAAAAGGGTGGGTTCTTGACAACCTTACTTGCTTCTCTTCTTCTTGGTAGATATTGATAGTAGTGTGCTGTTTGTGAACAGTTGGGTTTAAGCATGGAAGTTGAGCCAGGGCCTAATGCAACAAGTCACTCTAAGATGGACTGGCCAGGGCCTCCCACATTGTGACATTAATATTTTTCTTTTTCATCTGGTCAATAATGTTAAACGAAAGGCCTATTGACTTATGCATTTGGGGCACAAGAGCATATTTCTCTTTTGTTCAAGTGCAACAACATGAACCTTAGCTTATGTTGAGGTTTGACCTACCAAAGGAGGGATGCACATTGCTTCAGAAAGATCATTACGCAGAGCCTCACATCTTGGATTCTGCACACTTTTAGTGTTGGATGCCTTAGATGCATCCTTTTGATTTTGAGGATCAGCCTGCGTTGCTAGAATTGTGACTTGCGCACCGAACTTAAGCATTCTCTTTTTGTATCTTGTGTTATCTACAACCTGGGGGCATGGTCTACTCACATCATTTACAGCTTGATTGATTACACACAAGTCTTCGGTGCCAAAGAATATAAACTTTTCCTCCTGAGGAGCTTCTAGCCTCTTTTGATTCTTAGGTTCATTTGTGTTTATGGTTAGTTCACAATTGGAAGCATCATGGATCATGTAAGCATAGGCACACACAACATTGGCGCAGTGATAATGACTATGAGGCATGTTATAAAGAAAGTACCATTCTGACTCTTACGCCATGTTTTTATGAATTGGAACAAGTTCTTGGCTTATACTGGGCACTGGAAGAGGCTGTGTAGAAGGAATAACTTACATGGGAAAGTGAGCATTAACATTACATCTATCATTCTGTTGATTTTTCCCATATCTTTGATTTCCATACTGATTCTACAAAGGCTAATTGTTTTGGTTATGTGCCTGATTAGAGCCACTTCTGAAGGCTTGTTCCTGCTACTTCTCCAAAGATATGAATTTCTTGGAAAATTTTCTGATCAGGGCTTTCATTTCATCATCTTCCTTCAGTTTCGCGGGAGAATAGGATGTGGATGCAACATGTTATGTGCTCTGTAGTTGAACAAGAGAAATATAAGGTTGGGTGCTGTAGAAATCTCTAGAAACAAAGGCATGGGAGGTCTAGGAGATAACTTACCCACCTAGATGAGGTTATTCTTTTCCCTTATTGTGATGTTGTATGCAACAGGTAAAGTCCTTCCGCCCATAGATTGGATCATGACTGAGATATCACTATTTAAATCCCTTAGATAATACAGGAAAGCATGTTGGTTTGTAGGCCTTACCACTTGAGGAATTATGTCCCAAGTATTTTAGAATCTGATGTTCAGTCATCTACTCATTGGGCACCCTATTTGTTGTAGTCAGTTACTCAACCAAAGATAGGTGATCTAACTTATCTGTAAATTAATTACATAGATTTGTTTCAAGCTCATCCTAGGTAACAATAGATGCAGGTATTAAGCCATGCTATCATTGGAACACTTTACCTTTGAAATAAGATACAAGTAGCCTGACTGCTACATCAACATGTGTGATCAAATAGTCAAAGCAAACATTTGTCACATCTTGAATGTGCTTGACAGGGGTGACTTAATTTTCTCCCATGAAGTATGGGATACTCTTGAGCGTGACTGTTGGCATGTCATGATGCGCATTGAAAATGAGAGGGATTCCACTAGTGAAGCTAGTAAATTTCCTTGAAGGAGGAGGTGGTTGTAACGCCATGACATCCTAAACAAGTCTGTTGTGATGAGGAGTGGAATGTGTACAATGCACTAGAAATTGGGATGCACATGTGGGAGCTCTACCGCATATGCTTCTTCTTGAAAGTTGTAGGTATTTGAAAGATACTTCAGCTGTAGAGCTTTTTATTGTATGCACTCTTCTCATAAAAGGTTCTCTAACTACTAAAATAGGAGATCTGAGTATTCAGAGTCGCTAGATGTGTTGAAATAAGCCTCTAAAGGTTGGAAATCACTAAGTCACACACCAAACTTAGTAATTTGAAATCTAAGCATTCAATTCTGGTCCCACCGAGTGCACCAAAAACTGTTGGTTGTCAAAGGTGCACCCGTTTCTCAGATCCAGAGGAACTGAGTCATTTGAAACAACGATGGAACTGTCTCCAAGTTGTGGGATCTTGTGCACTTGAGACAGATCTCTGGAGAAGGCCGTTTCCTCTAGCTTTTTCTACTCCTACTGTTACTCCTAATGCTGAAATGGAAATCTAAGATAAACAAGCCAAGGGACCAATGATAAAAGGATTAGCAAAAAGGAAAACTAAACTAAAGGATGCGATAGCACCAGAAAAGTGGGATGAACACTATCTGTTCTGAGTGAAAATGAATGAGAAAGCGTGAGGGAAGGCTAGGCACACATATCACAAATCAAAACACATTTACACTATCGATCTTATGAAACAAAACCAAAAAATGGATCTGCAAGGAACTTAAAGTGACACAATAAACACATAATCAGAACAATAGGCAAGAAAGAAGAATATAGACACGTTAAGGCATATAATAGCCAAAAAATGATCCTTTAGTTACTTCCAAGTATGCACAGTTGGTTACAATGGCGTCTGAAGGCTAATATTCACATGCACAAACAAGATCTAGAGGTCTATGACTCAGAATGCAGAGATATACATGATCCTTAGCAAACACTAAAGGATGCAAAATGTCCAACCCTTTTTAATGAGTCGAGCTCTTATATTTATAGATGAATCCATCAAAGAAGAAGAAAATAAAAAGGGAAGGTTGATTTGAAAACTCAACCACCAATAATGAATGCCTTTAAATCTGCTTGCTAATCTGTCAAGTCCACTTCTCCATGTCTGTTTGGCGTGTTGGAGAAGAAAGGGGGTGAGATTTGAAGTGAATCGGGTAGTTGGAGCAATCATATCCTACATTGATGGTGTGAAATATGTTTTCTAGCTTTTCACCTACCAAATCCCACTGAAATTTGATTTGAATGTCCTAGCATGTAGCCCATGTCAGTAGATTTCTAAAAATTTTGGGTGCGCAAGGATCTGAGCACTAGGAAAGAAGTTACGACTGTTAGAATATACGGAGTGCTAACTGGGAACGCAAGACACGTGGCATGTGGTGATTGACTAAAAAAGTGGCCAATTGTAGGTCAACGTATCTTTTTTGCCATGTGTCTTGCCTTGGTTCGTCATCAAGATTTGGTACCCTATTGACGTAACTGATTCATCGTGTGTAGCACACTCAAGCTTATCATGTGATGATGTGGCACAAGATGGCATAAAAGAAAGCACAAAGGTAGGCGCATGGAAGAATGAGGCATAAAAGGAAAATAGAGGGAAGGCATGCACAAAGGTGATGTGTACAGGAGGAACTGGGAGAAATACTAGAGGAAGGAACATATGGTCAAGGCGTAACTATTACAAAGTAATGTGTGGGGCGCGCAAGGGTCTAAGGACTTAGCTTATTTTGAAGCAAGTTTAGGGCATGCGCGTAGGGCATATGAACTGTTAGGAAGAAGGTGAATGCATAGAGGGTGCGCGCGAGGGAAAGTGGAACAAAGAGGAAAGGAAAATGAAAGGATGAAGTAAAATAGAAGCACGCAAGGGCGTGTGAGCTAATTTCAACCAACTGAATGTTCCAAAGGAGCAAACTAAAGTGTGTGCAACCTTCAATGTAAAACCACGGAGGCAGAATGTGAATATAAGTTTTCCAAATAACTAGGAGAGTTATTTGGATAATAGTATGGAAATGTCAAATTTTATTGCATTTTATAGATCTCAAGGTAGGGATTTAAATTTTATGGTGGTTTTGGAAGATGATTTTTTGTTTAAGACCAATCCGGTGGACTTGCAAAATAATTTATTTTTCTTTTTGATAGGACGATGGTTGGTTCAATTCTTATATGTGCAGACATAATGACCGCCACATCATGAAGAAATGGAAGTTCTACAATGAATCATGGATAATTATTCATTCTTATGGCATACCAATAAGTCAATGGTTTTGATTAGGTTGTACATCAACTACATTTACTATAAATATGAATACTTTAGGAATGCTTGAAGAGAAAGACTTAGAAAACGATTGCTTGCAACAAATGCGTAAAGAATAATAAACTAATTACTTGGAATGTTTAATATAACGTCGTGCAAAGTCTTTTAACTCATATGGTAAACAATATAGAAGGAAATATTCTTTCCGTATATACATTATCGACAGGTAATTAAACAAGAGGATAATCAAATAAATAGATTCTCAATTTCACATTCGAATGAATTGTAGCTAAGTTACACGTAGCAATTATTAATACAACATTTGATTCAAAATAAAGATACCACAAGATAAGGGTGAGGGAATGTGGTCAATTCAAGTCAACTTTTCATATAAACAATAACAAATACGAGTTCCAAGAAATGCCTTTAAGGCTAATGAATTCCCCAACCATATTTTAAGGCACAGTGAACCGAATACACACGTCCTATTTGAGTAGTTTTTTATATTTATTTAATAATATCCTTCTTTTTTTAATATATTAAATCATTTTAAGGACTTAACACATAATTTATAATTTATCATATTAATCTTAACACCTATCCAAAAACTCAAAATATGAATTTGCAAACAATGAACATATAATAGGTAAAGGTAGTATTTTAGGTCATCAACAAGCCCACATGAAGCCTTATATTCACCTTTATATTGTTAAACAAAGTTAACAATATTGAAAGCCAATCATGATTGGCCCATTCTCATTGATGTGATAGTATGATATATATATATACATATATATATACATGTATATACATGTATGTATATATATATATATGTTTTGAAGACATCGTGCCACACTAATCTTACAAGAAAATATCAATATATGGACAATAACATCCGCATTCTTAAAAATGAAAAAAGGAAATGTGATACTTCAAGAACCATATGGGTTGTGTTCTTATAATATGAACAACTTATTGTTATTGAAAGTTGAAAATTGACTAGGAAGAAGAAATTATGAATATAAATGGAAATAATAATCCATTTGCATGTTATAACTATGAAGAGATCTCAGTTGATGAAGGAAAAAAATTGTTTCTCAGAAAGGTATGTTCCTTAGCTAAAAAGCATTCATTTATTAATCTTTGCAAGGAATTTAAGGATGTTTTCACTTGGAAATACCAAGACCTGAAAGGGTTTGATCCCAGTTTGGCACAACATACTATTGAATTACAGCCAAATTCCAAGCTAGTTAAGAAAAAATAGAGGCCTGTGAATCCCAAAATAGAGCCTCTAATGAGGAAAGAGTTATCTAAGCTGATTGAATTAGGTATTATCTTTCCAGTTAAACATTCAAGTTGGGTAGCCAATCTTGTTCCGGTTCAGAAAAAGAATGGAGAAATCATATTATGTGTGGATTTCAGAGATCTTAATAAAGCTTCATTAAAAGATCATTACCCACTTCCAATTATGGATCATATTTTAAGAATGGCTTCTGATTCAGATAGACTATCTCTTCTAGACGGTTATAGTGGATACAATCATATTCTAGTCCGAGAAGAAGATAAGTACAAAACAACTTTTACCACCAAGTGGGGTACTTATGCTTACAAAAGAATGCCTTTTGGCCTTTCAAATGTTGGTGCAACGTTTCAACGTGTAATGGATATGGCTTTTCGGAGCTTGTTAAATAAATACATCCTTGTTTATTTAGATGATGTTACTGTATTTTCAAAAAAATTAGATGAGCATCTAATACATCTAAGGATGACTTTTCAGTTATGCAGACAGTTTGGAATATCCTTGAATCCCAAAAATTCTTTTTTTTTCAGTACATCAAGGTAAATTACTTGGTCATATTGTTTCTAAGCAAGGTTTAGCAATTGATCCTTTCAGAATTGAAGCTATATCACAGCTATCATTGCCTCATCAAAAGAAGGCATTACAAATTTTTCTTGGAAAAATCAATGTTCTTAGAAGATTTGTTCCAGATTTTGAAGCATTGGTTAAACCATTGACAACTATGTTAAAGAAAGATAAGAATTTCTCTTGGACCAACGAAGGGAGGGAATGGTTTGAAGCAATTAAAACAGCCATCTCTCAAGCTCCTACTCTTGCAAATCCAAATTTTGATAAAGATTTTACAATGTATACACTTGCAGGAGCTGAAACAATCTTAGCTATATTAACTCAGGTTAATGATGAAAATATTGAGCAACCAATTGCTTTCTTTGGACAAAGTTTGCATGATTACGAAACAAGGTACACATTTCTTGAAAAACAAGTACTTTCAGTAATTAGAGGTCTAAATAATTTTAAGTACATGCTTTCAAACACTAAAATTCATGTTCTTGTTTCTCATCCAAGTGTGAAATATTTCTTGTTAAATAAAGAATTGAATGAGAAAAGAGCACGCTGGATAACGAAGGTGATGAAGTATGATGTTGATATCCATGTTGCAAAAAAAGTTTGAGGTAAAGGTTTGTGTGAACACCTAATTGCTGATATGGAAAAATAGCAGGTTCTAGAATTAGAAGATCCAAACTAGCATGCTGAAGTTACATATCAGCAATTAGATGTCATAGTGCAGCCAAAAAATCAGCAAACTGAACTTGTTCAAGAAGTTTAGGAATCAAGATGGATGACTGATTTAGTTAGCTATCTATAGCATGACATTTATCTGGAAAGTATGGACAAGAATAAACAAAGGTATTTCAGGTTACAAGATATACCTTATGTTTTTATTGATTGTGTGTTATTCAAAAAAGATATAAACGAAATCTTGCTGTGATGTGTTGATTATGATAGAATTCAACAATTATTATCAAAATTCCATGAAGGACCTACATGAGGTCATTTTTTAGCACGTACTACAGCCTTAAAAATTATGAAAGTGATTTACTATTGGCCCAACATATTCAAAGACTATTTCTAATGGATCAGAAAGTGTAAGAAATGTGCTTTCTTTGTTGGAAAAGAACATTTAGCTTTGTTGCCCTTGCAGCCTATTTCAGTTAATCAACCTTTTATGTAGTGGGGTCTTGACTTTATTGGCATGATAAACCCGCCTTCGTCACAAGGACACAAGTGGATTTTTCCTGATAAAGATTACTTTACACGCTGGACTAAAGCAATAGCCTTGAAAGATGCTAATGAAGCTTCGATACTATTGTTTTATGAAGGTATAGTTTGCAGATTTGGTGTTCTAGCAACTATCATTTCAGATAATGCTTTAGCATTTCTTAGTGCAAAGGTAATAGATTGGGTTGTCAACCATGGAATTTACTTAAGTTATTCATCTAATTATTACCCACAATGTAATGGGTTAGCTTAAAGTACTAACAAGAATACTTTAAGGATCATAAAAAAAACACTCAAAGATAACCAGAGAGCTTTGCATCTTATGTTGAATTCAACACTTTGGGCTGATAGAATGAATCCTAAAAGATTAGTTGGTAATTCACCATACAAACTTGTTTATGGAAGAGAAGTAAGAATGCCTATTTCAGTTGAGTTACCCACATTAGATTTTCTACACCAAATGGAGCTTCTTGAGAATGAACCATTACAGGTTCATTATGCAGAATTAATGGAATTACAAGAACTAAGAGATCAAGCTCATGTGAACATGGAAAAGAATCAGAAACAGATGAAGAAAACTTTTGATAAGAAGGCCAAGTTCAAAATCTTCAATGAAGGAGATATTGGGTTGAAGTGGGATGTTGATCGTGCAAAGTCAGGAAGACATAAAAAGTTCGATACGATCTGGAGTGGTCCTGACATGATTTCAACTTACAAAGAACACAATGCATTTCATCTCTCAAGGTTGAATGGAGAGGAACTTCCCATTCCTGTGAATGGTATGTTTCTCAAACATTGTTATTGAAAATCCTACAATGTCTTTTTAGAATAGGATTTCCCTTCAATAAGTGTAGTTCCTGCACATTGCAATGTTTTCAATTCAATTAAGTGCATTCGTGCACATGATCTGGTTTACCAGATCCTTTCAAGTTTTAGTTTGTTTTGGAAGAGTTGGATCTTCAGGAAGGTAGATTTTGGTTACATACTTTAGACTCCATGCCCAATGGACAAGAGCAAGGAACTGGTTTACAAGCTAGCAGACAACTTTCTCCGCAGAATCCCCAGAAATGTTGAAAAATTTTACACTTGTGTAAAATTGGAAAACTGGAAACTTTGTTACGATGGATAGCATTGGCAAGTGGCACCATACCTGAAAACAGAAAAGAGAAAACTATCAGTTTATGAGCTCAAGCATACATGATTTTCTCACTCAGAAAATAAGGAGAGAGAAGAAAAGAAAAAAACCATGGAACATAAGAGAGGCCAAAAAGCCTAAATATTTTCTAACTATTCTCTTAAGTGTGTAGGTACAGGTTGCAGTAAAGAAAAAATAAAATCATGTCTTATAGTCCTCACTATTAGAAAATATTTGCACAGTTCAATGACTTCTATCCTATGGTACATCAAGATTGGAATAAATCACAAGTACATATTGATATGAAGGAAGAATACAACTCAAAACTTGAAAAGTCAGGAAGAATCAGAGCTTATGGAGACAGAAATTTCAGAGTTTAGAGCTCAAAGAGATCATTATGGTATCTATAATTTTTTTTTCCAGGGCTTCGCCCTCCATATCAAAATACAGACATCATATTGCAAGCTGCAAGCTTGAGAACATCTCAAAATGAAAAGCACAACTTCAAAGAATAGCTCAAGAAGAATAAAAACCAGTGGAGAAGGCATCTACAGTTTTTAGACACATAATCTCCATCTTCAAGCAAAAGGATGGAGTGAAAATGATTTCAAATACCCATATCAAAGGAAGAATACCCAGATCTGGGTTGATTAAAAGCAACGATTCAAGCTACAAAAAGAAAATATATATGGAGAGTTAAAGAAAGTTCAAGTATTTCAGAATTTTTTCATTCCCATTGAAATCAATTTCAAGGCTGCAGTATCCGAAATCTCTAAGGGAACAACGAAATCACAAAGTAATTGTTATCCCAAATTCATCTCTCAAGGTAATTTGGATAACTTGCATTATTTCTTTAGGTTGAGAAAGTGGAAATGGCTCAAAGGAAAAGTTTTGGGTTTTTGGGTACCTCACTCCTTTTCTCTAACTCCTTTTCTCTAACTCCCCGTCCAAGAAAATTCCAAGGAGTTAGTAAAAACTTGAAATAAATCTGAAAGATTAAGTCACATGCCTATTTTAGTGCAAATTGGGTCTGAGCAGTGCAGATGGAACCTGTGCAGGTCATACCAAGGTTCGTTATACTAGGTTCGGAGCCGAAATGCTAACGATGAAGAAAAATGCAGAAAAGGTAGAAAATTATGTCCCAGACAACAAAAGTTCAACCAGGACAGATACAACCTGCATCGCCGAAATTGTCGCAGCTAGTGTATTGCGGAAAAGTCGGGTATTTTTGTCTTGCGCAATCCGTGGGAAATCTAGGACACAAGTATGCGTGGGATGCGCAAAGGCAAAAAAGCCTCAGGCACAAGGAAATTGGCGAAGGCAGAGGTCAATGAACCTCACAACCCGGTCAACGGTGGGACAGATGGGACATCAAAAGTCGAAATGTCCACATACAAAGTGAAAATTCGGGCCTACGGGGCTGCGGGAGGTTTTGTAATTTTGCGAACTTGTCACTTTTCATTGTTTTGCAAAATGTTAAATTGGTCTGAAGGCCCGATGAATCCTAATTGGTTATTCAAAACTATCAAGAAGTTGTGGGAAGGCGGATTTTTTTTGTTTTAAGACATTATGGAGAAAGGCGTAAAAGTATAAAAATGACCAGCAGATCTGTAAAAGGATACATGACCTTTTTTATTATAAAGGTAGAGATGTGGATTGTCGGGGTACTTTTGAAAATTTGAGCTTTCTTTTGGAAAAAGAGTAAAGTTATAAAAGTGACCCGTGACTCCGCCGACAATCAAATAAAGTCACATTTTGGGCTTGCATTGAAAGTCAAAGGCGGGGAGTCGAATTGTCAGAGTATTTTGGAAATTTGAACTTTCTTTTGAAAAAAGCGTAAAAGTATAAAAGTGACCCAAGGCTCCGCTGGGGACCAAATAAAGGCATCTTTTATTATAAAGGAGGAGAGGCGGGTCACCGGAGTATTTTCTGATTTTTGAAATTTTGAGCTTTGTTTTGAAAAAGGAGTAAGTTGAACCGCGAACCCGCTGGCACCAGATAAATCCACATGTGGAGCCTGCATAAAAGTAGATGGGTGGGCCAAAATGTCTAAAAATGCACAATCTCTATAAGAAACAAAAGGGAAAGATATTCCAGGTACCCATTAAAGACAGAACAATGATTTATTATTTTGAGCCGTTACAGATATACTAAGATTTTTATACAGAAATTCGGGATGGAGTGAAACTCATCAGGTTTGTTTTGAAGCAACAAATATCGAGCAGAGGTAGGAAAATAGAAACTTGTAGAAGATCAAGGAAATATCCATGACGGCAATAGAGTTTTTCGAAACTTAAGACGACAACAAAATGCAAGTTTTCGAGCCCCAGAACCTTGCAGACCAAAAAATATATATAACACAGTTCCGAGCTCGAAGACTATAACAATGGTGGAATTTCTTAAAAGGCTTACTCAAAAAGCTCTAAGAGACAAGAAGACAAAAATTACATGCACAAGGAAGGAGACTTTCTCATCAAGCAAGATTTATTTTAACAAAATATTCACCCATGCTTTTCTTAGAAATAGAAGAGTCAATTGTAGTTGACTAGTTATGACCAATGGCTATTAATGCCTCTTTATATTTGCATGTTTTATTTGTATTCCTTGATTTATTAATAGATGAAGGATAAAAATAGGATGCATGGGTGAGTAAAATTTTAGCGTATTTTTAGGAAGGGTGGGAAGTAATTTTTTGCTATATATTGTGTTCCTTGGCAAAGCACAAGATATAATTTCCCAGGAGGACTTTTAGACACAGGAGTGCTGAAACAGATTTTTGCCAGTTTTTCCCTTTGAATGAGAAGTATTTTCTTCCTTTCCAATTTATTTTCAATCTTTTGTATGTTCCATTAATCCTTGTGAATGTTAAATTCCCTGATTAATCATCTTACCCTATTGAAAATTCAGTAATTTTTGCATGATATTAATGTGCATGTTTAACTTAGTAGTGTTGTTGTGATATTTTCCTTCAACACATCAAAGTGTTTGCCTCTAATATTCTGTAGAAGAACTATTGCTCTGTGCATCAAGAATTCATTCCCATATCAATTGTGCATGTACTCAGTCAAAGACTTCATACAAATTTGGTGTATCACCTCAGTTTTAAATTCCTTTTACAATCTTCTTTTACCCTCAAAACCTCAGAAAAGTAGTTTAGGAAACATCAATAAGGAATCAGCCTTGATACCAGAGAATCACCTCAAAATAGGTATACTGACAGACCTGAGGTGTTTCCATTTTATCTACAAAAGAGAGATCAAATTTTGCAAGCCTAGAACACCTGCAGCCATTTCTTTATAGGGTGTACTTTTGAGAGATAACAGTTTTTGGCATGCTCGGTGGGACAATGAATTAGATCTACAGTAAATTACAACAATTTACAGGAGATTTACAGCAAGAAAAATTTACTTTTTGGATCAAAAAGCTACATCAATTTATACTAAAGATTTAAATATTTAGTTGGCGACTCCGTGAAGCTAATTTCATAGCAGTATTGCAGCATGTTCCATGGCTAAAAAGTGACTACAAGATCATCAGTAAGAGGAATTCCTTCTGATTTTGTTTCCTTACCTTTGAATTATGCAAGAAGGAGAATATTTGGTAATACTTTACCTTATAATAGGCCTAGTTTTGATAAGCCTCCTCATAATATTCCTTCACCATGTATCAATTTTTCGATTCATATCCCAGTTTTTCAAATGTGTATTCAACCACCTAGAAATTTTGTGACCTTTACTAATGGCATCCCATCAGTAATTCCAATCATGATATCCCTAATGCTTCCATGAAAATATTTCCTTCGTTCACGAGTGAAAATCAGGTTTCACCTACAGAGCACATCAAAGATGTTGCAGCCATATGTGTAGTCCATAATATCACTCATGAAGATGTGGCTTTGAGACTTTTAGTTCCATCCTTTGAAGGACAAGCCTTGAAATGGTATAGAAATCTAAAGATTGGAAGCATAATAACTTGGGATGATTTAGGTGATAAATTGTCTAAAACAATTCCCAAGATAATTCAGATCATTTATCCCTTATAGAACATATGTCTATTATTAGAAGAGCTCCTCATGAATTTATGTCTAGTTTCAACATTCAGTTTTCTAGAACTTGGGAGATAATCCCAACAAGTGTTAAGCCTCAAGCTAACCATGCTTTCCTTTATTATCTCAAAGCATTAAACAATGATATTTCTACTATGATTCAGTCTATGGGAGGTGAAATTATTCTGGATGGTTATGACATTGCTATAAAAGCTGAAAAACAACCTTATTCAAGCTGGAAAATTAGCACCAAGGGATTTAATGCCTTTTTGGTAGATTTAGCACCTATCCCACATCCTATCACCATTGTAGAACCTGTTATTGCAACCCCATAAAATTACATGTTTAAATATTTGCAGACTATGGGGAACAAGCTGAATTCAATTGAAAATAGACTTGCATTACCTAGCAGACCTTATCAAGCCCCTTATCAGCAAAACCAGCAAAATAGGCATCCTTACTAGCAAAATCAAAATTATAGGTAGCCTTATCCAAAAAGACAGTTTGATCCAAAGGTTCCTACTCCATCTAACGCTTTAGTCCCAGTTAATATGGCTACAGAAGAATGGTGTCAACCTTGTAATCAACCTCATTTAGCTGCAAGTTACCCAAATGCTTTTCTGAACATAAGTCTTGTTGCACAACCTCAACCTGAGACATTTTTCATGCCTCAAATGGAGGATGGGTAGCAAGAAAGTCATGTTAAGAAAGCACCTGAACATAACCTAGTCAGTTTTAGTGAGGATGATTTCATTGCAGTTACCACTAGGGCTCAAGAAAAAACTGCAGAAAGTAAAAAATAACAAAATAGGCCTGTTCTACCCACTGTCACTGATAAAACAACTACAGGCCCAAAACTAGCTAACAGTTCTGCTATTTCTCAAAAAATAGAAAGTGTTTTAGTGGGTAAAGAGCATAAAAAAAACTACAACCTGACCCAAGAAAGTTATTTATACCTCAGATATCAAAAGCAGCTGAAGCAGAATCATTTTTTGCTAAGGCCTATGCTAAAATAGTAAAATCTATCTCTAAAACTATTACTTGTTTTAACATTGTTGATGTAATGAAAAAGCATAATGTTAACATCTCAATGTGGGATGCTCTAAGTATTCCAGGACTGCAATATTTACTTTCTCACAAACTTGCTAAGTTGTAGATTTCTTCAAAAACATTAGAAAAGGAAGTTCAGAAAACAGACATAGTCCTTGGAACAATTGAACAAGACCGTGTTAAAGAGGTTAAATGGATGGTCCAAAAGGTTTTAAATGCTCATGACATCAAGAAGCCACCACCATTTTATTTGTCACTGATTATTGGAGAACATCTTGTTCATAATTGTATGGTGGACAGTGGTGCAAGTAGCACAGTTATGCTAAAAGCAATTACAGAAAAATTGGGTTTGCATTATGAACCTACAACAAAGAGTGTATTACAGCTTGATGGAACTGCAACAAATACAATTGGTGTTATCAAAAATTTAGAGGTAACATTGCATGCTTGCCCAAATGTTTCCATTTTGTAAGATGTCTTTGCTATATGCTTATCTAGATATTTCACAGCAAAGATAGGAGGTTATCTCTCTTCAGATTGGTCTTTCTTGTTTTTCACTACACGTTATGGAACAAAAGTTACTATCAATTCAGAATAGTTGGCCATATTTCACATTGAGCCTCACACTTCTAATGCATTAGCTAATTATGCAACCTTAAACCAGTCTGATTTTGATAATACAACTCATGTTTCAACATTAGATGGTGTTTCTAACCTGTTTATGGATGAAAATACACATGAAGAACATGCTCATGATCCTTTCAAGGAATTTGAAGAACATTTGTTTGGTGTGTATTGTCTGCATGAGGAAAAAACACAATTTCCCTTGCTGTCTAAAACAGAAAATGCAGCAGAAGGGATTTGGAAGCTTCATTTTGATGGAGCTAAGAACAAGAAAGGACAAGGAGCATGTTTTATGCTCACTTCCCCAACAAACGAAAGGTATTTTTCAGCTTTGAGTCTCCAATTTTCATGTACTTGTAATGTGGATGAATACAAAGCATTAATTCATGGCTTACTTTGGGCCAGAAAGAGAGGTATTAGCATGCTACAAATTTTTGGTGATTCTGAGTTGGTTATCAATCAAGTAAAAAATTTCAATGTTTGTAAGAATCCATTAATGAAGTCTTATAGACATAGAGTTTCAAACTTAATGGAATATTTTGATGCTATTAATATCAAGTCCATTCCTAGAGTAGAAAATAAGCATGCAGATAGACTTGCAGCAGTTGGTGCCAGTTTTGAAGTGCTAGAACATATTAAAAACAATGAGATTTGGCCTCACATAAAGCTGATTGTTAGGCCTTCTATACCTGATAATGATTTAAATTGGCAGGTTTTTGAAAATGATGAACATATTTGTAGGTTTTTGCAGCAAGAAGCTGAATTTTCCGTAGTAAATCAAGACAAATTACAACACTTATATGGTGACCATATTGTTCAATTAAAGACAAATAAACTCCCTCGAGGCTTGGTCAAATTAGAAGACATCTTCAACACTGATGATCAAGTTAAGGAAAGATAATACTAAGATGTCAACACATGCTGACAACTATGAAGAGATCTCAGTTGATGAAGGAAAAAAATTGTTTCTCGGAAAGGTATGTTCCTTAGCTGAAAAGCATTCAGTTATTAATCTTTGCAAGGAATTTAAGGATGTTTTCACTTGGAAATACCAACACCTGAAAGGGTTTGATCTCAGTTTGGCACAACATACTATTGAATTACAGCCAAATTCCAATCTAGTTAGGCAAAAATAGAGGCCTGTGAATCCCAAAATAGA
Source organism: Taxus chinensis (assembly GCA_019776745.2). Taxonomy (NCBI): domain Eukaryota; kingdom Viridiplantae; phylum Streptophyta; class Pinopsida; order Cupressales; family Taxaceae; genus Taxus; species Taxus chinensis. Next base: position 59,715,346 of record CM034153.1, read on the forward strand.
GCCTCTAACGAGGAAAGAGTTATCTAAGCTGATTGAATCATGTATTATCTTTCCAGTTAAACATTCAAGTTGGGTAGCCAATCTTGTTCTGGTTCGGAAAAAGAATGGAGAAATCATATTATGTGTAGATTTTAGAGATCTTAATAAAACTTCATCAAAAGATCACTACCCACTTCCAAATATGGATCATAACATTTTCAAATAGAACTAAAGAGTTATAGTGGATACAATTTTGGTTCACGATAGACTATCTCTTCTCAAGATGGTTTTATAGTGGATACAATCAGATTCTAGTCCGAGAAGAAGATAGGTACAAAAAACTTTTACCACTTGGTCAAGTGGGGTACTTATGCTTACAAAATAATGCCTTTTGGCAATTTTGTTAGAAGATTTTTCAAATGCATTGGTGACAACTATGTTTTCAAGCTCCTACTCTTGTAAATCCAAATTTTGATAAAGATTTTGCAATGTATACACTTGCAATGGAGCTATATTTATATGGATTTTGAGAATAATTAATTTAGCTTGTTAAATAAATTACACATCCTTGGTTTATTTAGATGATCCCGTAACAATTACATATGAGTTGTATTTTCAAAATAAATTAACATGAGTTTCCTAACATCTAATAACATAGAACTTAAGGTAGCCTGCCGACATGATATTTTCAGTTATGCAAGACTGTCAGTTTGGAATATCAGGAATCATTGAATCCCAAAAAGTCTATGAACAACCTTTAATGGTTTTCAGTACATCAAGGTAAATTACTTGGTCATATTATTTCTAAGCAAGGTTTAGCAATTGATCCTTTCCAAAATAGAAACTCTGAAATCATTGAAGCAATTATGAAATATCACAGCTATCATTGCCTCATCATAATGCCTCCGAAGGCTAACTCAACAAGATTACATTTGTTTCCACATTGTTTTCTTGGAAAAATCAATTTTTTTTTTTGTTAGAAGATTTGTTCCATTAATTTTACTTTTAAAATGAATTAATAACAGCATTGGTTAAACCATTGACAACTATGTTAAAGAAAGAAAATTTGACTTTCTCTTGGACGAGACCAGCGAAGGGAGAGACTTAAAAAACTAAACAAACAAAATGAAGGGTTTGAATTGACTAAATTTAAACAACTATTCAATTAAAACATACCATCTCTCACAGTTTGCTCCTACTCATTGATCTACAAATCCAAATTTTGATATCGGTCAAGATTTTACAATGTATGGAAAAAATCACTTGTCAAAGAAGTCAGCTGATCAAAACAATCTCAGGCTGTAGACAATATTAACTCAGGTTAATGATGAAAATATAGCAGTTGAGAAAATAATCTAACTAAAGCAATTGCTTTCTTTGGACAAAGTTCTGCATGATTACGAAAAACAATTTTTTGATGTACACATTTCTTAGGAAAAACAAGTACTTTCATATTTGTAGAGTAATCAGAGGGCTAAAGAATTTTAAGTACATGCTTTCAAACAACTACAAAATTCATGTTCTTGTTTCTCATCCAAGATTGTGAAAGAACCAAACTTTAATTTGTTAAATAAATAATTGAATGAGAAAAGATCTCCTATTTAGTTGTGAGGTAACAATACACAACTCAAATCATATGGATAACGAAGGTCATGGAGTATGATGTTGATATCTGCATGTTGTACACATTTCTTGAAAGTACAGTTCAGAGGGCTAAATAATTTTAAGAGGTAAAGGTTTGTGTGAACACGAAGGTCATGGAGTAATTGCTGATATAGAAAAACAACAGGTTCTAGAATCAGAAGATCCAAAACAACATGCTGAAGTTACGTATCAGCAATTAGATGTCATGGTGCAGCCAAAAAATCAGCAAACTGAACTTGTTCAAGAAGTTAAGGAATCAAGATGGATGATTGATTTAGTTAACTATCTACAACATGACATTTATCCTGAAGGTATGGACAAGAATAAACGAAGGTATTTCAAGTTATAAGATGTACCTTATGCTTTTATTGATGGTGTGTTATTCAAAAAAGATATAAATTGAATCTTGCTGTGATGTGTTGACTATGATAGAATTCAACAATTATTATCAGAATTCCATGAAGGACCTGTAAGAGGTCATTTTTCAGCATGTACTACAGCCTTAAAAATTATGAAAGTGGGTTACTATTGGCCCAACATATTCAAAGACTGTTTTGAATGGATCAGAAAGTATAAGAAATATTCTTTCTTTGTTGGCAAAGAACGTTTAGCTTCACTGCCCTTGCAGCCTATTTCAATTTATCAACCTTTTATACAGTGGGGTCTTGAATTTATTGGCATGATAAACCCACCTTCGTCACAAGGACACAAGTGGATTTTAACTGCTATAGATTAATTTACATACTGGATTGAAGCAATAGCCTTGAAATATGCTAATGAAGCTTCGATACTATCCTTTTATGAAGGTATAGTTTACAGATTTGGTGTTCCAGCAACTATCATTTCTGATAATGCTTTAGCATTTCTTGGTCCAAAGGTAATAGATTGGGCTATCAACCATGGAATTTACTTAAGTTCTTCATCTAATTATTACGCACAAGCTAATGGGTTAGCTGAAAATACTAACAAAAATCTTTTAAGAATCATCAAAAGAACACTCAATGATAACCAGAGAGCTTGACATCTAATGTTGAATTCAAAACTTTGGGCTGATAGAGTGACTCCTAAAAGATAAGTTGGAAATTCACCATACAAACCTATTTATGGAATAGAAGCAAGAATTCCTATTTCAGTTGAGTTACCCACATTGGATTTTCTACACAAAATGGAGCTTCTTGAGAATGAACCATTACATGTTTGTTATGCAGAATTAATGGAATTACAAGAGCTAAGAGATCAAGCTCATGTGAACATTGAAAATAATCAAAAATAAATGAAGAAAACTTCTGATAAGAAGGCCAAGTTTAGAATCTTCAATGAAGGAGATATTATGTTGAAGTTACATGTTGATTGTGCAAAGCCAGGAAGACACACAAAGCTTGATACAATCTGGAGTGGTCCTTACATGATTTTAGCTTGCAAAGAACACAATGCATTTCAGCTCTCAAGGCTGAATGGAGAGGAACTTACCATTCCTGTGAATGGTATATTTCTCAAACACTGTTATTGAAAATCCTACAGTGTATGTTTAGAGTAGGATTTCCCTTCAATAAGTGTAGTTCCTGCACATTACAATGTTTTTAATTCAATGAAGTGCATTTGCAGATGATCTGGTTTATCAGATCCTTTCAAGTTTTAGTTTGTTTTGGAAGAGTTGGACCTTCAGGAAGGCAGATTTTGGTTACATACTTTGGACTCCATGCCCAATGGACAAGAGTAAGGAACTGGTTTACAAGCTAGCAGGCAGCTTTCCCCGCAGGATCTCCAGAACTGTTTACAATTTTTTCACTTGTGCAAAAATGGGTAACTTGAAACTTTGTTATGATGGATAACATTGGAAAGTGGCATCGTACCTGAAAACAAAAAAGAGAAAACTATCAGTTTATGAGCTCAAGCATACGTGATTTACTCACTTAATAAATAAGGAGAGAGAAGAAAAGAAAAAAAACATGGAACATAAGAGAGGCCAAAAAGCCTAAATATTTTCTAACTATTCTCTTAAGTGTGCAGGTATAGGTTGCAGTAAAGAAAAAATAAAAATCATGTCTTACAGTCCTCACTGTTAGACAAAGTTTGCACAGTTCAATGACTTATATCCTATGGTACATCAATATTGGAATAAATCACAAGTACATATTGATATGAAGGAAGAATACAACTCAGAACTTGAAAATTCAGGAAGAATCAAAGCTTATGGAGACAAAAATTTCAGAGTTTAGAGCTAAAAAATATCATTATGGTATCTGTAAAAAAATTTCCAGGGTTTCACCCTCCATATCAAAATACATATATCATATTGCAGGCTGCAAGCTTGAGAACATCTCAAAATGAAAAGCACAACTTCAAAGAATAGCTCAAGAAGAAGAAAAACCAGTGGAGAAGGCATCTACAGTTTTTAGACATAGAATCTCCATCTTCAAGAAAAGAATGGAGTGAAAATGATTTCAAATACCCATATCAAAGGAAGAATACTGAGATTTGGGTTGATTAAAAGCAACGATTCGAGCTAAAAAAGGAAAATATATATGCAGAGTTAAAGAAAGATTCAAGTATTTCAGAAATTTTTCATTCCCATTGAAATCAGTTTCAAGGTTGCAGTATCTGAAATCTCCAAGGGAATAATGAAATCAAAAAGTAATTATTATCCCAAATTCATCTCTCAAAGTAATTTGGATAACTTGCATTATTTCTTCAGGCTGAGCAAGTGGGAATGGCTCGAAGGAAAATTTTTGGGTTTTTGGGTACCTCACTCCTTTTCTCTAACTCACTATCCAAGAAAATTCCAAGGAGTTAGTAAAAACTTGAAAGAAATCCGAAAAATGAAGTCACAGGCCTATTTTAATTTAAATTGGGTCTGAGGGGTGTGGATGGAACCAGTGTGGGTCATACCAAGTTCAGAGCGAAAATGCTAAGGATGAAGACAAATGTGGAAAAAGTGGAAAATTATGTCCTAGACAACACAAGTTCAACTTGGACATATGGAACCCACATCACCGAAATCGTCGTATCTAGTGTATTGTGGAAAAGTCGAGTATTTTTGTCCTACGGGGTTCGTGGGACATCTGGGACATAAGTACATGTGGGATGCGCAAAGGCAAAAAAACTGTAGGAAAAAGGAAATCGGTGAAGGCAGAGGTCAACAGCCCTCACATCCCAGTCAACAGTGGGACAGATGGGACATCAAAATTCGAAATGTCCACATACAAAGTGAAAATTCGTGCCTACAGGGCTGTGGGAGGTTTTTTAATTTTGTGAACTTGTCACTTTTCATTATTTTACAAAATGTTAAATTGGTCTGAAGGCCCGATGAATCCTAATTGGCTATTCAAAACTATCAAGTAGTTGCGGGAAGGTATTTTTTCCTTTAGGCCTATTGTAATACACAATGTGTTTCTAAGGTCAAATATAATACCATCTCTACTCCAAATCTTTTGGAGATCTTTTTCTACAATTTCGTCTTCTACACAACAATGTTTTTTACCCAAAATAATAAATGGTTTGAATTCAAATGCTATTTTTTTTACAAATCCTTAATCATCTTTTAAACTTTGGTGAAAGAGAGATAGCTAGACTAAAATCTCACTTCGCATTTTGTTGCCATTATCTTAAAAAATTCCTTGAGCCCACCTCGCAAGTTGAGAATCTCCTTACCGAACTTGATTGTCCATTATTTGTAGGATTGGTTTTTCTCATAGAGCAAACCCTCCAAATCTAAAATAATTAAATAATCCTTTTGGCCAAGTGTACAGAAGTAATTTTTTCTCAATTGTCCACGATTTGATATTAATCAAATCAGATAATCAAAATTTTTTAAAATGTTAACACTTACTAATTGAGACTCCAAATTGGATTCCCTCGCACTCCACCTCTGCAAGTTCTTGTGATGCTCATTCTATTTAAAAAAATAGTAATGAATTTAAAATAAAAATTAAGTCGATGTAAAAAAAATGTGAAACAACTCACTTTTATACAATATTGCATAGATGTAGTTGTATATTAGCGACCAGTAGGCATAAGCCATTAATTCCTAGACTATGTTTGGGTCGATAGTCTATAATGGGATTAGCAATCGCTAATGGCCAACTGTAAAGAAGTAAGTTTTTTTTATTGTCCACAAATAAATATCATCCAATAGACGAAAAATTTACTCAATTAAAAATAAATCTAATTAAAAGATGCATGTTAGCGACCGCTAGGGTAATACATATTACAAATAAACTACTTCGTTATAGGCTCCTTCAATTATTATGGTATTATAAATGGTTTTATTTATAATTGTATATGAATATTATACCATTTTCCTTCTACGAGTTCGTTTGTGACATGCCAACAACCTCTCCATTTGTCATCAAATCTGAAAAAATTAAAGTTATTATTAAAAATATGTAAACAATGACAATCAAAATCATCTTGTAGCGATAAATTTATAAAAAAAAGTATTTCCCACTCACCCTTTATAGATTCATTGGATGGTTGGTTAGCGAAATCTAGGGTAACAAGTTGAATTGGTTCTGACATACTAAGATTGACATTGTCTCCTCTGTTTGTATGTGGAGAGGAAGAGACAGTGTCTTCCTCTATTGTTTGGTTGTCTACATTAATATTGTATGTATCAGTTCAAATGCATTAAACTAATAAAATTATTTAAAGTGATCTTAATCAACGTACCTTTTTTTCAAATGACAATAGTAATTTTGTAAAAAAATTTCTTGATCATTTGATTCAATAATAAAAACCACAGATAGACCTAAGTTAACCAAAGCATGCACTGCAACACTATTGCCATACAACACTATAACTGGAGAATTATCAGAAGTGATTCGATTGAGCATATGAGACTAAAAGAAATAATATCTCTTGTAAAGAAAATGATGTGTCTTTCCTGGAAGGCCAATTTTGCTTGTAGTCACAATTTTCTGTGGAAGATTATCCATCCAATCCATGGTGATTTTTGTTATATCCCCATTGTGAACATCACAATTTTTCACATCTGTTATTGTGTACATGAGACACAATCTCTTAAATTTTCCACTGCTGCCATAAAATCTGTAACAACCTTCCACTAGTGATTCCCCCGTATTTTTGACTTTTTGTATGTATTTTTAAAATTTCTCTCGTAACATTTTTGAAGAAGCAACATGTATGAGCACAATAATTACAAAATTTGGCATACTAGATCTGAAAACTGTAAGCAAGTCCGTTATTGCTTCAAAAGTGAGTACACTAGACAAATTATAGACATACGCGACCACACATTCTATATTGAATGGATTAGTTGACGGAATAGAACACATTGTTGACAGGAGTTGGAAGGGATATACACATTGACAGGTAAAGTTTTCAGTGTCTTGCATCCTTGCTGGAATATTTTCTTTCATTGCACTCACGTAGTAGTCCATAATTGTTCGAGCTGCCGATGGGATAACCTCTGGCACTTCATTATCAAATTTTCTTTTTACCGATTTGTCATTTCCTTGGAATCAGATTTTATTTTTCCTTTAGGGTTTTCTCCCAAGTGTACACAAAAATGGCGGTAGTGAGAGTTATGCACGCCATATTTTTCAACAACATTTTTTTTCAATGCATTTTGCCAATACAAGACTACTTGGATATTTACTTTTTACATATTTTAGGAATTTTTCTCTCATCTTTCTGTCTTATTTTACTCTTCTGTAGTAAGTATCTAAAGTCTCTGCTATGACGCCTGCATTAATAGAGTGAGTTAGCCATACTTTCCCTGCTTGTAATTTATCTAGTAGAATTGATATCTCATCATCGGTCATTCATTTTGTAGGCCTGAAGGTAATTCACCTTGAACATTTCTAATGAATTTGGTTTAAAATTAGGTTTATTATCCTTAAAATGAGAATAATCAAGACCAATGGATTTAAATAACTCAATGGTTGTTGTCAATTTTGTCCACATGTACTCAGGGAAATATAGAAATGTCATTTTGTCATGAAGGTTCTCTATCTTAGACACTTTGAAAATAGAAATATATTGAATCTTGAAACACTACATTGAAAGATGAAATAGTATATTTATTTTCTGCATATTACAAAATTAAATTTTAAGAACAAATGAGCTAAAATTAAGTTTCGTTACCTTCAAATCATCTAACTTTGATTTTCCCACTTTGGACCTCCAAGGACATCCTGCAAGCCTTTCTAAACTATATCTTAGTACGTAATGACTTGTATTTTATTTCAGCCAAAAATGTTTTTGGGCACAAATGGTATGTTAACCGTCAAGAATGTAGAACTACACTTCATCCCTTTTCAGGTCATCTAGATCCTCAAGTTACACAAGTTCCTTTGTAGTAGGCAAAAAGGGAAGAATAAGTGCATCCCTCAGTGTAGGAATAACATTAATCATCGTTGAATAGACAAGAAATTCAACATTCTCATCATGTACAACACATAATTGATATTTTGAAGGTGCAAAACAAAACCTATGAACTACAATTGGAAAAGCATCACCATTAAATAAAAACAATTTTAATTGTTTAGCATTTAAAGTTTCTATTTTCTCAAATATATTGGTCGCTTTCTTCAACAACAAAGCCAATTTTTTATTCTTTATAAGCCCTTGCAACTTTGACTTAGATAAATCTATCTTTAAATTATAAAAATAAGATATTCTAAGTGAGGTAAATAGTTTTGCATCTTTCAGTGGAGAAAGCACATTTTTCTATTCAAATAATGACAGATAGAAGAGGTATCCTTAGTTATGTATAATTTTTTGAATACTAAATTCATGTTATTATGAAATTCAAGGGAATTTCCACAGCCTATTTTTTCTAATTGTATGAAATTCCCCAAATTTCAACCATATTTAGACAAGATCACGCCTTATTTTCTCTATAATCCTTCATTTCAAGTTTCTTGAACAATGAAACTTCCAACTCCATGTCAAGAATAAGGCACATATTCATTTCAACGTCAATGCATTTAACTTGAGTATGCAATGTTTGTTCATTAATAAATTTTAAATTTAGTACCATACTGACTTCACTAAAAATGTCCTCATTAACAAAAAATAACCATAGATCACCATGGTGATTTCACGGGGAATGCATTTCTACAAACCAGTCATTGTCTCTCTTTTTCATATCTTTTGCTTCTCCATTCCAAAGGGGTTGGGAATTGTTGATTGAATGCATGTTGTTGAGAGTTCCACTTCTACATCAAGTAATAAAAGTTTCAATTCTTCTATTTCTTTGTCAATATTCCTCTATTCTCTCTTTCCAACTTTAGAAATATATTAATCTTATAAAACTAAGAAAGTGTTTGTGCCTTTGATGCATGAATCAGTGGAAGTTTGTGTCTATGGTTTGTTTTGTCTTATCATGATTTGAATTTTTGTGTTCTTCTAATTAGAAGTGGACTTACTCTGGTTATTATGTGTGAAATTTTCTAGTTCCTACTCACAATAATAACCCTCTCTTTCCTTTTTTCCCAACTCCCCTTTACTTCTTTTCACTGTAATTTCCTCCCTTGTACTTCGTACAAGAAATTTTACGTAGGTTCAATGGAGTGTTCATGTGTGATCCATAGTTTATTAACCACCACACATCATTTAAATAGTTTAAGTATTTTATATTCAATAATGGGAGCCTCCCCATACACAAGGAGTGGATTATCCCCATAATATTGGGGAAGACTCAATAATTTGCAGCATGAAAAATTATTTCACCAACAATATGTCATCATTCTTCTCAGTATAATGGTTTGTGATACATTTAAGGGGTTGTCTTGTGGTTTTTAGATCTCATCTAATGACGCCCATGTCTATACTACAAGAAAAATTTACACAAAATCATCACACCCATGCTTATTCAACACATTTTCAAGAGGCCAAAGTCCAGATGGGTGGTCTTTCCTTCTTTATATCCCCTCTCTTTCTCCTTTCCACGAGTTCTATAAATACAGGTGCTTGTGCACTTTTTAAGGGTTCTTCTCCCATTTTCCTTATCTTTTTTTTGGATCTTTCCTGTGAAACTCAAAAATTCATCCATTCGACCTTTGTAACTCATAAAATAGAGATTTTATTTCCTCATTTATGCATATAATCAATAAAATATGTATTAATGTAAGTGTGGATTATATCTTTCCTTCAAATACCTTGTCTTTGGTGTGAATATTCTGCCCTCTTACATATTTCATATTATTTACTTGTTTGCATTGGAACTATGTGTATCTTCATGATCCCAGCCTTGTGATCTTGCATATGTGTCAATTGGAATTGGTGGATTTCCACATTCTTTTTGTGATATCATTGTCCTTGATATCTTAGGTTTTATTTCATGCATCTCTCTTTCCCTGGTTCCTTGGAAATGTTATTGTAGGTTTAGTTGTAGGAGTAGTCTTAGTATTAGAAATAGGTTGTGATATGTGGGTTTTTCCAACCCATGGAATAGAGGAATCCATCCTTCTCCGGAGGTATATCTCAAGCCATAATTCCCATACTTAGAGACAGTCCCATGCTACCCTCAAAATTATGGATCGTTCCATTATTCATAGTAGGGTGAAATTTTAAGCTCCAACAATTTTGGCACGTTCAGTGGGATAATTTTATGAGTTTAACTTCATTATTACTAAATTTTAGTGTGTAACCTGATATTTTTAGTCTTTATAGGAATTATCTAACACATTTGGTGACTCCCTAACATTAAATATTTACGTTTCAATCAGTCCAATCCTTCATATTTCATGAGAAGAGTGCAAACTAGGTCGAGTAAATAAAAAGGAGAGTCATTTGACTATCTGTAACTCTCCCCGTGAAGAAAAAGATAAATATCTCCACAGAGATCCAAGACATCCAAAAACATAATATTTTCAAATCCACCTCCAAGTATACCACTTTTACATCCTATCGTAAGTCTAAGACCCATTCCATTAATGACACATCAAAGTAATTTTCCATTTGCAAGCTTCAGTGGAGGAAGTCCATTTCTCTTAGCTGCGCAACATGATATCCAATAACTTCCTTGAATAGTTTTCCTTTATTTATAGGTAAAACTATACTACACCTATGGAGCACATACAATACATATAAAATTTATATTAAGTTCATGTAATGATGGAATATGATGTCATGGTGCGTCTTTTGGCATCATCTCTCAAAAGAAAATCCTTGCAATTGTAAAAAATCCTAAAACCACTTTAATCTACATTTTGGATGAGCTTGGTACCACTCTCTATTAGTAATTTGATGAAAAGAAAGATAATATTTCACTTCTAGATCAGTTGACAACAATCAAGTGGGCTCTGAATGAGCTCATGGAAGATTTCAACTTTAGGTTCTAGAAAACATGGGATAGAATTCTAGTCCTATGACCAAACCCTCAAGGTGAATTTTTATAATTTCTTAGAGATATTATTGAACTAATAAATACTTATATAATGGCCATTAGAGATGAAAACCATTTAATTTAGGAAGGATAATTATCCCTTAGACTTCCTATTCGCATTTTTCTTGATTTTCCACAAAATTATCAACTTTCATTGCTCTCGTTCCTTAACCATCCACTTCATCTTTTCCGTCCACATATAGTTCCTCTGTAAAGGATGAATAAATTGAAATCCTTAGTGTTCAACATAAAAATTTAACAAATGAGATTTTTTCCCTTAAGAAAGAACAAGCTCAAGCTCTAAAATATTATCCTAACCATCCTCAGGGCTACCCACAATAAGGATTTAAATATATAAATCAAAGGTTTCCACAGAGTCAGCCACTAATAAAACTACCAAATCCAAAATCACAACCCTGACTAGCTCCTATCTTAAGAAAAGCCATTGTTCGAGTCCAAAATAATATGGATCAAGGTTTTTAATGGTTTTATCCTTGTGAACAACCTCATAACTAGTACGCTTGTGAGATTGGGATAAACTCCTTGTAGGAAAAATATATTATGGTATACACTCCTTTTTATCCACAAGAGCAAGTCATGGTTCCATCAAAAAGAAATACTGAAGATTTGTAAGAAGCCTCACCTGAGCCTAACTTCATGATTTTTGGATTTGAATACTTATGTCTGGTTAACCAAGCTATAGGAAGTATGAATAGTATATAACTTCACGTGGGACACAACACAAGGTCTAAGAAGAGATAAATGGATTTAAGGTCTCCTCCTCCAGTTTCCCCAACTCGGTGTGATAATCTTATTTTTTCTACAAACTTTGGAGGAAATTCATCTTCACGTAGTCTTTTTTAGTTCACTCAACAGTCGTAAAATGATCAATTTCTATGGAACAAATATATTTTTTGCTCTCCATTAAATTCACGGAACTCGATGGACTCACACAGTAAGGAGATTATGTAGATGAAATATAAAAGAAAAGAACATGCCACTCCTTCATTACAAAATCCCACAAGTATTCCTCTCCACATTGTGGCACAAATTAAAAGGAAAAACCTTAATGCCAAAATGTGGGATGCCCTTTGTATCCCATTTCAAAGGGATCTCTTAAAAGAAGCATTGAAGAAACTTCCACCTCTAGAACCCGTAATGCACAAAGTAGACTCTATGGTCAACATGTGTCATCCAAAGAAGGAGAAAGAATATTTAATTATTAGGCCTCCTCGTTTCTACATGTCTTTGGTAGTTACAAAAAACCTTGTACATAATTTCATGATATATTATGGTTTTAGTATCGTAATTGTACCCAAAAATATTACAAATATCTTGAGAATTGAGTATAAACTAACTTTAGAGGGTGTTTTACAACTTAATGAATCAATAGTGCAGGTCTTAGTTGTATTCAATGAATTAGAATTAACTCTACATGCTTGCCCAATCTTAACCATAAGTTAAGATATATATGTGATTGACTTGCCACCTTTATTCACCCTTTGTCTCTCTAGAGATTTAAAAACCAAGGTGGGAAGATATATTTCCTCATGTTGGCCCCATTTGCTACTAAGCAAAAAGTATGGAACTAGATTTATAATCATGTCTAAACCCATTTAAACTTATCATGTGGAAGTTCATGATATTAGTCTTATTAATAAAAATTGTATGGTCCAATGTGAGGTAAGTAGTGATCTAGAACCCATCGAAACAACAAATTCATCATTTTCAATTCCTAATCTTATGCTAGATGAATGGGCCAAATAACATTATGATTTTGATCCCTATGACACTGTTGTGGAAACTAGTCTTCTCATTTATTACATCCATGAAGAGAAGTTAACCATCCCCATACCACACAAGGAATAGACAACGATGGTTTTGGGTTATAGAAGATGTAATTTAATGGTTCCAAAAGTAGGAATGGAACTGGGATAGTTATAGTTCTTGTCTCCCCTATGGATAAAAACTTCCTCTTTTCCCTCAGGATATAATTTTCATGTTCAAATAACCTGGAAGAGTATGAGGCATTGGTTCATGGCTTGCTCATCACAGAAAAGAGATTAATCAAATCTCTATAGATTTTTCAGGACACTGAATTGGTTATTCATCAAGTTAGATGCAAGTATGTCACAAAAAATAACATTTTAAAATCTTTTAGGCATTGATTTTTGGATCTTCTAGAAATTTTTGAATCTATAAACCTTCAAGTGGTCTCGTGGAAGCATAATAAGGAGGTAGATCAAATGAAAACCATTGGATCTCAGTTTTCTCCTGCATAAGACCTTATCCAAACAAAGTAACATGTCAAAATGGTTGTGAGACCATCTACTCCAGATAATCAAGTTAATTGGATTTTTTTTAAAATGATGAACAAATTGTCTAATTTTATTCAGAATGAGGTTGAGTTCTCTTCTATTTTACTATTTGGTCTATAAGAGAGTTGTGGTGATCAGGTTATTTAGCTACAGACAAACAAGATACCCAAAATATTTTTTACCATTACAAACATATTCAATCCAGACAATGAGTTTGAAGGGTAGAACAAAATAATGTTTGTCAGTCGAAAATATTGTAGGTCGGTAATCATTATATAAGGAAAATAGCTACTTCTTGGAAAGGTATATGAAAAACTCGAAAAAAAAAATCATTTCCTTGTGTCAAAAATATAATGACGCCTTTTTATGGAATTATGAATACCTTAAGGGTTTTGATCCTATCATTTCCAAAAAAACATTGATCTTGATCCCACAAGTAAGGCACTAAGATTAAAAAAAAGTCATGTGAATCCCAATATTGAGCCCCTCATGAGGAAGGAGTTATCTAAACTAATTGAGTCAAAAATCATATTCCTCATCAAGTAATCCTCCTGGGTGGCTACTTTGTTTCCTGTTAGGAAGAAAAATGGAGAAATAAGCCTCTGCATGGATTTTAGGCATTTAAACAAGGCCTCCCTAAAATATCATTATCATCTTCCCTCCATGGAATAATTTTTGTAAATAGTGATATGATCTAAAATATTCTCTATGTTGGGTGGATATTCAAGCTTCAATAAGATTAAGATCAGAGAGGAGGATCAATAAAAAATAAGTTCAAAACCAAATGGAGAACATATGCATACCAAAAAATGTGTTTTCGTTTATCAAACATAAGTTCCAGCTTTTAGAGGGAAATGGACATTTCTTTTCGTAGACTCATCAACATGTTTGTCCTTATCTATTTGGATGATATCATAGTCTTCTCAAAGTAGGGAGAACGTTGTATGGGGAATTTGGAGAATTTTTTTAGAGATGCAAATTATTTGGATTGTCATTAAACCCCAAGAAGTACATTTTTGTAGTTCCACAGGGTAATCACTTGCGTCACATTGTCTCAAAGGATGGAATTACAATTTACCCAGAAAGAGCATCTGTCATTCTATCTTTGTCATTTCCAACTCACAAGGACCATTAGTCCTTCCTAAGAAAGATTATTTTTTTAGGAAATTCATTCTTAACATTGCATAATTAGTCAGGCCCATCACCTTGATGTTGAGGAAATATATAACCTTCAAATATACCACGAAAATGAGAGAAATTTTTAGCAAGATCAAAACTGTAATTTTGCAAGCACCAATTCTCACTAACCTAGATTTTGCAAAGGAATTCATCCTTTACGTGTATGGTGTAGATCTTAGTATAGCAGTGGTTCTCACTAAAAAAATAATGAATATTTGAATCATCCTATTTATTTATTAAGACAAACACTTAATAAATTTGAGCTCGGATATAGTCATCTAGAAAATAAATTTTTCACCATCTTGTGAGATCTCAAGAAATTAAATCTCATGCTAGCCACCAATCACATCAAATCTCTAGTCTCACATGCTAGCATGAGATACTTCAAAGTGGGCATGGAAATTAGCAAAAAGAGAGATGGTTGGGTGACCAAAATCATATATTTTAATGTGACCATCAAGTCCATGAAATTGGTGACAGGAAGAGCATTATATGAGAAACTTTCCTTATATTATTAGGAAATTCAAGAAGCTTATTTCTGTATGGAGGAAAATAAAGAACAAAATGTTGAGGATCTGTAGGACTTCGGAGATCCTCAATAGGAAAACCCATGAAATGTTACAATCCCGCGGGAAAATGGATATTCACACAACATAGAAGAGCCAAAAAATGCCAAATTCTCACATAATACATAGAACTTGTGAGACAAAAGAACTCAACCTAGTTATGGCACCTAGATCAGCAACATCGAAATGTTTTAGCAATTGGTGGGTATCCTTTTAGATTGAGTAAGGAAAAAAGAAGACTTGACTTAGGTTACAATCAATTCCTTATGCATTAATTGGTAGAATTATTTTAAAAAGGAATCTATATGGTATCCTACTAAGATGCATTGAAGGAGAAAAAATACATAAGGTCCTAGCATAATTCCATGATAGTTTCTATAGTAGACATTTCTCAGCCAAGGCCACATCAATGAAAATAATTAGGGCATGATACTTTTGGCTTACAAAATCATAGATGCACATTATTGGGTTAGAAAATGTAAATAATGTGCCTTTTTCATTGGTAAAAAAAGGATGGAGACCCTTACCCTTCATCTTATTCATGAGGATGAACCCTTTTCTCAATGGGGAATTCAATTCATAGGCATGATTAATCCTCCATCAAGTGCGGGTCATAAATGGGTCAGAGACAACAATATATTATTTTATTAGGTGGATTGAGGTCGTACCACTCAAGGAGGCTACTAAATGAGTCATCCTTGACTTCCTGAAGGATATCACAACAAGGTTTGGGGTTCCTCAAACCATCATTTCTGATAATGCTAAGGAATTCTTAGGTTCCAAAATCTCCCATTAGGCTCTCAAAATGGAGTTTATTTGAAGACTTCCTATAATTACTACCCATAAGGTAATGGTCTGTCGGAATTGACTAACAAGAACCTGATCAAGATCATGAAGAGGACTTTGTAGATCAATAAAATTCAGTGGCATGCTAAAGTAAAGAGTTCTCTGTGGGATGATAGAATCACTCCAAAGAAATAAATTAACAATTCTCCATTCAAACTTGTAGATGGAAAGGAAGCTAGGCTCCCATTATCACTTGAGTTACCTTTATTAGATCTAGATCAATAATTGGAATTTGAGGGTACAAATCAAAGAGAAATTATGATGGAGGAACTAAGACAATACACCATGATTAAGCTGCAAGAGCATCAAAGGTCAACCAAACAATGGTTTAACAAGAAATCCAGGTAACATGATTTCAAAAAATGTGATGTAGTTCTCAAATGGGATGTGGATATAGTAAACTAGGGAAACTCTCTAAGTTTGATGCACTTTAGAGTGGGACATACATCATCACTACTTATAAAATGGCCAACTCCTTTCAGTTTTTTAATCTTGGTAAATATGTATTCAAAATTCCAGTCAATGGGTTTTATCTCAAACACTCTCATTAATTTTCCCATTGCATCTTGTAAATACTTGTGTGTTTTGTGTTTTTGTTGGAGGTCCACTCCTCTTTTTATATGTCGACCACTTATTGAGTGTCATTTCCTCAATCCTTGTGGCGATCATATTTTTTGTAATAATTTTTTGTACACTCTCCACATGTTTCACTTGAAATATGTATGATCTTACCTTTTGTACATAATTTTTTGGGGCCACTTTTAATATTACACAGATCATTTCAGAGTAGGTTTTATCAAAAAAATAAAATAGTTGGAGCAGATTTTAGTATACATTCTTTCAAAATTCCACATATCATATTCAACCAGTGTTAAGTTTATATGGATCCTAGAGGTAGGTTTTAAAAACCTTGAGATCGTTTTCTTCAAGGTTATTCTTGAATCCATGCCCAATGGATGCTTCAAGGCTAGTGTTCTTCATCATATAGAAGGAATATGTCCCATAGAGGTCACCAAAATGTTGTCCAAAATTACAGCCCATGCAATTTTAAACAACTCATCAAAAGAACTTAGCCATATTTTCGCTCAAGAAAAGTCATGAGACATTGATTCAATTTTGCGTAGAATGCATTAACTTAATATTATGTGGGTTCCCCTAACCCATGGAATAAAGGATGATCAGTTTAGATTTAGGAAAATTTAAACAGTAATGGTGCTCTGTAGAATTTGTTCTAGACCTTTGTGGCTCTAAGGATATTATTCCCTTATGGGTCAAAGTTAGGTTAGAATAACACATAGCTGCATACCCACGAAAATTTTGAGGAATCTAAAAAGGATAAAATCCACGGAACAAAGAGTGGAAGAAGTTAGTGCTTCGCAACAGAGAAAATTGGTATTTTACAGATTTGGTCAATTCCATGGAACTAAACATAATTCCTCCAAGATGAGAAGTCGTGATGCATAAAGGAACAAGTTTGGAGAATCACTGGGCTATGGAATGAAATTTATGAATAGTTAAGTTCAAAATCCATGGAACACTTACTTAGTGTTCCACGGGTTTTCTAATATAAAGTGTTCTGCGGGTTCTCAAAAAGCTTCAGAACAAAGGAAAGTGGTCACAGGATCACAAAGCCACGAATCAAAGACTCAAGCCTTCGTGGGTATTGCGAAGAATTCCCACACATCAAGGTAAGTAAGGAAGAGAGTTAATAATGTCCACGGAAGCTCTCAAGCCATGTCAAACTCTAAACCAAATGACCAACCACCCCAACCACTGAAATTTAATGAGGTAAATTACATCATTTTTCCCAATCTAATGGCATGCGATAGAATCAAGATGTTATGTTGTGGTTGTTGGCTCTCATCTAATGGTGCGCATTTATGTACTATAATAAAACTCTACAAAAAATAATTACTCCCATGCTTATACGACACATTTTTAGGTGGACAAAGTCCACTTGGGAAGTATTTTCTTCTTTCTCTCCCCTCTTTCTCCTTTCCATGAGTTCTATAAGTAAAATTTATTTCACACTTTGTAAGGGTTCTTCTCCCCATTTCATTAGCATTTTTTCAGGATCGTCCTTATGAAACTTTAAACTTCATGCATTCAACCTTTATAGCTCATAAAATCGATATTTTCTTGCCTCAACTATGCATGTAAGATGTAAAAGATTAATTAATGCAATTTTTTTATCTCTTTCCATCAAATACCTTGTGTTTTGTGTCAATATTCTACCCTCTTACATGTATTTCATATTCTTTACTTGCTTGCATTGAAATTGTATGCATCTTTACATTCATAGCCTTGTGTTCTTGCATCTGTGTCATTTGGAATTGGAGGAGTTTCACCTTATTTTGGTGCTATCACTGCCCTGTTAGCTTAGGTTTTATTTCATGCATCTTTATTTCCTTGGTCCATTGGAAATGTTAGTGTAGGTTTAGATGTAGGAGTAGTTTTAGCATTAGAAGTAGGTTGTGTTCTATGGCTTTTCCCAACCCATGGAATAGAGGAATTTGGCCTTCTTCGGAGGTCTATGTCAAGCTACAAGTCCCACACTCTGAGACATTCCCATGTTGCCCCAAAATTTTATATCTTCCATGATTTAAAGTAGGGTGAAATTTTGAGCTCCAACAATAATGATTACTAGTCTCTCTAATAAGATGTTGATGAGCTTGGATATGAATTAAATTGAAGGAATTATGTACTTTTTGTTTTATTTTTCATTTCTTTCAAGCTTCCAAATTTGTTTGGAATATTTCCTAAGAATTTTTTATTTCAAAAAATCAAGACTTAAAGATTTATTAATTTTGTTAGTTCTAATGGTATTCCACCTTCAAATTTATTGAAACTCAAAAATAAAATTTAGAGACTAGTCAAATTTTTATACAACTTGGGATTTCTCCTTTCATGATATTAAATCCCAAATCTAGAATCTCTAAAGAGATACTATTTTTAAGTGATGATGGAATTGGCCCTTGTATTCTATTACCTCCAAATTTCAATGTTTGAAGACAAACCATGATCCTAATCTCAACTTCAAACAATATTTTTTCCGGATTCAACACCTTTAGTGTTGTTGAGTAATCCCCAAAAAACTTTAAAAATATTACCAGAAAAATATTTTATTTTACAAGTCAAGAACCTATGATTCCCATTCATAAATAGAATTTGGAATGCTACCATGAAGGTTAATTTTCTAGTGAAAAAAATATGAGATGTTGTCCATTTTTTCTAGTTTCTATTGCAATGAATCCATCAAATTGAATCATTACAAAATGCAAAAAATCTATATAATATGTAACATCCCACACCCAATTTGGAATATATATGTTAAGACTGTTGTCGGACATGTCTAGATTCCGTATGAGATATTGAATTGAAATTAAAATGGGTAAATTTCCTTCCATATTACAAGATCTCAAACCTAAACATTTAAGCTAAAATTTAGGGATCCAAAATCAATTGAATTTTACTATCAATAGATTGTTACCTGAGAAATATAACTCCCTAATCTTTGTGAGATTTATAAGTAAAGAGAGTAAAAAAGTACCATATAATTTGTTTTCATCCAAGCTAAGTGCTTCAAGTGAGGATAGTTTCTATACGGAAAGTGGAATTATGCCACTCAAAGAGGTATTTATGAGATCAAGCACAATCAAGGATGAGAGGTTACCTAAAGTAGATGGCAAGATTTCCTTTATATGGTTTAACCCGAGGTAAATTTGTGGCAACTTTGATAGTCCACATACAGGTGTCCATGGAATTCTACCTCTTAGTGGGTTTCCTTAAATATACAACCTTTCAAGCCATGAAATATTTCCAACTCAAGAAGGAAGAAAACATTCCATTATATTATCATAGAGATCTAAGTATGTCAATTATAAAATATTCCCAATGGAATTTGGAATCATTATCGTTGAAAGATCAAGGATCTCAAGCTTGTGATATTTTTGTAAAATGTAATACATGTTTACTTTGAGATTGGGGTTGGATTACAAATCAAGGATCCTTAAATGTGGTAGGCTCAACAGGATAGAAAGGATGGAATCTTGGAGACTGCTATCATGGAGCTAGAGGGAGGCCAAAGTTGTAAATTTTGAAATCTATTTAGGAAATGGATGGTGAGTGGTTCATTCTCATTAAGGTAAATATGGGAGAGGGAGGTGACGTTAACAAGAGGAGATATAATTATACTAACTAAAGTCCCACACCCAATCAAGTCAAGTATTTTGATATTGGTGACGGACATAACAATATTCTCCACTATATGATCACCTCCAATTGTGAGATTCACCCCATATATCATGAGGTACTCCAAATCTCATAAATTTATAATCCATTATACGAACTACCTGATCTCCAAACCATAAATGGTAGTGATTACTAGTTTCTCTACATAAGAAACTAATGATAAGAGGAAGGGAAAGGGAAAACTATACTTAATAAAATAAATATTTTCTAACTATTTCATCAACAATGAAAATAATTTCATCCATGATCTTAAATCTTTTAGATCTCCATTTTTTGCTCAAACATAACACTCCTATAACAATTGCAAACCCAAATCCAAATCTCAATCTAAGTCCCACCTCCCAACATATATGTTCTTCCTAATATTCTTCACTTTCATCTTCATCATAACTTGTCTTTGGAGAAACAGAAAAAGAGGAACAATTTATGTTGAATTGAATTCCACAAAGATCCACATTGTTGGAGAATGAACTTTCACTAAATGTTGATAATTGACCTCCTTGTGGTATTCTTCCTGAAAGGTTATTATCAGATACATCCAATTAGCTCAAGAATGTGAGGAGTTGTAGCTCTGTGGGAATAGCTCCAATGAGATTTTTCCTTAAAAGATCAAGTGACTCCAATTGCAAAAGCTTCTCAAAATAATTTGGAATTTCACGGTTAAGTTGATTTCCTGATAAATTGAGAACTCTCAAACCAATAAGGAATCCAATATCATGAGGAATGTCACCTGAGAGGTTGTTTTCTGAGATATCAAGGCATCTAATCAATGCCAAATATCTTTCATACTCTAGAAATTTCCCTTTGGTGGTGATTACTAGTTTCTCTACATAAGACACTGATGAGCTTGAATTTGAATCATATTGAAGGATTTTTGTAATTTGTGTGTGATTTTTCATTCCTTTTAAATTTCCAAAATTGCTTGGAATATTTCCTAAGAAACTATTATTTTACAAAATAAAGACTTGAAGATTTTGCAATTTTTCTAGCTGTAATGGTATCCCACCTTCAAATTTATTGGATCTCAAAACTAAAATTTGAAGACTAGTCAACTTTTGTATCCAATTTGGGTTTTCTCCTTGCATGTTATTATATCCCAAATCTAGAGTCTCTAAAGAGCTACAATTTTGAAGTGATGATGGAATTGGCCCTTGTAGTCTATTACCTCCCAATTTCAGTGTTTGAAGACAAGTCATGCTCCTAATCTCACCTTCAAAAAAATTGTTTTCTAGATTCAACACCTTTAGTGTTGATTAGAAGTTCCCAACACTTGTAAAAATATTACCAGAAATCTTGTTATTTGACAAGTCAAGAACCTCCAAGTGCCCTTCATAAATAGAATGTGGAATGCCACTGTGGAGGTTATTTTTTGCCAGCGACAGTAATCTGAGATATTGTACAATTTTCGTTGGAAGGAATCCATCAAATAGATTCATCAACAAGTCCAAAAACTCCATATAATATGAAATATCCCACAACCAATCTGGAATATATCCATTAAGCTTGTTATTTGACAAATCTAGATATTTTATGGCATATTGAGTTGAAATGAAAAGGGGGAAATCACCTTCCATATTGCAAGATCTCAAATCTAGATGTTGAAGCTGAAATTTAGGGATCCAAAAGCCATTGACTTTTACGGTCAAGAGATTTTTCCCTGAAAGAAACAACTGATAAATATTTGTGAAATTTGCTACTAGAGAGAGTAAGAAAGTACCATGGATTTTTTTTCCATCCAAGTGAAGCGATTCGAGTGATGAGAGTTGTTCTATGGAAGCTAAGATTATGCCACTCAAACAATTATTGCTAAGATCAAGCACAATCAAGGATGATAGGTTCCCTAAAATAGATAACAAGCTTTCGTTAAATTGGTTTGACGTGAGGTAAAGCCTTGACAACTTTGATAGTCCACCTAAAGTTGTCCATGGAATGTTTCCTCTTAGTGAGTTTGTTGAAAGAATCAAGAATTCAAGTCGTGAAATATTTCCAATGGAAGGAGGAAGAACACCTTCAATGTTACTTTGAGAGAGGCCTAAGGTGATCAACTTTGACATATTTGCAATAGAATTTGGAATCACTCCTCCAACATTTGTCAGCCCAAGATAAAGCATCTCAAGCTTGTGAGAGTGTTGTAAAATGTAAGACAAGTTTACTTTGAGATTGGGGTTGGAGAGCAAATAAAGGTTCCTCAAGTGTGGCAGGGGTAACATGGTAGAAGGGATGGGACCTTGGAGACTACAATGCCTGATCGAGAGGGAGACCAAAGCTGTAAGATTTGAAATTCAGTTGGAAAATGGTTGGTGAGTGAAGTCATTCTCATCAAGGTTGAGATCGGAGAGGGAGGTGAGGTTTGCAAGAGGAGAGAGAATTGGTGTACTCCCTGAAATCCAACACCCAAACATGTCAAGTGTCGTAATATTGGTGAGGGATGCAACAATATTCTCCACCACATGATCACCTCCCATTGTTAGATTTAAACAATCTAGACTGAGGTACTACAAACCACGCAATTTTCTGATCCATTCTCCCAATTACCACCCTTCCAAACCATCATCACCGGAGACGTCCAAAAATTTCAAGCCAGACATGTTGCTAACGTCATTTGGAATTCGACCTCTAAACCCACAATATGCCAAGCTCAAATGCATCAATTTCTTGAGCATCTGAATCTCTAAAGGGATTCTAAGAGAGTGGAAGTCAATCCCACTAAGGTCAAGGTACTCTAAATGATGTAGTTGTAATAAACCTTCGAAGTACTCCAAATTTTTCACACTTAACCAAATAACAATTTCATGCAGATCAATGCAAACCATGTGACTAGTGTGGAGATGGCAGGTGATTCCCTTCCAGGAGCAACAGTCTAAGCCCTCATTCCATGATTCCAGCTGGTCATATGAATCATTGTGGCCTTTTTTGAAATGGGAAAGATCGCTTCTTTCCTCGAGATGACAAATGGAGCAGTAACAGGTGTCAAGCATGCCCAACACCAACAACATGTGCAGATTTCCCATCTTCAGATGTGGAGATTAGAGTTACTTGTAAATTGAGCGAGTATTTATAGAACAACAAATTGTGTGGAGTAATTGTTTTCAAACATGTAATACACACAACTGTTGCTATCGATTTGAGAGACTGTTTACGTAGCAGGGAAAGTAGGTAAACTCTCCAAAGCCATGATGAATCAAAATATTTGATTCCTTCATTAATGGGTCCAGTCATGTCAAAGGAACACATGCCTGTTCTCCATTGATATGAATTTTTCACAATTGTCATATGTACATCAACCTCTCAGCTCAACATAAATTACATTCAACTATTACTTATTGACTTGCATTTTCCAAAGCGTATAAGTAGTCATGCTTTTTAAATTGGACATCCATCGTCATATTTACTAGCAATTTCACATGAGTTGCATATTACGCCAGAGAGGATAAAAATGTTAAGTTTGTTAGAGTTGTAATTTACAGCGAAGTGTATGCAAACTTAATACTAAACAATTTTTTTTCTACAAAGTGAGAATAATCAAGCATGTGGCACATTATTATAGTGCAAGCTTATTTTTTAAGATTTCTTCATTTAGCATTGCTAATAATTGCCACAAGAACATTCTCCCTTTTTAAAATGAATGAAATGGTTCCCATTTCTCACAAAAAATTCTCTTGCAATAATCTTGGAGATAGTTTTTGTCGTAGTGTGGAAATGAGGACATCATGAAAGGTTTTTAACAAGTGTAATAGTGGTTCAAAGGAGGCATGTTTAACCAATCAAATGCAGTTCCTAAATTTTTACTGTGGGGGAGAAATAATTCTTTTTCCTCCACTTTCACATCATTAAGTAAATGTGTTTAATATGAAAAATAACTTGTTACTTTCATCTCTCAAGCCATGTTCTCCAACTTTGCAAAGATCTCCTCTGTCTGTAAATGCAATTTATGATTTATGATGTCTCTTAGCCTCCAATCCAGCTACATCCAAATATTTTCTTAATTTCTCTATCTTTCATCAATCCCCATATCATTTGAGCCTCACCTCACCTAGGGGTTAAATTTGACGGTCACCTATGCCTAAAACAATTTTTAGATGACAATTATTTTCAAATATTACCTTTCAAAAATATAAAATAGTGTTATTTTTATACTGGGTAAGTGCATGAAGTTGGTGGACAATTTTGTGGACATAAAAACTTGAAATTCAGGAACTGTGATCATGGAGCTGTTTTTAGCAGGCTCGGCAATAACCGAACCTAAACCCACGATCACGGTTTAGAACCGCGATCGCGGAATTATGAGACAAAAAAATCAGTCCCAAAAGTCCTCATTTTCCCCATTTTTCATTTCAAACCAGTGATTTCTCCTAGACGTTTTTCACTCAAGCTTTGTATACCACCTCAAAATTGGTCATCAAACTTCTGGATCGCGATAGATTCAACCATGCCACCAAGATGAGGAGGTAAGCCCCTTGATTTTAATCAATTTTTTTGCATTTTAGACTTTTTTTTTGCATTTTAGGTTATTTTTGTACATTTTAGGTTTTTTTTTTGTATTTTCATGGGTTTTTTGAAATGTTTGTTTATGTATACAATTTTCTTATTTTGTCAATTGGTCGGAAAGCTTGAAATCCTGTAAACCGTCAAAACATTCCTCAAAACCCTCCGAACATTCCTCAAAACCCTCCTCCACACATAAATCTCGCCTCCTGTGGCTCCTTTTGTCCCCACTGAACCGACAGGAACACAAGATAATATTGTAGGAAGAATCCGAGAAAATAAAATTTTCATTGAGAAAATTATTTAGACTATAAGACAAAATCATGCCACAAGTCCATCCTGCATGACTTTAGCCAACACATTGCAAATATTTATTGGTAAAGTCGACTCCGCAACCAACCAAATA
The DNA here is from genome assembly GCA_019776745.2 of Taxus chinensis. Classification (NCBI taxonomy): domain Eukaryota; kingdom Viridiplantae; phylum Streptophyta; class Pinopsida; order Cupressales; family Taxaceae; genus Taxus; species Taxus chinensis. The sequence continues at coordinate 59,740,372 of CM034153.1, forward strand.
CATAGATGGAATACCTTTAGAGGTGATTGTAGGCAGTGATATGCAGATAGATTTTCCCATGCAGGTTCGTAAAAGACAAAAAAAAATGGAAAAGACCTCATTTGTGCATTATTTACTGATCTACAAACCAATGCCCCCCCCGTAGCTACTTGCAAACAGTTTCCAATCCATTGGTGCCATGATGACCAAATCAAAATTTTTTTTTGGGACCGATGGTGGATGTTTTTTGATTATCCACCATGCAAAAAAAATGAGTTTCCTCTCTATTTTTTAAATAAATCATATTGTGAGTTCATGCTTAATGAGGTTCCGAATTATTTTAACTTTTCTTAGTTTTTTGGGCGAGGAGGTGGCTCTGCACAGAGTAGACCTGGTGCACGCGAAGGTCAACGAAGCATCCCCCATGCCCCAAAACCCCTACTTCCTTAAGTTATCCCTTCTATAGTGAAGGAGGTTGTGGAGATTGACACACTGCATGCATTGAGAGGGCTCACTAATACTCTGACCTAGCATACTAAACAGATTGCATCTGGTGATGTTGGTGGAGGTGCCAGTTCTAGTGCACCACACGACTGTGGATCATGTGGTGCCGTATGCACTATGGGTGTGACATCATTTGTTCGTTCATATGATTTCTTTTCTCTAGATGAGATGTTGGGGGATGTTTTTGAAACTGGTGCCACTGATATTGGTCTTTCAGAGGTAAATTTCAAATAAATATAAATTATATATATATATATATATATATATATATATACAATATTTTAATTCATGTAAATGAGATTTTAATATATATGTATTTGATTGTACGTCGTGTACGTGCATGTAAAAACTAATTTGTTATTTTATTTTAAATAGCAAGATCCAGTGAAGCAAACATCCAGCATCGACATGCTAGCTACTGCAGATGGGCGTGTTTCAAACGTAAGTTTTAAGCTGTACAAGTACATTTTTAATTTCATTTGATTGCACTCTTATTATTATAATGTTTTGCGTGTATGTTGTACATATTAACATGTTTTTCTTTTATGCATAGGAGCCTGGTGGGTCATCATCTACTCTGGGAACTAAGGCTACTAGCACGCCTCACGTGAGTTTTACACAGAGGTTAGTTTCTCTTTACACTTTGTTTCTAATTGTGCAAGTTCACGTGGATTACATGCTTTGAACCTCTATTATGTCGTGCAGTCATATAGATTAATATTGATTTGTACATGTTTTTTGTATAGCTTATGACTACTAGAGAGAATCCTCCATATATGCAGATTGTGGAGGTTGCTATAGATCCTGCCATAGCATCTACAGATCCACTAACTGAGGTATAATTTTTCAAATTTGTTAAATTTTAGAGGTTCAATATTTCTTATTACTTAAATCTACAATATATCAAATTTTGTATTTATGTGAAATATTTAATTTGAAAATTAATTATCTATATGTAGCTTACCCCTTGTGAGTCTATTGTTGTCCCTGTGATGCGTCAACGACAAATTGATAGGGATCAAGACATTGTAGTAAGATTTCACATGCATTTTAACTAAATTGTACAAGTTTCTAAATTTTTAATCTATTTTAAAATTTTGGGTGTTAAAAACTTGTTGTTTATGAATGTGCATATTAGGTTGTAGACCTGCTTAGAGATGCCTAGGTCCACATAGATTAAATTCGTCACTGCATCTCCCTCCACTACATCCCCAGGTCATGGAAGTGCTACTTATATTAGGGCGAAGAGAGGGAATATGTTTCATGAATAGTCCACTTGGATGTACATAGATATATATATGGGCCATCTGGTCCTAGTGAAAATGTTTATTCATATAGTCCATTCTATATATATAGCATTTTACGACCGCATGTGGTCCTATATGTATAAAACACTTAGTTCGAGATGTACACATGTTATGAACTTACATATTTTCAGAGACGTGCATCCAGCACACTTTGTTTGATTCTTATATAACTATGTCTGTTAGTTTTCATAAAGATATTACTTCTATATGTTTGATTCGAATTCATTGCATGTATGATATCCTTTTATATGTATGTTTTCATAACCATTTATTATTTCTAGATATGTATGTTTGATTTAAAATTATAAAACCATGTCACGGAGCACTACATGGTACAATTGTTAAGCAAACCTATTCCATTAAGAAAAACCACATGCTAGGTGAACTACAAAAGGGAAATACGTAATTTTACTTTTTTTTTACTTATAAAGCTAACACTCATCTGTTGCATATCAACTTATGCAAACATTGATAGAAATAAGCAAGGTAGAGTTCATCTTAAACTATATGAATATAACGTTACTTATGGTGCAACATTGCATGGTACAATTGTTAAGAAATTAAGGGAAGCATTTACATTGTTTTAGAGAAATTAAGGGAATCAATAGATGTACACACCTTATCTCTTTATAATTTGGTGCTATATGCCAATCAACTAAGAAGTTAAACATTCAATTTGATTATTGTTTAAAGTAGATTCACTTCTCTCTTTCATTTTCATTGTTTGTCTCTTTATTCTTGGACTTACCATCCTCTCTTTCCTTTTATTTTCTTGTACATTCAAGACTTCTTTCTTTTTCCTTCTTATTCTACCATTGTTCACTCTTTTTTCTCTTGACTTGTCTCTTGTTGCTTTGAATATCCTGTCATAAATATCTCCTCAAGCCTTTGTATTTCCTCATGTACAACAAGTATTCACTCTCTCATGCACTTCCTTTTTCCTCCATTATTCTTCTTTCGTGTTATGTTCTCCACTATGAGAATTCTTTTCTTTTCTTCATGTTTCTCATGCATGGAAACTATTTTCATCTTATTCCTTCATAGGATCTCACTTATTTGTTTCCTTCACTTCTTTTAACATGCTTCATAAGTGACTTGATTGGCCACTTCACTCTCCTTCTAAAATTCCATCCAAATATGCAAACTTGAAGCTACTTGCCTTAGTATTTTAATGATAATCTTATTCATATGTTCACAGTCTCACCATACTATTAGAAACAATGAATAAATACATTTCATTCCTTTAACGTGACTTACCTTTACTCACCACTTTTCACTAGTTCTTGCTTCACTAGCAATTATGGCTCGTTTAATTTCAACTCCATTTAGTATTCTTGGTCTATATTCAAATACTTAATCCACTATATAGCTCAAGAGAGAAAAGAAAGGACAATGATGAAGCAAACCAAGAGGACAAAGGAAAGTCCAAAGAGAACAAGAGCGATGGAAGGTAAACAAGTGACATTGAATGTTTTGAGTCCTAGGAAAGGAACGGGGGTGAGGAGTGAGAAGTCATGCCTTAGGACATCATCGCACCAAACCGACTACGTCGACACGTCCGAGTGGCTAGGTGAACGCTAAAGGAGACATGTTGTTTTAGTGCGTGACAATGTCGTTGCTTCCGGGCTACTTCGTTTGGGTGTAATCCCTTAAGAGCCCTCAGACCAAAATATCGTCCAACTTTGATGGGTGACTACTCAGAACTCCATGGCACCTAGGGATGTCTTGCCTAATCCCACACATTAGCATAGGGGCCCTCTACAATATCCTTTCTCAATTTTTTCCTTCTCAAATCGGTGCCCTTGCTGCCCTATTGTTTGCAAACGCGCAAAATAGTGCAGTTTGAGTCAGTGTAAGGCTGTCAAATGCTATATTTTGCAAACGGTGGGTCATGGCACAATAATTGAATGCATCGATACATCTTGGTGGCTAGGTGAACACTAGAGGAGATGTTTTTTTTGTGTGTGACAACATCATTGCTTCCGGGATACTTCATTCAGGTGTAGTCCCTTAAGAGCCCTGAGACCAAAATATCGTTCAACTTTGATAGGTGACTACTTAGACTCCATGGCACCTAGATATGTCTCTCCTGATCCCACACCTCAGATGTAAGGGAGCCCTCTACAATATCGTTTCTTAGTTTTTTCCTTCTCATATCGGTGCCCTCGCTGCCCTATTATTTGCAAACGTGCCAAATAGTGTAGTTTGAGTTAGTGTAAGGCTATCAAACACTATATTTTGCAAACGGTGGGTCATGGCACCAAACCAAATACGCCAACATGTCCAGGTGACCAGGTGAACAATAGAGGAGACGTTGTTTCAGTGCGCGACAAGGTTGTTGCTTCCGGGCTACTTTGTTCGGGCGTAGTCCCTTAAGAGCCATGAGACCAAAATATCGTTCAACTTCAATGGGTGACTACTCGGACTCCGTGGCACCTAGAGACATCTCGTTAAATCCCAAACCTCAGATGTTGTTTTGTGCTCTCACTGCCCTATTGTTTGCAAATGCGCGAAATAGTGCAGTTTGAGCCAGTGTAAGGTTGTCAAATGCTATATTTTGCAAACGGTGGGTCATGCCACCAAACCGATTACACAGAAACATCTAGGTGGCTAGGTGAATTCTAGAGGAGGTGTTGTTTTGGTGTGTGACAAGGACGTTGCTTCCGGGCTACTTCGATCGGACGTAGTCCCTTAAGAGCCTTGAGACAAAAATATCATTCAACTTCAACGGGTGACTACTCAGACTATGTGGCACCTAGAGACGTCTCATTAGATCCCACACCTTCAGCGTAGGGGCCATCTAAAATAACCTCTCTCAGTTTTTTCCTTCTCATATCAGTGCCCTCGTTGCCCTATTGTTTGCAAAAGCGCGAAATAGTGCAGTTTGAGTCAGCGCATAAAATAGTATAGTTTGAGCCAGTATAAGGTTATCAAACGCTATATTTTGTAAACTGTTGGGTCGTGAAACCAAATTGACTATGCTAACACATCCAGGTGGCTAGGTGAACACTAGACGAGGCATTGTTTCAGTGCACGACAAGGTCATTACTTCCGGGCTACATCGTTTGGGCGTAGTCCTCTTAAGAGCCCTGAGACCAATTTTTTTGGTGCGTAAGGCTGTCAACTTTGACAAGGTCGTTGACTACTCAGGATACTCCGTTTAGGCGTAGTCCCTTAAGAGACCTCTCACCAAAATATCGTTCCACATCTCTGAGTAGGGGCCCTATACAATAGCCTCTCTCATTTTTTTTCTTCTCATATCGGTGCCCTCCTGCCCTATTGTTTGCAAACGTGGGAAATAGTGCAGTTTGAGTCAGTGTAAGGCTGTCAAACGTTATATTTCCTGATCTCACACCTTGGCGTAGGTTGCCCTTTACATCGGCAGCCTCTCTCAATACTTCGAAACTTCTCAGAGTGGGTCGGTGAACACTAGAGGAGACATTGTTTTGCCCTATTGTTTGCGCGGAAAGGTCCTTCCTTTCGGGCTACTTCGTTCAGGCGTAGTCCTTTAAGAGCCTTGAGACCAAAATGTCGTTCAACTTCGATGGGTGACTACTAGGACTCCGTAGCGCCTATAGATGTCTCACCTAATCCCATACCTTGGTGTAGGGGCCGTTGTGGCATAGCCTCTCTCAGTTTTTTCCTTCTCAAATCGGTGCCCTCGCTGCCCTATTGTTTGTAAACGCGTGAAATAGTGCAGTTTGAGTAAGTGTAAGGCTGTCAAATGCTATATTTTGTAAACGGTGGGTTGTGGCACCAAACCAAATGCGTCGACATGTTTGGGTGGCTAGGTGAATGCTAGAGGAGATGTTGTTTTGGTGCACGACATGACAAGGTCGTTACTTCCGGGATACTTTGTTCGGGTGAACTCTCTTAAGAGTCCTAAGACCAAAACATCATTCAACTTCGACATGTGACTACTCAGACTCCGTGGCACCTAGAGATGTCTGTCCTAATCCCACACCCTAGTGTAAGGGCCCTCTATAATTTCCTCACTTGGTTTTTTCCTTCTCAGATTGGTGCCCTTGCATTACCCTATTGTTTGAAAATGTAAGAAATAGTGTAGTTTGAGTCAGTGTAAGGCTGTCAAATGCTATATTTTATAAACGGTGTGTCATGGAACTGAACCAATTACACTGAAATATCCGGGTGGGTAGGTGACTATGCTAGAGGAGATGTTGTTTTCAGTGCGCACGACAATGTCGTTGCTTCCGGGCTACTTCGTTCGGGCGTAGTCCCTTAAGAGCCCTGAGACAAAAATATCATTCAAAGTCGATGGGTGACTTAACTCAAACTCTGTGGCACCTAGAGATGTCTCATTCAGACCCCACACCTCGGTCTAGGGGACATTTACAATGAATTATCTCATTTTTTTCTTTCTCAAATTGGTGCACTCGCTGCCCTATTGTTTGCAAACATGCGAAATAGTGCAGTTAGAACCAGTATAAGGTTGTCAAATGCTATATTTTTCAAACGGTGGGTCATGGTACCGAACCGACTACACCGACATGTCTAGATGGCTAGGTGAATGCTATAAGAGGCATTGTTTTGGTGTGCGACAAGGTCGTTTCTTCCAGGCTACTTCATTTGGGCATAGTCCTTTAAGAGCCCTGAGACCAAAATATTGTTCAACTTCGATGGGTGACTACTCAGACTCCATGGCACCTAGAGATGTCTCATCATAACCCACACCTCGATGTATGAACCTTATAAAATAACCTCTCTAAGTTTTTTCCTTCTCATATCGGTTCTCTCGCTGCCCTATTGTTTGCAAGCGCATGAAATAGTGTAATTTGAGCCTAGTTTACGGTTGTCAAACACTATATTTTACAAACAGTGGGTCGTGCCGCCGAACCGACTACACCAACACGTCCAGGTGGCTAGGTGAACTCTAGAGGAGGCTTCTATTTGGTGCGTGCAAAAATGTTGTTACTTCCAGGCTACTTTGTTCAGGCGTAGTCCCTTAAGAGCCTGAGACCAAAATATCATTCAACTTCGATGGGTGACTACTCAGAATCTGTGGCGCCTATATATGTTTTGTCTAATTTTACACCTCAGGTGTAGGGACCCTCTACAATAACCTTCTTTCTATTTTTTTCCTTCTCATATCGGTGCTCTCGCTGCCCTATTGTTCGCAAACACACGAAATAGTGCAGTTTGAGCTAGTGTAAGGTTGTCAAACACTATATTTTGCAAACAGTGGGTCATGCCACCAAACTGAATATGTCTAACACGTCTGGGTGCCTAGGTGAAATCCAGATGAGGTTTTTTTTTTGGTGCGCGAAAATGTTGTTTCTTCTAGGCTACTTCGTTTGGGCGTAGTCCCTTAAGAGCCCCAAGACCAAAACATCGTCCAACTTCGATGGGTAACTATGCGGACTCCATGGCACCTAGAGATGTCTCATATGATCCTAAACCTTAGTGTAGGGACCCTCTATAATAGCATCTTTCAGTTTTTTCCTTCTCAGATCGGTGCTCTCACTGACCTATTTTTTGCAAATGCGCGAAATAGTGCAGTTTGAGCCAGTGTAAGGCTGTCAAATGCTATAATTTACAAACGGTGGGTTGTGGCACCAAAACAACTATGCACATGACGTAGGTATGGTCTTGTAAACACTTGGGGAGGAGTCATTTCAGTTCTCTAAGCTCCATGTGCTTCTGGGCTACCTCCTCTAGAGCCAAGAACCCCTTCCATGGGTACATAAATCGTTGTTAATTGTTTCTCTTTTCTTACATAAAACAATGAAAGCTTCTCTTAGCTTCAAGAATTTAAAATTCTCTACTAACAGTGCCAACCACATGAAGGTGGAAGATTTTCTAGCACCACTAACCTACATAAAAGTATTAGTCAAATAAATTTAAGTTTCAAATCAAAACCATACTAGATATATACAAGATACAGAAATTTAAAATAAAATATATGAACTTAAATCTATCTAAAAAATTTATATATACCAAAGAAATTATATCAAATAAATTATATATACCAGACATGAGCATTGAAAATTCATTCTAATGAACCATCAGGATCAGATCTACTCTAAATAGTGGACAAGATTACTTCATGATCTGACTTTCAAATCTTCCAAAGAATCTTGTTATCAGGACTTTCTCGATATCTATACAGCTGAATATTTTTCGCTAGAACTATATGTGAATACAAGAGTATTTTCTTGTGTGACTCAAAGTCTTCAAACACCCAAACAAAGGATTTTTTTTAATGGATACCATCGAAGCCAAGTTTCGAGTAACTACCACTGACCCTGTAGGATACTCAATATCTTCTCCATCTATAATAGGAGAAGTAAACTTGTTTCTTTCCTCGATGAAATGACATAAGAAATAGTTTGTTCCTTCTTCATTGTCTTCTGTCGCAATAACTGCAAACACATGTCCTACAAAAAAACAAAGGTTGAACAACTCATATTTAAATTACATATTAAAATTTCAATGGATATAACTCAATACAAAAATTAAATAAATAAGTATAAATACCTTGTCACACCAAAATAAAAATTTTGTCAAATTCCTTGGATGTAGCAACTTCATCTACAGAAACAAGTCGTAATGCTTGTGGAGGTTGATAACTAGGAAGCGGAGTTAGAGGCCTAACAAATCTATCTATCCACCCGTTCTTGTGAATCACACTCAGCAGTGACAAATTCGATACAAGATGCAAAAAAACATGTCAAATTTCTTGTCCATATGGCCCACGAAGTAGCATCTAAGCAACAAAATGAGTGCATATCACTAGACCCACTGAGTGTCATACAATCCTTGTAGTTAGCAATTTGTTGTTCCTCTATCAACCAAAAATATCTGTAAACTGGGGAACTTTCTTGAGAACCTCGGGCCATGTTGTCAATACACCATTCCACTATGCTCTTTCCATATTTTAATTTAGCACCATATTTTTACTTCAACTCTTATCTTGTAAGAGATCTTTTCACACATGCCCCTGCACCGTCATGCTCTCCTTTTCCATGTCCAGCCTCAATGAAACTCCAAATATGTTGGACACCCATCTTGATGTGCATTTTTCTTATCCAATAAAATATTTGTGCATTCTTAAACTGAGACGTGCAATTATATGACCATATATAATGTTGTTTGAAGTGGATGTACCTATTAGACAAGTTTCCATAAAATAACTGAAAACACCCGTGCACAAATTCAGTAGAATGAGTACGATCATCACTGATATAAAATTGGTAATCTCTTAAAAAAATTCGATCATTCTCTGTACTATCAAGAGAATGTAGAAATTCTATATGCACAAAAATGGAAGCTTGTACTAAGTTGTAATATTGCGATTGAACCTCCATTTGTGGTTGTAATGTGTAAGTCTTTGCAAAATCGACCACTCAAAAAATAGTACCAATAGGAAATGTGTCATTGCATATCTTGAACTGTTCATCCAACCATCGAGCTCTATGTGTATGCCTAGCATACTCATAAATAATTTCATCCTTAATTTTTCTCAAAAATTGAAAAACAGGCATTTGTTCTGTAACTAGCTCACATCATTTAGATTCTTTTCCATCTTTCAACTGATATGTAGCTGATTTATATTTATCAAACTCAACTAAAGTATGTCCTATTGTACCCTCAATTTTCTCATAGATACAACTTTCTAATTTAGGTAATCTGGTGCATGTACCACAACTTCCATCTAAACAATCCTGACTATAAAAAAATTGTCCAACTTCTTTTTCACAAAATATGGTAGGAATGAAATCCCTGGAAGATATTGGTGGAACTTGAACACCACATTCTGATATCATAGTTTCAGAATGAAAATTAAAACAAATACGTAAAAATTTATCATAATGCATCACAAATTCAACATGTTGCCTACAACAACAAGTGATGCAAGCGTGGTTGATTTTCACATAGAATGGTTTCAAACATTTCAATAAAACATGTTGACTAATTTTAATTTCCAGATTATCTTGTTCAAACTTATGAAAAAATTGAGTTTGAGTCATATCTAAGAAATGCTTTGGATGTGGTTCACGATTGGTAGAACCAACCCTCCATTTTATAACATCTCTTGTATTAGGTGAAACTCTAGTGTTATCATTCCAAAATTGGAATAACAAATTCTCTTATAGCATCAGAATCATTTTTGTCCTTACGTGGTGCTCTAGGAGAAAATGCCCAAAAATTGGCGTTATTGAGTGATTGAAGGATATTACGTCTTTCAATTGCTTTCATTAGAGTTTTTCAATTAACTTGCAAGATTCGACTTGTTTGCGTAATCAAACATTGTTTTTTTATTGATTCACTTACAACACTAGTAGCAAGTACATGACACACAATATTACTATCCCTAGTGCCTCTCTTGACACCAACAGTGTGATATGCATCATGAATGTTTTAAATAATTGTAGAGGTTTGACCATGTATATTAGATGTTATCAATCCTAAGGTGTTTAATATAGGTATCATTTTAATCAATTTCATCAAAATAACCAACAAATGACATCTTTGGGAATCATTTAAAATTTCAAAATGATTATCCCAAATTTCAATGGTTTTTCTTTTGATTTGTCATTCAGAAAGTTTGTCACACATTGGTTTCACAATGTTTTCATCAATTTCAATAAAAAAGATTAGGTTTCTTACGTAAAATCCTAGGAGGTGTTTTTGTCAAATTTTGTCTATCTACAGTTTCAACGTGAATTTCCTTATGCACATTTTCATTGTCTGCTTCAATTTCAACATTTTCTACATCACCAGTATTTAATTATTCTTCAACATTGACAGGTAAAAACATCTTCATCACGAATATTTAATTCAACTTCAACATTGAACAGTAAAAACATTACTTGGTTCTTCATTGCTTACAATAGTTGGGGTTGAAGATGAACCTCTTCTTGATTCACAAAGATTCCACATTCGCTCAGCATTTTGAATTTTTTTGGCCTCTAATTCGTTTGGTGTTTTTTTACTTGATGAATTTCTTTTTTGACTTTTTTTCTTGTCTCCCATGATTTTTCACTTCCGGTGATAAGCAAAAACGTTCAGAAAAAGATAGAATTTCGTAGTAATTCGTACAGTAAGGTTAGACAGTAAAAATCACATGGTAATTCAGACATTGGGATGTGTGTAAATATGATAACAAAAACCGTGAGCACACTTTATAAACCACGTTCATGGTTTATAAAACGCGCTCATGGTTTGTGTTATAAAAACCATGATCGCGGTTTATAAACTGCGATCACGGGTCTATTTGCTGACCCTAAGCCTCGGGAAATCTTTGTTTTTCCCCAACCAAAGCTATGGAAGGTCATTACGAAGTGTAAAAGGTAAAAAAACCTCAAATTTACTCTTCCAGAGACTTGAACCATGCTAAAAATCTGAAAACATTTCACAAAAATGGTGTCATCGCATAGGAGAGACTGTTAGCTCCATAGAAAATATTGATTTTAAAGTTAATAGAATAAGATAAATATCATTTTATATTTTTTTACTAATAATAGGTCTTTAAGACATTTTTTCCCATGAATGTTCATGTATACGTTTAAGACTGTAACTTTTGTTTTGCTTATCAAAATGTGATAAAAATTATACCATCCCAATCATGGAAAAATTCTATACACGTTAAAAAAAAACATTTGATTTCAATATTTTTTGATATAGTTATGGCGGGGAAAACAGAAAGTGCTCTGTTTTCTAAATATTTTCAGACCACTTTTATGGAAAAAATTATTAAAAAAAAATATTTCTCAAAAAAATACAAAATAAAATCCATCCCAAGATAGACAACGACATCTAACTTTTTACCAAATGAAAAAAAATAACAATATTTGGTCATTCAAATTGCGGGAAAACGAACTACAATCTTATAACTTTTAAAAAAAAAAAAAACCAATTCATATAATTTTAAGTGTTTAATATAGCTAAACTTGTTTGTTTTTTAAAAAAAATTAGAATTTTAGAAACTAGATTCCGAATGCTACGATTTATATTTGTATAAATTTTTCTACTTTTGAGTGCGTGTATTGCTAATAATCCCTACAAGTTAAGATTTCACTGTTTTTCGCAATATGACGTCCATAGAATGACCCCATATTCGTCCATCAACTTCTTGCGCTTACCCTACTATTAATAAAATATTATAAAAAAATTATTGTATATATGTTTAATTATTTTTAATATATAATAGTATATTTTATAGATAAATATATCTAAAAAATCAGGGTGATACTTAAAATATGCAAGTCATGTGTGTGACAGTCATGAAAAACATCTAAACAGCAGTCAAATTTAACCTCTGATTTCACCCGCCCCTTTCTGATAGATGTTTGAGAGGAGAAAATAAGCTTCATCATTTTTAAGATCCAAATCAAAATGCATTATGAATATAAATACTACTAAGCTTATATCCATATGTGATCTAAGGAACCAATCAAACACTTCCACATAACCCTCACAGGGTTTATGTGGAATTTGGCTCCACACCTGCCAATTGCATTGTGCATATCTTGCAATCGACCATGTCCATGCAGCCATTTTGTTTTCTTGAGGCATTTTTTCAAATAGTTCACGTGCCTTATATAATGTTCGGACTCTCTCCATGTGCTGATAATTATCATTATAGTTGCAAATTTTTGGTGACCTGAAAAACAATTAGAAATCCTTAGCCGAATATTACTTGACTGAAAATAGACACGAAGGTAGCTGCACCAGCTACTAAAAGCTCTCAAACCAGGAAACGAACGAGAGATAAAGAGCTGTGTATATACCATAATCATTAAATCTCAAGAGCTTTATGCACTTCGTACTCTCAACAGTCCATAAAGAATAAATAGACGGGGGATACTATTGCGCCTATGGAAGTAGGATATATCATTGCTTTCAACAATCCAAACCGATTTTGTATGATTTAGAGAAGATTTAATCAAAGAAATGAGAAAATTCAAAGGGCGGTCTTGATTCTTGATTCAATTGAATAAAATTGTCACTACACAGGTGCCCCTAAAAATGATCCAAAACCGAGGGGTTTCAGACTTAAGGAACAGATTAACAATTGTGCCAGATGAATTGAAGAACAACTATATCTGAAAGGAGATGTAAATTACTCAAAGACTTCAAATCCATCAGTTATCTTTGCCAGGAGATGTCTACCCCTTTTCAGGTTACATATGCATTTATACTAATTCTAGAAATACAAAAGGGCACCTAGAGGAATGTGGAAGGTCACCGGTCTCTACAGAGTGTTTCACCTTTCAAGACTTACATGTGCACTAATTTTGCGAAACATACTATTTTTAGAATTTACTACTTTTATACAACACTACAAAAATCACAATTTGGGCCCCTTAAACATGGATTTCAGGGGTCAAACTTTGTTGAAAAAATGTTCAGTCACCTTTTCATCACATTCTACGCATTCCAAGCTTTCTCGTCTCCTTTTGAACGAAGTCAATCTAAGCTACGGTGAAAAAGTTATGGTCTTTGGAAGTTGCGCCACTATAATTGCTGCCTAGATCATTCCTCCCTCCTTCAGAAGCAATTGTCCCCATTGCATTAAGATGCCCCATCAAATGTGGAAATTGATTCTTTACCTGGTATGCAGTGAGCCACTCACCTTGGTGACTGAGATTTCCTTTCTTTATCACATGATAGAGTTGAATAGGTTGTCCTCTAGTGGTCTTAGTCAAATTGTCCACAATATGATCTTCTTTAGCTGGGGAAAGACTTGCTGGATGGAGCTCAGAGATGTCCAATTGTTCTGCTATGACTGAAGTATCCAACAAAGGTAGATGATATGGCTTGAGGAGGTCCACATTGAATATGGGCTGCAGACCAAGATAGGGTGGAAGATTCAACTCGAAATCATTTTCCCTTACTTACTTAGTGAGAGTGTAAGGACCATACTAGAGAGGCTGAATCTTTCTGTGTGGACCTGCAAGCCGTTCCTTCTGAAGCCGCAACCAAATCTTATCACCAACCTAGAAATGATGTGGAACCCTGTGTTTATCATGGTGATTCTTATACTTTTTATTCATTTTCTGTAAAATGTTATGGACCTAGTGCTGAATGTGTTGGATATGTTCAATAAACCTTGTCGCCTTTTCTGCTTCACTTTTTCCATGAGGTGTGAATTCCATGGTAGGAATTGGGATGCATACATCAATGGAAGCCATAGGTTAGAATCCGTAAGAAGCTTGAAATGGACTGTGTTTAGTGGAGCTGTGCAGGGCTCAATTATATCCATGTTGTATGTATGGCAGGGCCTCGTCCCATGTGTGGGAGTTTTTGGAGTGGTACGTATGAAGCATGTGAAAAATTAGGTGATTCACTACTTCTATTTTCCCATCAATCTGTGGGTAAAAGGATGTGGACTTCATCAAATTTTTGTCTAGCATTCCCCATAAGGTGGACCAGAAGATGCTCAGGAACCTGCTATCCCTATTAGAAACAATAGACTCGGGGATCCCAAAGTTGATCCATACATGACTGAAATAAAGTTTAGCAGTATCTTCAGCAGAAATATTTTTCTTACAGGAAACCATTACAGCCATTTTAGAAAATCAATCAACTACAAAAAAAACACCATCATTCCCATGTTTCAAAGTTGGAAAACCTGAGAGGAAGTCCATCAAGACAGATGCCCAAGGCTTGGTTGGTTCTGGAAATGGTGTGTACAATCCTTGTTTCTTGTTAGTTGGCTTAGCAATTGTACAAGGAGTGCATGACTTAATATACTTAACCACATCATTCTATAGACTAGGCCAGTAGAAATGCTTCTGAAGTACTGCCAATGTCTTGCCCACACCAAAGTGCCCTACGGTCCTGTTGAAGTGTGCTTTCCAGATCATCTTCTACTGTTCACTTGTTGCAACACAGATGTGTCCCATATGGCAGAGGAGATTATCCTGTAGATAGAAATCAGAGACATGTTTTCCTTCACGGAGGGCCTGATATGTGTCTAAAAATTCAGGGTCCTTCTCATACAAACTGCACCAAATTGAAGTCTCATGTGCACAAAGATCAAGAATAGTTGTGAGGGCTGCAAATGGAGGGTGGCTTAGGAAATCTACTGCTGAATTGGCAATTCCCTTCTTATGCTTAATTATTAGGTGAAACTGTTGTAGGTATGTGGCCCATTTCTGGTGTCTCTCATTCCTCAGCTTACTCTGTGTCTGAAGGAACTCCAAAGGCCTATGGTCTGTGTGGATTATTGTCTCATTCCTCAGAATGTAGTGTTTCCACTGCTTACATGCCTGGACGATGGCATAAAGCTCCTTGTCGTATGTTGGGTACTTCTTAACTGTGTCATTGAATGTTTCACTATGGTATAGGTCGATGGCTCTTATGGGTTGGAGAGGTCAACAGAGTTAGAGTAGAGTTACTTGGTGGACAAGACAACTCATTGTTGGAAGAGTTTAGCCAAGCTAAGGGTTTACAGAAAATAAGACGGATCAATTCATGTCCATGGGAAATATGACTTGAGCAAAACGACAATGAATAGAGTGATATGTAGTAGCTAAGTGGGATCATGAGAAGAATTTGAGAGGCCTAATTATATCAGTGAATGGCGAGCTATTGGCTGAGTTTTTCTTGTAATTATCGATTCAACACATGAGTGGTGAGGTGACAAAGACTATGAAGAGACTCAGGATTATCCAAGTTGAAACCAAATCATTCGGCAGTGAGGTTTCAATTAGAGCTAACAGAGGAGTGTTGAGTTCCATCATTTACGTTTGGCGCTTGGCAGATATGGCTCAAGGTACCAAGCTCATAGGTGAGCTTAGGGGATGACATGATGAGTTTGAATGTAGCTTTTTCAAGTTTGGTGTTGTGAAATTGAGTCTACGAGGAGAACAAGCTTGTGAGAAACTGACATATTTTCGTGTCCATCAAAGTATGTAAGGAATAGCTTAGAATCCCTAAGATCGATGTAAATTTTGGATCTTAGGTGAAGATGGAGCTCAGTGAGGCTCAGGGAGGAACTAGGTTAGCTTTGTTCATTGTGGTAGGATGGAAAATATTCTAGTGTGACAGTGAACACCGATCTCATATGGGTTGACTCATGTAAGGGTGTTCGACTTAGTGCAGGATGATCTCGGTAAGAACAAAAGTTATCGAGTCAAGTTAAGACGAGCTCAAAGCCAACTAATGCATATTAAATGCCAGGGGCCTGCTCATATAGTCAAATCAAGCTCATCGATTAAAATGGATAATTTCTCAGTTGTATGGTGGTTTACTCAGTAACAATGCATTCAAGGAGGGAGATATTTCAAGCTCAATATGATAGGGGGCCAAATTTGATGTATTTTTTCAAGGAGAAAGAATACCTTGAAGCTCGAAGCTCATGAAATTGAGCCTTGAGATGGTTATCTTGGTTAGATCTAGACATAAATGTTTAAGAGCGAGCTAGTAAAATGGAAATGACGAGTTCGAACGGGTTGTAGACAGTAATGTCTCATAGGAGGAGAGTTCCATAAAATTGAGTCAATATGGAGCTCGAATGGACCAAGTTACTCACATGATGAAATGATGAGCTCATAGAACATGGTCATGGGCTCACTTCAGGATTATAAATTTGATTTGATTCATCGAATGGGTGAGAGCATGGTAGTTGTCTCAGTAACGAGATGACATGGAGGAATTTCGAAGGAATCAGTTGAGCAAGGTGATCGAGCCACACCGTCGAGTAAATGAGAATGGATCGGTTAAAGTTCATCTCGATTCATAATTGCAAAGGGATCCCGTGTGGGTGTACAACTCATGGATCAACTCAGCTTGAAGGATGAGACAACTCTCGGTAAGAAAAAAAGGAACTCGGTAGATGAGGACTTGGAAGATTCAAGGGAGAGTTGGAAGTTTTCAAGGATCAAATCTCGGCAGAGAGCTCATTTTAGGAACTCAACCCAGGGGGCTCATTGCATTTGCAAGGAGAATCTCAAGGCCAACTCAGTGAGTTGGCTCAGTAAGCCAACCACCGATTTTGGCTACTTTGACCCTATTTTCATGGCCCCCCACTTTCTTCAAGTTAAACCAGTCTTCAAGGGGGCCCACCATAATTTATTTAAATTAATATTTTTATTTAAATATTTTAATAATAATATTTATTATTATTATTAAATTTTTTATTTAAATATTCCTTTAATTAATTTATAAGATTAAGTCAACAATCCATTAATGACGCATGATGGAAGCTTCTAAAAGGGTTCAACCAACTTTTTAGTAAATGAACCATCATGTGCCTTCATTTTAGGGAGGAATTTATTATTTCTCCTCTATTCTCTCACATAAATTCTTCTATAAATGTGAGTTGCAAGCTCATTCCAAGGAATTACATATTGGTTGTATAACTTAGACATGTGACACAAGCTAGAAAAGTTGTACATATTTTCCAGATTCCTCTTTCTTTCTACAATTTTTATGGATTATGGGGACTTTCAAGCCTCTTTTCCAAGACTGTAATGGAAACCATTACCTCTTCTGAATGTAATGATGCATTGTGCATGTTTTTAAAGTAATAAAAGTTTGTGTTTTGTGACTAATCTTAGTCATTTCATCCTTCTATACTTCTTTGTGACTTTTTCATGCTTGTAGGTACATTGTGCAAGTTCAAGTTTCTATTGTAGGTTCTTAGAGTTCTATGCTTATCAAGTGGTGGATTATTACATGCAGTTGAGTTATGGTGCTTTTTCACCCTTCTCAGGTTCATCCTTCTTCACTGGAATATTGATAGATTGTTTTGTCTGATTGATTTTAATAAAGGGAATGCATGCTTCCTAGTCTGTGGTATTTTGTTACCCTCTCTAAGTTGTAGTAGCTGAAGCTGACTTATAGTGCACAAAACCCTCTTCAAATCAACCCTTCCTAAGTCTAGCAACACCCTTTATTTGGTGCATCACCATCCCTAGTATAGTTTTATTTCCTAAAAAAATCTTTCCCTAAAACCCATGAAAATGTTAACATAGGTCTAGATAATCATTTTATTGCATTAGGAGTAGTATATCACTTAGTTTAGGAAGAGGAATCTGGCCTTCTGCAAAGGTTCACCTCGAGCCCAAGTCCTACAGTTTGAGAGGTGATCCCATGTTACCCAATCACACTGAACGTCCTGTTCACATTCTCGCCATTCGGAGGGTGCAGTGATATGATGATAATAATTTTTGACACACTAGGTGGGACGACAAGAGTCATATCTTTCACAAGTGTGTGTATTGCGTTCACTCCATTTTATTAAGTTGTTTTGCTCTTATGAAATTTCAGCGTTAGGAGGTATTCCCATGCACAACTGGTGACTCCGGTTGTCAAAGTAACCCACTCTCTGAGTTGCAGACTTTCATGTTTACCCATTTCCATCTAGTTCTTCCATATCTTTCCATTCTTCTCTCATTTATGAAGCAACACAATCATGGCTTCATTTCCATAGTGGGATTCCCACTTGCAGCAATGACGACTTTTTCCATCTTCAGGATATTATAATCCAACTCCAGAATGGTTTCATGAAGGATATTGATTTGAGAATGCATGTCTACATGAGAAATATGCAAATCAATTTGGTCATCCAACAAATGGGGGCTACTGAAGGAAAATGGCATATATATTTTGGAGTCTATCCTACACCTGAAGAATACCACTTGTAGAAGAAGTTTCGAGAGTTGGAGTATAACATCATGTAAATAAGGATCAATGAAATGAAAAATGCAGCCCATATTGGTTTCAACATTCTATACCCACGGACTAGCCCTATACCACGTGAGTTTAATCCTCAACAAAAGCTTCAATTCATAACAAAGATAATGACTCAAGTTGGAGAATGGATCATGAAGAGGGATGCTCATGAATGTAATGTTAGTAAATCCTATTAATGGGATTTCCCTGTATTACTAGCTATCAACCCTCTTCCTATGTCTCCATCCATGCAATTTTGACTTGAGTCCCATAATCGTAACCTTCTAGCTGTAACCCCTTTGGTGGAATTCACTGCTTCATTTCCTATTCCTCCATCCCATCATGTATCTTCCATGCCTCATTCTTCTAAATTTTAGCTTAGCGGATATATAGAATAGGGAACTAAGAACTAGGCATATAGGATGGATCCCAGTCTAGAGGAAGAGGGCCATATCTATATAGATCTAATGGCAGGGGGGCATCCCTTCCTCCCCTCACTATAGATGGGATTGAACCCCTATCCATCCCCCAAAATTTGGCTCCCATATATATTTATAGAGGGGGGGGGTTGGTTATAGATTAAGGGGTGGTCGAGCAGCCCATCCCATATAGATATTGATATCTTATCTAGCGGCACCCCCCCCCACTATCTAGATGTATATAGATCTCCCAATCATGCATAACTATGAACTATAGTCTAGATAGGGTCAGTATCGAGCTTCCAATATAGAGTAGAGTAGGTCATCGGGAGAGCCATATCCATATAATTGTGCTCTCAATCAATTAATTGAGTCCCCCAGGGGGCCTCGTCCTCTAGATAGACAAGATATAGAGAGGGGAGGGTCAATTCCCCATACCATAGATCCCCTAGAATTTCAACGGGCCTATATATCTATATATCTCTTGTATGTGGGAGGGATTCGAGGGAGATAGATATGGTGGTGTCGGAATAGATCTCTATATAGGTGTCGGTGTATAGAGATGTAGTTGGTGTCTCAATGTTGGTTCGGTTGTACTCTGACCATAACACAATTGAAAAATCCATGATATACTTTTGTAATTAAAAGGGGTTTGTATATATATATTGGTTGTTTTTGGAGGTATGCACTTGGGATGATTCTAGGTGCAGTGTATCCCCTTTGGCTATATAATCATGCGGTTCTTGGAAATGTAAAACCCAATTTCCTCCATAAATTCTCTAATCCAAATGGAAGAGAAGTTACAATATTTCTACCTCTTATCATTGGAGGGACCCGGCTAGAAGTCAACCAACAGTATTGACCCCAACCTAACCATCAAGTCCCCATCTAATCTCAATATAGGGCTAGGGCACTCTATGCCCATTAATCTATTCTCTTCTCTAGGGAATTTTGGCCAAGATAGATAGGCCCATATCTCCTCTATAGGGATAGGGGTCTCCCATAGAGTTAGTTCTACCCTCAGCCTCCCATATCTATATAGCCCTATAGAGAGTAGAGGAATATAATAGAGTAGATAATAGAGAACTGGCCTGGCCCTATCTATCTAGATTCTGTATGGGGAGTTCCTTCTTTTCTAAAAGGGCCATCAAGACAAGAAGCTGAATCTCTTCCACTTCTTCAAATAGTGAGGGAATCAGTTGAATCCCAACCCGCTCCTCCTCTTATAGTCCCAAACCCATTTTGGGAGGAGCATCGTAAAAAAATGAGAAAAAGGGGGCAGTATATGGTTAAGGAGACTAGTAAGGAAGATCTTGAGAAAAAATTGAAGGAGTGGGATGCAAAACTTAACATCAAGAAAACTCCACTTCTAACCAAATCTTCTTTCAAATTTGAGGCTCAGAAACAGGTGGAACAAATTAGTTTTGTACCAGAAACAAATCCATAACTGAAGGGTGAATACCATTAGTTTACCTATTCAAAATGTAATATTCATATTGGTACCATATCATCAGAGGATGTTAACTCACCACAAGTGGAAAAACCAATTGTAGAAGAGCAAGTGTTAGTCTCAAATCTGTCAAGAGAAAAACATGTGCAAGTTGAATAAGAAATATTATCAAGTGTACAAGGTAATTGTAATGAGTGCAGTGATCCCAATTGTCATGCATGTCAAGAGCTTACAGAACTTTTGGAATGTTACATTATTTCTCGAAGGTCATTACCACATACTATATCTAGTCATGAAGAGCTTCAGGTTGTGAGAAAAGACCATGTAGGTTCAGAAGGGTCCTATGCAAGTTCAAAGGTTTCAAATCCTTTATCCTCTCTACCTTCTCAAAAATCAACATTTTCAAATGAATTTGATCATTCTAGTTTCATGTTTGAGAATGAAGAATATCAAGGTGAAGGAGGTTCTAGTTCGGAGGATACTCAGATTGAAGAAGAATTCTTTCCACAACCAGAGAATAAAGAAGCAAGCTATTTTTAGGATGTGGAGGAACTGAATCTCCCATACGGCTCATTAAACAAAGAGAAAAAGGAGCACATGGGGAAGACTGAGTTAGATTCAGAAATATTTTGTAGAGATGACATCATTGAAATTTTATTTCTCTCAATTAGGGAATCTAACTTAGTTTATGAACCAGTGATGATGGAAGGTTTTATTTTG
This sequence comes from Taxus chinensis, assembly GCA_019776745.2. Lineage (NCBI taxonomy): Eukaryota > Viridiplantae > Streptophyta > Pinopsida > Cupressales > Taxaceae > Taxus > Taxus chinensis. Next base: position 59,761,395 of record CM034153.1, read on the forward strand.
AAGAAGGATAATAGTGCATGTCAATCAAAGGAGGAAGAATTCTTAGATGAGTAACACATTTTAAAAATTTATAGCGTTTCAGCATTGGAGACTGCAAACAATCCAATAGAGATGCATGTTGTTGAATAACTCTTTGTTTCCAAGGAAGAAAATGTGAATGAAGAAGACATCACTTTCATACCATTTATTCACAAGGATGATCAGTTATTTGTAAATGGGTAACAAGAGGGAAATCAAATCCTGCTCAAGCATCTTTTTCAAGGATGTCTTCATCTAGACTTTCTTGTTAAAGTTGAAGTTCAGAGGAGCATGAATATTCAACGGGTTAGACCATGCCACAGAAGGTATTTGGCTTCATTAAATCCATGGGAGAAGCCACAACTAGTCACATTCAATTGAGAATGCAAGGATTAATTTTACAACCCTAAGGATCATTTGCTATGTATCTACGAAACAAATTCAGAGTGTATCAATGTATTACTTACCTATGAAAAGGTAATTGAAACTAACACCTTAATATTTTCAAAACATGAACTAACAACACAATTATCATCATGTTAAGAGCTTAACAAGACTAAATACCAACATTATGCATTAAAACTTGAAATAGAAATCAAACTAATGTGTTAAGCATTTGAATCTCTACTCTTTAGATCACCAAAAATACTAAATGAACCTAAATAGATCCATGGCAATAAAATTTGATTGTTTGATCTTCAAGGGTTTGGGAATGGAGGCTCATCAAAGTATGGCTACAAGACCATTTTTATTATCTCCATATGACCCAAAATCTTGGATGGATGAAATGCAAGAATGATGTTATTAGCTCAAATGAAATATGTTCTTAGATAAAATGCCTATAGATTAGCTATAAACATGAAAGGTGTGTATAGGTGTAAGAAGAAAGGTAAGAGGATGTCTCCTTATATAGCCCAATGCATAAAAGAATCTCTACATCCCTTTACATGTGGGATAATAGAGAGGTTGGGTTAGTTGTGGATAAAGGAGGTTTAGAAAGGGTTGAGTCAACCTTAGGAGAGTTTATTTTGTCCTTCAGTGACTCATGGGGTTTGAGGGGATTTATTAACTAACCAAAGTGATTAATTAATAGGTGTGAAAGCTTATAAATTATTTTTAGAGGAATAGTTAGTATGATTTATGTTATGAGAGGATTTAATCAAATAAATGATGATTTATTGATAAAATAGAAGATATAATTAATTAATTAAGAATAATTAACTAATCTAGATAAAAAGGGGGATTAATTAATGGAAGGTCATTAATTGGCATATTTTTTAGATAGAATAGTTAATCAATTAACACAATGTAACTAATTAATGGGGATAGAAGAGAAAATGAGCATTTATTGATGATATGTCATCAATTTGTGGGAAAGGATATAATTAGTGTAATTTTAAGTATTTAAATTTCTCGAGCTAAATTATAGGTGTCTACACAGAGAAAATAAAAGAGGAATTATTTCTCTTTCTAGTTGATGCCTTGGTGAACCAAGTGGAGAATTGGGTTTGTTTCAGTTTTCCACTCTCAGTCTCAGCCATTTTTACTAGAAAATAATTTGCATCGCTGCCCATTGTGAGGAAAGGGAGCTATTTTGAATAACCAGTTGCAGGGTTTTTTTAACTCACATGAGCGTCCAGTTATCGTAGAGTAGACACAGGTTTGTTTTCAATAGAATAAGTGTCTGGCACACCCTACATGTTTCAATTGAAGCATGTATGGTTTTCAATTTTAGTGTGTGTTGTTTTAGGTTGTTGCTATTACACAATGTATCGAAGGTGGAAGTTTTTTAGAAGAAGCAGAGTTCAAAGTTTCAAGAGAGTTTTAGTATTTCTAATTCCTCAAAATGCTTCATTAAAATTTCCCAGTGCTTTGTAAGTGTCAAACATTTTTTATCTTGAAGTACTTTTCCTACCTAGTGTTACCACAAAGTTCAAGATCAATATTACCAAGGAAGATTTCGGGATTTATCACAGAAGATCAAATATCTTTCAAGATTACAATATTGACTCCATGCCCAGTGGATGACTTAAGGCTACCAGAATCATGCTTAGCAGGAAATCATCCCTAAGAGGTCACCAAAAATGTTATCCAATTTTGCCACTTGCAAAAAAATTAGACAACGAGGGTCTATGGTACTCTACAATTTAAAAAGGGATCTTCATGAGGCATTCCAATATGTTCTGGGTTAATTTTATGTTTAGGGAGTTTTTCGTAGTGTTCCGTTCAGTTTTGAAGTTTTATTAATCTATTTTCCCCTTTACATGCCTTGGAGGTCTCAAGTCTTCCTAGCAGGAAGATTGACCTTGGTGGGCCACTTTCAAGTCACCATGGTAAAGAATTGATCAAATTTATATCCAAGTTTTTAGGTGACTTACTATGATTTCAAAACCGATTGATTCACGGAAAAGTTGAAAATTTTGGAAGTAAGTTAGTGCAAAGCTTAAAGATTTGTCAAATAGGTCACAAGAGGCTTTGGGCTTGCACAACTCACCAAGGAACTCTTCGAGCTACTCGACAAGTTGGATCCGTTTCATTAAAATGATCTAAAAAGTATGTATTATGGGAGTCAATGGGATGCTCGGCAGTGATCGAGTCAGTCATTCGGTCACTCAAGGGAATCAAGCTACATCAAGTGATGGCGAGATGGTATTCGATGTCCCGGAATCAACTTACCAAGTCGACAAGATGAAATTTGGTATGTACTTCCGAGGAGAGTGTTAGACAATGTAAAGATCATATCGATCCAATAATTTAGTGAGTCACTTCATGTTTCATTGGTGGAGATGTTTTGCATTGATCTAAACATGAAGGAGATAACTCGAGAGTTGTGTACTCAATGTAGGTTCTTTTTCATGGATGTAATCTTAACAAAGTGTTCAAGTATGGTCTCAAAGGTGTTCGAAAACATTCACAAGGGGCTAATCTTAGACTAACTCAGGTTCCTAGGAAGTACGTGAACTCGTTGGCTTCCTCAATAGAGTGACTCGGAAGATGAACTAATCTTGGGACAGAGCGTAGGAGTAGGTGACCGAGTTATTGATGTATGAAAATTGTATTCGGAAAAAGCTGAATTAAACGAGACATGGCTCGGTCTATAGCTTGGCCTCACTAAGTTACGAGATAAAAAGTAGGTCCATGAAGGGGCGAGCTAATACCAAGCTCAATGGAGATGAAATAAATTTTGGAGGGGCTCGAGATAATAAGCCACAAGGTGCTTAATTGGGCCATGGGATACAAATAAAAATCTTGGGATAGAGGGAACTCACCATGGCGAGTTATGAAAATATGTCACAGAGAGCAAGCGTGGTAAGTTTTTGATTAGTTGTATTGAAAGGAACAAGTTGACATAGACATGGGAGGATGAGCTCAGATCTTGAATCGTAAATGGGATCAACAAAATAAGTTCACAGTAAAGCCAAGTTGGGGTTTTTTAGATGGCGAGCCAAGAAAAATGTTCCACGTTTGGGGATCTTTGAAGATCAGTGGCTAATGGGAGAATTGATGCCATTCGTCCAAGCAACATAACATGGGACCAAGGGAGCCTTCGGGTCCCAAGATCTAGAAAACCACTTCGCGGTGATAGTGAGGAACATTGCCATGTGGAATTTTGTTGATGGCAAACCAAGACAAGGATTTAAGGTTGGGGAAAATTAGAAAAATATTGTCATGCGGGAGTCTGAGTTGGCTAACCACTTGGTCAATACAAGTAACCTTCTAATGGTCAAGTGACCAGATGGGAGCCCTTCTTGGCTAGTGGGAGTTTCAGGAAGGAGAATAAGTTAAGGAATACGTGGCGATTCATCCTCATGACACGAGATGAAGATTGACTCATGAAAATATCTGTGCATGTCTGCAAGTGACACCGAGTCATCAGGTGATCATTCTGAGCAAGGTGGGTGGCATTTTACATAGAAAATCCAAATACCTTTTGACGAGTTCATGAGTAGTTGAGGTGGTACCAGTTTAGTTGCAAGAGATCCGATTTAGAAGATTTGGCATCAAGGAAAAAAGTGGAGCCTCAATGTAGTAAGTTTGTAGGTGGTATCTAAGGTAGATGGCTTGTAGGGGTTGTTGAGAAAAGCTAAGTCAAAGAGGAGTTACTTTGTGGACAAGACAACTCATGGTTAGAGGATTCAAGCCAAGCTAAGGGTTTTCACAAAATAAGACAGATCAATTCATTTCCATGGGAAATTTGACTTGATCATAACGAAAATGAATAGAGAGATCAGTAGTAGCTCGGTGGGTGCATGAGAATAATTCAAGAGGCAAAACTATGTCGGTGAATGGTAAGCTATTGGCCGAGTTGTTCTTGCAATTTTTGAGTCGACATATGAGCAATGAGATGACGAGGAATATGAAGAGACTCGAGATGAGCCAAGTTAAAACTAAATCACTCGGCGGTGAGGTTGTAATCAAAGCTTGCATAGGGTTGTTTAGTTCCATCGTTTGAATGTGGAGAGAAAAAAATATGCCTCAAGGTATCGAGATCACTGGCGAGCTTAGGGGATGACATGATGAATTTGAATGTAGCTTTTCCAAGTTCGGTGTTGGGACATTGAGTCTGTGAAGAGAATAATCTCATGAGCAACTGACACATTTTTGCATTAACCAAAGTATGTAAGGAATAGCTTAGAATCCCCTAGCTCAATGTAGCTTTGGGATCTCAGGTGAAGATGGAGCTCAGTGAACCTAAGGGAGGAACTAGGTCAGCTTGGTTCATTATGGCAGGATGGGAAATATTTCAGTGTGACAGTAAATGATGAGCTTGTGTGGGTTAACTTGTGTAAGAGTGTTCAGCTTAGTGCAGGACAAGCTTAGTAAGGAAAAAACAAAATTGAGTCGAGTTACACCAATCTTGAAGCCAACCAATGCATATTAAACTCTAGGGGACTAGTCGTATAGTCGAGTTAAGCTCATCGAGTGAAATGGATAATCGCTCAGTTGCATGGTAGTTGTCTCAGTAATGATGCATTCAAGGAGGGAGCTATTTCGATCTCATTATTATAGGAGTCCAAAGTTGATGGATTTGTTCAAGGAGAAATAATACCTTGAAGCTCGAAGCTCATGGATTCAAGCCTTGAGATGGGTAGTTCGATTGGAGCTGGGCATAAATATTTATGAGCGAGCTATTAAAATGAAAAATGACGAGTTCAAACGGGTTTTAGATGTTAATGGCTAGCATGAGGAGAGTGCTATAAACCTGATTCAATATGGAGCTCAGAAAAACCAAGCTACTCACATGATGAAATCATGATTTCACCAAACTCGGTGGTGGGATCACTTCATGATTATAAATCTAAGTCGAGCCATCAAATGGGTGAGAGCATGGTAGTTGTCTCGGTAATGAGATGACGTGGATGAAATTCGAAGAACTCGTCTGAGTAAGTTGATCGAGCTACATGATCAAGTAAATGGGAATGGATCGGTTAGAGCTCATCTTGATTCACAATTTCAAATGGAACTCGTGTAGGTGTACAAGTCATGGAGCAAATTGGATTGAAGGATGAGACAGATTTCGGTAAGAACATAAGGAACTCGGTGGAGGAGGACTCAACAGACAAAAGGGAGAGTTGGAAGTTTGTGAGGAGTAGAGCTCAGTCGAAGATCAATGGAGAGCTTATTTTAGGAACTCAACATGGGGAGCTCGATGGGTTCTTGAGGAGAATATCAAGGGAAACTTGGTGAGTTGGTTCGGTGAGTCAACCACTGATTTGGGCTGTTTTGAACCTATTTTCATGCCCCCCCCACTTTCTTCAAGTTAAACCAGTTTTAAGGGGGAGACACCATAATTTATTGAAATTAATATTTTTATTTAAATATTTTAATAATAATATTTATTATTATTATTATTAAAATATTTTATTTAAATATACCTTTAATTAATTGAGAAGATTAAGTCAACGGTCCATTAATGATACATGATGGAAGCTTCTAAATTGGTTCAACCAAATTTGTATTTAATGAACCATCATGTGCCTTCATTTTAGGTGGCAGTTTATGATTTATCCTCTATTCTCTCACATAAATTCTTCTATAAATGTAAGTTGGAAGCTCACTCAAAGGTGTTACAAATTGGTTGTAGAACTTAGACGTGTGACACAAGTGAGACAAGTTGGACAAATTGGAGGGCAGTGATTTGGCGATAACACACATACTTATATATTCACAACATAATACCAAAGACAATGTAATAATACATTATAACAAAAAACATGTTAATATAGAGACCGATCCTTCATTTATCAGAGTATACGATAAATATTAGAATTTTTAGCCCCAACACACCATGTTCATCCCTACTAACCTTGGAAATCCACACTAGATCATCCATCTTAGCAATGATGTAATTACATTACACGCATTACACACTCACTACAACAAAGATATACCACATATAGAAATCCACTCATACTCACATATCCACATACTCACTCCACTTAGATCTATTCACTAAGTCTATACAAAAGATGTATCACACACATATATAGGGTGGGAACTTTTCCATCACTAGTACATGTTTTAATTCTAAGAATAGATAATTCCTAAACATAGGTTGCATGTCACTAAACTTGTTCTTTAGTCTTCAATCCACGAATATCCTTAGGAATATTTATCCATGCACTATAAATAGCCTACTTTTATCCATTCCCACATCCTATATTTAGATTTGTTCATGCATAAGCTATATCTACCGTGTATGTTCTTATATCTTCTAGTGGTGTTTTATCTTTACATAGTCTATATTTGGACTTTCATTGTCAATCATGTTATCTCTTCTTTTCTCTATTTATAGGCCCTTTAGAATTTTGGCTAACTCCTTTTATTTTTCCCTATGCATAGCCCTTTACACCCTATTTACTATTAACCTTGCGCAAACCTTAACACATTTTTTCTATACTTCTATCATTCTTTTTATCATTAATACTTTTAGTTCACGTGTGCCCTCTTATGTGTGGTCTTCATCCTCTTCCCGTTGCTTTTACTTAGCTACTTTCTCAGTCCAACACTTATTTTTCCACTCCCTATATTTTTCCACCCTTCCTCATGCAGGGGTTTAGAGGTCTTAGTAACTGATTTAGAGGATGGGTAATTGTGTGACATATAAACTGAAGAATCTTTGATCTTTTGAATAGATGACTGACAGTGAAGGTAGGTATTAGGAATATCGATGTAAATAATTCATTGTGAGTAGCGTGTATCTCCTATTTGAATGTCCATAAAATATTTTAATTCATGTGAGAGGTCAACCTCAACATAGACTCGTTTCTAGGGCCGAGAACTGTAAAAGTGTTGCAGCTCCGTACATACAACTCACCCAATAGAGGAGGTGCTTTAATGAAGGAAGTGTATGGAGAGGGGTAGTAGGCCAGGGAATTCAACCCAGATGGGAACTTTGAGGGCCGTGAATTCAAAAACAATAAATTCCTACATCCAGGGGAGAGAACTGGTAAGGAGTTACAAACATATCATGTCGTAGAATGGTTTAGAATAGTTGGGGCATGTGAGGGGTTAGAAAACTGAAAAATAAAGAAACCTTTAGTCAAGTTTTGAACACTCTCATGCATGATGCAATGAGAATCTTGGGGTGAGCTAACCCATGATTTGAGCATGCTTTTAGAGGCTATTATCCACAAATTAGCCGACAAGGAAAATTTGTTCAAGCCATTAACATGTAGTATTAAATTTAGAAATAGATAAAACCACATAGGAGGAGATATACTACCTCGTGGAACACTTTTGGGAAACCTTCTGAGAACATTTATGTGGTGTTTCCATTTGTCGCAACTCCACTAGCTCCAGGCTTGGCATCATTTTTCAGGCTTGAAGTGGAGGGTGCATTATATAGGCAAACATAGAGAGTGGAAAACCCTAGAACTTAAAAATAAAATTACTCTCCTGAAGATCCCAAGGTAGCTGTGGAATGACATTCGAGAAAACCTATTTTACTTTTCACTATAGATTGTTGATCATTTTTTCCCCTACATTGAAAATCATAATATAAAATAGTCCAACGTATTATAACTTGTTTTCCCACTTTGATCATCAGTTTCTAAATTTCCATTTACATAATGTGTGCATGTATACTTTGCTTAATACTAAATCAAAAGAAGGAAGAACTACCACCTAAAATAGTTCTACAATTTAGCTAAAACAAAGCATAAACACCATCAATATAGAGAACTAAGCAAAATCTAAACTAACATTATAACTTTGAAAACATGAGATCAAAACTATGCATGCTATTTTAACATCTCTACTCTCCTAGATTACCAACAAGAATGAATAGACCTATTTAGCTACAATGGCAATCAAAAATTGCTTTGTTTGATCCTTAAAGAATGCAAGAATAGGAAACTTTAGCTCTTAACAATGGTGACCTCTCAAGAAAACAAAAGGCAAGCTCTTAGTCTCTTTGATATATGCTTTGCATTTGCTCTCTTAAGAGTTTAGGTGTAGGTATAAAGGTAGAAGGAGGGCTCCTTATATAGCTCAATGGATAAAGGAAACACTTCATCCCTTTGCATGTGGGATAGAGGTAAAACATGATTAGGAATGGATAAGGTTGCTTTATTAAAGGTAACCTTATTTTAGAAGGGTTTAATTTATGTTTAGCAAGTCATGGGAGTTGGGGGGTGTTTTAATTAATCAAAGGTGATTAACTAATAGGTAGATGTAAGATTATAGAAGATAATAAGAGGAATATTAGTACGATTTAGGCTATTAGAAGGGGATTAATTCAATTAAATATTGATTTATTGGTTAAATGGAAGGGAAAACTAATTAATTAATAATAATTAATTAGTCTAGGTAGAAGGGGTGATTTATTAATGGAAGGTCGTTAATTAGGGTATTTGTTGGATAGGCAACTTAATTAATTAGCTTAGTGTAATTAATTAATGATGATATGAGAGAAAATGAGTGCTTTTGATGATATGTCATCGATTTGTGATAAAGACAATAATTAACGCAATTTAAGTATTTAAATTGCTTGGGCATAATTATGGGTGTCTACATTTGCCCCTCTTTGGGGTGGCGTAAGTGACGCCACTTCAAAGATAGTAGACAAGTGGAATTTTGAAGAGGTGGAAGAAAAATTAGTAGAAGTGAGAGATGCCCCCTCGAGTTTCGATGGGGTGATGAAAGAAGACGATCGACGATCGAAAAAGGTGAGAGATAGATAGAAGAATGGGAAGAGGCAAGATGCCCCGGTAAGATGGAAGAATAGGGGTGAGAGGAAAGTGGTGTAGAATTAATATGGAGGAGGGGAGAGAAGAGCTTAGCCTCTAGCTGCTTCGTATTGGAACAATTTCGGTGTCATCATATTGCCATAAGAGCTATGTCATCGGTCCTTATGAAAAACATAAGCTTACGACAAAGGTAGAATGACATGAAAAACCATACTACGAACGATTGTCCATTGCTGAAAATACCAACTCCATGCAACATACAAAATGCAATGCAATACGAGAAAGTGAAAGATGCCTAACTCCATGCAACATACAAAATGTAATGCAATACGAGAAAGTAAACAAGCTAAACTAACAGAGAAACATAATATAATGTTTTTAATATCGAGCTTCAGTTACAACCTGTGCAAATTAATGACAAGGGTTGATGATGGTTCCCCAAGCAAGGATACATGCGAGGGGAATAATGGAGGACACTCGGGTCCGATGGAAAAGCAATGTGCACTACAAAATAGTACCAGGAAACTCATTGTGCCCCAGAGTACGGATGAAGTAAGAAGCCTATCTTTTGTTAATGGAGGTAGATCAAGATGATTCGCAAGTCACACACATGAATAAGTGAGAACCAAAGAGTGACGTTTTGTAGGATGATTTTCAATTTTTAGAAGTTTTCTAAAACATATTTGAATGTTTTTTTGATGATTTTTTTCTCTAACATATTTGAATGTTTTGGTTGATTTTAAAAGTTTTATGAAACTATGTACAGGAAGACGAGAAAGCATGGATGCCCCCAGCAATAGATGGGATGTACAAGGGCATAAGGCCATGTCGTACCAGAAAGGTGAACATGAAAAAATGTCCCAACGATAAGGTGGGAGTATTCAAAGGTAAACTCTTCACAGGTAGAAGTAGGACCCAAGGCCATTATGGATAGGTTCAACATGATGATGAACATAAACCAATGAAATACTGGGAAGAAGCAAGGATACCCCTAGTGTAATTTGGCCTAAGAGCACGTGATAGAAAGGAAGGAGAAGATTTTTTTGTGGAAGGGGACAAAGGTTTCCGCAAACATGGAAAACAAGTAAACTTATACACATGGATGTTCTGAACAAAGTAGAAGAATGATGTGAATGATATGAATGTAGCTTAGAAGCCTCGCGGCAAGGCATAAATCGTGAGACGAGATATGGACTAGAGTAAGAGTCTGAACAAGGTCCAAAAAACACACTTGGTAACATACTAATCCTGTTTACTCATAGAGATCCAATGTGTGCACATGGAGTTTACTACCTCTTGAAGTGAAGATTTAATAGACAACAAGTGAAGAGACCCTAGCCAATGTGTAGAAATGATTTATTATGAAAGAAGATTTTGTTAATGGATGGTGAAAGGATAGCCGTACATTGCTCCACTGCCAGCCAGGCGTCCATAGCCCCAACAGAGATGTATTTGATTATAATCGCAACATTGCTCTATTGTCAGTCAAGCATCCATAGCCCCAATAGATATTATTGGAAATACCCCAAGAGAGAGTTATATATGAATTTGATTTTGCTTTGTAGCTTTTAGCTTTTGATTTTTGATTTATTTTGATTCTTTTTCTTTCTGAAAACTTATTTCAGCTCTCTTGTTTACCAAGGGGTTAAGAACCACTGATGGCTTGATGGAAGGAGGTGGAAGTGCTTACGATGACAACATTGGCTAGTGTCAACAAATATGTCCAAAATTTCTTCGCAACAAGTTTATTATATGTTTGAATGTGATATGATCTCCATGATGTCAGTCGTTCTTTAATTTACCAAGGTGATAAAAGATCAGGGGCAAACAAATACCATAGAGATAAATGTTGCAAAAATGTGTGCGAATAAGCTAACCAAAATATCACCGAAGGGATGAAAATGGTAGGAAGACTTGTAGAAGAATAGCAAGGAAGGGAAGAAAGAAATATCCATGTGTACGCAACACCTGATTACAATGTTTGATTTTTGTACCTTTGATTTTTGTTGTTTTTTTTTCTATTATTATTATTATTATTTTTATTTTTATTTTGTATTTTTGTATTTTTGCATTTTTTTTGATTTTTTGATTTTTGATATTTTATTTTTTTTGAACCGTTGTTACTAACAAAGTCACTCTGTGTGATAGGATCCAACAACAATGTTTGCGACTTCCTTGATAAGGGAGACTAAGCGTGTTTGTTTATCAAGAGTCGTGTTTTCCCCAATCTCGATGATCATGGTGAGTTCACACTCAACAAATGACTGTGATTTATCCTGAAACATGGATTTTGTTTGTGGGAGCTTGAGTTCCCTATCCATAGGTTTATGCACTTTGCGCCATACTTGATGGTTATGTTGATGTGCGTTCTTGAATGGCGCTTGATTTACAACTTTGAGATTGTTCCAGTTGTTGGGGGATTTTGAGCTCTTGGAAGTTTTGACCTGAGCTTGATAATGAACCTGTTTGGGTTTCTTATAAGCTGACACTTGAATTTTCTGACCTCGAGAAGGAGAAGAATGCAAATATTTACGATTGATGATAGGAACGATAGAAATGGTAGTGGGCTTGCCTCAACCATTGATAGAAGAAATATGTGATAGATGAAAAGGATACGGTCCAAGAATTGAAGAGGATGGGCTACCAGGAGGTGAGCCATGGATAGAAGGTGAAAGGCTACTAGGATGTGGCCCAAGAATAGAAGAAGAAGGGCTAATAGGACGTGACCCATAAATAGAAGACGAAGGGATACTAGGATGTGGCCCAAGAATAAAAGAAGAAGGGCTACTAGGACGTGACCCATAGATGTAAGATGATGGACTACCAGGATGTGGCCCAAGAATAGAAGATAACGGGCTACATGGGGGTGATCCATACATAGAAGATAAGGGGCTAGTTGGAAGTGCCCCAATAATCGAAGATAGTGGGCTACTCAAAAATGTACCACAAATAGAAGAGAGAGGGTTACTAGAAGGTGACCCACACCTAGATGAAGATGATGGGCTACTTGGCGCTGACCCCACCAAAGATTTTGATTGAGGAATTATGATAGACGAAGAGCTATTGGGTGATGAGAAGATAGGCCATGGATCTAAGCAAGACCAAGGAGTTTCATCACATAATGAAGAATGTGAAGATGGAAGAATAAGAGGAGAATCAAGTTGCATGATCTGAGGCTCTTCCTCCATTTCTTGATCAAAGGAATCAACCTTTTCCTCACAATATACAGACGCATCAAAGTTTAAAGAGAATCATTTTTTGTAATCTACTAAAGGAATATCTTCATATGCCCCTATAAATGCCCTGATTTTTTATTCATTCTGAAAGAGATCAATCGGTATGAGTTGTTGATCGATCCCTAGGGGTTTATTGGAAGAAATAGGTTCACTTGGTGTGGAAGGCTTAGAATATGTTTGATGATTATTTATAGAAGAAGATGATGTGAGGGGCGAAGAATATGTGTAGCTAGATGTCTCAGGAGTAGAAGAAGGTGGTGTAGACCTACCTATACAATGGTATGTCGTATGTAAAATAGTAGGATTAAGTCCAAAGTCTGTAGATTGTGACACATGGGTCGATTCAGATGTTTGTCTCGAATGACTTTGAGTCACACGAATCTTCACAGAAGGAAGATTCTGTGGGGGTGATTGATGAAGAAGGTCCTACAAAGAAGGGGAGGATGGTGATTCAAGCATCAAATTAAATGAATGATGACAAGGGTTTTGTGAAGAAAGAGAGGACTGCGATTCAAGAATTGTATTATACTTCTGATTGGAGGGATTTGGAGTCACGTGTATCTTCAAAAGAAGAAGACATCGTTGGGGTGACTGATAAAAGGGATCCTGCGAAGAAAGGGAGGACCATGACATAAGAGTCACATTAGATGATTGATGAAGAGGATCTTGCAAAGAAAGGGAGGACCATGAATTAGGAGTTGCATTAGATGACTTAGGATTCAAATTAGATGAATCCAAATAGTAGTTTGGATCTGAATCCTCAAAAGAGTCAGAGGAAATATTTGGATTGGAATCCTCAGAAGAAGAGGAAATGTTTGGATTAGAATTAGAAGAAGAGTGGGGGGAACTCAAATAATAATTCGGATCAGACGTGTCCAAATCATACCACTGACTATGAGATGAAGGTGGGTAACAAGTTACCCGTATGGGCTCTCTAGCACAAAGAATCAAAAGAGGTTTAGTTGTAATGGGAATCTTTTGCTTTGAATTGCTAAACCGAGGTTCCATATTTTTGTAAGTATGGGGAACCACACGATAGTCAGTCATTTTTGGCACTGTTTTATGCACAAATGTCTAGATTTAGATAGTGTGATGGAGCTCCTTCAAAGGGAAGGAAGTGACATGTCGATTTGGGTAGCATAAGGATAACCAACTAGACATTTCCTAAGTATTGATATACGTGCATGATTTTATAAAGAAGGTCTAAGGAAAATAGACATCGTGATGATGCAATATCGATGAGATCGAGAGGGATTGTCCTAGAAAATAAGTTTTCTAAATGAATAATCACAAGGAACAATCATGTAAGTGTGAAACACAAAGCCAATCAACAAGGAAATACACCATATGAAAATGCGATGCAAAGATGATCAACACGATGTTTTCACTTATGCCAAGTTCAAGGAAATGAACAAAACGTAAGTAAAAACAAGAAGTCAATGCGATCTCCCAATCAAGGTATATGATGAGCAAGCTCAAACTTGATTAAGACCTATATCTCAAAAAGTGCCAATTACAATTCGCGAATGACACAACAATATGACCAAGATATTTTAACCCACTTTGCGAGAAAGTGAAGTATTGTTATCAAGGTGTTATTGATATAACACACACAAACGGAAACACCTAGCACTCTTTTGAAATCGAGGTAATAATAAAACCGAACAAAAAAAATCTCAAAGTATAGCTAGGAATAGTTAAGAATGTGTGCAGCGTAACCATACAATATAGGTATTTATGTCAAGTTTACAAGAAACAAGACGTAAATATCGAAATTGTAATGATACAAGACAAACAAGCTAACTCCTCTATGGAAGTCTGTGGTGATGAACTACACCTAACTATAATGAAGATCTTGACATGGGTATCAAGATCACAATGGCTACCAAATGACGTGAAAATGACTCCTCTCACTTTAGACGTTTAACTAACCCAACCACAAACATAGATGGTCGTAAACGAACATAAAAGTGAGAGAAACAGTCGAATGGAAACACAAAGGTAATCACACCTCTTTTGATCAACAAAGTGTCAAAATAATATGAAGGAAATAAATCAAGAAAAATGACGAAAAATGCTAGCCTCACTTCGACAGAGTTTTACCTCGCCCTAAGGCAAGTAAAAATAAGGTGAAAGTAATACGTCACGCGTTACTCAAAAATAAGGTTCATAACTCAACATTGTTTTAAAATGGTCAAAGTGGGCTCCTGGCCAAAGTATATTCTCTTAGGTGGTTCTCTCACCCTAGGTGTTACAAACTTTCCACGAGCGAGCACGATTTACCCAAAAAGTCACACTGACTAGTTTGGGAGTATCTCGGCTTTACTTTACCCCCTTCAAGAACAGTAGGCAACTAGTGCATCTATGTGTACTATCACTGGGGTAGCTACAATGAACAACCTGTAATGTTATCTCACAAAGGAATCACTAGTCAATTAGGTAGTGTGGAGCACTTCCCGTTTTGTCCACAAGGTTCCCTCTTGCGTGGACTACTTTGGGGTTCCTGGAACCACCCCTATTGTTATAGCTTAAGGCGTTATGCCAAAGGGGTTATGTTCTAGTTGAACGGAGAGGGACGTACCCTTTTCCGAAACCTGCAATACAGTGTTTTGAATATGTTGTTCTTTTTATCTTGTTTAATTAGGTGTGGTTTTCTCGAACACCTTTTGGCAACCTCTATAACAACTATATTAGTAGTTTTTGATTTTGTTTTGATTCCTTCTTTCTTTGACAAGCATTTTTAGGTCCTGCACTCAAGCGTTAGTAGTTCTCCAAGAAAATCACATTATTGAAAAGAGGATTAAGAGTTGCTTTTGATTCTCAAGATCATCCAAATATGCAAGAGAAGAGCATACACAACAAATAATCTAACTAAAAAGTAAAGAAAAACTTTTCAATCAATGAACCATACAAAATTCTTGATAAATGTTCATTCCCTTAAACCAAAAGTGAAAGATACTAAAGTTGCTTTTGATTCTCAAGATCACCCTAAGGTGCAAGAGAAGAGCATACACAAAATTTATCCCAACTATATAGAAATGCAAAACTTCAAATCAAAGGACTATTGAAAAATACTTTGTAAAATGTTCATTCCCTTAAACCAAAAGAGAAAGATGAAGTTTCTAATTTACCAAATGTTATAAAATGAAGACTAAAGTTGCTTTTGATTCTCAAGATCACCCTAAGGTGCAAGAGAAGAGCATATACAAACTTTCTCCCAACTATATAGAAATGGAAAACTTCAAATCAAAGGACTATTGAAAAATTCTTTGTAAAATGTTCATTCCCTTAAGCAAAATGAATAATCAAATTTCTAAGTTTAATCCCAATGTTAAAAAGATATAGATCAAAGTTGTTTTTGATTCTCAAGATCACCAAAAGGTGCAAGAGAAGAGCATACACACACTTTGGTCTAAATCGAGGAAGCATGGAAATACAACATTCATCAAAACATTAGACATGTTAGAAAATGACCAGTTTTAAACTAACAGAAAAACTTGTAATTTATGTAAGTATAAATCCCAAATTTATGTTTTCATTGCATATTTAACTTCAATACCTTTCCAACACAAAAAAAATGTAGTCATTTCTAGTTTGGGAGCAAAATTTATGGCCTTCGGAAGATGGGTTACACATATGCTCTTATGCTCACGGGTATGCACTTGACATGCACTCAAAAAATGTCAAAAAAAACGTCTCTTAATCTACAAAATACGTAAGTTTTTCCAACCAAGATTCAATTTTGAAAACAACCCATCACATCCATATATGAATAGAAGACTCAACGCTATCAAACATTAACATACATGCTTAAGAATTTAAAATTTTCAAGAAATTGACAAAACTAGCATGTAGAATGATGAAAAAGTAAGCTCTAAAAATGAAAATATGATGAAATCTTGAAATTTTCTCACCAAGATTAAATTTTGACAGAAACCCACCACATTAATATGTAAATAGAAGACTCAGCACTATCAAACACTAACTTACATGCTCAAGAGTTTAAAATTTTCAAGAAATTGACAAAACTAGCATGTAGAATGATGAAAAAGTAAGCTCTAAAAATGAAAACATGATGAAATCTTGAAATTTTCTCACCAAGATTAAATTTTGACACCAACTAACCACATTAATATGTAAATAGAAGACTCAACACTATCAAACACTAACCTACATGCTCAAGAGTTTAAAATTTTCAAGAAATTGACAAAACTAGCATGTAGAATGTCGAAAAAGTAAGCTCTAAAAATGAAAACATGGAGAAATCTTGAAATTTTCTCATCAATTCCAATTTTGACAGCACTTCACCTCCTTTATACCTACAAGGAAGACTCAACACATGTAAACTCAACAAAACAAGTTAAGAAAAACAAGTTAGATTAATATGTGTAAAAGAGGTTTAGTAACCAAAAATGAAACTTAACTACAAAAACTTGAAATTAAGTGCAAAGGACAATGGAGTAAGTCCCACCGAGCATGCCAAATATGTGCATGTATACTTTGCTTAATGCTAAATCAAATGAAGCAATAACTACCACCTAAAATAGTTCTACAATTTAGCTAAAACAAAGCATAAACACCATCAACATAGAGAACTAAGCAAGATCTAAACTAACATTATAACTTTGAAAACATGAGATCAAAACTATGCATGCTATTTTAACATCTCTACTCTCCTAGATTACCAACAAGAATGAATGGACCTATTTAGCTCCAGTGGCAATCAAAAATTGCTTTGTTTGATCCTTAAAGAATGCAAGAATATGAAACTTTAGCTCTTAACAATGGTGACCTCTCAAGAAAACAAAAGGCAAGTTCTTAGTCTCTTTGCTATATGCTTTGCATTTTCTCTCTTAAGAGTTTAGGTGTAGGTATAAAGGTAGAAGGAGGGCTCCTTATATAGCTCAATGGATAAAGGAAACACTTCATCCCTTTGCATGTGGGATAGAGGTAAAACATGATTAGGAATGGATAAGGTTGCTTTATTAAAGGTAACCTTATTTTAGAAGGGTTTAATTTATGTTTAGCAAGTCATGGGAGTTGGGGGGTGTTTTAATTAATCAAAGGTGATTAACTAATAGGTAGATGTAAGCTTATAGAAGATAATTAGAGGAATATTAGTACGATTTAGGCTATTAGAAGGGGATTAATTCAATTAAATATTGATTTATTGGTTAAATGGAAGGGAAAGCTAATTAATTAATAATTAATTAGTCTAGGTAGAAGGGGTGATTTATTAATGGAAGGTCGTTAATTAGGGTATTTGTTGGATAGGCAACTTAATTAATTAGCTTAGTGTAATTAATTAATGATGATATGAGAGAAAATGAGTGCTTTTCACGATATGTCATCGATTTGCGATAAAGATGATAATTAACGCAATTTAAGTATTTAAATTGCTTGGGCGTAATTATGGGTGTCTACACATAATAATAAATATTTCAAATTTCATTGTGTTCTTTTGATACAATGTGATAACCCGAGCCCAATACACATGATTTGAATTTAAGAGTGTGGTTGTTATTTTCCATAAATTGATAGTTTATTGTAAGATTAGTGTGGCATGATGTCTTCAAAACACACACACACACACACACACACATTTATAATCCTCTCATACCATCACATCAATGAGAATGGGCCAATCATGATTAGCTTCCAATATTGTTAACTTTGTTTAACAATATAAACATGAATATAAGGCTTTATGTGGGCTTGTTGATGACCTAAAATACTACCTTTACCTATTATATGTTCGGTGTTTGCAAATTCATATTTTGAGTTTTTTTTTATAGGTGTGAAGATTAAGATGATAAATTATAAATTATGTTTTAAGTCCTTTAAATGATTTAATATATTTTTAAAAAGAAGGATATTATTAAATAAATATTAAAAAATACTCAAATAGGACATGTGTATTTGGTTCACCGTGCCTTAAAATTTGATTAGGGAATTGATTAGAATTAAAGGCATTTCCTAAAACTTATATTTGTTATCGTTGATATCAAAAGTTGGCTTGAATTGATCACATTCCCTCACCCTTATCTTGTGGTCTCTATATTTTGAATCAAATGTTGTATCTATAAATTCTATGTGTAACTTAGCTACAGTTCATTCGAATGTGAAATGGAGAATCTATTTATTTGATTGTCCTCTTGTTTAACTACATGTCGATAATGTATATATGTAAATAATCTTTCCTTCTATATTGTTTACCATATGAGTTAAAGGACCTTGCATGACGTTATATTAAACATGTCGAGTAATTAGTTTATTATTCTATACGCATTTGTTGCAAGCGATTATTTTCTAAGTCTTTCTCTTCAAGCATTTCTAAAGTATTCATATTTATAGCAAATGTAGTTGATGTACAACCTAATCACAACCGTTGACTTATTAGTATGCCATAAGAATGAATAATTCCCCATGATTCATTGTAGAATTTCCATTTCTTCATGATGTGGTGGCCATTATGTCTACACATATAAGAATTGAACCAACCATCATCCTATCAAAAAGAAAAAGACATTATTTTGCACGCCCACCGGATTGGTATAAATCAAAAAATCATCTTCCAAAAACACCATAAAATTTAAATCCCTACCTTGAGATCTATAAAATGCAATAAAACCCACGAAATTTGAAATTTCCATATTGTTATCCAAATAATGGCCCAAGTTATTTGGACAACTTGTATTCAAATTCTGCCTTTGTGGTTCTACATTAAAGGTTACGCACACTTCAGTTTTCTTCTTTGGCACATTCTCTTGGTTGCACTTTCCTCGTGTGCCCTTGTGCACTTATCCTTTGCTTCATCCTTTCATTTTCCTTTTCCTCTTTATTCCACTTTTCCTCATACGCACCCTTTGCACATTCACCTTATACCTACCTATTCATATGCCCTGTGCGCACACCCTAAACTTGCTTCAAAATTAGCTAAGTTCCTAGACTCTCATGTGCCCCACACATTAATTTGTAATAGTTGTACCTTGACTTTATGTTCCTTCCTCAAGTATTTCTCCCAGTTCCTCCCGCGTGCATCACCTTTGCATGTGCCTTCCCTTTGTTTTACTTTTGTGCCTCATTAATTTGTGTGCCTGCCTTTGCAATTTCTTCTGTACCATCTTGTGCAACATCATCACATGATAATCTTGAGTGTGCTACACGCAAAAAATCAGGCATACCAATATGGTGCCAAATCCTGATGACAAACCAAGGTGTGACACGTGGCTAAAATGAAAAAATATAACCTGCAGTTAGCCACTTTTTAGTCAATCACCACGTGTCACGTGTCTTATGTGCCTAGTTAGCACTGTGAATATTCTAACAGTCATAACTTCTATCCTAGTGCTTAGCTCCTTGCGCACCTAGAATTTTTGGAAAGCTACATGCTAGGCTATTTAATTCAAATTTCAGTGGGATTTCGTAGGTGAGAAGATAGAAAACGTCTTTCATGCCATCAATTCAAGATCTGATTGCTCCAACTGTTAGGTTAATTATTATTTACCTAATATTTTAATTATGCATTTTATAATTAATTAATCATTAATTATTTATTTATTGTTATATGGTTTTTAAACCATATTTGTCTTTTATTTCTAAATGTATAATTGTTATAATTGTTATAACAATTATGTGCTTCCCGGATGTAATATTAGAAGCAGTTGTGAGTTTGGTTTTACCTGTGCAACCTATTTGTTTTTCTGCACATGGTTGTTCAATTCCTATAAGAAATGCAACACTCCATTGTAAGAATGGTTGATTGAGATTAATAATATTTATCAGGATTCCGCCATTGTTGCTCAATCTAAATTTTTTACTAGAGCGTATTGAACCTCCTGGCAAGGTTAAAGAGGGTTATAGAGGAAGGAAAAGTCTTGGAGAAGAAATTTGCTTCACTGGAGAGCCAGTGTTGCCTCCTGCAGCTTCCCAGACCTCCCTACAGTCTCACAACCGCCTATGTAATTTCCAGGTAAATGTAAAGCAAATATTTTTTGCCTTGGTGCCTCCTGCACTAGGAAAAATTTACTCCCTGGATGTTTTTTTAAAATATATATATTTTTCCCCAAACAGGGGTTTTACATCAGGCCTCTACATTTAGAGAACTATGCTAAAAATTTGAGATTATTTTTTTTATTTTGGAGATCTGTGTGTATGTGAAGCTTCTCACCGGGTTGCTTAAATCTTTGCCTCTAACCAAGCTCTCCATAGAGCTCTGAAACCGAGTCGAAGACCGGGTTGGGTTATCGATTGGCAAGTTGAATGTATTGAAGGCTGAATGGCACTAATGGTTTGATCCTGTGTTGATTGTGTTGAGCCATTACAATCTAAGCCATTTGCTTATTTGGCCAAGCCCGACACATCTCCAAGCTCACGTACTTCTCCACGCCGTACCTACACAAAGAAACAAATGGTGGAAACTTTTAAAGAAAGCAGTTGAGGCTTCTCCCTGCACAAAAGCACCTACAACCATAGCCAAAAATGGTGAAGAAATATCGAAGAAAAAGCAAGCAACTAACCAATAAAAAAACGGTGGATAGAAAGTGGTGGCCAACAAAGAAAAGGCATTCAAAATCATAAGGAGTCTTAGATCCGCGTCTTCCGAAAGCCCTAAACTCATCCTCTATGCATGCATGCCATGCAGACTGCCATCTCATCTTCTAAGTCACATTTTTTAAAAAGAGGTGAGTTGTTTTTAAATATATTCATACAATTTGCTTCATTTTATAACTAAGCGCTCATAAGAGTCTACACGGTTAAGAGGAAAGACTTAGAAGCGAGAGGTTTGGGTTTCAAATACCACCCCCAACATGAACTTTTGAATTTTGAAATTTAGTGGGAAAAATAGTGGAACTGCCAAATTTGGAGGATGATTTAGCGGGAAAACCCTGACTAAACAGTTTAGTCATAACTAAACTACCTACTAAATTTTTAGTGAGAAAAACCCTAATTTAGTGTTAAAAAAAAATTCTCCTAATAGGCCTGGTTTTTGATTTCGAGCATTTTTTGTAAAAGCATGCCTATCCATAAATTGCATTTTTAGCTATATTTTTGCATTTTTTTTGGCATAGTGGGTTATTTTGGGCTCTAGAGGCCACCAAGGCCCGCAAAACAAAAACTTTTTACCTGTCATTCAATTTTTCTAGATTTTAGAATGTAATTTGTATACTTCAGTATATTGTACTAATTTACAAGTTGCCATAGTCAACTACAAACTTTATAACTGCTCAGAAATTGGTAGAATATTGTAATAAAAAATAGTCAAAAATTTGTTATGAAACACTCACAAGATCCTAGATCTCATTCGCAGCGTTCAGTATATATGGTGCCTTTGGGAAGCACTTACGGGTAAATTTTTCACAACTACTACTGCACTTAATGCCTAATATAGCTACAACAACGTCATTTGGGCATCGACCCTTTAAATCAATGAGTATTAATAAGGTCACAATGCACACACTATGAGCCATCCCATCCATTTGTGAATGATTGCACGACATAAATCCAAACTGAGAAATTATCCAAGTATATAGCAAAGGTACATGCATGTATGATGATATTTATTTGAGTCAGTTTCAATAATCACACAGACCCCTTTCAATACAGTCTTGGTACCACATATTGAATCCTTTCACATACGTTAACGTCTCTTTCACGTACCGTCAGGTATATCTAAAGGGTGAGCTTCTTCCACATACCGAAGGGTATATAGGAAGGGCACGTATATAGAAAGGTTTGGTATATCAGACTGACGATATATAGATTGGGAGACCTAATACCTGGAGTTATAAGAGCCAATCCCTATCATTGATCTCTGCAAAATGGGCACCAATGCCCCCAATTTTTTTCTTCTGGATTCAAAACTACTCAAAGGTAACAACTATGCTGTATGGAAGACAAAAATCAAGACACAGCTTGAGTTTGAGGAGATCTGGCTTGTTGTGGTACTCTGACCAGATCAACAACTAATACAACACAATAGTGGCAGTTTGATGGAGTAGATCAGAAAGCCAAACTCATCATCTTGTTGGGAGTGTCCGATGATGTGCAAACCCACATTTGTGATGTGACAATAGCCAAAGAAGCGTGGGATAAGTTGAGCATAGTATATGAGGCCAAGAATAAGAATGTTATACTAAATTAGCAGAGTCAGTTACACACATTGAAGTTCAAGTAGAATGAGAAAATCGAAGCTTTCTTAAGAAGGGTTGCAGAGTTGAGGGCTTCACTTCTAGCCCTGGGAGAAGCATTCTCAAATGATTCTCTCATTCCCATTGTTTTGAGATCACTCCCCTCTTCTTACCACATTTTTTTTACAACACTAAACATGTCAGATACGACCGTTAGTTTTGACAAATTGGTAAACTTACCGCAACAAGAGGAAGCCATACATAATAAGGATAATGAAGAGGAGAAGGCACTTTCTTCACATCAAAAATGGAAAGGAAAAGGTAAAGGAAAACCTAATTCTTATCAAAATTCCCAAAATCAAAATTAGTAACAAGGGGACAGACAACAGAAGAAGCAATGCTCAATCTGTAAAAGAGGACATGACCTAAAATATTGTTGGTATAATACTTACAAGAAAGGTTCATCTAGAAAATTTGGACCTCAACAACAACAATCTTACAAGGAACATTATAACAACAATCACGGGAAGAAAAAGGGGAACTGGAAAAGAAGACTCCATCAACAAGGTAATATTGTTGAGGAACAAGAACAATCAGATAATGAAGACTACTTGTATACTGCTCAATCAAGTGAACCATCCACGTCATCTAGTGATGTCCGGTATGTTGATTTGAGAGCCACCCGACACATGACTGGCCATAGAGATTTGTTTACCTTAATGAGGGACACACCTTTGAAAAACCATGTTTTGTTGGGTGATGATTCTTCATATTCAGTTAAGGGGATTGTGAACATTTCTCTACCCCTTGGTTCACGTAACTGCAGACTATCAGATGTCTTATATGTCCCTGGGTTGACAAAGAATATACTTTCAGTCAGTCAACTCCTTGATCATAACCTACAAATTGAATTTGATAGTCATTTCGAGAAGAAAACGTGTTTGATTCGAGACAAATCACAAGGCTCAAAAATAGTTGCAAAAGCCTCCAATGTGGGATGCATGTTCCAACTTGATTTTGTTCTCAGAGATGATCAAGCACTTATGGCTAAGAACTCCACCTTAGCACAATTGTGGCATCGTATACTTGGTCATGTAAGTTTTAATTATCTCGAGACACTTCACCAGCGTAATATGGTACATGGGCTACCATATCTTCAGAAGGATACAGACAAGTGGCCTCACTACCTAGCAGGCAAACAACACTGAGCTTCATTCCAGAAGAGTACATTTCAGGCTCATGGAAAACTTGACCTGGTTCATACCGATATTTGCGGTCTGATGCAACCAAGTCATTCTGGGTTCCAATATTTCATGCTTTGTGTTGACGACTATTTAAGGAAAATGTGAATTTTTTGTCTTCGCAAGAAAAGTGAAGCTTTTGAAACTTTCAAAAAGTTCAAAGTAGCAGTTGAGAATGAAACTGGTCATCACATCAGAACTCTTCGCTCATATTGAGGGGGGAATTCACCAGTGACGAGTTCAAAGACTATCTACAAAATCACAAGATTCATCGACAAATTCCTCCTCCACACACACCACAGCAGAATGGTTTTGTTGAGAGAATAAATCATACTATCATGGAAATGGCACGATGCATGATCGATGACTCTGGAATTGTAAAGATATTCTAGGTAGAAGCAATAAAAAAACAGTATACTTGTTGAACAGAGTGCTCAGAGTTTCTCTTGATGGAGTAACACCACAAGAAGCATGGTCAAAATGGAAACCATATATTTCACACCTCATAGTATTTGGGTACAAAGCAAGCATGCACATACCCAAGTGGAATAGAAAAAAATAGATATGAAGTTATAAAAAATCCTCTTCATTGGGTAGAGTGAAGATAATATTGGGTATATATTGATGGATCCTAAGACTAGAAAAGTCTACACCAGCAGAGATGTTGAATTTTGTTAGAAGAAGGAAGTAGAGTCTCCTACTCCAAACTCACCAGATGTAGATTTTTCACTAGTTGTAAAAATTTAAGATGATGTTCCCTCAGATGATGAAATTGATGATAGGGATGATGGTGTTGATTAGATAGAACCATGAGCCATGAGAAAAGTTCAACATATGACCAAGTGGTGTACTATCACATTATGAGATGTAAGAATGGATGTTGCACTAGATACATCCACCCCTGGACCATAGACTCGCAATAAAGCAAGAGAAGAAGTTAACTTTTATTTGATGAGTAGAGTTATTGAATTTGATGAGCCCTCTACAGTCCAAGAAGCCCTACAGTCAAAATATTGGAAAGATACCATGGACTCTGAATATCAGTCAGTAATGAAAAATAACACTTGGCAACGTGTCGATCTTCCACCAGGGAAGAAACCCATTGGATGCAAATGGATATTCAAAACAAATTACAAATCATATGGGACAGTGGATAAGTATAAAGCGATACTAGTAACAAAGGGATACGCACAAAAAGAATGCATAGACTACGAGGATACATTTGCTCTCACAACTAAGATCAAAACAATCAGAATGATCTTTTCTCTAGCTGCACGGTTTGGTTGGAAAGTCCACTAGATGGACATAAAAATTGCCTCCCTAAATGGAGATTTATAGGAAGAAGTCTACATGACTCAACCTAAGGGATATGTAGTACCTAGTCAAGAACCAAAGGTATGAAGACTCAGGAATTCTCTGTATGGTCTCAAACAGGCACCCCGGGCATGGTACATCAAGATTTATGAGCATTTCATAGAACATGGATTTGTTATAAATCCATACAATCTCAGCCTTTACCTCAAAAAGTAAGGGGGGAGATTGTGATTTTCATTGTCTATGTCGATGATCTAGTCATCACTAGTAGTTCAGTGAGGATGATCGATGCAATGAAGAAAGATCTTAATCGATTGTTTGACATGACCGATCTCAGGCTGATGCATTATTGTCTTAGATTGGAAGTATAGTACAAAGAGAATCACATTTTTGTTTCTCAAATGAATTATACCAAGATAACGCTCGATAAATTCAGGATGATAGATTACACACCTATTTCCACACCCATGGAGAACAAATTGCATCTATCTCGTTCAGATCCATCTCCTGAGGTAAGTGCCACTCTCTATTGGCAGTTGATTGGGAGTCTCATTTACTTGACCTACACTAGACCAGATATCAACTTTGCAGTAAGCTATTTATATAGGTTCATGCAAGAACCCAAATTTTTTCATTATAAAGCAGCAATGCACATCTTAAGATATCTCAAAGGATCAATGGATCTTGGTCTAGAATACAAGAAGTATGACAACTTCTTCTTGACTGGATATTCGGATTCAGATCATTTAGGTAACATTGATGATAGAAAATCCACTTCTGGATTTGTATTCTTAATGGGATCTGGACCAATATCATGGGAAAGAAGGAAAAAAAACTTCATTTCTTATTCTTCCACAGAAGTCGAGTATAATTCTATAAGAGAAGTTGTATGTGAAGTGATTTAGCTACATCGCATACTAGAAGGAACTGGAATACCACAGGACAAACTGACCACCATTTATGTTGACAATGAATGCGTTCTCAAACTTGTTCGTAATCCAGTGTTTCATGAAAGAACAAAGAACATTGAGTTAAAAGTTCATTTCATACGCGAACATGTGTTAAAGCACAATATCTAGCTTCAATTTTGTCCAACAAGTGAACAATGGGAAAATATCTTTGCAAAGTCACTTGCACGTGAAAAGTTTGATTTATTCAAAGAGTTCCTCTCCTCATCCCTTGAGATAATGCATAATTAAGGGGGGAAATGTTAGGTTAATTATTATTTACCTAATATTTTAATTATGCATTTTATAATTAATTAATTATTTATTGTTATATGGTTTTTAAACCATATTTGTCTTTTATTTCCAAATGTATAATTTTTTATAATTTTTATAACAATTATGTGCTTCCCGGATGTAATATTGGAAGCAATTGTGAGTTTAGTTTTACCTGTGCAACGTATTTGTTTGTCTGCACATGGCTGTTCAATTCCTATAAGAAATACAACACTCTATTGTAAGAATGGTTGATTGAGATTAATAATATTTATCAAGATTCCACCTCTATTGCTCAATCTACACCAACTACTCGATTCACTTCAGATATTGACCCCTTTCTTCTACAACATGCCAAACAGACATGGAGAAGTGGACTTGACAGATTAGTAGACGGATTTGCAGGCATTCATTGCTAGTGGTCAAGTGTTCAAATTGACCTTCCCTTTTTCTTTTTTTCTTCTTTTATGGATTCATCTATAAATGTAAGATCTCAACTCATTGTAAAGGGTTGGATATTTTGCATTCTCTGGTTTTTTCTAAAGATCCTATATCTCTACATTCTGAGTTGTAGACCTCTAGATCTAGTTTGTCCATGTGAATATCGGCATTCATAGATCATTTTAGCAAACTTTGCATACTTTAGAAGTAATAGAAGGATAATTTTGTGGCTATTTTATGCCTTAATGTGTCTATATTCTTCTTTCTTGCCTTGTTTTCTCATTATGTGTTTTTTATGTCACTTTAAGTTCCTTGCAACTCCATTTTTTTTGGTTGTGTTTCATGAGATTGATAATGTGAATGTGTTCTAGTTTGTTCTATGTGTGCCTAGCCTTCCCTCACACTTTCTCCTTCATTTTTACTTACAAAAGATATTGTTCATCCCACTTTTTTGGTGTTATTGCCTCCTTTAGTTTAATTTTCCTTTTTGCTTATCCTTCTATCCTTGGTCCCTTAGCTTGTTTAGCTTAGATTTCCATTTCAGCATTAGGAGTAGAAAAAGGTAGAGGAACTGACCTTATCTGAAGATTTGTCTCAAGTGCACAAGGTCCCATAACTTGGAGATGGTTTCATTATTGTTTCCAATGACTCGGTTCCAATAGATCTGAGAAATGGGTGCATGTTTGACAACCAACAGTTTTTGGCACACATGGTCAGACTAGATTTGAATGCTTATATTTTAGATTGTAAAGTTTGGTGTGTGACTTAGTGATTTCCAGCCTTTGGAGGTTTATTTCAACACATCTAGTGACTCTGAATACTCAGATCTACTATTTTAGCAGCTAGAGCACCTTTTATGAGAAGAGTGCATACAAGAAAAAGTTCTACAACCAAAGAATATTTCAAATACCTCCAACTTTCACCAAGAAACATATGCAGTAGAGCTCCCGCACATGCATCCCCATCTCTAGCATACTATGCACATTCCACTCTTCGTCACAATAGACTAGTGCAAGCTGTCATGGCATTACCACCACCTCCTCCTTCAAGCAAATTCTCTAGCTTCATTGGTGGAATCCCTCTCATTGTCAATACACAACATGACATGCCATCAATCATGCTCAAGAGTATCCCATACTTCATGGGAGAAAATCAAGTCACCCCTATTGATCACATTCAAGATGTGACAAATGTTTTCTCTAACTATTTGATCACACATGTTGATGTAGTAGTCAACCTACTTGCACCTTCTTTCAAAGGTAAAGAACTCCAATGGTACCATGGCCTAAGACTTGTATCTATTTCCACATGGGATGATCTTAGCATAAATATACATAATTAATTTGAAGATAAGTTAGATCACCTATCTTTCATTGAGAAAATGACTACATCAAATAGGGTGCCCAATGAGTAGATGGCTGATTTCAACATCAGATTCTAAAAGAATTGGGACAAAATTATTGAAGTGGTAAGGCCTACAACCTAACATGCTTTCCTATATTATCTAAGGGATTTAAATAGTGATATCTCAGTCATGATCCAATCCATGTGCGGAAGGACATTACTTGTTACATACAAAATCACAATAAGGGCATAGAATATCCTTATCCAGGTGGGTAAGTTGGCTACTAGACCTCCTGTGCCTTTTTTTCTAGAGATGTCTCCAACACCCATCCTTCTATTGCCCATGTTCCACTATAGAGTGTGTAACCTGTTACATCCACATCCTATTCTCCCGCGCAACAGAAGGAAGATGATGAAATGAAAGCCCTAATAAATTCATATGTTTGGATAAGTAGCAGGTGTAAGCCTTTAAAAGTGGCTCTAATCATGCACATAATCAAAACAATTAGCCCTAGTATAATCATTATAGAAATCAAAGATATGAGAAAAATCAGTAGAATGATAGATGGAATGTTAATGCTCACTTTCCCCTGCAAGTTATTCCTTCTGCACAACATCTTCCAACACCAAGTATAAGCCAAGAAATTTTTCCAATTTAGAACAACATGGTGTAAGAGTCAGAATGGTGCTTTCCTTGCAACATGCCTCATATTCATATCACTACACCAATGTTGCACGCGCCCAAGCATACATGATTCATGTTGTTACCAAATATGAATGGACCATAAGCGCAAGTAAACCTGAGAATCAAGAGAGGCCAGAAGCTCCTCCGGAGGCAAATTTTATATTCTTTGGCACCAAGGAATTTTGTACAATCAATCAAGCTGCAGATGATGCGAGTAGACCATGCACCCAAGTTGTAGATAACACAAGGTACAAAAAGTGAATGCTTGAGTTTGGCACAAAATTCACAATTCTAGAAACATAGGCTGATCCTCAAAAGCAAAAGGATGCAGCTAAGGCTTCTAGCAATAAAAAGGTGCAGCATCCTGAATACAAGGATCTGCACAATGTTCCTTCTAAAGCAGCATGCATCCCTCCTTTGGTAGTTCAAACTTCTGTGCAAGCTAAGGTTCTTGTTGTTGCACCTGAACAATAGAGAAAAGATGCTATTGTGCCCCAAATGCACAAGTCAATTGGCCTTTCATTTAATATTTTAAACCAAATGAAGAAGAGAAATATAAATGTCACAATGTAAGAATCCCTGGCCATTCCATCTCAGAGTGACCTATTACATGAGGACCTGACACGATTTCCATGCACAGACCCAACTATTCACAAACCTCACACTACTGTCAATATCTACCAAGAAGAAGAGAAACAATTAAGTAAGGTTGGCAAGACCTCACCCTTTTATATGTCTTTGATTATAGGAAAACATCTTGTTCAAAATTGTATGATTGACTCAGGCACAAGTACTTTTTTCATGCCTAAGAAAATTGTTAATGTCTTACATCTTAAGCACATCCCCTTGACAAAAGGATTCCTACATCTTGATGGCTCAACTATCACCATGTTGGTAATAATCAAGGATCTTCAGTTGAATCTCCATGCATGTCCAAGTATCATAATAACTCAAGATGTGTCAATCATCGATCTGCCCCCTCTTTTTGCTTTATGTTTGTCAAGGTATTTTACTACTAAAGTGGGTGGTTACTTGTCTTCTGAATAGTCCCATATACTACTCAAGACAAGGTATGGTACCCGGTTTACCATACAAGTTGAGCCAATAGTTTTCCATCATGTTGATTAATATGATCCAACCCCTCTCCAAGCCAATTACCTAATCCAATAAGAATAAGTATCAGTCTCTAAAAAATAACCTGTCACGCCTCCTATTTCTGACTTAGGTGTTGGATGAATGGGCAGAAATGCACCAAAAATTTGATCCATATGCCGAAGAGATGTCAGCTTATGAAATTGGTCTTGGTAGATATTTCATCCTTGAAGAAGAAGTTATGCCACTACGCATGCTTAAGAAAAATGAGGAAAGCGCGGGTCTGTGGAAGTTGTACTTCAGTGGATCCAGAAGCAGAAATGGTGTGGGTGCATGATTGGTTCTCATTTCTTCTAAGAATGAGAATTTAATTTTCCTGCACAAGTTACATTTCACATGTTCCAATAATGTGGCAGAGTATGAGGCACTAGTGTATGTCCTTCTAATTACTGAAAATAAAAACATCAAGGTGCTGCAAATTTTTGGGGACACCGAATTGGTTATCCACAAGGTCACAAAAAAGTGCACTGTAAAAAATAAGCTTCTCAAAGCTTACAAACACAGAGTTTGGGACCTTCTTGAGATATTCCATGCTTTAAATCTGCAGGTGGTGCAACGCAAGATGAATAAAGAAGTTGATTAGATGACCACACTTGGTTCATAGTTCTCCCCGGCTGAGGACTTTGTCAAAGGAAACACACAACACATCAATATGGTGATCATACCTTCTATTCCAAATAACAACACCAACTGGAAAGTATTTAATAGTGACACACATATCATCTAGTTCATACAGAATGAAGTTTATTTTTCATCAATCATGTAAGCTTATTTGCATAATATCTATGGTGGCCAAGTAATACAGCTGAAGAAAAATAAATTGCCTAAAAGGCTGGTCACCTTAGAGAAAATATTTATCCCTGATAATGAGTTCAAGGGTGAAGAAAAGAATATGTGCGCGGCAAAAGAATATTGTTCCCCAGTCACTATTGTGCATGAAAAGGAGTTGTTTCTCATTAAATCTTGATCACATGAAGAAAAACAAGCCTTCATATCTCTCTGTCAAAAATACAGTGGCATATTTTCATGGGAATATGAATACATTAAAAATTTTGATCCAAGTGTTACTCAACACTCTATTGACCTTGATCCTGGTATTAAGCCCATCAAACAAAATCAGTGATTAGTCAATCCAAAGATAGAGCCCCTTATGAGGAAATATTTGTCTAAGCTTATTGAGGAAAAGATCATTTTTCCCATTAAATACTCTACTTAGGTCGCGGATCTTGTTTCATTATGAAAAAAAAACAATGAAATCAGACATTGCATCAATTTTAGAGATTTGAATAATGAATCTTTGAAGGATCATTATAATTTTCCTTTAATAGAGCAGATTCTACAAACTGTAGCTGGTGTGAAAAGGTTTTAAATGTTGGATGGGTACTCTGGTTTCAACCAAATTTTGTTCAAGGAAGAGGATCAATATAAAATGATGTTTACAACCAAGTGGGGAACTTTTTCATATCATAAGATTCCCTTTGGTCTATAAAACATAGGCACGACCTTTCAGCGTGCCATGGATATTGTTTTTAAAGGATACATCAATGAGTTCATCTTGGTTTACCTTGATGACATCACTATCTTCCCAAGTTAGGGTGTGGATCACATGATGCACCTGGAAATTATTTTTGAGAGATATAAAAATTTTGGGGTATCTCTCAACAACAATAAATGTAATTTTGATGTGGTGTTGGGAAAGCTATTGGGCCATGTGGTCTCAAAGGATTTCATCACAATTGATCCTGAGTGCGTTTCATTCATCCTGACTCTCTCTCTGTCGGCGTGTAAGACAACCTTGTATTCATTTCTAGGTAAAATAAACTTTGTTAGGAGATTCATTCCTAACTTTACAAGAATGGTAAACCCCATCACCCTCATGATCAAGAAAGACACAACCTTTAGGTGTATAGTAGAAGGAAGAGAAAACTTTAACAAAATTAGGAAATAAATTACTTACGTGCTAACACTCATCAACCCAGATTATGCAAAGGATTTCATCCTTTATGCTTATTGCTCTGATGCAAGTGTTGTGGCTGTCTTGACACAAGAAAATGAACAAGGGTTGGAGTAACCAATGGCTTTCTTCAGTCAAACGCTGAAGGATTACGAATTGAAATATAGTCACATGGAGAAATAGGTCTACACCATCATGCGCATGCTCAAGAAATTCAAAATTATACTCTCCACGAACCACATCAAGGTGTTAGTTTTGGTTAGAGACTTCATCATGGGAGTAGAGATCAGCGAGAAAAGATCTCGATGGGTAACCAAAATCATGGAGTATGATGTGACTATCAAAGCCACAAAGATGGTTAGAGGTAGTGCACTCTGCAAGTAGATTGTCACGGACATGCATAATGAAATTGAGACTTTTTATTTCTAGATGAAGAGATCCCACACATAAAATCATAACAGAATGTAGACCCTAGTGTGTGTGACTGGATGAAGGATGTGATCACATTCCTTTCTGAGGGCACATACCCTCCTGGTTTAAATAAAGAAAAGAGAAGACATCTAAGGCTGGAATCTATTCCTTTTGTTTTGATTGATGGCATTCTCTTCAAAAATAATCTTTATGGCATGCTTTTATGATGTATTGATAGCACATGGACTAAAGAAGTGTTAGCAAAATTTCACAATAGATTTTATGGTGGACACTTCTCTTCCAAATCTACAACAATGAAGATCATAATGGCAGGACTATTTTTTGTCTACCTTGTTCCTAGATATGCATAAGAGGGTTGTGAAATGAAAATATTGCACTTTCTTTATAGGTAAGAAAAGATTGATAACACTTCCCCTCTGACCAATCCAAGAGGATTAACCTTTTGCGCAATGGGATATTAACTTGATAGGCATGATCAATCCTCCTTTAATCACTGGGCATAAA
This sequence comes from Taxus chinensis, assembly GCA_019776745.2. NCBI lineage: Eukaryota > Viridiplantae > Streptophyta > Pinopsida > Cupressales > Taxaceae > Taxus > Taxus chinensis. The sequence continues at coordinate 59,794,257 of CM034153.1, forward strand.
TGGGTGCTCACAGCTATGGATGACTTCACCAGATGGACAGAAGCTGTCGCACTCAAGGAATCAACCAAGCATGTCATCTTTGACTTTCTTGAGCGTATTGTAACTAGATGTGGCATCCCTTAGACCGTTATATATGATGATACAAAATCCTTCCCTAGTATTGAAATCATTTTTTGGGATCTTAGTCTTGGAATATACTTGAATATTTATTCCAACTATTACCCTGAGGGAAATGACCTGACAGAGTAAACAAAAAAATAGGAACCTGATCAGAATTATGAAGTGGAAAATGAATACCAACCACAGACAGTGGCAAAAAAAGGTCTCATGCGCGCTCTAGGCAGACAAAATCATGAAAAAAAGGTAATAAGCACATCACCTTACAAACTCTTCTATGGCAAGGAGGATAAACTTCCTTTGATACTTGAGTTGAATTCATTGGGACTTGCTCAACAGCTGGAATTAGACGGTGCAGACCAGAGATTAATTAGAATGGTGGAGCTAGTTGAACTTGAAGAATCAAGAAAATATGTCATGATCAAGCTAGAAGATCATCAACTAGAAAAAAAGAAATGATTTGACAGAAAGGCTAGGCCTCAAGCTTTCAAAGTTGGGGACTGTACGATGGAAAAGTTACAAGCGAGCGTGGGAATCTATAAGTAACTCTTCCTCGCACCCAACCTCCCGAGGTCATGTCGAGACAGCTAATGGTGATGGAATATACATGGGGTATAGGCAAACTAGTTAAGAAATCTTATGTCTTCGACGCACATTAATGGAATCTACGAATCTAAGGAAAAGGAGGCCCTTCTAACCTAAACTGGCGTGATACATCGATCACTGAGGATGACTGCTCGAAGGCTCAAATCAATATCAATCTCTGGCATGATCCGGTCTATAGGTTGTGGGATACGTGGAAAATGACCTGGAATTGTTTCGTGTATGTCTCCAGATAGGGTCATAGGGTGGATGATGGATATAGTTGACTCTATGGGCGATTCTCTGGTCTAGTCCAGAAATCCTTAGCTTGGTTAGCTGCTATATCTATTAGGGATAACTGTACGATAATGGTTGGTGGAAGTGGAGTGGATCTAAATACTAATGTGTGTAAGCCAACATCAACGTCGGCCTGTCTTGTGGAATCGTTGGGTTGTGGGATTTGTGGATCACAACCGTAGATTCGTGGTTGTTATGGACCTGCTATGGTCATACAAGGAATAAATTTCTAATCCTTAGTATCCAGTAGTCGTATGCCTTTCCGGCCACTATATTTAGAACTACAAGTTGTGCAATCTTCTCAGAGTACCTTACATGTTTTCTAGCAACCTGAATTCTTAAGCCGGTGTCTATGTCAGTGAGAATGTCTCTTCCATCTGGCTATGGGACCAAAGGGTCACAACCGAATGTTTTCTCTCTTTCAAGCCCTTCTACAGTCATGCAGATATTTATCTAGGGTAATCTATAGTTTGGTTGGTCTATCCAAAACGTGTGTGCTTGGTCATCTTCTATGTTTAACCCTATTAACTGTGAGTTGATCTGTTGTAGGTTTTTTGTTACTTGGAAGACCTGAATTATGAGATGCTGGTCTATATCAGTTATTGCTGCAACAAGATTGGCCTGAGGCACTATCGAATACGTATTATCTGGGCTCTCTAGGTCCCGTGATTGTCATGCAAGAAGGAAATGATATAAATCTAATGACAGAATAAACTAACTACGCAAGATATATCTAGGTATATTTCTAAATTTGATATTATTGATAAACTATTGAACAAAATTTAAAGAGAAATTATTTAATATATCTAGAAATTGACAACTAAACTAATGACAAAATTAAAAGAAGCAAAGCAGCCTAGTATAGCTATTTTCCTGTGCAGTTGTTAACCTATTCTAAATAACCAGATAACTGGTCTAATCTATTTGAAAGACTCTCGATCCTACCTCAAAATCGAGGATTGAATCATAGTTTCTCAGAAACTATCAATCCCCACAGCTTCCCTGGCAATATCGAAAGTGAAATCAACTTGAAATGAAATGATTAACTACTCTATTTGATATTTTAACTAGAACCTTGAAAGCTTGAACCTGGATTTTGTAGAATAGTGGCGAATCCGATGGTGTGTGCCTTTGTCCCCTCAGTGTGATCTCCTCGTTCCTTCGTGCTCATGTGAATCCGGAAAAGCATGTGATGTTAGCATCAATAGAATTTGGTATCGAAATAATGGAAGCTTTAGATGTAGACTGAATACAATGCGAGCACGGAGAGGGATAGCTCAAGAGAACAGAGCTTGGATTATGTAATTCCTAGCGGGATTTATTGCCAGTCATATAACATAAAATGTCTAGAACCTGAAACTATCCTTTTTTACGAACAAAACCTGCAACTTTAATGGCTTTTGACTGAAAATGAAACTATCCTACCTCAATGGATTGCATAAAACAATAACAACACTAGCACAAGATGATTATGTGGCTTCCTAACAGCAAAACAACACTAACTAGGCATGCAACAAATGAAAAATTATGAATTCCTAAGCAAAATAGCAAGACTAAGCTATGGAATGAGAAAATGAGAGGAAAATTTGAGGGGCCATTTGCTTGAGCACAAGCCAGCTATTTATAGAATTCCCATTTACCCAAAGGTGAAAACCAAATTGATCTCTTAAACCATAAACAATGCAAAAACATTATTCCAGGGAACCAGAATCATAAATACAAGCAAAGGCAATGAAAAAAGCTGGTAAACATTGAATTATTACGTGAGTCTCGTTAAAAAGAGCATTCTAGAAAATGTGTGAAGGACCGCTGCCCTGCCTGGGTGGCGGTCATGAGAATGCCGCCCAGGCGGGGCGGCGGTTTCGTAACTAAAGACCAAAATGCAGAGAAAAACAAAGCACGCAGGGGCTAAGCGGGACATGTGGGATGTTAACACATATTTGGAGAGATTTTTTGGATCCCGAACACCTTGCGAGGAGACCTGTATCATCATTGGGGCACATGTAACGCTGTTCCAGCGGTGCAGTACCCTACAATTTTGGGTTCGTACATATTCCCCCCTCGGAGAAGTGTTTTAGCCATGACGAGGCGTAAAACAGTGGGTCCAAGTATGGCAGTCCCGAAATGGGAAGTTAGAAGTTATACCTGACACGTCTGTGTGTCGAAATGACACCATCCAAAATTCCCTCTACCTGCAAAATGAAAAGAGGACTCAAGTGCAGATAGACGAAATAAATTGAATAATAAATACTAACATAATATAAAATGAGGACTTACCATCTGTGCGGGGCTAAGAACTTACTTTCGTCGGCGCTCCAAACCTACGAAAAGGGCATTCAAAACAATTCAGGATGCTATATATGTAAAAGTGGGCCCATTTTCCTATTCATTTGCGCGTGTCGATTTGGTTGATTTTGAGCTCTAGGACCCACGGTGACGGTTTCTCACAAGAGTATAGTCAAAATGTTCAGGGTGAGATCGTGATCATGCCTCCGTGAGCGGAACACCGACCCACGAGATCACAGGTTAGTTTTTCTTGATTTACCGTTTTTATCCCTAAAATATTAAAATGGCAAAATCTTTGTCATTGGGGGATTAGTTTTGAAAATGTCAGTTTTAATAGGTTTATCTAGGGGGGCACCTAATGGGTAGGCTTCATTTTGGTCAAAATGGTCGTGTTTGTATGTTTTTAGGCATTTTTAGGGCACACGACCTACGTGGAAATTCGGGACACGACAACCGCCCTGAGAAAGGTGGCGGTTACACGACCGCCGCCCTTAAGGTGGCAATTATGGAACCGCCGCCCTGCTCAGGGCGGCGGTTCTTCACATAATGCAAAAAAAATACTTATTTGAATTCATTTTTACATTTCTAGCATTCTTACCTACTTTCATGATTTTTCTAATGTCATTGGAATACTAACTTACTCCTTTTTGTGTGTTTTTGGGTGTATGTAGGCGAATGAGGAGTATATTAGATGGAGTCAAGAGAGAGAGTGCGACTAGCTTCCAGCAGTATTGGATGCACTTTCTCAGGATGAGTAGGACACACTTCAGAGGGCTGGTATATTACGCATATCACGGGTCCCGTATGTTGCCCCTTCTAGTCACATGCTTTGTGCCCTATTTTCATATTGGGATGTTGATCGGAACACTTTCTGATTCCCAAGAGTCTGGGGTGAGTGGACCATTACTTTGGAGGATGTTTACCATATCTTGGGGGTCCCAATCATCGGGAGACAGATCACTCTTGAGATAGCAGGGTCATGGGCTTAGATAGCACAGTGGGCTTCATATATGGGAGATGCAATTATCTCCACCGGTTCGAAGAAGGGGGTGAGGGTCCAATCTATTCCTAGCCTGCATATCCCCTTGATTCGTCAGGCCATTATGGGGATCCTTGCCTCGAGATTTATTGGGGACAAGGGAGGAGAAACTTTACTGTATTGCTGGTCCCCCATTATTACACAGATTGAGGGACATGGCTGGATTTATGCCTGGGGAGCCGACATACTTGGGAATACCTACCATGATTTATACCGGGTGGTCTATTTATAGGGGCAGTCATTGAGCCATCCGACCCTGGTTATGAGCTGGGTCTACGAGTGTTTCATCCCTTATGGGAGAGGCGTAGAGGTGGCAGATCCCAAAGCTGTGAGAGTAGCCAAATGGACAAATATGTCGGTGCTTAGAGCACCCCACCAGCCAGTCACTTCCTTGACTACCAATGATATGGAGGCCACACCCTATCAGGCCAGGGTAGGGTTATGGGGTGAGGAGGCCCTTACTTTGATCTCTTGCTCCACCACAGGGTAGCTTGTGGACAGGACAGGGAAGGTGGAGATACATCCTTTTGGTCGAGTGCCCCAGCAGTTTGGCCTGCCTTACATGGGTATGCTTCCCCCAGTGGTGCTAGTATATAGATTAGTTCAGGAGGCCAGGAGAGGTCCTAGAGGCTGGGGGTGGACTGTTGTTACTCTTGGTGTCCCCATTGCAGCTAGGCGGGTAGTACATGCTTGAGGGAGAGCTGGTGCTCCTCAGGCACCCTTACTTCAGATTGCCGCCGGTCCCGCCCATAGCAGCGACGACCCCATTGATATAGACTCTGAGTCTGAGGAGTTCACATGGGGGAGACGGAGGAGGAGACCGAGGCTGAGGTCAGTGAGTTGGGTGAGGAGGAGGACAGTGATCCTGAGTGGCATGATACTTAGGATATCCTATAAGCGGAGAGGATGGAGCAGAGTGCAGAGAGGGTGACTCTAGTTTTAGAGGAGCCACTTTCTCAGGGCTTGGGTGGAGAGGATGACTTTGTAGCGGGACGCTATGTCGCTCCAGCCACGGGAGGAGTACATCAGTCAGAGGCGGCATCTGTGGAAGGTGCCGACCCTAGGGATTCCTCTTGGAGGCCTGGAGATCCGAGTCAGTTATCATCCTTCTCTTTAATGTTTGTTTCTAGTTAGGATTTCCTTAGTTGCTATCTCTCCTTTTGTTTACATTTGTTTCTATCTCTTGATTATTTCTAATTCATTTTTCTCCTTTTCTTGCAGAGACTGTTGATGAGTGGTGAGACCTGATTTGCCGGGTATGCATTGATACTCGGATGATCCCTATGGAGAAGACCCGTGCGGAGCTTTCCGTGGATGCAAGGAAACCTTTAGCAGCCAGTAGGCATACCGACATTTTTTCCCCTGTCTGGCATGTGGCTAAGATGGTGACTACCCTCCGTACCGAGCTAGTAGGGTATAGGACAGCAGAGCACCTAATGAGGAGTCACTCTCATGACGAGGCCGCAGCTGCTCCTCGGGACCGTGAGCCCTTCGTGTACTCAGAGCACTGGCGTAGCCGAAGTCCTAGACATGGGTGTGCGCCCTCAGAGGGATCTCATAGGGGTTGAGAGGTCGTTTGGATTTATTAGATTGTTTGTATGATGTATTTTGTATCAGGGATAATTTTAGTGGCGAATATTCGTAATATGGCGAATATTCCATTTTTGAAAATTTTGAAAAGGTGATTTTTTTGGCACGGGCCAGTGACCTGTTCGCCTAAAAATTACACTTTAATTTTTTTTAGGGGTCGGCTTCGCCTACCCTTGAAAAATATCCCCTATATAAACCTAGATTATTCACCAGGTAGAACACTTCTACTTCACATTTTTCAACAATATGATATATCCCGTATTATAGAGGTGCGACAAGGGGGTAAGTTATTGATACACGACAAGGAGGTTTTGCAGACAAGGAGATACTGTAGATATTGACGCATAGTAGACGCATGAAAAAGATTTTGTTGACGAGTGACATGGAGTTTTTTTGATGAGCAAGAAGAGGGCAGAGGTTATAGACGCGCGAAAAAATATTTGTTGTCGCGCGTCAATAGGCCTATTGACGCACGTCACTAAGGCCTATTGACGCGCGTCACTAAGGCCTATTGACGCGCGTCACTAAGGCCTATTGATGCGCGTCATAGGCCTTAGTGACGCGTGTCAATAGGCCTTAGAGACGCGTGTCAATAGGCCTGTTGACGTGCGTCACTAAGGCCTGTTGACGCGCGTCACTAAGGCCTATTGACGCGCGTCACAGGCCTTAGTGACGCGCGTCAATAGGCCTTAGTGACGCGTGTCAACAGGCCTTAGTGACGCGCGTCAATAGGCCTATTGACGCGCGTCACTAAGGCCTATTGACGCGCGTCACTAAGGCCTGTGACGCGCGTCAATAGGCCTTAGTGACGCGTGACAAGGAGTTACAACACATATTGACGCATAGCAGACGCACGAAAAAGAGTTTGTTGATGCGCGACACAGAGATTTTTTGATGAGAAAGCAGAGGTCGGAGGCTGCAGACGCGCGACGCGGACAGCACCCTCAGTGACGCGCGTCAATAGGTCTATTGACGCGCATCACTAAGGTCTATTGACGCGCGTCACTACATTTTTTGACGCGCGACAGCAAAATCTCCCGTCGCGCGTCTGCAGCCTTCTGTCTCATTGCTTGATAATCGAGCGAAATTTTTGATATACAACCCCCAAAAAATTCGCCTTCCCGTGAAACCGGTTCCGGGGATATTCGCCAGGTATTCTCCACCTCCGATTTCCAGGAGGTCTCTTAAAATGAACCCTGTTTTGTATTTCCCAGGCTCTTTGAGCGTTTTGACCATGCCTAGTGCATGATGGCATTGTATAGGAAACTTGATCATACATATATATATTCTTTTTGGATCAGACTCTTGGTATCAATGTTCTTGTGATTCATTTCCATATGTAAACTATAATGTTGTTTTTATATGCTTCTTAGAATGTATGCAATGGAGAACAAATGATACAAATGCTTTCTTCCTTTTTATATTTCGTGATGCTGATATATGATAATGTAGACACAATGTGATCTTTGAGCTTTAGTTTCTATAAGAAATTTTCCGGTACTTCATATTTGTTTTGACAAAGTGAGATGATAAACTGGTATGATGAGTAGATAAACTTGCCCCACTCCTAACTCCATGTAACTAGTAAGATGCAAGGGCTCATCGTCGAGAGCTAGAAAGGGCACAAGCTATGAAATTTGTTCGAATAGTAGTGATGAGAGATAGACAAATCTTTAGTGGAGCCAAATTAGGATGCTACAAACCTACTCTACTCAAGTGACCCCATAGTTTAGAATGCAACTTTATTTTCGGTTTATCTAGACTTAGATCCGGCCACATGGTTGACAAAATCTGGGTTTCAGGGTTTTGAACTCTCTTGGAATTTTGGACATCTGATTCATTTGTTTTTGACTCAAGATTTTAAAGGTTTGTTTGAATTGTTTGATTATGACCTTCAATATTTGTTGTCAAGGGAACTCCCTGCACCTCGCCCCCATGCTACTAGTAAGAAGCATGGGCTTATAACCATGGACAAGGCATAGGTGAGTAAGGGCATTCCCATCTTTCCCAACCCTATGTCACTAGTAAGAGATGCAAGCTCATCACCGAAGGTTGGTAGGGCAAGGAAATGTGTAAAATTAAAATTTTATGTTTGATCCATTTTTTACTTTGTTTATTTGAGAAAAATGTCAGCATGTTCTTATTTCCAAAGAGATATACGTATGGGATAGATGTGACACTATGAAGCTTCTAGAACAGACCATAGGCAAGACACCTATCCTAAGAAGAAACCAAAAGTGAGAACAAGCATGCAGACCTCGGTATGGTTACTATTAAGACTTTGTCATATCTAGCTTTATTTGATGAAATGATTTTGAAATGATTGATGACGTTATGGAAATGGAGAAGTATGATTAGAGTGTTTATGCCAATACCATCAGAAGTTTGTAATGAATTGCTTTGAGAATGAGTTCCTTGATCACGAAATTGTACGAAACAAGTGGACAAAATGAACCTAACTATATGAAGATGCAATGTAGATATAATTATACAAATAGTGTTGGTCACTTATGCATAGAATCATTTAAGGTGTAGGGCATTGACAGTTTCACTAAATTCCTCACCTTCCAGTGTACATAAGAGATATGCACCATTTCCATAGTCCTTCGTGACTTGGTATGGGCCCAACCATTTGGGTCGGAATTTCCTTCCGTCACCGTTCTTTTTGTCAATCCGGCTATCTAGCCTTAGAACCATATCTCCATCATATATATCTCATTTATAGACCTTCTTGTTATAACTACCGGCACATTCGGTCAGCATAGACTCTATGCCAATGTTTAGCATCTAATCTGGCCTCATCTATGGCTTTCTAGTTGGGAGATATGTGCTTCTCTATAAGCTTCTTCATCCAGAATCCCTTGTAATGAGATGCGGAGATTGGCTTGGTCTTATTCAGATATTTTGATTTGATTCTATCCCAAGAATCCATCCATGAGAGACAAAATCTCAAATCCAGTTGTTTGCGTCAACGATGACGTCAATGGATGGTAACAGGAAGTCGTCCTTGGGACATGCCTTGTTAATGTCTCGGAATTCTATGCAGATGTGTATCTTCCCATTCATTTTGAGAACGGGAACGATATTAGATACCCACTGAGAGTAATCAACCGGTTTGATGAATCCTACTTGGAGGAGTTTCATTACCTCTTCCTTTACCATGAGAGCTACCTTAGGTTTCATTGGTCTTGATTTTTGTTTAATTGGCTTTGCATCTGATTTGGTGACGACGTTGTGTATTGTGATGTGTGGTGCAACCCCCGTAATTTCTTCATAATTAAATGCGAAAGCCTTTTGATGTTCTCTGAGGATTCACATGTGTATTTCTATTTCTTCTAGAGTTAACGAAGATCCTAGTTTCAAGATCTTCGGTTATTCTTCTGTTCCGATGTTAACATCGATCGTTTCTTCATTTAAAGAAGCGTTACTTTCTTCAAAATCAGGTGGGGCTAGAGGTAGGTCCAGATCTTCTCCATTATCTACTGCATATATGTCAAGTTCCTTTTACGGGGGAAGCTCTATCATGGTATTTTCGAAGTAAGAGGACGAATGTGGGATTAAAGACAAATCTACGACGTGATGGGTGAGATGTAACGTTGCATAGGTGATTAAGTAATCAAGAGTGGCTCTATCACTATCAATGTGATCTAAGATAGTAGATTTGTTCTCAACTATGTTCTTTAAAAGAGGGTTTGACATTTTCTTCACTAATGGTTCAGTGCAAAGGGATACCATGAAATGGGTGTCCTCCAACTCACTGTTTGGAGTAAAGTGTGAAGCTGAGGTTGTTATTGAGTCTTCGAGAAGATTTTGTTCTTGTGGGATTTCCTCAATGGATATGAAGTCAAATCCTTTACTTAAGTCTAATATTGTTGTTTTGTAAAGTTGTAAATGTTCAGCTTTGGTCTCATACAACTCAAAGACTTGGTTTGCTACTAGTTACGAGTCTCCTAACACTCTGATGTTATTAACACCGATCCTTTTAGCTAAGATGAGGCCAAGGAGGAGGGCTTCGTACTCAGCGCCATTATTTGTACATTCGAAATTTATTTTAAAGGTGAATGGTAAGATCTTTCCCTTTGGAGAAGTAAAGATTACACCTGCCCCGGCCCCATAATGACATCTAGCTCCATCGAAATGGAGAGTCCAATATTTAGCTGGGAATATGGACTTTGGGAAATTTGTTGTGTTAACTTCTTCTGCTTCAGTTATTTCCAGCATGCAGAGATCCTCTGCTAGAAGAGAACCAACACCTAGGGTATATCCCATGCATACAGAATCAAAGGGTGGGAAGATTGGTAGATCCTATTCTAGCAATTTGACACTATTTGTAGTAGTTCCTAATGATACTATGTTTTGACAATGTTAGCCTCATCCTTGAGGGTTGGCATAGTCCTTGATTGGGCTCATAGTTTCTAGTTATGTTGTAGGTACCAACTTTCCTTCTAGTTTCACGGCGGTTAGTTTATTAAGTTGGTTTGTTGGGGGTTCAAGCTCAGAGTGAATGCCTGGCCTTTTTTTTAGGTCTGCTAGGTGTATATCGAATGTTTTTAGATCGCCTTTGGCTACGACTATCTTTCCTAAGTGCAAGAATATTACTTCTTGAAATAACGTAGAAGGGATTGTCTTCATACAGTGTATCCACGGTCAGCTGAGGATCATATTATAGTTGGTTTCCCGATCTCTAATATAAAACTCAGTCAAGATTGTTTTGGGTCCTAAGGTGACTGGTAGTACTATAGTTCCTATCGATGTGGCTTTAAGGCTATCATAGCCTCTTAGTGTATTCCGAGTCGTGGAACAATTTGTTTCACCATACCCTAGATTTTGAAGGAAAGAGAAGGGGGACTATGTTAACTTCTACCCCATCATCAACCATTGCGAGTTTAACGTAATTATTATAAACACACACATGGAAATGTAAGGTTGGATCACCTATGCATGCAATCTTAGCGTCTGTTGGCATTTTGTCTATTTCAAAAATAAACTCAATATCCCTATCCAGCTGCCTTGGAGGGTGGATATCAAAGTCTATATGGTTTACCTGTGTTTCGGGAGGTGGAGTGATGTTAATTAGATGTCCTAAACCTAATGCTTCTAAAAGAGCAGCCCTATGGGCAGGAGACTTTTTTAGTAAGTCCAAAAAGGAGATGTGAGATAAGGTCTTCGTTAGGTCATTAATTAAATCATAGGCACCTACGGGTTTTACTAATATTTGTTGGATGTTATTTTCCTCTAGCGGGTAACTTGGAATTGGCTGAGAGGAATACTCTCGTGTCCTTGTTACAGCTTCCATAGGTAGCTCAGTGTCTAACTCTACTAAACCAACTATCTTGGGTCGTGGCTGACTTCCTAATTGTGGTGCAACCGGTGGATTTAGTGAAGTCAAGGCTTCATGATCACTGTTTCCTGTTATTATGCCCTTGTTCATCCCATTTGGATTTAACCTATTGTTATTGTGATTTGGGAGCGGATCATTAAAGATCTTGAGGGGTGCATTTTGAGGGGAAACTACCCCTATAAAATTATTTGGTACGGGTGACGCAGGATCTGCCAAGAACATATCTATGAAAAGTTGTCTTTGTCCCTTTGGCAAATGTTGCATGAATTTATTGTAGTCATGGCATGTTCTAGTGTCATGGCCTCAAATCTTGTGGAAACCACAATACGAGTTAGGATTGTAATTCCTAGTTTGTTGGTTTGGCGTATATTGTGGTCCAAACCTCTTATTAAACCATTGACTATTAGGATTAAAGTTTTGCACCTGTTTTTTTTTGTTTTGGTTCCGGTTTTGGTTTTGATAGCCATTTAAGTTTTGACTTGGACCCTGTGTCTAGATCCGCCATTGTTTTTGTTGTTTTTGTTGTTTTTGTTGTTGTGGATGATTAAAATCCATTGTATTGATTGTTGGGGTAAAGTTGTTGTTTCGTTGACTGTTAATTAGTGGTGGAGTATTCACAAACATTTGCCTTTTTAGCTTGGTCAGTTACTCCATCTGTTGTCACTCTCCGCGATTCTTGTTAAGGATTTTAGGTCCTTGATTGACGTTTGTGGCAGTAGAATAAGTCGTAGTATTCTGGATAGGGGTGATTAACCTCCCATTTGTTCCATACATCTTGTGACCCGCTATCTATTTCCGCTTGATCTATTCAAAGAGTGCTCTCAAGTACTTCATCATAAGTCCTTAGTGGGAACTTATGGACTTCTTCCTTTACCTCTCTGCTGAGAGAATGAAGGAATAAATCGCATAGTTCCATTTGGTCCATGTTTTGGAGCACTGGCTGAAGAATAAATGGCTGTATGCCATCTTTGGATAAAGTGAGCAACATATTCATTGTGTTCTTGTTTAATGTGCAAGAATTCCCTGATTCTTGATCTTAATAGTTTGTTCATGTCAAACGCCTTAATGAACTCAAAAACGAGTTGTTTAAATGAATGTATTGATACTTCAGGTATGCTGTAGTACCAATCGAGGGCAACGCCCTCTAAAGTTTTGGGAAATATTTTAGCAACACCACCGTCGCAAGGGAGCAATTCTCGAACAACTATGGCATAAGCTTTGATATGTTCATTTAGGTTTCCCTCCCCCTTTGTATTTGGGCAAATCGGGAAGAGGTCTTGGAAGCATGACGCTTCGTATGGTGAAGTCTAAGGGCTCTTTCAAATATTCTGAATAAGTCCCTATTATAGGTGGGAAAATGACCTAGAATTGTTTCGTGTATGTCTCCAGATAGGGGTCATAGGGTGGATGATGGATATAGTTGACTCTATGGGTGATTCTTTGGTCTAGTCCAGAAATCCTTAGCTTGGTTAGCTTCTATATCTAAGAGGGATAACCGTGCGATAATGGTTGGTGGAAGTGGAGTGGATCTAAATACTAATGTGCGTAAGCCAGCATCAACGTCGGCCTGTCCTGTGGACTCATTGGGTTGTGGGATTTGTGGATCATAACCATAGATTCATGGTTGTTGTGGACCTCCTATGGTCATACGAGGAATCAATTTCTAATCCCTAGTATCCAGTAGTCGTATGTCTTTTCGGCCTCTATATTTAGAACTACAACTTATGTAATCTTCTCAGAGTACCTTTCAGGCATTCTGGCAACCTGAATTCTTAATCTGGTGTCTATGTCAGTGAGAATGTCTCTTGCATCTAGCTGTGGGACCAAAGTAAAGGGTCATAACCGAACGTTTTACTCTCTTTCAAGCCCTTCTACAGTCATGCGGATATTTATCTAGGGTAATCTATAGTTTGGCTGGTTTATCCAAAACATGTGTGCTTGGTCATCTTCTATGTTTAACCCTCTTAACTGTGAGCTGATCTGTTGTAGGTTCGTTGTTACTTGGAAGACCTACATTCTGAGATTCTGGTCTATGTCAGTTATTGCTACAACAAGATTGGGCTGAGCCACTATTGGCTCGAATACGTATTCTCTGGGCTCTCTAGGTCCCGTGATTGTCATGCAAGAAGGAAATGATATAAATCTAATGATAGAATAAACTAAGTACGCAAGATATATCTATGTATATTTCTAAATTTGATATTATTGAATAAACTATTGAATAGAATTTAAAGAGCAATTATTTAATATATCTAGAAATTGACAACTAAACTAATGATGAAATCAAAACAAGAAAAGTAGCTGAGTATAGTTATTTACCTGTGCAGTTGTTAACCTATTATAAATAACTATATAACTGATCTAATCTATTTGAAAGACTCTCGATCCTACCTCAAAAGTGAGGAGTGAATCATAGTTTCTCAGAAACTATCAATCCCCATAGCTTCCCTGGCAATATCGAAAGTGAAATCAACTTGAAATGAAATGATTAACTACTCTATTTGATATTTTCACTAGAACCTTGAAAGCTTGAACTTGGATTTTGCAGAATACAGTGGCAAATGCGATGGTGTGTGCCTTTGTCCCCTCAGTGTGATCTCCTCATTCCTTCATGCTCACGTGAATCTAGAAAAGTCGTGTGATGTTAGCATCAATAGAAGTTGGTATTGAAATAATGGCAGCTTTGGATGTAGACTGAATACAATGTGAGTAGGAGAGGGATAGCTCAAGAGAACAGAGCTTGGCTTATGCAATTCCTAGCAGGATTTATTGCCAGTCATAACAACATAAAATGTCTAGAACCTGAAACTATCCTTTTTGATGAACAAAACCTACAACTTTAATGGCTTCCGACTGAAAATGAAACTATCCTACCTCAATGGATTGCATAAAACAATAACAACACTAGCACAAGATGATTATGTGGCTTCCTAACAGCAAAACAACACTAACTAGGCATGCAACAAATGAAAAATTTATGAATTCCTAAGCAAACTAGCAAGACTAAGCTATGGAATGAGAAAATGAGAGGCAAATTTGAGGGGCCATTTGCTTGAGCACAAGCCAGCTATTTATAGAATTCCCATTTACCCAAAGGTGAAAACCAAATTGATCTCTTAAACCATAAACAATGCAAAAACACTATTCCAGGGAACCAGAATCATAAATACAAGCAAAGGCGGTGAAAAAAAACTAGTAAACGTTGAATTTTTACGTGAGTCACGTTAAAAATAACATTTTGGAAAATGCGTGAAGGACCGCTGTCCTGAGCAGGGCGGTGGTTACAGGACCGCCGCCCTGCCAGGGCGGCGGTCACGAGACCACCCCGCCCAGACGGGGCGGTGATTTTTTAACTGAAGACCAAAATGCAAAGAAAAAGAGGGGAGAAGAGAAAAAAAAAAGCACGTATAGGGCTAAGCAGGACATGCGGGATGTTAACACATATTTGGAGAGATTTTTTGGATCCTGAAAACCTTGCGAGGAGACCTGTATCATCATTGAGGCACGTGTAATGTTGTTTCGGCGGTGTTTAGTACCCTACAATTTTTGGTACATACAGGGACCTTTTCTTAAAGTGGGATATTGACCTAGCTAAATCAGGTCGCCATTCAAAATTTGATGGCACTTTGGAGTGGCCCATACATCATTAGTTCATGTAAGGATGCTAACTCTTTTGAGTTGTCTCATCTCGATGGATGCACATTACAAATACCTGTCAATGGGATCCATCTTAAACTGTTCTATTAAGTTTTCTGCATTATTTTGTAAATATTATAGTAGTTTCAATTCCTCCAAGTGCGTTGCCTGCACATTTTTTTATTTTTACATAGTTATTTTCTTATTGTGCGCTCTTGCGGGTGCTCTTATTTTTCTTCCAGGATGCCTTGTATTCTTTCAATAGTTTCAAAAAAACTGTAGGGTTGAAAGAAGAGTTTAGAAATGTTTCATGAAGTGACTTCAAGGGGTAGTTTTTCAGATTCGTATATCAAAAATTCATATACATAGCAACACTTCATGCCTAATGGATGCTCCAAGATACTGATCTCCTTCATATAACAGGAAGATGGCCCCAAAAGTCTCCAAAACTATTATCCAAATAACTCCCCTAGTTATATGGACAACTTGTATTCACATTCTAGCTTTGTGGTTCTATTTTGAAGGTTGTGCACATTTTCAGTTTGCTCCTTTGGCACATTCTCTTGGTTGCACTTTCCCTCACATGCTTCTTTTTTGCTTCATCCTTTCATTTTCCTTTTCCTCTTTGATCCACTTTCCCTCACGCGCAACCCCTCTACACATTCACCTTCTTCCTAGCATTTCATATGCCTTGAATGCACTCCCTAAACTTGCTTCAAAATTAACTAAGTTCCCAGACTCTCACCGCACCCCACGCATTACTTTGCAATAGTTGCACCTTTACCGTACGTTCCTTCCTCTTGTATTTCTCCTAGTTCCTCCCGCCCACATCACCTTTTTGTGTGCCTTCCCTTTATTTTCCTTTTGTGCCTCATTCTTCCTCGTGTCTTCCTTTGTGCTTTCTTCTACACCATTGCGTGCCAAATCATCATTTTAAAATCTTGAGTGTGCTACATGCAACCAATCAGGCACGCCAACAAGGCACCAAATCTTGACGAAAAACCAAGACATGACATGTGGCAAAATGGTAAAAACTAACCTACAGTTGGCCACTTTTTCAGTCAATCAGCATGCGCCATGTGTCATGTGTACCCAATTAGCACTACAAATCTTCTAACAGTCATAACTTCTATTCCAGTGCTCAGATCCTTACGTGCCTACACTTTTTGGAAAGTTGCTGACGTGGGATACATGTTAGGCCATTCAATTGAAATTTTAGCAAGATTTGGTAGGTGAGAAGATGTAAAATGTCTTTCACTTCATCAATGCAGGATCTAATTGCTCCAACCACCTGATTCACTTTAGATCTCGTCCCCTTTCTTCCCCAACACACCAAACATACATGGAGAAGCAGACTTGATAGATTAGTAGGCATATTTGTAGGCATTCATGGTTAGTGGTTGATTTTTCAAATAGACCTTCCCTCCTCTTCTTCTTCTTTAATGTATTCATCTATAAATGTAAGAGCTCATCATTATAAAGGGTTGGACATTTTACATCCTTTAGTGTTTTCTAAGGATCGTATATCTCTGCATTCTGAGTCACATACCTTTAGATATGTTTCATGCATGTGAATATTGGCCCTCAGACACTATTGTAACCAACTGTGCATTCCTGGAAGTAATAAAAGGGTCATTTTGTGGCTATTATTTGCCTTAACATGTCTATATTCTTCTTTCTTTCATGTCGTTTGTATTATGTGTTTGTTATGTCACTTTAAGTTCCTTGTAGCTCCATTTTATGGTTTTGTTTCATGAGATCAATGGTGTAAATGCGTTTTGGTTTCTGTTACGCGTGCCTAGCCTTCCCTCATGCTTTCTCCTTTGTTTTATCTTAGAACAAATAGTGTTCATCCCACTTTTCTGGTGTTATCACCTCCTTTAGTTTATTTTTCCTGTCTACTTATCCTTTTATCCCTATTCCCTTGGCTTGTTTAGCTTAGATTTCCATTTCAGCATTAGGAGTAGCAATAGCACTAGAAATAGGTAGAGGAGCCATCCTTCTCTAGAGATCCATCTCAAATGTGCAAGGTTCCACAACTTGGAGATGGTTCCATTATTGTTTTAAACAACTCAGTTCCTCTGGATTTGAGAAACGGGTGCACGTTTGACAACCAACACATATGTTAGCAAGGGTTTTTGCTAATTAAGAAATTGACATTACTAAATCACACGTGTAATTTTTTTTGCAATATAATGCCTAACTAAAATTTCTAACAAATTTTTGGGTTCTAAATAATGTCGAATGCTTCCAACATTGGAAAGAGCATTGTTATGTCTTCCATAAAGTTTTTTTAATTTTTCTTTGGCTCATACGCTTGACATTGATGAGATTGATTGCTAAGATATGTACCTATCATTTTATATATATCGACTAAGATCCCCATCATGATTGACACCTTTAGGTTAGATATTTATAGAAAAACTATTTATGGAAATTGGTAGGTATACCAGTTTGTTGAAATGATTGTAATGAATTAGATAAATATTTATCGTCTAACTATTAAAAAATGCCACTTTATTTCCTTATTTACAACATTCTTTAATATTTGAACTTATTAAATATGAGATAAATGTGAAGGCTTCCACTATACTTAATTTACCATATCCTTAATAAAAACAACAAATTAAATTCACTTTTTTCATATATTTGTATTTAAATGTTTAAATATTTCTCAATTATAGTGTGGAAGAGAATGAAGTTAATGTTGGTCAATCTCATTCATCTACAGTTGCGAGATAAGATAGTATTATTAAATATGACGGTTGTGGTTAATGTTTGAAGATGCATAAAGGTGAGATACTCTGATATATTGTGCACAACATATTTCGCATGTGTGAAGATTTATTATGAATTTAATATAGGGTGTTAATTCTTAAATATTGCATCATCTAATCTATTTACATTTTCTCCAACCCTCTAATTACCCTCCTTCAATCTCCTCCTCCATCACCCCCTCTTCCTCCTACAATGTTTCACTCATACTTTATGTTCTCCAACACATCCGTATGATTATTTTCATTGCACTCCTTACGTGTGATTTTTAATTTTTAATTTTTTAAATATATTATCCTCCATTAAAAATAAAAATCTCAATCCATAAAATTAAGTTTATTTGTTAATTTTAAATTTTTTAAATCTTAAGATAAAATTTTGCGAAAAATTAGAAATCACATATATAAAACTAAAAGTGGCAATTGGTGCAAACTATATACTATGATGAAAAAAATGCTATCCAACTTTGGCGCAAAATTGGAGTTGGCTCTTCTATGGTTTCCCTCTCTAATCCTCAAAACGTGGCCTTTTCGGGCTCTGTGGGAATTTATTGCTATAGTATCTCCTAGGTTTTTCACCCTCTGGGTGTCCCCCTATATAATGATCTCGCCATCTTCAAACCCGGTTGTTTCAACCGTGGCAAGAGACAATGGAGTGAGAAATGGCACCACTAATGAAGCATCCTAGGAAGTTCATCCTGAAATATTTTCATGAGGTAGTTTATCTCCTCCGTATGTAGTTATGCCCATTCCTGAATTTAATGGCGCATGTCAATGGTTATAGTAGTTTTACCTCATTAGGTATTTTGCGGGTCGAATCTGCTTTGAGAGCATGCTTAAATCTTTGGCTAACATAGTTTGGACCCCTCATGGGGTTCACTTGGATAATGTTCAAAACATGAGCAAGGGTTTCTTTCTTTTTTATTTCTCTGACCCTGCTAATGCACCTAATATTTTGGCTAAACAAGCCACTTGTTATGTCTGTAACTCATTGCTTGTGTTACCACCTTGGCACAAGGACTTTGTGGTATCTAAATATATCACCCTTAAAGTTATAATTTGGATTGAATTTACTTGTCTTACTCTACCATGTGTTCATTTTTCATCACAAATTACCACTTCGCTTGGGCGGGTAGTTTTCCTAGAAGCTGATAAGTTTTACCATGCTCATTCCTAGAGAGCAAGTATGGGTTGAGATTGATCTGTCACAGGAACTCAAAGAATTTATGGATATTCAAATGGCTGATAAATGCTACTCCCAGTGGGTCATGTATACCAACCTACCCAATACTTTCTTCCGTTGTCAAGCATCTAATCAAAAAATCAGAGATTGTCTACTTTATGTCCCCCGTAACCACCCTATGGAAAAAAATAGATTCCGAGCTAGTCAAACCCCAACAGGAGGAAGGTTGGAAAGTTTTCAATGGCCGATGAAACAAGAATAAAGCCCAATAATCCAAATCCTCTAACTCCCATGGCCATTGGGAACCAACTGTTAAGGAAAATTCTCATAATACTCTGGCAAAGGAGACTACAACTGTTGCTAAGGAACCAGTTGTTGCTGCCATCTCGGCTACCCTATTACCAAATTACTCCAGCACGCCCCTTACGATATAGGTTCTCATGGAATAAACAAATTTTGTTTCTCACTTTCCAACCCCACATTCAGTTCCTTTGGTGCTTCTAAGCATCTCACAAGGGCCTTCCAAATGACCCCGAAGTCCACCTTACATCTCTTGAGACCATAGCCTAGCACACAATGTGGATTCCACCTAAGTGGAATACAACATTGAGTACGCCAAATAGAAAAAAATTGATCTGTAATATTTTTGCAACATAATGCTTCTCATTTCTTGCACAATCAATATGATGCCCTTGAGGGATTGGAGGATGGGGATATGGCTCTTGACCAACGTTTCCCATGAATTGTTTATCCTGGAATGTCAGGGGTCTAACAGACTCTTATCGTAAGTATGTAGTGCATGAAACTTAGCAATGATTTATAAATCTGGATGTTTTGTTTTTGCAGTAAGTTAAAATTATAGGTTTTTAAGTTGCAGATGGTATGCAAATCCATCTGGCCTAACAACTTTACTTTTTGTAGCAATCATCAAGTAGGGCATGGCGGATTAATCTCACTTTTTACTCCTAAATGGAAGCCCTTATTAATTGACCATGGAATTGACCCCACCAACTGTGTCATATGGGTCCTCTTTAATATTGAGGGTTTCCCTTTTGGGCTCATTAATATTTACGCCTCAAACGATGCGGCCAAAAGGGCCGATCTGTGGCGGTGGATAGCCAACTCCATTCTTGATGCATACTGGGTAATAAGTGGAGATTTTAATATGTTTGAATCCCCAAATGATAAATGTGGCCACTTGTCTATGAGGTGGACACCTAGTGAAAGGGAAGCGTGGTACTTCATGCAAAATAAATTTGGATTCTTTTATCCTAATGCTTCTCGGTTTCCCACCTATGTAGCTTGGTACATGTGGTCCAATCTCCATGGAGGGAAAAATTATGTCCTTAAACGGCTTGACAGGGCCATGCTATCAGCTCAAAACCTTTTTTAGTTTGATAGCATTTATTCCCTGTCAGTGGAGGTTATGCCTATCTTTTGTCCTTTCGGACCACTCACCTATACAATTTTGTATTTGTTGGCATGATGCACACCCCATTTTGTCATAAAGACCAATTCTTTCTTAATACTTCCTTGATGCAACATGACCCCACTATCAATCATATCAAGCATATTTGGAATTTAATTCCACAACCCAGTTACTGTCAACGATTTCATCCACCTATGCAAACCAACTGGTTAGTTTAGTGGGAAGATGCGCTGACTCAAACTACTAGATTTCTTAGAATCTACGACTACCAACTGGAAAAAATTTAGCACCGCTCATACATCGCTAACACCTCAGCTCTCATCCGAGCATGGGTGGTGCTTCGAAGCAATCCCTTGTCTAACGCTCTGCAACTACAAGTTGTAACAATCTGGCATCAAATCCAATCACAAACAACTATAATGCTAGAGGCGCTCAGATTTGGGCTCGAATGCATTAGCTCAAGGTTGGGGATCAGGTCTCGAAAGAATTCTTTCTTTCTCTTCGAGCCAAAAATCCTTCTCAACATATCCAAGCTATCATGGACAATGAAGCTCAAATTACTGACCCACAACTTATGTCGCAAGCCTTTGTGTGACATTACAAGCTTGTTTTCCAAGCTCAGCCACCCTTCGAAGCTCGTCGGGCCGCTCTTGACCAATGTTTGGGGATTGTACCATGCAAGCTTACAAAGGCTTAAAAGATGATCTGTAAAAGAATGCTCACTATTGAAGACATCCATGAAGCCACTATGCAAATGGCTAATGATAAAGCATTGGGATACGATGGATTCCCTTGTGAATTCTATAAAAATCTCTGGGATTCTATCGTGAAATAACTTCTTCAGGTTTATCTTGAAGGGTTTCAAAACCACTCCCTACGGCCATGCATTAACAAGGGGAACATTAAATTTATCCCTAAGTAAGGAGATCCCAAGAAAATCACTTGTTGGTAGCCGATTATGTTGTTGAATGTCTCCTAAAAAATCATTGCAAAAGCATTAGATCTGTGATTACGTAATCTTCTGCCTATTATTATTCAACTAGAGACAACCGGCTTCATACAGGAGTGCTTCATCCTAGATAATATCACCGCGGGTTTGGGAAGGCATGGAATAGGCCCGGCAGATCTCATCAGGACGCCATGTTTATCAATATTGACTTTGAGAAGGCTTATGATCGGATTGAATGGTCTTTCATCCCCGTCATGCTTTAGGCCCTTGGCTTTGGCCCCATTTTTATTCAATCTGTCAATATGCTCTTTGGAGATGCATTTTCTCAAATTTCTATCAATGGCCTTAGCTCAAAGCCCTTTCGGCTATTCCGGTATATCAGAATAGGATGTCCTCTTGCCCCTGCACTTTATGTGTTGACGGTTAAAGGTTTTGGTTATCTCTTATCCAATGCCAAAGTGCAAGGTCTTGTTCATGGAATCTCGCTGCCTAATGAACCCAATTCTCAACTCCTCAATGGGCATTTTGTGGATGATTCCTTCCTTGCACTTATTGAGGATGAGAGAAACATTTGCAATGCTATGCAATGTTTGGATACTTTCTACCTAGCTTCTGGATCATCCATTCAATGGCGAAAAACTCAATGTTACAGGAAATATTTCCTTCTTGCTCTGAACTGGCTTGCCACATTTGATTGGAAAAACATTCCGCATAGTGAGAGTTTCAGATTTCTTTGTATTCATTTTGCTTTTCAAGCCTCCCCAGCTGATCTATGGCATTATGTCATTCAACGAGTGGCGAAAAAAATGGAATACTGGCTTACTAGGCCTTTGTCTCTGGCTGGAAAATTTCAAGTTTTCTCTAAAGTATTGGCTGCCACCCATGTCTACTACTCGTCTTGCTAGTTTCCTTCTAAGGCCTCCATCCAAAATCTAGGAAAGCTACTCAAATATTTCCTATGGGCTAATGCTTCTACTTGAAAAAAAATTCATCATGTAGCTTGGGATATATGTTGTCTGCCTCGTAATTCCATATGCCTTGAGCTTATTCACATTCAGTGCCAAGGGCAAGCTCTTTGTGCCAAGTGGATTATCATAAGGATCACTAGACAAGAAGCTTAGAAAGTTCTCATACGACATGGAAATACAAAAGGCTCTCCTTATGGTTTCCCTACATGGAAAGGCTTAGGGTTTGTCAATTTTCTCATCAGTCATGTGCCTGTAAAAATCGTTGGCACCTTTGTGCTTAAAAGTATCTGGAAAGCGTGGGAATGTGTTAAACCCCATATTTTATAGAAAGGGGATGTCTTTCACAATTGGTTATCTCTTAACCAACAATCTCGCTGGTGGTCACCGATTTTTCAATCCCAAGATCAATGCTTAGCAGTGGTCCTAGGGAATCTCCGTGCTCAAATTATTCAAGCGCGAGAATTCATTCCATTGAGGAATTATTCTGCAAGAACAAGCAATCCTAGTTCTCTTGGCCAGATTTTAAAGCTCTGTTTCAACTCTCCAACCAGGATCAAGATACTTTCAATACTGTGATCAATTCGGTTCCTGATCACATGCTACATAATATTGATGTGTACTCCTCTCGCCCTTAGTGGATAGATTGGAAATGGTATGTTGGTACTCCTTTCTGTAACTATAATGCCAAAAAAGACTATCAATGTATCTCACCCCATTTTCCCACGGTGGACAAACTTAATACTCATTGGGGAATTCAAGCCACCCTATCTACCTAGGGTAGACGGTTTGAGACTATTTGTACTATATGTGTGGAGCCCAAAATCGCTCATTTTCTTTGGTGTATTCTACAACCAAGGCCTTCCTATCGGGGTCTTGTCTTGTTCAAATTGGGATTCTAGCTCCCAAATGCCCCTTCTACGAGCATCTAGAAATGATTATGCATGTCTTCTGCTTTTGTTCTAAAGCTCAAATTGCCTGGAACTGGATCCATACTTTTTTCTTTCCCTTACGGCCCCACTATTTCCATTGGGCAGCATATCCTCTTTGGAGACAATCCCAAACTTCTTCTTATGTTCACCCAGATTTGGCATGTTTTCAGAGGGGAGATTTAATTTTGGATATGGAAAGAAAGAAATGCTTTTTTCTTTGGTAACTTTGCAATTGATCATTTTTTCTTGATTTATAATAAATCCATGGTGATCTGCAATGTACTCCTGCAGATTCAAGTTCAAGTGAATAAGATGACACTCAAGGTGGACCACCTCTAGACTCTGTTGCAACATTGGGGGGGAGCTCCATGTAATGTTACTTGGGTTTCTCCTTCTCCTACCAGGTGCTCCTTGCCTTCCGCCTGTGGATGCCGACGTAGCAGATCTCAGCGTCGTGTGTTCAATCGCACTCACCGCTCTCTAGGACTGAGCCATCGACATAGTCATTCACCTGGGTGTCGTCACGATCATGGATCGCCACCACACTCCTCAGCTTTCCGAGTAGGGTTAGGGCTCACTACCTCGGCAACTTCAGTGGGGTTCTCCGACACGTTCGTCAGCTCACCAACAAGGTTGGGTTCTCCCCTCTGCCACGCCACACTAGGCCACTTGGCAACCATCGTCACCCCTGCCATCATCTGGAAAATTCCCCATTCCTACGTGTGGGGAAGCAGACCCATAGGAAGAACCTGCTGCTGACTAGGAGATTCCAGACATTGGCAAAGATCTACCTAGTTCAGGGTGGCCGAATGATCAGGAGCCACCCATCTCGTGCATGTTTTGCAGCAGCTGTTTGATTTTACCTTTGTTTTTTGTCAGGAATGATGCTTATTTGTTTTGTTGCATTTTTCCTAAGTTCAGCCTTAATTTGACTTTTTATGTAGACTTGATCTATTTTATTTGTGGTTTTGGAGACTGCTACTCATTACTACCGCTTTTTTGATTGGAAAACTATCTTGTATCTTATTGCATTAATATAATATAAGATCCTTTTCATAAAAAAAAAAAAAAAAAAATCACAAAAAAACTATCTACTCTCGAAGGGAGGATAATAAATTCACAAGACTAACTCTTATGGCAAATAATCTATTGCAAATTACAATATCTATATGTCTTTGGATTTCATTAAAAAAGTGTCAAAAGAAACACACCGGCGAGCACCGACAATGGCCGACAAATGGCATCTTCAAATAGAGACGTCTGAACATAAAAAAGGGATTTCTAATGTAGAAAAGCAAGAGTGTAGGAAATTGTAAGGTCATCTTCATTTCCTAACTGTCGCGACTCATTTATTTTTCTCGCACTCAATACTTTTTGGAATCTACATTTCCTTCCAAATTGATGAAGACAATTGCGCCATGTCTGGTGGCCCCCGCACACGAGGGGAAAACAATGGAAAATACGCCTTGAGACATATTTTCCTTTTGACAATCAGGGGTCATCGTAAAATTCTAGGCCTAGTAGCTAGGTAAGTTCAGATGACTATTGCGCATAATTCAACGAGGTTTTCGCTGTCGCATCCCAATTCTCCATCCGCTTCTGTTTGAACTAGAAGACCTGGAATTTGATGATATGTGGACTGTATTTCCATATTAGAAATTTGATGGTGTATATTTTTTACAAACTGTAAAACATTTTAGTAGGCATACATAGGTAGATAAAATTGATATATTAAAAACTACGATTTAGAAATATAATACATAATAATATATGATTTTGAATATTTTTTTTTGTTCACAAATAAATTTAGTTTATAAATTCAAACATATCTTTTATTTATTTATATTAAGTGAAACTACAAGATATTCTATATTGATTTTTCAAACCATTTAGTAATTTACTATTCTAATTCTAGTTTACTTAAATTTAGAATGATTATCTCTATTCAATCTTTAAAAACAAACTAATTTTCAAAGCAGATCTAATTTCAATTTCAAGTAGAAAGAAGTTAAGAAGATCAACCCAGCCCCAACTATGCTATTTATTTATTGCATTATTTGATGTTTGTTTTGTTACATACCATAAATTTGATAAATTTTTGTTATTTGGAGACTTAATTTTTCTAGCATCTTAAAAGCACACAATAAATAACTCTGACATTATATTGAGAGTAACAATAAATTTATATTTCAAAACGCTAGTGTAATCTTTTATATTAATTGTGAACTCCAAATAAAATACAATAAACATATGTTTTATTATATTTAAATTTTCATTTATATGTTTTATAATAATTTTATTTATTTTATTTTTAAAATAGAACTCTATATTAAAGATGGTTACAACATTTAAGATGGCATATCTCTACACTATGATGTTGTACGAGCACCCTGCAAACATTTTTAATAACCATCTTGCTTCTTGAATAGGCAAAGACCTCCATAGCTATTGTGAATAAAAAATGCCCATTTGTCACATATTTCTCATCAAAATATATTATGGAAAATGCCTACTGACCACTAAATCTATTACTATGATATGTTATTCATAGCTTTTGAGAATAAAAAACGTCCATTTCTCAAATATTTCTCATCGAAATATATTATGGAAAATCCTTAATATGATTTGTTATTTGAGTGCTCTATTCAAAATAAGAATTTTTTTACCATAGTTACCACAAAAACATTCCTTTCTATAAGTATACAAGCTTAGCAGTTACTAAGCATTTTTTTAATATGAACTATTTTTTTTATCTTACTCAATTATTGGTGGTTAGCGATTGCTAAGCATTATACTGAATATGAACTCATATGAATTATGTGTTAGACACAATATAACTTATGAGAAATATATAAGTTGTGATCCCTTTCAATGGTATCAAGCTCAACTCTTGGATGTGCAAGGGATTGTACAACCAATATAATACAATTTTAATTATTGAAAAATACTAGCGATCCAAAGTTGTAGAGATAGTTTTTTACATTGTTGGAAAGGAAACCTTTGAGTTATAGAGGCTAGTGGCCACTAGGCTTCTCCTCGACAAATAGATGGACAACATAAGACATGTAGAGTTGTTTATTAACACCAATTGAAAAGAATAACTTAGCGGCTTCTCCTCTTGTTTAACTACTTGTCAATAATGTATATATGGAAATGATATTTCCTTCTAGATATTGTTTTCCACATGAGTTAAAGGAATTTACATAATGTTATATTAAGCATGCCAAGTAATTAGTTCATTATTTTTTACACATTTGTTCCAAGCCATTGTTTTCTAAGTCTTTCTCTTCAATCCTTCCCAAAGTTTTCATGTTTCTAGTAAATGTAGTTGATGTAATTGACCTAATCACAATTGTTGACTTATTGGTATGTCATAAGAATGAACAATGTCCTAGGATTCAATGTATAACTTCCATTTCTTCTTGATGTGGTGGTCATTATGTATACACATATAAGAATTGAACCAACCATCTTCCTGTAAAAAAAAAAGAAATTATTTTGCAAACCCACCAAATTGGTCTAAAACAACGAATCCTCTTCTTAAAACACAATTAAATTGAAATCCCTACCTCGAGATCTATATAATGCAATAAAATCCACAAAATTTGAAATTTCCATATCTTAGCAAGGGTTTTTGCCAAGTAAGTGATTGACATTAGTAAAACACACTTGTGCAAATTTTTTGTTGTACTATATAATCCCTAACTAAAATTTATAACAAAATTTCGGGTTCTAAAGAATGTCAAATGTTTCCAACATTGGAAAGAGCATTTTTATGTCTTCCACAAAGTGTCTTTTTATTGTTCTTTGGCTCATACACTCGACATCGACGAGGTTGATTGCTCATATATGTGCCTATCATTTTATATATATCGACTAAGAGCCCCATCATGATCGACATTTTTAGGTTAGATATTTATATACACAACTTTTTGTGGACTTTATTAGGTGTATCAATTTGTTGAAATGATTGTAATGAAATAAACAAATATTTATTGTCTAATTGTACCAAAATACCACTGTATTTCCTTATTTACAACATTCCTTAATATATGATCTTACTAAACATAAGATAAATGTGAAGGCTTCCACTATACTTAAGTTGCCACTTCCTTAATAAAATTAAGAAATTAAATTCACTTTTTCATATATTTATATTTTAATGTATAAATATTTCTCACTTACTATATACTGTAGTAGGATAATATATCACACTAGTAACTATGGCAACAGTCTATTGCAAATTGCAATAAACATGTAATCTTGACACTATTGACAATGGCCGACAAATGGCATCTCCACATAGAGACGTCTGACGTGAAAAAGGGTTTCCAATTTAAAAAAGCATGACCAAACTGGAAACAATGGAGTCGGTCATTTACTTTTCTCGCACGCTCAAGACTTTTGATTTTGAAATATTAAGTGAGAGGTCGATGTTTATATGGCAATCGCGTAAAATTCGGGTCAAGAGAAAACAGACACGTGTTCTTCTGGCATGACTTCGCAAAATGTAATTTCTTCTTCGGATTCATCACAACTTCGGAGTCTTTTTATTTTCGATTCATCACGACTTTGGAGTCTTTTTATTTACATTACAGACAGTCAAATTGATTACAACAGTTACGTGAATTACACGTCTGGAAACAATTACTCAAGACTTAATGGAATCGGTCATCGCACGCTCAAGACTTTTTTTACATGTCTGAAACAATCACTGCACACAAAAGATGGCGAGGTTTCCGCTGTCGTGTCAATGGAATGTGTCATTTAGTTTTTTATGATTTTAATTGTAAAAATACTGTCAAATATTAAAAATTATTATCATAGTCTATATAACATACATACATACATACATATATATATATATACTAGCAATTGCAAATGAGTTGCAAGTTATGCCGGAGAGGGCTTCAATTTTATGTGTATAATTTTACTCAAAGAACAATTCTAGTGTAAAGATAAAGAAGGGAAAGGTGTAGAGATTCGGTTCTTCTGTAGGCCAACTATGGCTGTCAGTAAAGTAAAATAAAAAACATAACCATGAGTTAACACCGCGGTCACTCATGATGTTCTTAGGCCAGCCACTCCCAAAAGCAAGGGCACCAAAGAATGGTTATTGCCTAGTCTAAAAGGGCACCAAGGAATCGGATATTTGGACTCATCACGACTTCAGAGTGTTTACTTACCTACTTTCCACACTACCCAAACAGACTCTCAAATCGACTAGCAACAGTTGCATGTATTACAATCTGCACATGTTGTTGGTGTTGGGCATGCTTTCCACCTACTGCTGCTCCACTTGTCATCACCAGGAAAGAAGTGGTCTTTCCCATTTCAAACAAGGCCTCGATGATTTGTATAACCAGATGGAATCATGGAACGAGGGCTTAGACTGTTGCACCTGGAAGGGAATCACTTGCCATATCCACATTGGTCATGTGGTTCGTATGGATTTTAGAAGCCACTTGGTGTATTGGATATATGTGAGGAATTCAAGCAGGTAGATTTTCCATGGTTTACTACAACTGCAGAATTTGGAGTACCTCGATCTCTATGGGATTTGCTTCCACTCTCTTTGCATCCCTTCAGAGCTTCAGATGCTCAAGAAATTGAGGCATTTGAGTTTGCACGATTGCAGGTTTAGAGCTGAATTCCAAATGACGTTCGCAACATGTCTAGCTTGAAAGTTTTGGATGTTTTCGACAATGATGGTTTGGAAGGGTGGCAATTGGGCGAATGGATCGGAAATTTGTGTGGTTTGGAGTACCTCAGTCTGGCTGGTGTGAATCTGACAATGGAATGTGATCATGTGGTGGATAATATTTCTACATCCCTCACCAATCTTATAACACTCGACATGTCTCAGTGTTGGATTTCAAGGAGTACACCAATTCTCTCTCCTCTTGCAAACCTCACCTCCCTCTCCCATCTCTACCTTGATTTCAATGACTTCACTCATTAGTTATTTCCCAACTGGATTTCAAATCTTACAGCTTTGGTCTCCCTCTCACTCTGGGATTGCAATCTCCAAGGTCCCATCCATTATGGCCTATTAGCCCTACCACACTTGAGGAACCTTTATTTGTACTCCAAGCCCGATCTCTGATAGGAAATTAAGAGTAACAAAACAACTTCCTACGCTAATCTTGAGGAGAGATATTATGCAAAACTTTCAACATAGTAAAACAGTTACAGAAATATCAACAACATATTCATAACAAGAACACAAACACCAGATATACATGGGAAAAATCCTTTCAGATAAAAAACCCCACACTCTAAAATCCCACTCAATGCATTTCAAATATAATAACAAGATTACATACACTTACAGAACAAGTTTCTTACAGGAGTATCACCAGAAACAATTATAGGAGGATTCCAACTTTACAATACTTTCAAAGCTCACCACACCAATTGCTTCTCCAAGCCTTCAATTTATAGACCTCCAGTTATACAAGAAACCATCTATGGTTTACAAAACCATGTGCCAAACCTCTCATGAGGTGGATAACATTAAAGAGAAAGATTTCAGTCTAAAATTAGGCTCCCACGTCCACAATATTCTCCCCTATTTTTGACCCTTATAAATGTCATAAAATCTATCATAATATCTCTAAAAATAGTCCTTCCATGATATATTATCATTTGGGAATCTTTTGACAACTCCTATTTCTATTTTTAGAGTACTGACAATGTGAAATGGTTGTAAGAAAATCTTGACTAAATAAACCAAACAAAGTTGAGACACCTTATTTCCAACAATCTCCCACTCATCGAATACCTTGTAAGGGTTAAGGGAAAGATACCATCATGGATCAACTGCTAGGGGCCGAGAGGCCCATAGACTCAAAACACCACCTAAATTTCACTGTGCTCACGGGCTTAGTTAATGCATCTGCAACATTCACAACTGTCTCTACCTTTTCTAGCTTCACCCTGCCATCCTCGACCATATCTCTCACGAAGTGATACTGAACATCAATGTGTTTGGTCCTGGCATGAAAATTCGGTGTTCTTCGTAAGGAAGATTGCGCTCTGACTGTCAAAATACATTGTAAGTACGCCATGTTTCAATCCAATATCTGAACACAAATTCTTTAGCCAAATGGCTTCTTTACAGGCATGAGTAGCTACCATGTACTCTACCTCAGTAGTGGAAAAAGCGACCACAGCTTGTCGCTTGCTCATCCAACTAATTACACCACCATTAAGAGTAAACACATATGCACTATGGATCTTATGCTATCGACATCACTGGCCCAATATGAATCCACAAAACCATGAATATGTAGGGAATGTTGATATCCTCTTCCATGAAAACATATAGAGTACTCTAATGTATCCCACAAATATCTGAAGACCCTCTTAACTGCATCCCAATGCACTTTTCTAGGATTAACATAAAACGAGAAAGAACGCCCATTGCTTGGGCAATGTCTGGTCTTTTACAAACCATAGCATACATTAAGCTTCCAACTGCACTCTGGTAAGGCACTCTGATCTTTTCTTCCATCTTCGATGGGGATGAAGGACATTGTGAAATGGAGAGCTTTGTTCCCAAAGTAACATGAACAAAAAGTGGTTTACAAGTTTGCATGTTGAACCTTGCAAAATAGAACAAACACAATTACTCTGGCCAAGCCATAGCTTTCTGTTCTCACGATCTCTTCTAATCTCCATCCCAAGTATGTGTTTTGCTGCACCAAGATCTTTCATTTCAAATTTCGCAGAGAGTTGAGATTTCAATTCTGCAATCAAACCTTTTCCTTTCCCAATAAACAACATGTCATCAACATATAAAGTAATTACCAGGAAACAATCACCGTCAGATTTAAAATATACACAGTGATCAGATTTAGACTGCACAAAACCCAAACTCAACACATATGAATAAAACTTCTGGTACCACATCCTAGGACTTTGTTTAAGGCCATATAGGGATTTCTTTAACTTACAAACCATCTTGCTTTTACCTTTCACCATGTAGTGCTCTAGCTGTGTCGTATAGACTTCTTCCTCCAAATCACCATGAAGGAAAGCAGTTTTCACATCCATTTGTTCAACCTCTAGGTCATAAGCTATTGCAGTAGATAATAAAAACCGAATGGATTTCATTTTAGCAACAGGAGAGAATATCTCACCATAATCAATACCCTCAACTTGAGAGTAACCCTTCGCAACCAACCGTGCTTTATACTTTTCAACATTTCCATTTGAACCAATATTTTTCTTAAACACCCATCTACATCCAACAGGTTTCCGACCTTCAGGAAATGGCTCAACGAATACGGAGAATTCGCCTAGGCCTACTAGGAAACCTTCAATTTCAATCGTTACTCCACATACTGCGATAGCTGCAAGTATGCACAATGAGATATCCATATTCGATGAGGAGGTGCAAGAGTTCTGGATGTCCGGGCCCTTGCGTCAGTGTTTGTATGCAATGAGATCTCCAAATTCAGCAACTCCCTTTTCTTACTGACCAACATTCCCACTGCATATCGTAACGAAGAACTTGACCATTAGAAAGATGGAGTCTAAACAAATCATATTCTAATTCAATACTTACTTCTCTGTTCAGATTGAATAGTTGTTCCCTCCATTTCTAAATACTACTCCATTGTGCTTCCTCCATTGTATTCACTCAAATACACCAGATCGTGTATTATCACCTTTCCCTTGGCTTTCATTGTCTCCTTTGCACATGTCACAATTGCTTCTTTTACGACTATCGACGTTTCCATTGCACCCTTTTTGTACGATTGCTAGCATATTTGAGTATTGACATAATCATTATATCAAAAGAATAAATTTAACAATGATTTAAATATTTTTTGTTAATTTGACTGTAAAAATACTTACAAATATTTAAAATAACCATCATATTCTACTTAACATATATAAAATATAAACATCATTATATATAGAAATTAAATTAATCTATATATATATATTAAAATAAATATATAAATATAAAATAATCTTTTGTATTTTTTATTAATAGAATATAAAAAATAGTATTTTTGTAATTTTGAAGAATGGTAAATTGGTAATAATAAATATACGTCACCCGAATTTTTTTTTAAAACACATAAATGACCGTTAAATTGAACGGAGGAATGTAAATTTATGGGTTGAATTCCAAATAACATTCACAACATGTCTAGATTGAAAATTTTAGACGTCACTACCATTTATGGTCTGGAGATTAGGTAGTTGGGATAATGGATTATAAATTTATGAGATTTGAAGTACCTTGAACTGGATGGGGTGAATCTCACAATGGGAGGTTATCATATAGTTGAGAATAATGTTGTATCCCTCACCAATATCACAACACTTGACTTGTTTGGGTGTGGAAATTTAGGTAGTATAATTATCTCTCCTCTTGTGAACCTCACCCTGCTCTCCCATCTTTACATTGATTAGAATGAACCCACTCACCATCTATCTCCTAACTAGATTTCAAAATGTACATCTTTGGTCTCCCTCTTGCTCTAAGATAGCAGTCTCCAATGTTCAATCCAATTTAGCATGTTAAGCATGCCACACTTGAGGAACCTTGATTTGTACTACAACCCAAATCTCAAAGTAAACATGTCTTACATTTTACAAAAGTATAAAAAGATTGAGATCCTTGATATTTCAAAGAAAAATGTGGGAGAAGTGAATCCAAATTTTATTGAAAATATGTCATTGTTGACCTACTGAGATCTCTTTGTTAATAGAATTTAATGTGTTATTCCTCCTCTACTTGTAAATATTTCATGACTTGAAAGGTTATATATTTCATGAAACTCACTAAGAGGTAGAATTACATAGATACATGCATGTGGACTATCAAATTTTTCACATTTTTGCCTCGAGTAAAACCATTTAAAGAAAATATTACCATCTAATTTAGGGAGCCTCTAATATTTGATTGTGCTTGATCTCAAAAATGTAATTAGTGTAAAGCACATGAAAGGGGGTGTTTCATGAAGCACTAAACCAAAACAATATCATTAAAACATGTTTCTCTTCTGCACTCATACTTTACCACAAGGAATCAACAAAGAAACTCAATATGCAAATTTTCAAAGACAATCTTATTCTTGACCCTAAAAAAGTTAGATTATCATTAAAGAAGTGCTAGTCAATTACACAAATTCACGGAAGTACACTCTAAAGCTTATGTAACAATAATCCAATGGATTTACGTTATTATCATAGGGACAAACCATCATTTTACAAATTAAATTCAGAAAAGCTGTTGTAATACAAGGTATACACGTACAAAATAGAGATGCATATATATTCAACTGCAAAACTTAAAAAACATACTTCCTTCTCCTTCACTCCATGGTTCCTCTCATCCTCTGTATGAGGAATGAATTTTTAAAAAACTGACTATCACCCCTATATTCAAAATCTTCCTTGCATATACCTACTACTAGATGCTTCCAAAACTGTCACCTTGTGACCTTTCAGCTTCCATTCACCCTATAGTTAAATAACTGATAGGTTTTCATTATTTCAAGTATCCTAATGATGCATTAACACTCAAAGTATCATCACACATCTGCCAAAGGGATCTATCAATACCATCACGGATCTCTTAGAGTAATTTGTTAAACATTTTTATTTTAACCTCGACTTTGAAATAACAATGATGGATTTGTGCAATGCAAAAAAATGACCAAATAAAATCTTTGTTTAATTCTTACAATTTATTGAGAGGAATTACATGTTTGTTCCCATGTCTAGTACATGAATACCAAATGGTTAGCATCTTTGTACCAAACCTCAACAACGCATTGTCTTTTAACATGCATAAGCATTGCCTCAACAGTTTTGAGGAAGTTATCAAAAAGGGAACTCAAATTGAAAAGGATATCATTGTTAAAGCATTGATCAAGCCTCATTATAAATACAATGGGAAAAATCATAACAACATTAGTAACAACAATATAAATCCTCCCTAATAAATATAGGTATGTCAATCGTAATTATAATGTTGTCAATGATGGTGTTACGAATAACCACAACGTGTAAAACATATAAAACAACAAATCAAAATAGACTAATTCTAAAGCACCCATCACCAATCCAAGAAGAGAAAATGCTCCTTGGAATTATAAATGATGACATTATAAAACATAGGGAGAATATCTTTCAAGCATCTTGCAATAACTGGAAAGTTCCAATATGATCACTTATCCTATCATGTAACCCTTTCTTGAAGGGTAACCTAAGCCAATGTGGTATCATCTTAATACATATTGTGATTTTCATCACATCAATGGTCATCAAACAGATAGACGCAGGAAAGTTCATAATTACATCCAATAACTCATTGAAAATAGAAACATAGTGGTTGAAGACCCAACATGAAAAAAACACCAAATGATAATATAAAGGTCTTTGCCAATCCGTTTCCTAAACATGGCAAAAAGAGAAGATTTCATGAACATGGTGAATCCTCAAACAACGTCGATTTTAACTCCATCATATCGTTTATTGTAAACACTACTCCATGTGAATTTGAATGTCAATTTACACCCCTCATAGAAAGTCTCTCCAGTTCCTTTCATTAATTAGAAAAAGCTAATATGATCAAATATCCAATAGAAAGACCCATTTATAATGGGGAACCAAATCTTAAGTGGTATAATGAATCAAAATATTGTGATTACCCCTAAATTTAAGGCCACTCTACAAATTATTATAAAATTATTCGTCATTATGTCCAAGAAAGAAGTGGTCTTCTTCACTTCAAATAAGCCCTCAATGATTTGTATAACATGATGGAATCATGGAATGAGGGCTCAGAGTACTGTTGCTCTTGGAAGGGAATCACTTGCCACCTCCACACTAGCCATGTGCTTCGCAAGGATTTCACAAACTTTGAGGAAGGGATAAGTGTGAGGAATTCAAGTAGACAGATTTTCCAATGTTTATTACAACTGCATCATTTGGAGTACCTCGACCTCAACAGGATTGACTTCCGCCCTCTTCCCATGCCTTTAGAGCTTCGTATGCTCAAGAAATTGACGCATTTGAGCGTGGCATATTGCGGGTTTAGAAGCCAAATTCCAAATGACGTTCGCAACATGTATACCTTGAAATTTTTGGACGTCGCCGGCAATGATGGTTTGGAAGGGTGGCAATTGGGCGAATGGATTGAAAATTTACATGGTCTGGCTCATGTGAATATGACATTGGGAGGTGATTGTGTGGTGGAGAATATTTCTGCATCCGTCACTAATCTTGCAACACTCGACATGTCTGAGTGTTGGATTTCAAGGAGTACACCAATTCTCTCTCCTCTTGCAAACCTCACCTCCCTCTCCCAGCTAGATTTCAATGCCAATGACTTCACTCACCACCCATTTCCCAGCTGGATTTCAAATCTTACAGCTTTGTTCTCCCTTTCACTCATCTATTGCAGACTCCAAGGTCCCATCCCTTCTGCCCTGTTAGCCTTGCCACACTTGAGGAAAGTTGATTTGTACTCCAACCCCGATCTCAAAGTAAACCTGTCTTACATTGCACAACACTCTCACAAGCTTGAGATACTTTCTCTTGGGATGAAAAATGTCAGAGGAGTGATTCCAAATTCTATTTGAAATATGTCATCGTTGATCACCTTAGGTCTCTCTCAAACCAACATCGAAGGTGTTCTTCCTCCTTCCATTGGACATATTTCACGGGTTGAATTTTTTGGTCTTTCAAGAAACTCACTAAGAGGAAACATTCCATGGAAAAATTTAGGTCGACTATCAAATTTGTTAGGGCTTTACCTCAATACAAACCAATTTAATGGAAGCTTGCCATCTACATTAGGGAACCTCTCATCCTTGATTTTGCTCGATCTTAGCGACAATTCTTTGACCGGCATAATCCCACCTTCCTTACAACAACTCTCATCACTCCTATTGCTTCACTTGGATGACAAAAAATTCCATGCTACTTTCTTACTCTCTCTACTAGCAAATTTCACACAAATTTATGACTTGTCTCTTTCAGGGAACAATCTCTTGACCGTAAAATTCAATGGATTTTGGATCACTAAACTTCAGCTTCAAATTCTAAGATTGAGATCTTTCAATATGGAAGGTGATTTCCCCATTTTCATTTCAACTCAATATGCCATAGAATATCTAGACTTGTCAAATAACAGGATTAGCGGATATATTCTAGATTGGTTGTGGGATCTTTCATATGATATGGAGTTTTTGGACTTGTCGATGAATCTATTTGAAGGATTCATTTCAGAAAAGATTGGAAAGTATCTTAGATTGTTGTCATTGGCAAAAAATTCATTCCTCATTCTATTCATGAAGGGAAATTGGAGGTTCTTGACTTGTCAAATAACAAGCTTTATGGTAAAATTTTTACAGTTGTTGGGAACCTCTCATCAACACTACATGTGTTGAATATGGAAAACAATCTCTTTGAAGGTGAGATTAGGAGCATGCCTTGTCTTCAAACACTGAAATTGGGAGGTAACAGAATACAAGGGCCAATTCCATCATCACTTCAAAATTGTATCTCTTTAGAGATTCTAGATTTGGGATATAATAACAGGCAAGGAGAAATCCCAAATTTGAATAGTATTCGGATTTTAGTTTTGAGATACAATAAATTTGAAGGTGGTATACCTTTGCAGCTAACAAAATTACAAAATCTTAAAGTCTTGATTTTCTCAAGTAATAGTTTCTCAGAAAATATTCCAAGCAATTTTGGAAAGTTGAAAGCAATGAAAAATCATGTGGTTCATCATCAATGTCTAATGTAGAGAAACTAGTAATCACCACCAAAGGGCAATTTCTAGAGTATGAAAGATATTTGGCATTGATTAGATGCCTTGATATTTCAAATAACAACCTCTTAGGTGACATTCCTCATGATATTTGATTCCTTATTGGTTTGAGAGTTCTCAATTTTTTAGGAAATCAACTTAGCGGTGAAATTCCAAATTCTTTTGAGAAGATTTTGCAATTGGAGTCACTTGATCTTTCAAGGAAAAATCTCACCGGAGCTATTCCCATAGAACTACAACTCCTCACATTCTTGAGATACTTGGATGTATCTCATAATAATCTTTTAGGAAGAATACCGCAAGGAGGTTAACTATCAACATTTCCTGCAAGTTCATTCTCAAACAATGGAGATCTTTGTGGAATTCAAATCAACATAAATTGTTCCTCTTTTTCTGTTTCTAAAAAGACAAGCGATGATGAAGATTCAAATGAAGAAGATTGGGAAGAACATATATGGTGGGAGGTGGGACTTGGATTGAGCTTTGGATTTGGGTTTGCAGTTGTTATAGGAGTGTTATGTTTGAGCAAAAAATGGAGATCTAAATGCTTTAAGATGATGGATGAAATTATTTTCATTGTTGATGAAATAGTTAGAAAATATTTATTTTATTAAGTATAGTTTTCCCTTTCCCTTCCTCTTCTCCTTGAAATTATTCCCTTCCTTCCTCTCTACTCATTTGTAAGTAAATGCTTCCCTTCCTTTCTCTACTCATATGTAGTGTCAATGTAACCTATGTTTTCAAGTATTTTTTATTTTTTTCTTATTTGTTGCGGCCATTAGTCTAAATATCCCATTTTAATGGTTTTATATATAATATGAACAAAATATATATTCTATTCAAATTTTTATGTTAAATCTCTCACTTTGTTTTGATTAAAACTTAAAAGTATTTTTTGTCTGATAATAATGAAAGTTTATGTTGATGATAAAAATTCTAAATATAATTTTCACATATCCCAAGTAACTTATTTTTAAAGAAACATATTTTTCAAAATGTTCATGAAAACATTATGCTAATTTTAACAAGATAGTATTTTTCCTTGCGTGCAGTGCATGCATGATTGTAAGTTCATGTATGTAATTATTTACTTAAAAAACCTTTGTCAACATTCCAAGTGCTCCGAAGTGTTCTAAAAACAAGGTTGTCAAGTATCAAATATACATTTTATACATCTACAATATATTGATTTTATGAGATTTCCACATATTAACATAGTGCAAAATATATTTGGATGTTTGTGTGGTGAGTTTATAACTTTAAATTTTTATGTTAAGAATCATGACCCATCTACGCTATATGAAAAATACAAGATACGTGCCTTAATATTTTCATCTATCAACAATTTTTAGATATATGAATTTAGGATATTTCCATGCTTTCAAGGATTCTAGGTATGGGCTTTGAAGTTTTGGGTTTCTAAATTTCCCAAGTGTTAAGTTTTATAGTTTCTACTTTTAAGTTTAGGGTTTCATGGGAGATTTATATCAATTAATTTTTCTTGATTTTTATTTTTTTAGGCATCCGTTTAAAGCTTTGGATGTTAAATAAATTGACACATTTTATCTTTCAAGATTTTTGTTTATGGGTTGAATTCCAAATAACATTCGCAACATGTCTAGACTGAAAATTTTAGACGTCACTACCATTTATGGTTTGGAGATCAGGTAGTTGGGATAATGGATTATAAATTTATGAGATTTGAAGTACCTTGAACTGGATGGGGTGAATATCACAATGGGAGGTGATCATATAGTTGAGAATAATGTTGCATCCCTCACCAATATCACAACACTTGACTTGTTTGGGTGTGGAAATTTAGGTAGTAAAATTATCTCTCCTCTTGTGAACCTCACTCCCCTCTCACATATTTACATTGATTAGAATGAACCCACTCACCATCTATCTCCTAAATAGATTTCAAAATGTACATCTTTGGTCTCCATCTTGCTCTAAGATAGCGGTCTCCAATGTTCCATCCAATTTAGCATGTTAAGCATGCCACACTTGAGGAACCTTGATTTGTACTACAACCCAAATCTCAAAGTAAACATGTCTTGCATTTTACAACACTATAAAAAGCTTGAGATCCTTGATATTTCAAAGAAAAATGTGGGAGAAGTGAATCCAAATTTTATTGAAAATATGTCATTGTTGACCTACTGAGACCTCTTTGTTAATAGAATTTAATGTGTTATTCCTCCTCTACTTGGAAATATTTCATGACTTGAAAGGTTGTATATTTCATGAAACTCACTAAGAGGTAGAATTACATAGATACATGCATGTGGACTATCAAAGTTTTCACATTTTTTCCTCGAGTAAAACCATTTAAAGAAAATATTACCATCTAATTTAGGGAACCTCTAATATTTAATTGTGCTTGATCTCAAAAATGTAATTAGTGTAAAGCACATGAAAGGGTGGGTTTCATGAAGCAATAAAACCAAACAATATCATTAAACCATGTTTCTCTTCTGCACTCATACTTTACCACAAGGAATCAACAAAGAAACTTAGTATGCAAAATTTCAAAGACAATCTTATTCTTGACCCTAAAAAAGTTAGATTATCATTAAAGAAGTGCTAGTCAATTACACAAATTCACGGAAGTACACTCCAAAGCTTATCTAACAATCATCCAATGGATTTGCGTAGTTATCATAGGGAAAAATCATCATTTTGCAAATTAAACTCAAAAAATCTATTGTAATACAAGGTATACACGTAGAAAATAGAGATGCATATATATTCAACTGCAAACCTTATAAAACATACTTCTTTCTCCTTCACTCCATGGTTCCTCTCACCTCCGTACGAAGAATGAATTTTTTAAAAACTGACTATCACCCCTATATTCAAAATCTTCCTTGCATATATCTACTACTAGATGCTTCCAAAACTACCACCTTGTGACCTTTCAGCTTCCATTCACCCTATAGTTACATAACTGATAGGTTTTCATTATTTCAAGTATCCTAATGATGCATTAATACTCAAAGTATCATCACACATCTGCCAAAGGGACCTATCTATACCATCACGGACCTCTCAGAGTAATTTGTTAAACATTTTTAGTTTAACCTCGACTTTGAAATAACAATGATGGATTTGTGCAATGCAAAAAAATGACCAAATAAAATCTTTGTTAAATTCTTACAATTTATGGAGAGGAATTACAAATTTGTTCCCATGTCCAATACATGAGTACAAAATTATTAGCATCTTTGTACTAAACCTCAACAACGCGTTGTCTTTTAACCTGTATAAGCATTGCCTCAACAGTTTTGAGGAAGTTATCAAAAAGGGAACTCAAATTGAAAAGGATATCATTGTTAAAGGATTGATCAAGCCTCATTATAAATACAATGGGAACAATCATAACAACATTAGTAACAACAATATAACTCCTCCCTAATAAATATAGGTATGTCAATCGTAATTATAATGTTGTCAATGATGGTGTTACGAATAACAACAACGTGTAAAACATATAAAACAACAAATCAAAATAGACTAATTCTAAAGCACCCATCACCATTCCAAGAAGAGAAAATCCTCCTTGTAATTATAAATGATGACATTATAAAACATTGGGAGAATATCTTTCAAGCATCTTGCAATAACTGGAAAGTTCCAATATGATCACTTATCCTATCATGTAACCCTTTCTTGAAGGGTAACCTAAGGCAACGTGGTATCATATTAATACATATTGTGATTTTCATCACATCAATGGTCATCAAACAGATAGACACAGGAAAGTTCATAATTACACCCAATAACTCATTGAAAATGGAAACATAGTGGTTGAAGACCCAACATGAAAAATACACCAAATGATAATATAAAGGTCTTTTCCAATCCGTTTCCTAACCATGGAAAAAAGAGAAAATTTCATGAACAAGGTGAATCCTCAAACAATGTCGATTTTAACTCCATCATATTGTTTATTGTAAACACTACTCCATGTGAATTTGAATGTCAATTTACACCCCTCATAGAAAGTCTCTCCAGTTCCTTTCATTAATTAGAAAAAGCTAATATGATCAAATATCCAATAGAAAGACCCATTTATAACGGGGAACCCAATCCTAAGTGGTATAATGAATCAAAATATTGTGATTACCCCAATATTTAGGGTCACTCTACACATTATTATAAAATTATTCATCATTATGTCCAAGAAAGAAGTGGTCTTCTTCACTACAAACGAGGCCTTAATGATTCGTATAACATGCTGGAATCGTGGAATGAGGGCTCAGAGTACTGTTGGTCTTGGAAGGGATTAACTAGCCACCTCCACAATGTCCATGTGCTTCACATGGATTTCACAAACTTTGAGGAAGGGATAAGTGTGAGGAATTCAGGTAGCCAAATTTTCCATGGTTTATTACAACTGTAGCATTTGGAGTACCTCGACCTTAGTAGGATTGACTTACGCCCTCTTCCATGCCTTCAAAGCTTCGTATGCTCAAGAAATTGATGCATTTGAGCTTGGAATATTGCGGGTTTAGAGGCCGAATTCCAAATGACGTTCACAACATGTCTACCTTGAAATTTTTAGACGTCTCCGGCAATGATGGTTTGGAAGGATGGCAATTGGGCGAATGGATCAGAAATTTGCGTGGTCTGGCTCATGTGAATCTAACAATGGGAGGTGATTGTGTGGTGGAGAATATTGTTGCGTCCCTCAAAAATCTTACAACACTCGACATGTCTGAGTGTTGGATTTCATGGAGTACACCAATTCTCTCTCCTCTTCTAAACCTCACCTCCCTCTCCCAGCTGGATTTCAATGCCAATGAATTCACTCACCACCCATTTCCCAGCTAGATTTTAAATATTACAGCTTTGGTCTCCCTCTTGCTCATCTATTGCAGACTCCAAGGTCCTATCCCTTATGCCCTGTTAGCCCTGCCACACTTGAGGAAAGTTGATTTGTACTCCAACCCCGATCTCAAAGTAAACCTGTCTTACATTGGACAACACTCTCACAAGCTTGAGATAATTTCTCGTGGGAAGACAAATGTCGGAGGAATGATTCCAAATTCTATTGGAAATATGTCATCATTGATTGCCTTAGGTCTCTCTCAAACCAACATTGAAGGTGTTCTTCCTCCTTCCATTGGAAATCTTTCACGGCTTGAATTCTTGGGTCTTTCAAGAAACTCACTAAGAGGCAACATTCCACGGACAAATTTAGGCTGACTATCAAAGTTGTTAGGGATTTACCTCAATACAAACCAATTTAACGGAAGCTTGCCATCTACATTAGGAAACCTCTCATCCTTAATTTTGCTCGATCTTAGCAACAATTCTTTGATTGGCATAATCCCACCTTCCTTACAACAACTCTCATGATTCCTATTGCTTCACTTGGATGAAAAAAAATTCCATGGTACTTTCTTACTCTCTCTACTAGCAAATTTCACACAAATTTATGACTTGTCTCTTTCAGGGAACAATCTCTTGACCGTAAAAGTCAATGGCTTTTGGATCCCTAAATTTCAACTTCAAATTCTAGGATTGAGATCTTGCAATATGGAAGGTGATTTCCCCCTTTTCATTTCAACTCAATATGCCATAGAATATCTAGACTTGTCAAATAACAGGCTTAGCGGATATATTCCAGATTGGTTGTGGGATCTTTCATATGATATGAAGTTTTTGGATTTGTCGATGAATCTATTTGAAGGATTCGTTCCAACAAATATTGGACAAAATCTTAGATTACTGTCATTGGCAAAAAATAACCTCCATAGTGGCATTCCACATTCTATTCATCAAGGGAACTTGGAGGTTCT
Organism: Taxus chinensis; assembly: GCA_019776745.2. NCBI lineage: Eukaryota > Viridiplantae > Streptophyta > Pinopsida > Cupressales > Taxaceae > Taxus > Taxus chinensis. The sequence goes on from CM034153.1 coordinate 59,836,991, forward strand.
TGACTTGTCAAATAAAAATCTTTATGGTAAAATTTTTACAGTTGTTGGGAACCTCTCATCAACACTACATGTGTTGAATCTGGAAAACAATCTCTTTGAAGGTGAGATTAAGAGCATGCCATGTCTTCAAACACTGAAATTAGGAGGTAACAGAATACAAGGGCCAATTCCATCATCACTTCAAAATTGTAGCTCTTTAGAGATTCTAGAGTTGGGATATAATAACATGTAAGGAGAAATCCCAAATTGGATACAAAATTTGACTAGTCTTTGGATTTTAGTTTTGTGATCCAATAAATTTGAAGGTGGTATACCGTTGCAGCTAACAAAATTGCAAAATCTTCAAGTCTTGATTTTGTCGAGTAATAGTTTCTCAGGAAATATTCCAAGAAATTTTGGAAAGTAGAAAGCAATAAAAAATCAAACACAAAGCATAGAATTCCTTTAATATGGTTCATCATCAATGTCTTATGTAGAGAAACTAGTAATCACCACCAAAGAGCAATTTCTAGAGTATGAAAGATCTTTGGCATTGATTAGATGCCTTGATATTTCAAATAACAACCTCTCAGGTGACATTCCTCATGATATTGGATTCCTTATTGGTTTGAGAGTTCTCAAATTTTTAGGAAATCAACTTAGCGGTGAAATTCCAAATTCTTTTGAGAAGATTTTGCAATTGGAGTCACTTGATCTTTCAAGGAACAATCTCACCGGAGCTATTCCCATAGAACTACAACTCCTCACATTCTTGAGATACATGGATGTATCTCATAATAATATTTCAGAAAGAATACCGCAAGGAGGTCCACTATCAACATTTCCTGCAAGTTCATTCTCAAACAATGGAGATCTTTATGGAATTCAAATCAACATAAATTGTTCCTCTTTATTTATTTCTCCAAAGACAAGTGATGATGAAGATGCAAGTGAAGAACATATATGGTTGGAGGTGGGACTTGGATTGAGCTTTGGATTTGGGTTTTCAGCTGTTATAGGAGTGTTATTTTTGAGCAAAAAATGGAGATCTAAATGCTTTAAGAGCATGGATGAAATTATTTTCATTGTGGATAAAATTATTTTCATTGTTGATGAAATAGTTAGAAAATATTTATTTTATTAAGTATAGTTTTCCCTTTCCCTTCCTCTTCTCCTTGAAATGATTCCCTTCCTTCCTCTCTACTCATTTGTAAGTAAATGCTTCCCTTCCTTTCTCTACTCATATGTAGTGTCAATGTAACCTATGTTTTCAAGTATTTTTATTTTTTTCTTATTTGTTGCGGCCATTAGTCTAAATATCCCTTTTTAATGGTTTTATGTATAATATGAACAAAAGATATATTCTATTCAAATGTTTATGTTAAATCTCTCACTTTGTTTTGATTAAAACTTAAAAGTATTTTTTTCTGATAATAATGAATGTTTATGTTGATGATAAAAATTCTAAATATAATTTTCACATATCCCAAGTAACTTATTTTTAAAGAAACTTATTTTTCAAAATGTTCATGCAAAAATTATGCTAATTTTAACAAGATAGTATTTTTCCTTGCGTGCAGTGCATGCATGATTGTAAGTTCATGTATGTAATTATTTACTTAACAAACCTTTGTCAAAATTCCAAGTGCTCCGAAGTTTTCTAAAAACCAGGTTGTCAAGTATCAAATATACATTTTATACATCTACAATATATTGATTTTATGAGATTTCCACATATTAACATAGTGCAAAATATATTTGAATGTTTGTGTTGTGAGTTTATAACTTCAAATTTTTATGTTAAGAATCATGACCCATCTACGCTATATGAAAAATACAAGATACGTGCCTTAATATTTTCATCTATCAACAATTTTTAGATATATGAATTTAGGATATTTCCATGCTTTCAAGGATTCTAGGTATGGGCTTTGAAGTTTTGGGTTTCTAAATTTCCCAAGTGTTAAGTTTTATAGTTTCTACTTTTAAGTTTAGGGTTTCATGGGAGATTTATATCAATTAATTTTTCTTGCTTTTTATTTTTTTAGGCATCCATTTAAAGCTTTGGATGTTAAATAAATTGACACATTTTATCTTTCAAGATTTTTGTTTATGGGTTGAATTCCAAATAACATTCGGAACATGTCTAGATTGAAAATTTTAGACGTCACTACCATTTATGGTTTGGAGATCAGGTAGTTGGGATAATGGATTATAAATTTATGAGATTTGAAGTACCTTGAACTGGATGGGGTGAATATCACAATGGGAGGTGATCATATAGTTGAGAATATGTTGCATCCCTCACCAATATCACAACACTTGACTTGTTTGGGTGTGGAAATTTAGGTAGTAAAATTATCTCTCCTCTTGTGAACCTCACTCCCCTCTCTCATATTTACATTGATTAGAATGAACCCACTCACCATCTATCTCCTAAATAGATTTCAAAATGTACATCTTTGGTCTCCATCTTGCTCTAAGATAGTGGTATCCAATGTTCCATCCAATTTAGCATGTTAAGCATGCCACACTTGAGGAACCTTGATTTGTACTACAACCCAAATCTCAAAGTAAACATGTCTTGCATTTTACAACACTATAAAAAGCTTGAGATCCTTGATATTTCAAAGAAAAATGTGGGAGAAGTGAATCCAAATTTTATTGAAAATATGTCATTGTTGACCTACTGAGATCTCTTTGTTAATAGAATTTAATGTGTTATTCCTCCTCTACTTGGAAATATTTCATGAAACTCACTAAGAGGTATAATTACATAGATACATGCATGTGGACTATCAAAGTTTTCACATTTTTGCCTCGAGTAAAACCATTTAAAGAAAATATTACCATCTAATTTAAGGAACCTCTAATATTAAATTGTGCTTGATCTTAATAATGTAATTAGTGTAAAGCACATGAAATGTGGGGTTTCATGAAGCACTAAACCCAAACAATATCATTAAACCATGTTTCTCTTCTGTACTCATACTTTACCACAAGGAATCAACAAAGAAACTCAATATGCAAATTTTCAAAGACAATCTTATTCTTGACCCTAAAAAAGTTAGATTATCATTAAAGAAGTGCTAGTCAATTACACAAATTCACGGAATTACACTCCAAAGCTTATGTAATAATCATCTAATGGATATACGTAATTATCAGAGGGACAAACCATCATTTTAAAAATTAAACTCATAAAAGCTATTGTAATACAAGGTATACACGTAGAAAATAGAGATGCATATATATTCAACTGCAAACCTTATAAAACATACTTCCTTCTCCTTCACTCCATGGTTCCTCTCATCCTCCGTATGAGGAATGATTTTTAAAAAAACTGACTATCACCCCTATATTCAAAAATTTTCTTGCATATACCTACTACTAGATGCTTCCAAAACTGTCACCTTGTGACCTTTCAGCTTCCATTCACCCTATAGTTACATAACAGATAGGTTTTCATTATTTCAAGCATCCTAATGATGCATTAACACTCAAAGTATCATCACACATCTGCCAAAGGGATCTATTAATACCATCACGGATCTCTTAGAGTAATTTGTTAAACATTTTTATTTTAACCTCGACTTTGAAATAACAATGATGGATTTGTGCAATGCAAAAAAATGACCAAATAAAATCTTTGTTAAATTCTTACAATTTATGGAGAGGAATTACAAATTTGTTCCCATGTCCAATACATGAGTACAAAATTATTAGCATCTTTGTACTAAACCTCAACAACGCGTTGTCTTTTAACCTGTATAAGCATTGCCTCAACAGTTTTGAGGAAGTTATCAAAAAGGGAACTCAAATTGAAAAGGATATCATTGTTAAAGGATTGATCAAGCCTCATTATAAATACAATGGGAACAATCATAACAACAATAGTAACAACAATATAACTCCTCCCTAATAAATATAGGTATGTCAATCGTAATTATAATGTTGTCAATGATGGTGTTACGGATAACCACAACGTGCACAACATATAAAACAACAAATCAAAATAGACTAATTCTAAAGCACCCATCACCAATCCAAGAAGAGAAAATGCTCCTTGTAATTATAAATGATGACATTATAAAACATTGGGAGAATATGTTTCAAGCATCTTGCAATAATTGGAAAGTTCCAATACGATCACTTATCCTATCATTAACCCTTTCTTGAAGGGTAACCTAAGCCAATGTGGTATCATCTTAATATATATTGTGAGTTTCATCACATCAATGGTCATCAAATAGATAGACGCAGGAAAGTTCATAATTACATCCAATAACTCATTGAAAATGGAAACATAGTGGTTGAAGACCCAACATGAAAAAAACACCAAATGATAATATAAAGGTCTTTTCCAATCCATTTCCTAACCGTGGCAAAAAGAGAAAATTTCATGAATAGGGTGAATCCTCAAACAACGTCGATTTTAACTCCATCATATCGTTTATTGTAAACACTACTCCATGTGAATTTGAATGTCAATTTACACCCCTTATAGAAAGTTTCTCCAGTTCCTTTCATTAATTAGAAAAAGCTAATATGATCAAATATCCAATAGAAAGACCCATTTATAATGGGGAACCTAATCCTAAGTGGTATAATGAATCAAAATATTGTGATTACCCCTATATTTAAGGTCACTCTACATATTATTATAAAATTATTCGTCATTATGTCTAAGAAATATTTGATGACGGAGTCAAATCTATAGAGCTCAACAAAGAAAGCTTGAGCTTGTTTCAAAACTCATTTCTAACCTTTGATCTACATGAAGAATCTAAATCAGTGGGTCCATCATTGAGAACTATAGAGCCTGAGTCTATTCTTTCAATGTTAGCTCATATGCCTAAGATTTATAGTCTTGTTGTAGAAACACAACCCCAACAAGTTTTGACACTTGCAACAACGCAACCTTCCATGTCCATAATTATTCGAACAATCAATCTTGTAGTCATATCGTCAATGATGATTCCTACATTTCAAGACATCTACACGTGCTCACTCTGTGAGGTACGTATACCCAATTATATACTTATACAACCATTTCAAGCTTTAATTGCAAATTTATCATAAATAATCTATTACACTACCTCGAAGGAGAAACATTGTAGATATGTTCTCTACCACCTATAAGTAGCCTCATATGTACATATAGGGATTAATCCTTATTTTTGTGCATCATTCCACTTATGAGTGAATATGAATTTCAATATATTCTCTACATCAAAAAAATTCCTTTTCCATCACATAAGTATTTTGATCTCATCAAAGACTTATCCAATCACACATCCTTTAGCTTATCTCATCCTCCCAACTCTCGTACTTTAGGACTTATCAAATATTTCAATTCCCTCCTTTCATTTGGACCTTGTCCGCCCAAGTCTCATATTTCTCGACTCTTTGAATCTTCGGATTCCATCCTTAAAATTGGATCTCATTTGCCCAAGTCTCGTAAATCAGGAACATTCACAATTCTTAAACATGGACCTCTATCCTGATGAGTCCATTACAAACCCTCATCCTTGAAAATTAAAAAAAATTAAAAAGTTTAAAAAGAGCATAAAACTGCATATCAAAATGCTCCTTAAAGAACTGTTTGAAAATCAGAAATGAAAATGTAAGTACAAGTAATCTTAATCATTTCATCCATTAGAAGATATATTTATCACAAAATCATCATATCTTCTCTGTCTTCACCTCTACAACACAGGTTAACCTTGCTCCTATAGGGAAATGTGTTTCTCATCCTAGTTATAGTTTTTATCATTTCAAATATTTTTGCCTACGATTTTGTCTCAAAGATTATTGATGGAAACTCATATTTTCAAATAAGATCTCTCTTTCATAGAAAGCATCAAACTTCTTTACCCAGACATTTTTGACCATCGATATCAGTCAATAGTGTTGAACTCTTTCATCCTAGTAGTCACATGAGGCCAATATTTGGAGGCAGAACATTCCTTCATAACAAGCACAATATCGACATATAAGACAAAATCAATTTAAAATATAAAAAATATAAAATCATTACACCTTTCATGCTTCAAAGTATTTGGTGGTGAGCCCATACTTCTCACTAGTAGTCTGAGACTGGGAATGGAGGTAGGTATCCTTGTTCACATATGTTTTTTCTTCGATCTTGAGCCCTTGCCTTTTACTGATGGCATGGGAAAAGATGTATGGGGTACACTAAAAAAATTGAACCAAATGAATCCTTTAGAAAATATGACTCAAAAGTGCTTCATCAAAAGCATTCAAAGAATTTTTTTGTGTTAAGAAAGAAAACAATTCCTTAACCCGGATCTTGTCAATCTGTAGGCCATTAACTAATCTAAGTCTATTCAAAACCTATAAAATGGAATCATCCATTTTCTTGCATGGATCATCACATAATTTTTTCTCGGTTATCCTAGTTCACATCTTGTTATTCATCCCCTTATGATTGATTAATCAAATTATGTAATTCATGCACATCCTATTACACATTTTTGGATTAATTAAATTAGTTCCTAACACCACCTTAGCTAAGTTAATTAAAATTTATTTAATAAATGGTCAATTAATTGTCTTGCACTTTATAGCTAATTAAATTAGTTACTTAATTGGAAAATACACCTATTTTCCTTGTCAACTGCGACTTAGACTCCATTTAGACCCCAATTGGACACCACTTCATCATCATAGTCAACTCCACTTAGACTCCACTTCTAGAATCCTAGAAATGTGGGGGCAATGAGATTGCATGTACAACAACCTTTTTGGATGTAACATCTGCAAACTAAATTAACTCACTACCATGAAATGTGAATTAATTCTTTTGAATTGTTTAACCTCCTTCACGTGATATTTTTAGTATATGCATTCAAAAACTTGTAAGTGATCTCAAACCACTACTCAAACTCTATAAAAGAGAAAGTTTATCCCTTACAAATCCTCTTCTTGGATTTTTTATCTCCCTCTTATATTTTATCCATCTTGAATATCTCTTGGATTCTTGTATGATCATTTTGCTATTTTTCTCTCCAATATCTACATATTGGAAGCTTTTCCAATGTCATATTTGTGTTTGTAGTATTTCCACTCACATTTGGAGATCGAATTAATAGCACCCACAATCTATTTCTTACAAGGTTCTTGTTACCCAAAATAACCCCTATTTATTTTGGCAATTTGAATTTCATTCTGGCTGTAGAATCAAGTTTTTCAAATTGCATGTACCATTGGTTTTATCCTTGGAAATTTTTTAAAATTTTCAGTTCCTTTTGTGCACTCCTACACACTCCTCCATACTTTCCCCCCTTCCTCCCTTTCTTCTACGTGATCTCACTTTCCTTGTATTTTTATATCTCCTTGCATTATCCCTTCACGCACACTACTTACACATTCATTCTTAAATCCCAGCATCCCCGCATCCTCTTGTGCATGCCTAAAACATTTCCTTAAATTCTTGTAAAGTATGTGGCATGTTATCACATGCATGTCATTTCCTTCTTGAGTTTTGTGCATGTTCCCACTTGTAATCATTCCCCATTACACATTTCTTTTGTTGCATTCCCCTTTCTCACACCCTTGCTTCACATGCTTCTCTTTTCATCCTTAGCATGTTTCCTCTATGCGCCACATTTCTTTAAATTTCATGCCTTCCTTTGTTAGATATTTACACCTCACAAACTTGCATGCCTTATCAAATATACACCCTTCATCCTAGTCCTTGCGCACACTCTTGCATACACCAGAGAACTTCTTCTACAATATTTCCTTTCCCCCCTACTTCCATGGATGCACCTAAGGCTGTAACCCTCATGTGCCATTCCTTGTGTGAAACATGTCCATTCTGGGGACTTGGTGGATAAAGTGCAAATCATTATCACAAATAGAAAAGCATCAACTGTTTATAGATCTTGATAGTGAATATATGCATGACACATGATGCAAAATACTTGAATTCAACCTGCAAACTATATCAAAAAATTAAAATGTGCCATGTGTCTGACATGTTACTCTTGCACTAAAAAACTTCAAATCACCATAACTCCCTCCACAGAGCTCAAAATATTACATGTTTGGTCTTGTTAAAAATTTGATGATGTGGGCTACACTTTAGGATTTTCCAAATCAGATTTTGGTAGGAATTTTTAGGTGAAAATGGGAAAAATGTGGTTATAACCATTAATGCATAGTTAGAGTTGACTCAATCACATATATTTCATGGTATATGGCTTGTTTCCTTCTTTCACAATAAAGCTTATGTGTGTAGGTGGATTTGATAGAGGTCCATGTGGATTTTTAGGAATTCATTAGATCTTTTTGGTGGTTGTTATTCAAAATCCAAGTTTTACCTATATTTTCCCTCATCTTCTATCCCTTTATTCTATATATTGTATAATAATGCTCATTTGTAAAGTATTGACCCTCTTAGAATGTAAGGGCATTATTCAAAGTAGTTAGTTTTATATTTTGAAGTACAAGCCTTAGATCTGGGACTCTAGGTGTTTATTCTTGGATCATTTCTTCATTGTAATAGACTGTGCATTCCTTGGAAGTAATAGAAGTTGTGTTTTCTAGTTATTATCTACCCTATCTCATGTTTATTACCTCCTTGAATTTATTTTGCAATATTGATATGATGTCATGTTTATATCTTTTGCAAGGTTTTTTTTATGTTGTGTTCCATCAAAACAAGATCTTGAATGTTGTTTTGGTTTTATGCACTCATGTCTTCCCTTCCCTTACAAATTTTACCTCATGTTCACTCATATGAGAGTGTTCTTTCCCTTCTTTCTCATGCTATCACCTCCCCTTAGTTTAGGATTTCAGTTTCATGTATTTCCCTTTCTCCTTGGTCACTTGAACTCATAGAGTAAAGTTAGATATCTACATTTACCTTCTTAGGAGTAGTTTTAGTAGTAGAAATAAGTAGAGGAAGCTGGCCTTCTTCAGAGATCTTTCTTAAGTGAGATTCCCAAAATTTTGAGACAATCCCATATTACCTCAAAGCCATGGATCATCTTGATTCAGGATGGGTGAAATTTTCAGCTCCAAAAGTTTTTAAATGCCCAGTTGGAGAGTTAAAATCTTAAATTTCATTATTACTAAGTTCTAATGTGTGAGTTAGTACCTTCCAACCTTTGGAGGCTTTTTTCAAAACATTTGGAGACTCCACAATTGTTAGAGTAGGTATTTACCTTAGCTCATGTTCACCTAGGTACTTTATTTACCTTTATTGTATTTATCCTCACCCACTTATGTGTGTGGATATTTCTTTTATCTTATTTAGATATTAGGAGATATTATCTAGTTGTTAGGTATAGTTCTTTCCTTGATCTATGGCATTGACTAGTTCTTTCCTTGATCTATGGTATTAACTAGATCCTTGATGTCTAGTTCTCTCATAAATCTATGGTCTTGAAGAGTTCTTTGATGAGTAGTTATTTCCTTGATTTATGGCTTGATCTATGACCTTGACTGGTTCCTAGATTGTTATTCCTTGCCTATTTAAGCAAGGCCCATTCTCAATGTATTGCATTGAGTTCCATAATAATATATGATATTGCTTCTCATTTGTTTGCAAATGTTTTATGTAAAGTTATTTTGGTGAATTGCTTTTATCTTATAGATTGTGGTGTTTGATTAGCATCTGTGTTCTTGCCTTGGTACAATCTATTTATCGTTCCTTTCATGGTATTAGAGCAGGAGATTTTTGTTAGCATCCGTCAGTAAGTTTTATTTTGTAAATAAATTATTTGTGTAAGGATTTTTTGTTGCTGCAGAACATTGGTTCACCTCGGGATTCGCACCCCATTAAAATCCTTAGCCCTTGGTCATATGGTATGATTATATGAGGGCTTAAAACTTGTGATTCCTACTAGTAGGTGTTTAACTTTAGCCCCCTTTAATTTTATTTGTGCGGTGAAGGCAACAAAATTTTACTTTGTTTTAGCAGCACCTAAAAAAAATAACAGAGTAAAATATTAAAAAGCTTGTAACTTTTGATCTGTAACTCGGTTTTGAGTGCCATTTTTTGCAAAAGTGCTTGTTTTTTCATGATCTTTCCATTGGAGTTATTTATTTTGAGACTTGAAATTTAATTATAAAGTGCCAAATATGGAGGAGTGTTGTAATCAATTGTGGATGCAATTTCGGTTGAGCCCGACATCCTAAATTTTTGGGAGTTGCAATTTGTACCTATCATGGATTTTGAGAATGATATAATTTTCTCTGAAGTATGTGGACTTCAAGAGGATATTGTAAAATTTGTGGAAGAAAATATATCGCTCAAGAAGTGAAATTATCTTCTACAATCACTCATTCACGATAAGGATACAATAATACACTCCCTGCAGAACAAACTTGCTTGCCTACAACATCACCATCATATTGTGGACAACCATATCCACACTCCTAGTTCACTTGCAATTGTTAATCTTGTACCCACTGAAATTGATCTACCAGTCTTTGAGCCTGAACCTGCTTTTGATGCTTCTAAACTTGTGAGGCTTGTTACTACATGCTCTTCCACATCTGTGCCTATTACAATACCACATGTTGTGTATCCTACTTCTGCTTAGCTGCATAGATTTTTTAAGAAGCATACCACTGTATTCAGTTCTCGCATGATCTGTTCTATGGGTCTCACTAGAGGAGTCATTGGTAGACATTCACAGGGTATTTTTTCCTCTATTCCACATGTTAAGTGGAATTCTCGTCATGACATTAGTTTTCAAGTAGATACTTCATTGGGATCACACATTGATAGAGATTATTTTTTTGTTCGCTCGACTCTTTCTGAGGATCATGAGCAACACATGAGTTCAGCACCTTCACTCAGGCTTGAGAAACATGAGATTTCATCTGTCAGACATGATCAACCTAACACACATTTTGATGTTCTTATACATGCACCCATTGTGCATTTTGCACCAAGTCATATGCAGACATCTTCTTCATCCATCCGTATTGATTTGGGGTGGATATCTAATCACTCATGGAGGTGACATAGGCATTTGTTGAGAGGACTCTACAGGCATGGCTCCTCCACCATTCAGCCTCTTGCTCCACTTTCTATACCTTCTGAATTGTGATGCTTCTTGTTTTGAGAATTTTTCTTTAGCAGGTGTAGTGTATCTCTCTTGTTTGTTGAGAGATTTTGTATCTGTATTTTCGACACTTTTGGCATGTTGACAGTATCTCTTGTGGGGGATCTATTCTGGTGATGTACAGTGTTATTTTGTCAGTGTTTGAGTAGTTTTATGACAACTCATATAGATTTGTAGCATCACTCCACCCATTCAGTAGTATGGGAGGGTGTGGTGTTGATTCTGCTTCTTTGGGTTTCATGTTCTTGCCTTGTTACCTTGGCTTTTCTTAGATCGTGAAACTTTGGAGTTTGTGTCCTTTCCTTTTTGCTTTGGTTATTGTTCTTCGATCATGGCACACCTATTTGCAGCAGTTGATCGAATTATTTTTGGTGTTTTTCTTTACACTTTCGACGTCACTCCGTTGACAGTCTCCTTGTATGGAGCTATTCTGGTCGAGCCCAGTGTTAGTTGTTTTTGAGTTTTGTGATTGAGCAATGGATTTAGACCATAGTGCACACCAAACTTCTTCAGCATTGTATGATTTTTTCAGCCGAGATTCTTGGGATGCCTTGGAGTGGGTCTTTACTCTCTTTACTTTGTTGTTACTGGTTTTGGGTACCTTGCGATGTCCCTTTTTTCCCATTTATTGTACATGAGTACCTCATCAGGCTTAGTTGCCGAGACTCATACTCTGGACATGCCACATCTATTTTGGCCCCTAGCTTCACTTGAGGGGGGGTGTTAGAGTAGGTATTTACCTTAGCTCATGTTCACCTAGGTACTTTATTTACCTTTATTATATTTATCCTCACCCACTTATGTGTGTGGATATTTCTTTTTATTTATTTAGATATTAGGAGATATTATATAGTTGTTAGGTATAGTTCTTTCCTTGATCTATGGTATTGACTAGATCCTTGATGTCTAGTTCTCTCATAAATCTATGGACTTGACTAGTTCTTTGATGACTAGTTCTTTCCATGATTTATGACTTGATCTACGACCTTGACTAGTTCTTAGATTGTTATTCCTTACCTATATAAGCAAGGACCATTCTCATTGTATTTCATTGAGGTCTATAATAATATATGATATTGCTGCTCATTTTTTTAAAGGTTTTATGTAAAGTTATTATGGCGAATTGCTTTAATCTTATTGATCACGGTGTTTGATTAGCATCTGTGTTCTTGGCTTGGTACGATCTGGTTATCGTTCCTTCACCCATGTCTCTTCCCGTAGCAATCATAGGTTGATATAAGGGTTCGTACCTAGGAGGTATAATCCGTCTTGTAACTCTATTAAGGTTTGTACTTAGGACAACACCATACTATAACCTAGTCTCTTGATGAGACAATTCATTACAGCTACTATACAATAGTATCCAAATGGTGATATCGTCATCATAGGGATATGACCATGTAGCATATGCAACAAGTTATCCCACCTAGAATCCTGCATTTTTGTATTATAGAGAAGCTTAAGAAAGACCCATTAGACTCCATAATTTCCATATCTATTGGTTTCAATAGGAAGAGTGACTCTACTATTAGAAGAATTCAAACAAGACGGTGTGCAGTAGTTGGTGAAACCTTTGAGTATTTATAACTATCTCGAAGAAGAAGGATAAGATTAGAACACATATCTCTATCTCCCACACGTAGGGCTATTTATACTCCACCTAGAAAATATTTTGTGTTCTCTTCTAGAGTTCTGAGACCCATCAGAATCATGATGTATAATAGAAATATGTTGTTTTTCATCTTCAATGATGGTATTTCTCTAGCCCATGGCATGCAACATGATATACTAGTGACTGCACTCAAAAGTAATCCCCTTTTCATTAGTAAAAATCAAACAAATCCCATTGATCACATTCAGGAAATTAAAAAATGTCTTCTTAGTTCATCTAGTTGCAGAAGATGATGTTGCAGTCACGATTTTAGCTTCTTCACTTAGAGGAAAAACAATTCAATGGTATAGAATTTTAAGACCTTTCTCCATTCACAAATAGGATGATATTGGCACTACTCTTTGCAATAAATTTTAGGAGAAGGAAGACAACATTTCATTATAACTAACAACCATAAGAAGAGCTTCTAATGAGCTCATGGCTGACTTCAACTTCAGATTTCAAAAAACATGGGACAAAATTCTACTTATCTTGAGACCAAATCCACAAAGTTATTTTTGTTACTTCTTAAAAGAATTGAATTTTGTTATAGCAGTTATGATATAATCCATAGGTGTTATGCAATTTTTAGATGCTTATCAAATATCCATTAGGGCTAAAAATTGTCTAATATAAGCCGGAAATATAGTCCCTAGATTTAATATGACTTGATTCCCTAAATTGCCTCAAGTTTCTTAGTCTTCCATTTCTCCCATATCTGAGAAGAGTTCCCAACCAATTCCCTCTACATCATATTCTCCCCAAAAGCAAAAATAAGATGAAGAAATGAAGGCCTTGATTAGAAATTTTCCTAACAAAGTCATATTCTTAGAAAAAAAAAATATCAAGCCTTTAGAAATAATTCTAATGAAGGATTCAATGAGATATATCGACCCCTTATAAATCAATATACAAATTATAAGTATAAGAAAAATAAGTAAAATGATAGATGGAAAGTCAAAATTTATATCTTCCTCTTCGGAAAATTTCTCCTACATAGCCTCTTTATGCTCCTAGTTTAAGAAAAACATTAGTTACAATGCAAAATAATGTGAATCATGATACAAAATGGTCTTTTCCTTATAATTTGCCACATAGTCAGTGTAATTGAGAAAATATTTTTCACACAAAATCCTTCATGATTGAGAGTTATTCAACTCAGCAAGATCTGTCCATAAGCGCACTTGAACTTGATAACAAAGAATTGTATGATGTCAATCCAGAAATTAATTTTTTTTCTATGGGGTTGATGGATTCTATACAATGAATCAGACCATGGAAAATTACAATAGGCCACGTGCTTAAGTTTATAATAACACAAGTTCTAAGAAGATAATTTTGGAAACTCTCACGTAACCTTCATATTCTGCCATTCATACTAATCCATTTCATAACAAGAAGGATGATGATAATCCCCAAATATTCTAGGTAGTCTATTGGAGTGTGTGAGGTTTTTTGCAATGTTACACATGACGTTACATGTACACCTTCTATTGTAAATAAAGTTTTTGTGTAACTAAAGGTACATGCCTCAATACTGGAACAATCAATAAAATATAATGTTACACCTCAAGTGTACATGTCCATGGGAACCCCCTTCAAAATTGTTGATTAGATAAAGAAGAAAAACATAAATATGAAGAGTATTAGAAGAGTGACTCTACTATTAGAAGAGTATTAGAAGAGGGAACCCCCTTCAAAATTGTCCATGGGAACCCCCTTCAAAATGGTTTCAATAGGAAGAGTGACTCTACTATTAGAAGAATTCAAACAAGACGGTGTGCAGTAGTTGGTGAAACCTTTGAGTATTTATAACTATCTCGAAGAAGAAGGATAAGATTAGAACACATATCTCTATCTCCCACACGTAGGGCTATTTATACTCCACCTAGAAAATATTTTGTGTTCTCTTCTAGAGTTCTGAGACCCATCAGAATCATGATGTATAATAGAAATATGTTGTTTTTCATCTTCAATGATGGTATTTCTCTAGCCCATGGCATGCAACATGATATACTAGTGACTGCACTCAAAAGTAATCCCCTTTTCATTAGTAAAAATCAAACAAATCCCATTGATCACATTCAGGAAATTAAAAATGTCTTCTTAGTTCATCTAGTTGCAGAAGATGATGTTGCAGTCACGATTTTAGCTTCTTCACTTAGAGGAAAAACAATTCAATGGTATAGAATTTTAAGACCTTTCTCCATTCACAAATAGGATGATATTGGCACTACTCTTTGCAATAAATTTTAGGAGAAGGAAGACAACATTTCATTATAACTAACAACCATAAGAAGAGCTTCTAATGAGCTCATGGCTGACTTCAACTTCAGATTTCAAAAACATGGGACAAAATTCTACTTATCTTGAGACCAAATCCACAAAGTTATTTTTGTTACTTCTTAAAAGAATTGAATTTTTTTATAGCAGTTATGATATAATCCATAGGTGTTATGCAATTTTTAGATGCTTATCAAATATCCATTAGGGCTAAAAATTGTCTAATATAAGCCGGAAATATAGTCCCTAGATTTAATATGACTTGATTCCCTAAATTGCCTCAAGTTTCTTAGTCTTCCATTTCTCCCATATCTGAGAAGAGTTCCCAACCAATTCCCTCTACATCATATTCTCCCCAAAAGCAAAAATAAGATGAAGAAATGAAGGCCTTGATTAGAAATTTTCCTAACAAAGTCATATTCTTAGAAAAAAAAAATATCAAGCCTTTAGAAATAATTCTAATGAAGGATTCAATGAGATATATCGACCCCTTATAAATCAATATACAAATTATAAGTATAAGAAAAATAAGTAAAATGATAGATGGAAAGTCAAAATTTATATCTTCCTCTTCGGAAAATTTCTCCTACATAGCCTCTTTATGCTCCTAGTTTAAGAAAAACATTAGTTACAATGCAAAATAATGTGAATCATGATACAAAATGGTCTTTTCCTTATAATTTGCCACATAGTCAGTGTAATTGAGAAAATATTTTTCACACAAAATCCTTCATGATTGAGAGTTATTCAACTCAGCAAGATCTGTCCATAAGCGCACTTGAACTTGATAACAAAGAATTGTATGATGTCAATCCAGAAATTAATTTTTTTTCTATGGGGTTGATGGATTCTATACAATGAATCAGACCATGGAAAATTACAATAGGCCACGTGCTTAAGTTTATAATAACACAAGTTCTAAGAAGATAATTTTGGAAACTCTCACGTAACCTTCATATTCTGCCATTCATACTAATCCATTTCATAACAAGAAGGATGATGATAATCCCCAAATATTCTAGGTAGTCTATTGGAGTGTGTGAGGTTTTTTGCAATGTTACACATGACGTTACATGTACACCTTCTATTGTAAATAAAGTTTTTTTGTAACTGAAGGTACATGCCTCAATACTGGAACAATCAATAAAATATAATGTTACACCTCAAGTGTACATGTCCATGGGAACCCCCTTCAAAATTGTTGATTAGATAAAGAAGAAAAACATAAATATGACAAAGTGGGATGCCTTGGCTATTCCATCATAGGGCGACCTCCTATGTGAAGCTATTGTGCAACTCTCTCAAGATGATCCAGTCATTAAAAAGACTCAGGGTGTTGTCAAGTTATGTAAAGATGAGGAGAAACAAGTAAGGAAAGATTTGAAAACACCACACTTTTACATGTCCTTTATAGTATGCAAACATCTTGTTCACAATTACATGATTGATTTAGGGGCTAGTACTTTTTTCATGCATAATAAAATTGCTTATATCATAGGTCTTTGTCTCTAAAGGAGCCATATAACTAGATGGATCAACTCTCAGCATCCTAGGAGTCATAGAATATCTTGAGTCGACCCTTCATGCCTATCCAAGCCTAACCATAACTCAAGGTGTCTCAGTCATTGACTTACCTCATCTTTTTCCATTTTCCTATTAAGATATTTCAATGGCAAGGTTAGTAGTTACTTTTCTTCAGATTGGTATCATATTCTCCTAAGAACAAGGTGTGGTACAAGATTTACCATATAAGCTGAGTATATCTTTTCCTACCATGTTGATTCATATGAACCCTTTCCTCTCCAATCCAGTTTCCTAATCCAAGAAAACCAACAGAAAAATTTAGTTTCATAAGAGTATTATATCACCCCCTTCATGTTTGATAATTTTTTAGATGAATGGGATAAGGATCATTATGAGTTTGAATCTTTTGATATAGTTTTGGAAACTAGAATTGGAACATATTGAATTTTTAAGAAGAAGCCACTCTTCCTACACTGCTCAAGGAAGAAAAGAATAATACTTCCGGGATATGGGGCATGTTCTTTGATGGTTCTAAAAGTAGAAATGGTGTAGGTACTAGAGTTGTTATGATTTCTCAAAGGGATGAGAAGTTATTCTCACATATAATAGAGTTTACATGCTCCAAAAATATAGAAAAGTATGAGGCATTGGTGCATTGTCTGCTCATTACTAAAAATAGGAAGATCAAAGTGTTGCTGATATTTGGTGGCATATGTCTTCTAGTCAATTCCACTATATTCATCCTGTGTGTATCCTTACTCTCTCCAAGAATATCTCTAACCTTGTTCACATTAGTTTATATATCCCCTACACTTGAGGATCTCTAAGACATTCATCATGACACAAGTTACCCACTCCAAACATTTTTAGGAATACCTTACTACTGCTACACACACACTTGCATTTAGATTAACATCCATATGAAAAAATAATGAAATAGAGTTACCTATGACCATCGATTATGGTTCCACTGATCATAAGTCTCCTGAAAACACCTTTTGACCTCTCCTAATACTTGAATTAATATATTGATTCCTTCCATCAATCACTAATATGCATAACCCTCATACCCAAGCCTATCCCTAGTGTTTCCTTGGGTCAACATGCTCAAATATTCATACTAACTCTTTGAATTCCTCCAAAACTTTTGGAACACTTCATCTTCCCTATCCCAAGGTGTTTAGACTCCTCATTTAGTCACAAACTTTTATTGAACCATAGTTCTCTCTATTAGGTCTATTGGTCTTGTAACCTTCTAGGCACATAGAATGGGTTAAAACTAAAATTCTACTGAAACACCTATACCACCTCTCTAGGTATTTGGAGACCCTTTATCCCTTAAAACTATCCACAAATTCTCAAGGTACCTTTCTTTGTACCATTTCAAACCTCCTTTGTAAATCACACCCACAACTAGGCCTATTTTTCTCCTAAAACATGACAGTGCTACCTTCCAACTATAATCTCACCTAAAAAAGTATTGATACACTTCAAGGATGTCAAGGAAATGGTGTATACAAATTTTAGGAGCTTGAAACCATCATTTCAATCTTCATGCACTCTAATTCCTCCATTGCGACTTTACCTGTACAACTGCAATATAGAAATTGGTGTAGATTTTTCCCACATGCGAGTTAAGAGGTGAAATTTCTCACACTTATTCCATTCAACCAAATAGTCCTCTCCTTAAAATTTCACCTAATTTTGATGGTTAGAATATTTATTGTGCGATGCCCTAGTTAGGGCCCAAGAGGGTAAAATTAGATCTACAGGTCTTTGCACAATGTTTCAAGGGCTATGAAAAATTAGTAATGCTCCATTCATCCTCCTCTAGCTTCTAGAGCTTTCAAAAAGGTCTTAGAATTCTTCTATGGTGACTGTACTATCTCTAGCACTTGGCCATGATAGAGAATACAACATATAGTTTACTTAAATCCATAATTCTTGCAAAATAACTCACAAATCTTACCTGCAACATCAATACACACCTACTATTATTCATTTAAAACATTACATTCCCATTTTATCATCCTCTATATTTGTCTATCTTCTAATTCCTATCTCTACCTCTTTTCTAGGCTAGCTCCCAAAAAGAGCTCAACAACACCCTAAACTTGGTATATAATAAAAACTACATCAAATCCACTAAAAAACTCATTCATCCTCCCATTTACATTGTTTTACATATCAATGGAATCCTTAATTAGGACTTATACCAACTAATTTCCACCTACTTATCTCTATTTACTCTCTTTACACATCTAAATTTACTTTTGTAAGATTATTCACCTTGAAATCCACTTACTCCAGTAGAATCACTGAATTACACCTAACCTAACATGCCTTGATTGTCTAATGTGATGTTATTTCATTAAGACCTTGATGATCCTGCATCAGGTTACTCTTCAGTAAGAAATTGAGCATCTGCTCAATGTAAATTTGGATGTTTTCTTCCTTCTTGTCTTCCAATCTTTCCTTGTTCTTTTTAAATGTGTAATCTGGCTGATTTTTATCTTGTTATTTTTGTACTTTTTACCTCCCAATCACCACTTTGAACTTGTATTTCTTCTTCATGTAAATTGATTCCTTGTTTATCTCTTGCTCTTCTTTCACCTTCTTCATCATGGATTCCACCTTTTCCTTGCATTTTCCATGCTCACCTACAATCATAACACTTAAGACAGTAGTAGACATCAAATTCCAATGTTCAAGTGTCTTTTTGACCTTCTTTATCACCAATTATGTCCATGTTTGCATTTATTTCTTTCATAAGTTTGTTTCACCTTGTTGATGAAGTAGAAATATCCAATTTTAAAATAAAAATCCTTCGTATCTACAGTGGGTTTAATTTTCTCCTCAGGCTTGATCCCATACCACTGTAGTTGGTTATGTGATTTATTGCATAAGGATTCTTCCCTTGTATGGTATCCTTGTGCTTTAGTGTTTGTTTCTTTTAGCTTCTTAGCATTTTTGCCTCTTCCTTGTATTAGGTGTTCTTCTTGTACTATATCTGTCATACCTTTCTCCTGTACTAGTTTTACCTCTCCCTGATGCCTCTCTTGACCGTAGATCGTCAAAATCCCTTGATTTTGTATGAAATCCACTATTCCTTCATGACTGTCCATCTAAGGTTGATTTGTTCCATATTTTACATTCCCTTGTATGGGGTTAAATGTCTTCTTTTCCACTAATTATTATTTTTCAACTATCAAATTTGTCTTGAACCTTGCCACACCATCTTCAACACCTATCTCAGGCTTCATTACACCTTCTCCTCGAGATGATCTCAACCCAATTAATGGGATTATCACCTTTAATATATTATCTTGCCACTGTCTATTGCTCCAAGGAAAGGTATCAATATTTTGAAGCATTGTAATATGCAGAATTATATTCAATCTACTTAGATGAATACCTCGGTTGTAATTTAGGCTCCTTGTCTTGTTTAACTGTTGTAGACTTGCTACATACTTAAATTGCTTCATATACCAATACTTTTGTTCTATGACTGATATGATAAGGTTTCTCTTGACTGAAATTTGTTTATTTACATCATTCTCATGCATGGTTAAATTGGACACCTGCTCCTTGGACTCCATTCTTTGTTTGTTTACCTTGATTTCTTCTTGAAACTTAAAAATATGCTTAACCATTATCTCTACCTCCTTGCTATTATAAATTTATGAGATCTATGATTTTTCCTTTCATAGATTTCTTGACTTGTAAAAAACTTGTGTTACACTTGGCTTGTTCCATATTCATCCTTATATGATATTCATGTAAATGCTCATACCTCTGTACTGAGATTCTAGTGTTCTTCTTGACTGTAATCTGATTTTCTTCATCCTTATGTCTCCCATTTAAGTTTTTTGACTGAGTTTTCATGGCCTTGACCTATTTATTTTTGTTTTCATTTAATTCTATCCTCTTCAAACCTTCACCAATAGTATCCCAAGCTTTCACCCTTTGTTTTGTTCTTTTTATTATCTCTGCATTTAATTGCATTATCTTCCTTTTTCGTGATTTCAGACTTATTTTATCAGTATTTGAACACTCTTTGCAATGTCCTTCAATTACTTTTATGGTTTCAAGACACTCAAATTCTTGATTAGGAATTGTTTTTTCTCCACTTTTTCCTTCTCACCTACATTTTTATTGTGCACATTCTCATTTGAAAATTTGTCCTGTATACCTATAAATACACACTTACAAAAATAATTAGACTTAAAATCCAGAGTTCCTTTGACATCCTTTTGTCTTGCTTAAACTCCACCTTATTATTATCAACTTCCTCTTCACTCCTTAGGCCATGCTCTAGGCCTTAGTTTAATGGTTCATGCTTTTTTTTCTTGATCTTGTATCTCTTGACCTTCCATGAGGTCCTCAATTACTATTTTCAAAGTTATTTATTCTTCTTCTTTGTTGTCACTCTCACCTAGGTGACTCAATTGGCCTTCTTGGTATTCCTTCAATTTTCTTCAAGAACATCCTTTTCTTCCTCAGCCTCATTTGGGATTTCTCACTAACCTTCACTTGTGCTTCTTAGTCCACTACATTGGACTTTGACTTCTGCACTCTTCTATTAACCTAGTCTTCATCTCTCATGAAGGATAAGACCTGATCCTTAGTATTCTCAACAAAATCCTTGAAGCTAAATACCATGCTTCTTTTTTCAATACCTGCATGTTGGTATATCAAAGTCACTACAACATGTTCTATTCCATCCTTTGTTTAGAAAACACTTATTCAACCTTACATTATAAACTAACTCCATTTCATATTTCCATGGCATTCCTAGGAGTAAATTACATACATACATTGGCATCACATCAAATAACACCTCATCGTGCAAACTTCCAATCTTGTAAGGTACTCTACATTTTTCAGTCATGAGAATTTGATGGTTCTTCTGATCCCATGCCACTCTATAAGGTGTAGGATGAACT
This sequence comes from Taxus chinensis, assembly GCA_019776745.2. NCBI lineage: Eukaryota > Viridiplantae > Streptophyta > Pinopsida > Cupressales > Taxaceae > Taxus > Taxus chinensis. Next base: position 59,858,479 of record CM034153.1, read on the forward strand.
AATATTTTCAACCCAAATTTACTAACCATTTCCTATTATACATTATTGTATGTGATACCATTATCTATAATAACATTACAACACTTACCTCTTGTGGTGTATCTTGTCCTAAACAAGCTTCTCTTGCAAACTAGTTCCTATATATTAGCTTGCTGATGTAGGATAATTCTTCTTAGTAACAATGATTCTCACTACTTCATGTTATCACCTCTTTTAATTGTCCTTTCCATATCTAAATACAATGCTTATAGCCTTGTAATCCTTGTACCTAGATCAATGATTTCATTCATCACACTGTCCATATTTCCCATGACTCCTTCCTAGATCAATTTCATGATTCCCTGCAATGATGGCTTATCTTCTTTTGCCATACTGTCTACAATCACCTACACACTTTCAAACTATCAATCAATTCAAAATAATATGAATTCATGCAATATACCTGGCTATCACAGAGCAACCAACTTTGATACCAAAATTGGTGTAGGTCTTCTAGTCAATTCCACTACAATCATCCTTTGTGTTTCCTTACTCTCTCCAAAAATATCTCTAAGATTTTTCACATTAGTTTATATCTCCCCTACACCCGAGGACCTCTAAAACAATCATCATGAAACAATTTACCTACTCCAAACATCTTTAGGCATACCTTTCTACTGCTACACACACACACTTGCATTAAGATTAAAATCCATATGAAAATAATGGTGAAATAGAGTTACTTGTGACCATTGATTATGGTTCCACTGATCATAAGTATCATGACATCACCTTTTGACATCTCCTAATACATGAATTTGTATATTATTTCCTTTAATAAATCACCAGTATGCAAAACCCTCAATACCCAAGCCTAGCCCTAGTATTTCCTTGGGTCAACATGCTCAAATCTTCATACTAAATTTTGACTACCTATAACACTTTTGGAACACTTCATCTTACCTATCCCAATATTTTTAGACTCTCATGTAGTCATAAATTTGTATTGAGCCATAGGTCTCTCTATTAGATCTATTGGTCTTGTATCCCTATAGGCACATAGAATGGGTTCAAAATCAAATTCTACTGAAACAAATATACCACCTCTCTAGGGATTTGGTACCATTTATCCCTTTAAAAATATGCACAAATTATCAAGGTACCTTTATTTATACCATTTTAGACCTCCTTTGTAAATCACACCCACAACTAAGCCTATTTTGCCCCTAAAACATGACAATGCTACCTTCCAACAATAATATCACCTAAGGAAGTATATATAAACTTCAAGGTTGTCAAGGACATGGTGCATAAAACTTTTAGGAGCTTGAAACCATCATTTCAATATTCATTCACTCTAATTCCTCCATTGTGACTGTATCTGTACAACTGCAATATAAAACTTGGTGTAGATTTTTCCCACATGCGAGTTAAGAGGTGAAATTTATCACACTTATTTAATTCAACCAAAAAATACTCTCCTCAAAATTTCACCTAATTTGGATGGTTATAAAATCCTTTGTTTGATGCCCTGGTTAGGGCCTAAGAGGGTAAAATTAGATCTATAGGTCTTTGTATGATATTTCAAGGACTATGAAAAATTATTAATACTCCATTCATACTCCTCTAGCTTTCTGAGCTTTCACAGAGGTCTTAAAATTCTCCTTTGGTGAGTTTCCCAACTCTAGGACTTGGACAAGAAAAATTATACAACATATAATTTACTTAAAGCCATAATTCATGTAAAATAAGTCACAAATCTTACCTGTAACATTAATACACACCTCTTATTATTCATTTCCAGCATTTCAATCCCATTTAATCATCCTCTATCTCTTTCTATATTCGAATTTCTCTCTCTACCTCTTTTCTAGGCTAGCTAATTTCTAGTTCTAGCTCCAAAAAAGAGCTCAACAACACTCTAAACTTGGTATACAATCAAAACTACATCAAATCTACTAAAAACCTGATTCATCCTCCTATTTCCACTCTTTTGCATATCATGGTAAGGCTTAATTAGGATTTATAACAACTAATGTCCACCTACTTATCTCTATTTACTCTCTTTACACATCTAACTTTAGTTTTGCAAGCTTATTCACCTTGAAATCCACTTAATCAAGTAGAGTCACTCAATTACACATAACCTAACATGCCTTGATGGCATAATGTGACCTTATTGTATTTAGCCATTAATGGTCTTGCATCGTTTGGGGACATTGAATTGGTTATCCGCCAAGTGAGGAATAGGTGTGCAACATAGAATAATATTTTTAAACCTTATAAATACCAATTTTGGGACCTATTGGAGATATTTAAAGCCCTCAATCTACAAGTGGTGCCAAGGAAATTAAACAAAGATGCAGATCAGATGGAAGCCCTTTGTTCTAAATTTTCACCAATTGAAGACCTTATTCAAGGCTTGGAATGTGTTTGTTAGTGATCATGATGGGTAGATTATGCAATTCATTCAGAATGAAGTTGTGTTTTCTTCAAAAATACAATCTGATTTGCATGACAACTATGGTGATCAAGTGATTCTACTTTAAAAAATTTACCATTACCTTAGAGCATATATTTAGTCCCAATGTTGAGTTCAAGGGAGAAGAAAAGAACATAACACCAAAGAAAGAAGGGTTCTTGCTAGTCATTATTGCGCACGTCAGAGAGTTGTTGCTTAGAAAGATATATGCAGAAGGAGAGAAGAAATCCTTCATCTCATTATGTCAAAATAATAGTGATATTTTCTTGTGGAATTATGAGGACATGAAGGGGTTTGATCTAAGTGTTTCTTAGCATTCCATTGATCTTGATCCTAGAGTCAAGACCATCATAAAAAATAAAAATCTTGTCAATCCCAAGATAGATACCCTCATGAGAAAGGAATTATCTAAACTGATTAAAGAAAATATAATATTTCTAATCAATTACTCTAATTGGGTGGAAAATATATTTCCAGTAAGATGAAAAATTGTGAAATCATACTTTGTTTTGATTTTATAGATTTGAACAAAGCTTCATTAATGAATCACTAGCCTTTTCCTTATGTGGAACATATTTTGCAAACTATGGAAGGCACACAATTTTTTTCCATGCTTAATGGCTACTTAGGTTTCAATCAGATCATGGTCAAGGAAGATGATAAATTTAAGACTATATTTAAAACCAAATGGGGAACATATGACTATTGGAAAATGCCTTTGGGTTTGTAAAATGTAGGCAAGAATTTATAAGGAACAATATACATTGAATTCAAAGGGTACATCAATGAATTCATCTTATTTTACTTGGATGGCATAAATTTTTTCTTAAAGAAGAGTTCATATCACATAATTCGTCTTGAGAAAGTCTTTGAGAGATGCAGAGAATTTGGGGTATCACTTAACCCCAAGAAATGTAACTTTTTTTGTTGCGTAAGGTATGATTTTTTGATATGTTTTCTCAAAGGATTGTATTTCAATTGATCCTAAAAGAATCTCATCCATCTTATCTATCTCCTTGCCAAATCACAAGAAGTACTTGTAGTCAATCCTTGGCAAGATCAAATTCATTAGAAGATTCATTTCTAAATTTTCAGGATTGGTTAACCCCGTCACTTTCACACTAAAAATTTATTCAATCTTCGAGTTAAAATAATAAAGAAAGGAAAGATTCAATAAGATCAAGCAATAAATTTCTCGTACCCCTACATTTATAAATTTAAATTATTAAAAGGATTTCATCCTTTATGTTTATGGAGTTATCACCAGTTTTGTTTTTGTTTTTACTCAAGAAAATGATAAATGACTATGAATTAAAATATACAGTCACACATAAAATGAAAAAGGACTATTTTAATTCATAATCCTTCAATCAAACACTGAAGGATTACGAATTAAAATATATTCACATAGAAAATCAGGTATTTTCCATTAGGGCTGTGCTAAATAAATTCAAGAGTATGATCACCAAAAATCATGTAAAAGTTCTAATTTCACACTCTAGTGTGAGGGAATTCTATATAGGAAAAAAATCAGTGAGAAAAGAGATAGATGAGTGACCAAAATCATGGAGTATGATGTGACTATCAAAGCCACAAAATTGGTGAGAGAAAATGCACTCTGTAAGAAAATTTCTTTGGATGCATAGAATGATCAATAAATCTTTTTTTTCATGGATGAAGAGATCCCACATGGTGAAAATAACCAAGAATGAAATCCTAACGCTCAAAATTGCATTAATGATATGGAAACATTCCTTTATTTTAGCACATACCCTAATGGTCTGAACAAAGCAAAGAGAAGACATATAAGGCCGTATTCCATTCCTTATGTGATGATTGGTGGTATTATCTTAAAAATAAGTGTTGATGATGTGATTCTGAGATGTATTGAAGGCGCATAGGTCAACAAAGTGTTATAAGAGTTTCATGATGGATTCTATGTTGGGAACTTATATTTAAAAGAAACAACAATGAAAATCATTAAGGTAGGGTACTTCTGGCCTACCTTATTTATTGATGCACATAAGTGGGTTAGAAAATGTAAACAATACAATTTATTTACAGGTAAAAATAAGTTGGTTGTGCTTTCCCTCCATCCAATCCAAGTGAATCAATGATTTTCACAATGGGGTATTCACTTCATTGGCATGATCAATCCTCCTTCAAGCATTATTCATAAGTGGGTTTTGAAAGCAACAAATTAATTTACCAGATGGACATAATATGTCACATTTAAGGAAGAAAATGAGTCATTAATCATTGACTTCATCGAAGGTATCATGAGAAGGTTTGGCATTCCTTAAACCATTATTTAAGATAATGAAAAGGCCTTCTTTGGTACTAAAATTTCTGATTAGGCTCTTAGTCTTGGTATCTATTTAAAGAATTATTCCAACTAATACCCTCAAGGTAATGGATTGGAAGATTCTTCTAACAAGAACCTGATTATAATAATAAAAATAAGAATGGATATCAACAAGAGTAAGTTGAATACAATTGTCACACATGTGCTCTGGGTGGAGAAATTCACAGTGAAGAAGGAAATTGGCATTTCTCCTTACAAACCTATGAATTTGGTAAAGAAGCTAGGATTCCTTTATCACTTGAATTTCCTTCAATAGATCTAGTGCAGAAGATGGAATTTAAAATATTGGATTAAATATAAATCAGAATGGAAGAATTGGTTGAACTTGAAAAACTAAGAAATTATTCCATGATTAGATTGGAATAACATTAAAGGTCAACTTAACAATGGTTTGACAGAAAGGCTAGAGCTCAGGTTTTCAAAGAGGATGATCTGGTCTTAAAGTGGGATGCTGACATAGCTAAACCAAGCATCATTCAAATTTTGATGCACTTTGGAGTGGGCCATATATCATCAATTCTTGTAAAGAGACCAACTCTTTTGAGGTGTCTCATCTTGATAGAGATGCACTATCAACTCTAGTCAATGGGATTTATCTTAAGCACTTTCATAAATTTCCTTTACATCATGTACATATTAGAGTAGTTTAAATTCCTCCAAGTATGCCTCACGTGTAGTGTTTTGTTGGTAGTGTAGGTTTCCTTTCTATTGTGTGAACTCTTTTGATACTTTTGAATAGCAGTTCCTTTACTCACAAGTCATAAATATTTTAGTGTTGGAAGTTATATTTCAACTTGTTGGCAAAATTTCATCTAACAATTTTGGTGTGTATTCCTAAGAATAAGGTAGAAATTCTATTTCAACATAGTTTTCCACTATTATTAAATATCAAATCAGAATATCTCTGATGATGGGAATAATCAAGTTCAATACATGGTCTAATTAGTGCTTTATTTGACTCTAGGGATGATTTATTTAAGTTACATATCATTTCTCATGTTTTCAAGATGACTCCATTCCCAATGGATGCTTCAAGGAATTTATCATTCATCATCTATCAAGAATATGTCCCCGAAAGTTTCCAAAATGTTTCCCAAAATAACCCCCTTGGTTTTTTAGCAACTTACAATTAATTATAGCTCTAGAATCAAGTTTTAAACTTGTGTGTGTCATTGATTTTCTCCTTGGTGCATTTTGCAAAGTTGCAGTTCCTTTCACATGGTCACACACAATCCTCCTTGCTTCCCCCCTTCCTTAATTTATTCTATGCATGTTTTACACGATCTTGCTTTCCTTACTTGTATTTTTCTATATCCCTTTGTGTTCACTTCTTGTGCATTTGTTCTTCAATCCTAGTTTTCGCACATCCTCTTGCGCACAACTGTAGAATTTCCTTATATTATTGTAAATCTTGCGCCATGCTCCCATGCACATGTCAATTCATTCTTGAGTTCTGTGTATGCTCTTGTGCACACTCCTTCCCCTTGTGCATTTAATTTTTTCATTCCCATTTCACGTTTCCTTGCTTCACACGCTTCTCTTTTCCTCCTTAGCATGCTTCCTCTGTACACCACCTTTATTCAACATCTGCACCTTTGTCAAATATTTTCACTTCCTTCCAAACTTTCATTCCTTATCAAGTATGTACCCTTATTACAAGTACTGATGCACACTCCCACACGTGTCAGTGGAGTTATTCTACAATCTTGTCTTTTCCCTTGCTTCTATGCATGCACATAAGACTGTAACCATTGCACACCAATCATTGCGTGCCATGTCTCCACTCTAGGGACTTGATGGATAAATTTCAAATGATGAAAGAAAATGGAAAATTGTGAACTATTTATGTGTCTTTATAGAAAATAGATGTATGACACGTGGCACAAAAGACCTACATTTAACCTATAAATTATCGTGACCAATTAAATCATGCAATGTGTTTGTTCTTACACTATAAAAATTCATATTGCCATAACTCCCTCTAAATATCTCAAAATCATGCACGCTTGGTGTTGTAAGAAAGTTGTTGATGTGGGATACACTCTAGGATTTTCAAAATCATATTTTGGTGGGATTTGGTAGGTGAAAATGGGTAAAACGTGGTTTTTTCCATTAATGCACAATAACTGTCGACTCAACCACCTAGATTTCATGGGATATGGCCTCTTTCTTTCTTCCACAAGAAAAATGATGTGACTACAAAGATTTTACATAGTTCCATGTGGATTTTTAGGCATTTATTACATCTTATAGGTTTTTGTGATGGAAATCTATTTTTTCCCTCTCTTTTCTCCCTTCATTCTATATATTACAGAATAGTGCTCATTTGTAAATGTTGTAACCTCTTAGAATACAAGGCCATTATTCATAGTAGCATGTTTATTATTTTAAGTTGCATGCCTCATATCTGGGCCTTTGCGTGTTATTTCTTTCCTCCCTTCATTGTAATCGATTTTACATTCCTTAGAAGTAATAGAAGTCATTTTTTATGTCTATTCTGTGATGAGCTCATGTTTATTGTATCTCCTTTACTTTATTTTGTAATATTTTTATGTTGTGCATGTTTATATCTCTTACAAGGATTATTTTCTATTGTGCTCCATGGAAATGAGAGATTGAATGTTGTTTTGGTTTGTGGCACACATGTCTTTCATTCCCTTGCACTTTTTACCTAATTTTCACTCATATGAGAGTGTTCTTTCCCTTTTTTATGGTGTTATCCCCTCCCCTTATTTTAGGATTTTATTTTCATGCATTTCCTTCTCTCCCTGGTCCATTGGAATGATAAAATATATTTATATAGCTACATTTCTCTTATTAGGAGTAGTTTTAGAATAGAAATAAGCAACAGAAGTTGGCCTTCTCAGGAGGTATGTCTCAAGCACAATTCCCACAACTTGGAGACAATCCCATGTTGCCTCAAATCCATGGATCATCCTAATTTGGGATAGGTACACTTTTGAGCTCCAACATCTCCACAAGTATAAAAATTCCACAACCTTATATGAGTTTTACAAGGAAAACATGGAAGATAAAGTTTTCTTATGATTTTTTTTTTTTTTTTTATGCTTTGGTTTTCTATTCTCACAAATACAACATGATAATAATTTATTATAGCCACAATCCATACATACACATCCAATATAAGCTATAAGAATAAGGGAGTAACAAAAAATTTTTACTTAAAAACCTTTTTCAAAATTTCAAGTGCTCTTAAGAGTATCAAAATTGATGTTGTGAAGTATTAAAGATAATATTTAGGCATCAAAAATATATGGAAAATCCAAGATATTCCCATTGAGATTGATATACGTATATCCAAAAAAAAATTAGATATACCTATTTGATATATTTCCATGTTTTTAAGGATTTTAGGTTAGGGATTTCAATTTTTTGGTTTCTAATTGTTCATGTTTTCATTTTCTAATTTTTAAATTTTAAATTTTAAGTTTTAGCGACATTTTTTATGAATATTTTTTTTTTGTTTTTAGGTTTCTCAAGTTAATGGATTTGGGATTTGTATGTAGGATAATAAAAGGGGTACTAAATTTTTTTCATCAAGCTAAAACATTTAGAGTAAAAATAGTCATCTTCTATAAGTTATTGTTGGGTTTATTTGGTGCGGTACATAGAAATCAGTTCAATTCATGGTAGCTTTATGATTGTAAAATACTCATAATAAATATGTACACATGTATATTCAATGCTACAACATCTAATAAATTGATATATACAATTGAAATTCATGATGGATTTTAAAAAATAGATACAATTCTTTTCATCATCTAGAACAATTTATATATACTATACTATAGGAATTCTCACGAATGGATCCACATTTTTGAAACATGTCCAAGAGGAATGGTTTTTGAGAAGACCCAAAATAAATTAATGCTACCTAAATATATTTTTCTAGTTGTATATATTTGTGTCGACATAAGAAAGTAAATTGTTGTCACTGAAATATGTGCACCTGTGAAAGATCACCAAGTTTTGGAAAAATTGCATATCTCAGAATAAATAATGGGAATGTCTGTACAGTTTAGGTCCTTGTATCATTGTGATAGACATATAAAGAAGTATATATCCTCCCCTGAACTACCCTAATGTTACAACTACTTTTCTCTAATATAAAAAGCAATCTACAAACTAGTCTAACCATGAAGACAAAGGGGAAGAAAGAAAAAAATAAAAAATGGTGATGCCCAAAAATAAAAGGGGTCACTCTACCTGAGAGTAGAGCAAGAGGAAAATTACAATGCAAAAAGGGAAGAAAAATTCAAAAATCAACCTTGCATTTATGTTTAACTCTTACTCTTTACATTAGTGACACAATGGACTAAAATTATACAAAATATAACCACACACATCATGAAAAAACATAGCAGAAAGGAACACAAAAATAATAGATACCAAAGGGAATGAAATATCCATAATCACATCATATTACTATATTAGAGGATGGAAAATATGTTACAATGATTGGGGAAAGCATTGGATGCATTAATTCAAAACAAAGGTTTGTAACTCAAAATTTTTGGAATCCCAATTAAGCAGAGTAACCTTGTATTTAGGAGAATATTCTTTATTATAGATCAATTAAATTTATAAAAGATAAGGAGAGAGAGAGAGAGAGAGAGAGTGGATTCAAAACATGCTTCAAAATATCTCCTTTCCATTTTCCCCCTTCCATTTAGTTTTTAGAGTTCTGTAGCATGTCTAATTAAAATGATCCACCTAAGTACAACATTTGTCACACTCTAAGGGGTATTAAGAGGTGTGATGATGATACCAAGACATGAATCATAGTTTGAGATATATTTGTCATAAACCCTAATAAAACCCTTATGAAATAGTAAATTGATTTGATTCAATGCCTTTATTTGGTGTAATGAGAATATTATCTTTCTTAAAGGTAAACTATAATAAAGATAAAGGTCTGTTCATGATATTAATAGGAATATATGAAGTTCAAATGGTCATTTTCCTTCATTGTTCATAATTATAAGCTTTATAATATTATAACAAGTCACCCATGATCAACAACTTGTCTATCCCCATCCTTTACATTTTTGTAGGACCTCAAGGTAAATATATCTCAAGGAACTCCTTTTAAGGGAAACATAATAACCTAAAAGTACACGTAACTAATTTGGGTTCCATTAAACTAATAAAATAGCTAAAATTACCCTTGAACTCTATCAACATCTTCCTCTGAAACCAAGCTCATTTTCATGTCCGATGAATTATGAATCAAATGAAACCAATTATAGGTCAAAAGGATCCTCTAGTAGAAAAATAGAAGCCAAAAACTAGCCCCTATCATATTACCATTCACACAAGCCAAGAATTCCCTAAGCTCTTATTTCCACTAACCTAGAATGTTAAGTTTAAAATAGCTATAAGTGGTCTATAGAAAACATTAAGTTATTTTAATCTCTGCAACATTTATATCATCATCTTCTCAATGTCTGTCATATTTCATTCATAAATGACACAAAGGGGCATAACTCTATGAGACATGATGACAAACCAATGAGTTCTACATATCTCTCTAGTCCATGTGTCTATCATTGAAGGATCCACAAGGTTTGATGGAGGGGGTTAAGCTTTAAACCCATGCTTGACATGCATCCCATAAGCTATCAACGATATTTTTTAGGGTGTATCTATTTTAAAAAGGTTGATGATAGTCATGTGAACTGATCACCACAATTTTTCATTTATAACACAATTAAGATACTCCATGTCAACCCTTGAGGAAATTATATGTTTCCATGTTTACTCCTTCATCTTTATTAAAAGTGGTGTTTTCTTGCGTTGATAAATACAAGGAGAAGGATGTCATTTGTATCTTTTAGGATAAAATATTCAATTCTGGATAAGATCTTCCTATTTTGGTTTTAGTGAATGAAAATTAAAAAATGAAAAGCTATTTTGAGAATTTTTTAAGCCAAGTTTTCCCTAAATATGATTGTAATGTTCATAAAATCCTTCAAGTCTTTGTGAATATGATAAGCTATCTAGAATAAAGTTGGGGGGATGATTCTAACAAAAATTTTAGATACTCATAAGAGTCATCTTCTTGCTAGAGGTATTTCCTAGTAGCCTTTTGTATCCATTGAGTATGAAGTCAAGCATAAAAACATTAAAAATATCCATTTAGAGGTAAAACCCTTTTTGTGTAAAATCACATCACCCCTGAATGCTTTCAAGTGATTAAATGGGAAGTTAATGTGATTTATCAAACATGGAGCTATACTAAATTTTTGGACATAGCGAGATAAGATAGCTCTCCGGAGAAGGTTAGATTCCTTTCCTAACCTAGTGACAACTACTCCAAACTACATAGAATGGCTAATATAACCATAATCTAATGCTTTCTAATGGCACAAGGATAAATGTATTACATGAAAATGAAATCTACTCTAAGGGAAGGTGATGCACCAATAAAGAGTACTGGACAACCTGTAATGCATGAGAATGAAAGAAAATAAATTAGGGAGGGTGGTCAAGCACCACAAATCCAAACACCTGCTACAAACTCACTTTCCAATAAACAAAACACCATTTAAAACCCCACAATACAAGTATGATAATGCACAATAAAATTATATGCAATGAAAAGACCAGAAGATATAATAAAACATAAAGAGGGCTACAAACATCAACATATCTAATTTTATTTCTCCTATAGATCATTACATTGAGGGGATAAAGGCACAAATATTACGGTACAATATTGAAATAGAGAGGTTTAAAGCTCTAAATATTTCTCATAGAAAAGAAAGAAGGGAGGGGAAATTGTGAAGTATCCGAACTTTTGAAAAGGACCCCTCCTTACAATTTATAGAAGAAATTCAAGAGAGGAGAAATCTGAAATTTCTCCAAAACCCACAAAAAATCATCATTATTTTCCTGCAATGGCTATGAGGAGATATTTAGACTCCATGATTGTACTTTTCCTTATGCAAGAAGAAATGGGTCTATGTTTCATTCACCTCATCACTGCACCTGGGTAAGGCTTATAGATCTTGAAACTTCATCATGGTTTCTCACCCACCTAGCTCATTAATTTCTAATCTCTGATTATCTCATGCCTTAGATCTCAGAAATACCTTTCCAACAACTATAAATTTGTCAAAAATGGAGGAGTGTGAGGGAAGTTGTCATCATTTCTCTCCAGGTTTCTTCCTGAGCTCATTCTTATTTTACCCCTTGATCACTAATATTTCATTATTTCATTAAATTCCTCTCTAAATTTCCTTTCCAATGAGTACAATTACATTAAATTTGGCCAAGGGAAGAAAAATTTCTTTGAATTTTAGTGAAGGACACCAATTTGGGCCTGCACCCACCTACCGAGCTCTTTCATGAATGCAAATCACTTCTAAACATGCCAACTCTATATATGGCTTGGCATGAGCTCGCCACCCAATGCACTCACCTACCTACTTTTCTATCATGAGCTAGCTTGGCCCCCAATGTAACTGTTATCTAATTTTGCCTCTCAGGAAAAAATGGACAAACACAACCTTGCATAGGAGAAAATGGAGAGGTTAGTTCAGTCATGCGAGCTCACATTTCGAATCAAAAATTCAGGTTAGAGGAGGCCCGAGAAAGTTGCAAAAATTTTAGGAAAATGAAGAAGATTTGAAGGTCCTAAATTTTCAAACTTTGGAGAGAGAGCATTGTTAGGAAATAAGAGAAAAAATATGTGGAATAATCCCTCACAAAATTGCAACAGTACAAACTAATATGCAGAAATTATTACAGATCTCAAATAAAATTGCAGAATAAAATAACACAACACAAAGAGACAGTATTTAACGTGGTTCACCCAATTTGGGCTACGTCCACCAAGAATCACTTGCTCAGATTTTATTACAAGCCACCGCTCTCTCAATACAATACCCAGATCCGTTTGGAGCTATGCTCAACAAACTCTACAACATTCACACCCGAATTCAAAACACATCTGCAATACATTTTCTTGTACCTCTATCATATGCATAAGATCATATAAATAGACAACTGCTTAAGCAATTTTACAAAACTGTGGGTATCAAAACCATGGGAAAAACCCATCCCATAAACCTATGGGTCAAAAAACTCACCCATATGAGAAAAGCACGTTTCCCGATATTTCGGGTGTAATTTTTCGAGGCCAAAAAATTTAAGCCTAAATTTTTTTTTTCGGGGGCTGTGCCCCTGAACCCCGGCGAGGATACATGAAAAGTGTACAGTACTCTTAGTGTACAGTATTCAACACTTTCACACATGAAAACAGGCTCCACAACCTAACAATCTCCCACTTAGAGACTAGTTTTCCTTTGAGCAAGCTTCTCAACCCTTCACTAGTTTATGTGAAGACCAACCAAAGATGAACACAGCTTCAGTTTTTCCCTTATGACCACCTTGGTCATCATGTCTACAGGATTTTGACTGGTATGGATCTTCTCCTACTTCAACTTCTCTTCCTCCAAAGTTGTCCTCATGAAATGGTACCTTAACTATATATGCTTTGTCCTAGAGTGGAAAGTAGAGTTCTTAGCTAGGTGTATAACACTCTGACTATAACTATACAACTTTCCTTCCTCCTATTTATGCCCCAAATCCTTAAGCAATTGTTGTAACCAAATCATTTCTTTGCTTACCTCTGTGGTGGCAACATACTCAACCTCTATGGTTGACAAAGCCACCAGCTTCCGTAGTCATGAAATCTAGCTCACTGTTGTCCCACCTACAGTGTAAACATAACCTGTCGTGCTTCTCCTGTTATCTACATCTCCATCCATGTCTGAATCTACATAACCACACAAAGTGGTGTCTGATCCACTATAGCACAAAATTGTCCCCATGGTCCCTCTCAAATAGTGAAGGATCCACTTTATTGCCTGCTAGTGATCTCTACCTGGATCACTATCATAAATCTACTCACCGCTCCCACTACATGGGCAATATCAGGCCTAGTGCACACCATGGCATACATCAAACTACCAACCGCTGATGAGTAAGGTACCTTGGACATCTAGTTTCTCTCCTGCTCTGTCTTGGGACACTACTCCTTTGATAACTTGAAATGACCTGCCAAAGGAGTCCCAACCAGTTTAACATCATGCATATTAAACCTCTCTAAGACTTTCTTAATGTACTCTTCCTGAGATAAAGTTATCTTCCGTTCCTTCCTATCCTGAGATATTCTTATACCAAGGATTTGTTTGGCTACCCCCAAATCCTTCATAGCAAAGGATTCACTTAGCTGTTTCTTGAGTACTTTTATTTCCTGCATGTTTTTACCTGCAACCAACATGTTATCCACATACAGACAAAAGATAATATAACCTGCCATCCTCAAATTTCTTTGTATAGACGCAATAATCAAAATGACAACTAATATAACCTTGCTCTATCATGAAGCTGTCAAATTTCTTATACAATTGACGTGGAGCTTGTTTCAAGCTATACAAGCTCTTCTTCAGTTTGCACACTATCTCCTCTTTACCTTTGACCTCATATCCCTTTGGTTGCTACATATATAGTACCTCCTCCAAATCACCATGGAGAAATGTAATTTTTACATAAAGCTGCTCTAAGTGCAAGTCTTCTACTGCAACTATTCCAAGAACAGTTCTAATAGAATTCATTTTTACTACAGGAGAAAAAATCTCATCAAAATAAGTACCTTTTTTCTGTACAAACCCCTTCACCACCAACCGGGCCTTGTATCTTTTCTTTCCTCCTTCTTCCTCTTTGACTCTAAACACCCACTTGTTATGCAATGCTCTTTTGCCTTCGGGTAGCTTCACCAAATCCCATGTTTGTGTTCTCCATGAGATCCTGATGCTCCTCATCCATGGCTTGCTCCCACTTCTTTCTGGCATCTACCTGTATTGCTTCATCAAAGCTCTCTGGCTCTCTACTATCAGTGAGTAATAAATAATAAAGACAAGGAGAAAAACATTCAGGTTCTCTTCTTACCCTAGAAGACCTCCTCAATATAGGAGTTTGGGGTTCATGTTGAGGAGGTTCTTGAACTGATTCATGTGTTACTTTTCCATCCGGAAGATCCTCTACCGCTGCATATTCTTTCTTGGATTCTTCCCTATTTTCCTGCAACTGCTGCTTATACATGACTTTCTCATTAAAGACCACATCCCTAGATCGAATGATTTTCTTTTCCGTAATACTCCAACATTTATATCCAAGTCATCACCACCATAACCAATGAAAGTACATTTTTCTGATTTAACTTCTAGCTTGGTCCTATCATCCTTGTCTATATGAACAAACACCTCACATCCAAAGACTCTAAGAAATGAATAATCGAATTTCTTACCATACCAAGCCTCCTCAAGTATGTCTCCATCTAAAGCACTTGAGGGTCCTCTATTTATCAAGTACACAACTGTGCTCACCGCTTCTACCCAAAAAGAAAGAGGCAGTCCTGCATGTAACCTCATGCTCCTAGCACGTTCCATTATTGTTCTATTCATCCTTTCTGATACCCCATTCTGCTGCAGAGTTCATGGAACCATATTTTTGCCTATACAGATTCCATTCTTAGAACAGTAATCATCAAATTCATTGCTGCAATACTCCCCTCCATTATCTGACCTAAGACATTTTAGCTTAAGACTTGTTTCATTCTCTACCAAGGCTTTCCATTTAACAAAAGTGTCAAATACATCAGATTTGTTTCTAATACAATAAACCCAAACTTTCCTTGTTGCATCATCAATAAAAGTAACATAATAACTTGAACCCCCAAGAGATGATACCTGAGCTGGTCCCCACACATCAGAATGCACCAGCTCTAACTTACTCTCTTTCTTTGTAGGTCCAACCTTGAGAAACCTTACTCACTTCTGTTTCCCATATATGCAGTTCTCACAGAAATCCAAACATGTTTCTGTATATCTAGGAAAATTCTTCTTTATGATGTTCATGCCCTTATGGCTCATATGACCGAGCCTATAGTGCCATAATGTTGTATCTGCATCTGAAGCCAAAAGATTACAATCATTAGTACTATCAGTGGTTAAATACAAGGTTCCAACCTTCTTACCTCTTACCACCACAAGAGCACCCTTGGTAACCTTCCAAGAGTCTGCTGTAAATATCACAATACAACCATCATTTCTCAACTGCCCTAACCGATATCAAATTTCATCTTAATGTAGGCACATGTCTGACATCCTTCAATAGCCAAGTATTCCCATTCTGCATCTTAACCTGAACAGAACCTTTTCCAACTATGCTGCAAGGCTCATCATCACCAAGAAAAACATGCCCAAAATCTCCTAGAACATAATAAACAAAATAATGCTATGTGGAGAAGCATGGAAAGAAGCCCTTGAATCTAAAACCCAAGATTCAGTAATATTGTGCAAAGAAAGAATCAAAGCATCCTGACATACATTACCCATTGCCACATTTGCCTCCTTGTTTTCTTCCTGTTGTTTCTTCTTATCTCGAAGCTCCCAACAATCCTTCTTTGCATGCCCAGGCTTTCCACAATTCCAGCATACAATCTTGTTCTTGGATTTTGACCTTGCCCGATCTTTTGATTTTCCACGGTTTCCTCTATTCTTCTGTCTCCCTCTAGTTTCCACTGTCAAAGCATTCCCTGAAGTAGAAGATTCCCCAGAGCTTTTTCTTCACATTTCCTCACTTAGAATCACCCCTACAACATCCTCAAACTTCAACTTCGAGTTAGCTAGAACCGAGTTACTTACCGCCATTACCAGGTTATTCCAACTCTCAGGTAAAGAGCACAAAATTAATAAAGCCCTAACTTCTTCATCAAATTCTATTGTAACCGAAGCTAGCATATTCACAACCGTATTGAAATCATTTAAATGATCTGCTACTGAACTATTCTCAGACATCTTCATATTAAACAAATTTTTCATTAAAAATATCTTATTAGAGGCAGAGGGTTTTTCATAAAACTTCCCTAATGCATCCATTAGATCTTTTGTAGTCTTTTCCTTTGAAACATTAAATAATACCGAAGATGCAAGACACAACCGGATCGTTCCAAGTGCCTTTCCTATCCAACAAATCCCATTCCGCATCTGTCATACTCGAGGGTTTGTTCACCTTCTCAGACAAGTGGAGTATAAAGATCCTTTTGATAAAGGTAATCTTCCATCTGCATCTTCCAAAGACTAAAATTCTGCCCGTTGAATTTATCAACCCTAGATCTTCCATCATCTGCCATAGCTCCCACTCAAGCTAAAAAACTTTCCCTGCGATTCAACACTTCAGCAAACCAAACCAGGCTCTGATACCAATTGTTAGGAAATAAGGGATAAAATATGTGGAATAATCCCTCACAGAATCGCAACAGTAGAAACTAATATGTAGAAATTATTACAGATCTCAAATAAAATTGTAGAATAAAATAACACAACACAAAGAGACAGTATTTAATGTGGTTCACCCAATTTGGGCTACATCCACCAAGAATCACTTGCTCAGATTTTATTACAAGCCACCGCTCTCTCAATACAATACCCAGATCCGTTTGGAGCTATGCTCAACAAACTTATACAGAATTCACAGCCGAATTCAAAACACATCTGCAATACATTTGCTTGTGCATCTATCATATGCATAAGACCATATAAATAGACAACTACTTAAGCATTTTTTACAAAACCGTGGGTATCAAAACCATGGGAAAAACCCGTCCCATAAACCTATGGGTCAAAAAACTCACGCCCATATGAGAAAAGAACGTTTCCCAATATTTCGGGTGCAATTTTTGAGGCCAAAAAATGTACGCCTAAATTTTTTTGTCTCAGGGGCTACGCCCCCGAACCCCTACTATCGGGGGCTGCTACTCCTAGACCCCCCGCTCGGGGCTTGGCCCAGCCCCAAACCCCAGCGATGATACATGAAAAGTGTATAGTACTCTTAGTGTATAGTCTTCAACACTTTCACACATGAAAACAGGCTCCACAACCTAACATTTTTACGGATCTATCCTAACCTGCTATGATACTAGATGATGATAAATATTAAGATTTGTATAAAGCCGGGTAGCGGGGAAATACATTAATTACCAATCCAGTTACATGAAATGAAAACTGGTCAGAACGCATAGAAACCAAATTGCTACCTTCCAGGAGTAGAAAATATGTGAAACCAACCAAGTGCATGAACAAACTAGGCATTAATGGTAGTAGTACATGGTTTTTCAACTACCATCATTTTATCCCCAGGTATCTCTCCCATTACTGCCCGTGTCTTACTCTCAAGTACCAAGATTTGTATCACACCTCCCATACCTATTAAATGAAACATGTTGCGTTGGTGAGGCAACTAATTCGAGCACACTCATATATTCATTTTATATATATGTAAAAACTATTATCTACAATTTTGAGGGGACCCAAATTATATTTTGATAAAGTGTTCACACTCTGAACAATATTTGTGTCCAGAGCTATTGAGTCTGAAAGGCCTTGAAATTTGGGCTTCATATGTCACAATTCAATTTTCCTTGTGCTTATATTGTCAACGTGGATTGTGCATGTTTCTGGGGGTGGTTTAGAATTTCATCGGTTCCAATTTTGTGACTTTTTGGAGGTCTCGGTTTTGGAGGTTATGTTTCGGGGATTGAAGGCAACCTTTCATTACGTTTGAAAGGTATATTTTGCTAATGTTCTAAAAGTCCAATATTTCAAACTTTGCAGGACCTTTCAAATTTATTGGTGCTTTCATGAATATAGGGAACTGAATATTGTTTTGGGAATTTGTGGCAGCTTCCAAAACATCGAAAACCCTCTCATGCTTTAAAATTCTCAAACTCCGAATCTCTCACTCATTTTAGATTGTCTCACCCTTCTCGAGTTGCATCACTGTCAAGATTAGAAGTAGGTTTATTTTGATGCAATTATTCTAAACTTATCTGAAATAGAAATGTCTAAAAATCTAGGATAGGATTCAGAGGTAGTTTTCCATTCTCTACACTTCCAGAGAAGTTGGTACTAGGTTAAGAGAAGAAGCCAACTTTCATCCGGAGGATTATCCTACTTGCAATGACACCCACACCTTTAGGAAAAGGGCCATAACTTTATGACAGGTTAGCATCAGATTTGTCTCACACAAAGGACTCATAAAAAATCAAGGGTGTTGTAATCCTCCTCTAGGCAACATACAACAGTTGGTTATCTTAAATTGAAGTAGTGACATAGGTTCGGAATGAAGGTGCTCAAGAACAGAAGGTAATGCCACTGAAGTAGAATTGTTAGAGTATGGGTATAGATCATTCACTGAAATAACGACCATATGAAATGATGGGCTTCAACAATAACTTGCCGATAACAGTAGATTATAGGATTCACAAGTAGAGCATGGGATCAGTACAGTAGAACCCCGTCAAAGTTGGAGGTGAATTCAATGCAGTTCCTTTAGGGGGGCACTCCTGGAGAAAGGAGATTAAAGGATTCTTCTCTCTCCTTCTCTCATTCTTCCTATATATTGTAAGGAGCGAAACTCCCTTTATGGAAAAACAAGTAGGCACTATGAAGAGATGATTTAGACCCTCCCCCATATACTCATGGTTTTTAAGTCAATTTGTCGAGTGCAAACCAGAAAACTAATGTTATGACAGGTATGCAATCTTACATCAATAGCCATTGAAGGATGCATTGATATGAAAATCTGATGAAGATGTAATAATATAAGTTTGAGGTTTTGAATTTCAGACTTCCTAATCTCTAATAGGAAGGGATTGTTGTCTTCTGATCTGTCATTGCAAAGGTGGTTATCGATGCATGGAGGTTGTATTACATTTCCTAATCTGTACTCTCATCATCAAAACTAGAAGAACAATCCTCGTCATCAAGCATACGAACAAGAAAGTCTATGTAATCAGAATTGCCATCACATGATGAAAATGAGGAGATGACGGTATCGGTAGGAGAAGCAGTAGCGGTAGTCTATGAAAGGTCTCTAAATAAATACTGAAGAATCTCCAAATAGTGCGAGGACACTCTGTGTTGACCACATGATGGTGGAGAGGCCTGGAAATGTACGTCAATAAATGACCAAAGACCATGCTAAAAGTGTCAAGCTAGTCTTTAAGATGATCAAGATTATTAGGAGCAAGCACTTGGCCATACAAGTAGAGATAACGAACATCATGAGTAATAAAAAATTCTATTCTTGAATGCCACGGTACATAGTTATCCCTACCAAGAAGAAAAGGTGGAGGTTGTAATGCATAAACGGTCCTATGAAGCGTAGGTCTGGGAAAAGCAATCTCCGTGGTGCATCCATAGAAAAAGTAAGAAGTATAAAATGCATGAAAATAAGGATGCCCAATGATAACTCCTCTGTTTGCGGCACTTTATAAATAGTGAGTTGATTACAATAAGGTGTGCTTGTGCAACATGAGACAGTTGACCACTCACCTTGCAGTAGGAAACAAATTACACAAGAGTGGAGGCCATAAGAAGTCTCAGTTGGAAGCAGAGGAACAACACGTAAACAAGCACAAAAGCATATAAGCAAGGAAAAAGGGGAACAATAAAGTTCGGTGTGAGAAAAAGCATCTCACCTCAAAGTTTAAACCAGCTTGCTACAAGACTATGGCAGACACGCTCACAAGTCCGCAAGCAATAAAATGGGTGATCACAATGCAAAAAATGTACTCAAGACAAGTCCAAGGGTCCTCTGGGACGCCGAAATGCAGCTTCCTCGAAAGGTGGAAATCAAACTAGGAGCTCATGTTTTTGTGTCACTCATTAGCAAATAGTTAGTAGTAAAAAACGTCCAGTAACACTAGAAAATGCAAATCTCCATATTAACTTGTGATCTTTATAAATCCACATCAGTCGAAAAATGCCACTACCCTAAACTGCCTTTCATTCTCGAACCCGTCGAAGATGTAACATGGACTCACCATTGAATTGATTGACGAGCTAATTAAAATATTAATGAGCCTAAGAATCTAATTACCGAGCTCCTTAAATATCTCCTATCCCTAATTGCTTCCTTCTTGATGATCAATATGTGAACCTTTTTCGTAACATCAAAAAGGTTCCCATTACTTCCAATGGGTGGCGGTGAACGGCTCCATTGTAATTTGCAAGAAATCGAATCACAAAGTCAAAATAATTTTATGAAAAAAATAAGTCTGGCCATTCTCATGTAAATCAAAATAAGAAGCTCACTGATATCATAGGAGTGTTTGTGTAACTCCCTTGCTACGTGACACTCCGAGCACAATTGCAAACCCTAATCCAAGGTAATATGACCCTCACCTGAGCTCCCTGAACCTATGATCTCGCTTCAAGTGCAATGACTCAACCATGCTGAGTAGCTGGACAAGCCTATTCTAGCTCGATTCCTCAATTTGTGCCTCTGATGAGACATTTTTCACCATACACCAACTATTTTTTGGAAACCCATGAAATGGTGGCTCACCGCTACGATAGCCTTACAGGCGTTATCTACGTAGATGTATCAAATTCATAGGACATGGTACACGTCTATCTCCCATTTGAGTCACACATTCTTAAACGGATGTTATCCCACTGAGACACACTTTCATCGTAAGAGAGGGCATTCATTCAGGTATATTCTACACCTACATTAGATTAAAATTGAATTCTAGAAGTAGATAGATGCACACAGGTTATAAGCATTCAAAAATAATGTCAAACACAAACATTTAGAAAATAATGCATAGGTTAAAAATGTATGTATTTTTCATGGTGCATATGGTCCTGATTAGGTGACCATTTTCATATAGTTTTTTCCTGGGGGAGAAGTTACATAACAATTTTTTTAATCGCGGGGGACATCTTCCTACTAGATGCCTTGACATGTCCATTGGGCATGAAGTCATAAGTTATTCACCTACATTATCAGATCCGACCTTCTGAACTTTCGGTCCCAAATTACCGCTTGATAGGGGGCACTAAAGTCGAAGCTTCACATGTTTCTTCACCACTGACACTCAATTCCAATAACATTTTAATTAGGGATCTGTGAGAGTGGAAACGGGTATGAACCTAGCACTTCTCCATCTACCTTTCATGACATCTATAATCTTGTTCCATGGGGTTATGAGCTAACATGGGAAAAACATCGGGGGCACTATTTATAATTTTTCTATTGCATGAAGTACACTTGAGACCCAAAATTAGGCCTAGATCCACATTGCAACATGTATAGGTCTGTCAAGTAAAACATTTATGCAAGGTATCGAAACATCCAAGTTCTTCATAGGAAGTCCTTATTTTCCTGTTTTGAATGTTGCTTAGAACACTTCTAGATGTTGCTTTCTAATTTGGCAGAGGTGCTAGAAGCTCAAACTGTGACTGATCCTTAGAGACTGAAGAATGACACTTATAGGAACTTGTCCCTGATCTAATTTTAGTTTCTCTACATTTGAAATTCGTTAAAGTCTATAACTATTTCCTATAACTCTAAGTTCCCTGTTTATAACCTTTTCCTAAGGAAATTAGGGAAACCGAAACCTAAACTACAATAAGACAATGTGTATAAGCATTTAGAGGAATATAAAATCTAAACTAATATGTGTAAAGGTGAGAATTTTCCTTCCAGTAGCAGTGCTTGATTTAGATTCCATTGACTGGAATCGAAACTTCCTCCCCATTCAAAGTGGATAGTTGAAAATCATTGATACTCTTACATCTTATGATAAAGTGGGGGCCAATCTATATGGCATCAAACTTGGAATGTCTGTTTGGATTAGCCTAATCTGCATCCCATTTTAAAACTATGTCCCCCTCCTAAAATATTCTTTCCTTGGATTTCTTGTTGAATGACCTCTTGATTAAGGATTGATATTTCTCCATGGTTTTTATGCATGTATTTTATCTCTTCCAATTCCATGAGTTGTGCATACCTAGCTTCCATAGGATCAAACTTGGACAACTCTATTTGTTTCATGTAGAATAAATTTTGGGGAGAGATTCCTATTGACCTCTTTGGAGTTATCTAATCAACCCATAAGGATGATTTGAGCTTGGTATTCCATGTTCTTTGATTTTCATCTGGATTCCTCCTGATGATCCTTAGAAAATTATTATTAGTGGACTCTACTTTCTTTTTACCCTGGGGATAATAGTTTGATGAGGTGTTAAATCAAATTCCATTTCTAACATCCAATTCTATAATTTTTATGAGTAGAAATGCTAGGGAATTGTCTGATATAATGGTGGTCACGACTTCAAACCTCGTCACTAGTCCTTCATAAAAGTCCAATATACTAGACTCATTTTCTTCCTTGAGGGCTACTGCCTTGATCCACTTAGTGAAATAGTCTGTTGATGTGAGAATCCACTTGTGACGTTGGCTAAAATTTGGATTAATGACCATGATGAAGTCCAATCCCCATTGCATGAATGGTTGGTCAACTGAGATTGGATGTTATGGAAGTTCTGCTAGCCTCTATTTTCCTGTGAAGAATGCACACTTCTTGCATTTTTTGATCCATGTATAGAAGTCACTGAACAATGTGGGAAAATAATAACCTACCTTCACTATTTTAAGATTTGTTACCCATGGGGAAAAATGACCTTCGGCCTCTCCATCATTAAACTCGTGCAGTAGCTTTTCAGTTTGACTTGTTCTAATGCACCTCAATAGGACTCCATTCATGTCTTTCTTGAACAAAGCAACATCAATAATCACATATGGAATGGCTTGGAGTCTAAAGTATCTCCTCTTTTTTTTTCTCATCTATAGAGGGCATAAAATTGTTTATAAGAATTGTATCATACCTTGAGACCAACAAGGAGAATGAATGCTTTCATCTAATCATTACTAAACATTTTATAAAACCAACACAACCTCTTATTGATCACTTGTCTTGATTTGTTGACTGGAAGCTAGCTATTCACATAATCCCTTTTCATGGACTAGTTTAGTGACCTTTATTTATATGTCATATTACATGACATGAGTGATCCAACCTACTCATTTCTTGTTCAAGAGAAAATATTTGACTCCGACATGTGATGCTAACAGTTGAATTTTGTTATTTGAAACCAAGTGTCTAAATTTTTTCAAACTCCTGATAAATATGAGGACATGTTTCTCAATGAAGGAGTACCTCACTTAATATTCCTCTAAGATCTAACTGAATAAGGCAATGGGTTGCTCAGATCCCTCTTTATTCTATTGCACAAGAATGGCAGAAATAGTGTTTGAACCACTGAAAGCATGGAACATGAAGTCTTTGGAGAAGTCCGGATTGATGAGAGTCAAAGCTTGAGATATAACATTCATGATAACTTCAAAACTCTCATTTCCCTCTTTTTTCCACTTAAATTCCATGTTATTCTTCAATATCATGGTTATTGGATTGACAGAGTGAAAAAATTATGTACAAATCTTAAGAAAAATTTGATTCTCCCTAAGAAAATTTGGAGAGCCTTCTTGTGGCTTAGCATTGGTAATGTTTGACTAGCTTATACCCTTTCTAGATCAATCATCAATCCCTCGTTAGATACAATGTGGAAAAATATAATTCCTTCATGAGCTAAGAATATACACTTTTTTGGGTTTAGGGACACTCCATACCTCCTGCATCTTTGGAATACTTGTTTGAGGTGAAAGAGGTGACTTGCTGCATTCTTAGAAAACACAATGATGCCATCTAAGTACACAAGAACTATATTGTTAATAAACCAATTGAATTTCATGTCCATGGCCATATGGAAAGTAGCTTCGGTGTTTTCCATAGGTATAAGTGCCCCATTTGGTGGTGAAATCCATTTCTAACTGATCTTATTTCACCATAGTTTGATTATATCCGGAGTATCCATCTAGTAGAGAGAATACTTCTAATCCTACTACTACTTGTAAGATCTACTCCATAGAGGGAAGTAGGTAGTGGTCCTTAAGAGATTCCCTGTTTAAGTCCTGAAAGTCCATGCATAACCTGATTTATTAGTTTCTCTTCCTGGCCGGTACTAGATTATCAACCCATGAAGAGTGTTTGATCGGAAATATGATGCTTGCCTCTATTAACTTATTCATCTCTTTCTTCATAGGAGGCTTAATATGAAGGTTGATCGATCTTTGTTTCTACCTGATAGGCTTAGCTTCTGAACCTAGTTCAATAGTATGATGCACTAACTTTGGATTAAAACCTCTCAAGTCTTCATATCTCTAAGACAATACATCTAGGAACTCTTAGCAAAGCTGTCTGAAACCATATTTTTCCTGTTGAGTACTCACTTTGCCAATTTGTAGTACCTTTCTTTCCCCAACTGAAATGGGTTCTAAATATTCCCCTTTAACCTGAATGTTTTACTTTACTTTTTTGAATTGATCATTAAGGTTGAAAATTGATTGCAAAGTTATTGTTATCCAAATAACTCTCCTAGTTATTTTGGATAACTTGTATCTTCATTCTGACTCTAATGTTTTATATTTCAGGTTGCACGCTCACAGAATTGCTCATTTGGAACTTTGCATAGGTTATAGCCCTTCTGCATGCTCATCGCACCTTGTAATTCTTCCACGCACTCTACCACAGATGCCTTCCAAATCAGCTAAGTTTCACGACTTCCTATCGTGCACCCTCTTTTCTTTCTGTTGTTATGCGCCCTTCCTCGATTGGATGTTTGTGCCCTGATTCCATACTTATATTCCACAAGTATGGATTCTTTTCTATGAAACATGCACCTATGTGCACACATTTTCCATGCTTTCCTCTCACACACTTTCATCTTGTCACACTCCTTGCTTCCTTGTTTCCTTCTTTCCATGTGCCCTTACACACCTTGTTGTTTCTTCCTTTGCATTCTGCTCTCCTTCCATTTTCCTCTTTTTTGCTTCCCTCTTGCGCTTGTGCCTCCCATGCCTTCCTCTTGTGTGCCCATTTTCTATCCCCTCGTGCCTTCCTCATGCACCCTTCTACAGATTTCTTAAAATCGGTCATCCCTGCTCTTCCTCTTGCACGTCTGCATACACCCTATAGAGCCGTGTGCCCTCCTTCAGTTGAAAACTTGTGTGCCTTGTTTCCATTCCTTTTGTAGGTATGATTTCCTCTTGTGGGCACACCTACATGTGTGCCTTTCCTCTGTTTTCCTTCCACCCCTCGCGCCTGACTCTCGAACATTAAAATGCCAAAAATTTCAAACTGGATGCACAGAGATCAAGAAATACAGGGCTCAATAAAGAATCGATGGTGATTTTATTGAAAACATGGATAGGAAATGAACATTGTTTTTGGTGGTTGGGGTGCATTAAATAAAGCATGGGCGGACCCAAAATTGGTTAATTATAAAGAGGCTAGTGGAAGAAGCCAAGTGTCAACATGATGCTCTTTCAAAAGTTAAATTTGGGGCGGGTTTCCAAATGAACGCTAACCCACCACGTGTCCTAGAGTTTTAAGAAGTGCAGTCGGATGTTGAAAAGTCTAAAAGCAAGCGGAGGTCTCCACATGTCTCAACCGCGTAACTTCAAAGGTTAAATCTAGTGGCATTTTTCAAATGAGCGTGAAGCCTCCACGTGTCCTGGGTCAGACTTTTGGCCCCACCAAGCAAACATGACAGACTCAGGAAATATACAAAGGAGCCCAAGGAGCCTGTGGAAGCCACCGCATGTCAATCCGGTGTAATTTTATGAGCACAAGGCAGGGGACGAATCTCCAAGAAGCGTGAGGCTACCACGTGGACCCTGTATGGATAGAATTTTTAAAATATTGCACGCCCGTGACCCTAATATTCAAATGGCCATATCTTTTGACAAGAAAATCAGATTTGTGTGGGAGAAGACTTTTTAGAAATGTATCGATACCCTCTATGCCATGGAAACATAAAACATCATTCTTAATAGGGTCAGGTGGGTGAGAAGTAGGAAAATGTCTCCTAGGACATTAATACATAATCTGATTTGCTCCAACAACAGGATTGGATTTGATTTGATCTATCATTCTTCTTCCTTGGCACGCCAAGAAGATAGGAAACTAGACATGACAGATTATGGGCAGATCCAAAAAGGGGAATTGATTGATAGTGGTTGAGCCTTCGAATCAAGATTCAATTCATATCTGATGGTGGTTGAAGAAGGATTCAAATTCTTCCCTCTTCTCTCTCTTATTCTTCCTATACATATTGTAATGAAGGGGCATATTCAAATGGTTGGTTATTGTTTCTCCTCTTCCCCCTATCTCTTTCTTCCTTAGGGTAGAACGTGGAGTCTAAGCCTCCTCCCATGGCTCTGTAATAGTGTTTTCTTACCTCTTTCCCACTAACGATGTACTATGTAACATTTTGGAGTAATAAAATCTGTTTCATGATGCATCTGTCCATCCTTGGCTTATTTGTTGTCTCTTCTTACCTCTCATTATTGCAGGGAATACTGTGCATATTTTGATGTTCGTTGTAGGTCCTGGGAGCTGTGTTTAATGGGTTTCAAAGTGGTGTTTGTGTGAAATATATCTTTGTTCTATGGTGCATTTTGTCCACCCTCTCCTCTGCTCACCTCTCTCCACTTCAAGCGGTTGGGTCTGTGATTCAACCACTTCCTTTTCTGGTGTATCACTACTTAGTGTAGGCTCTTTCACCATCTCTCTCTCTCTCTCTCTCTCTCTCTCTCTCTCTCTCTCCCCTTGGAATGGTTAGATTAGGATAGAATAAATTCTTCCTGCACTGGAGTATCTTGTGGCAGGTAGATTAGGAAGCAAGACCCGGCTTTCTCCGGAGGTCCATCTCAAGTTTTGCAAGTCCCATAACTTGAGAGATGGTCACATGTTGTGCAATCACACAAAATGACCCACTACACACCCTGGCCATTCGGGGGTGCTGTGATTCTACACTAACAGTTACTAATCCTTTTGGAATCTTCTTTGTTATTAATTAAACCACTTGGTCCCCATATTGTTTCTCTAATTTATCCTATTTTTTGGTAGAGAATTCATCTTCTTCCTATAATAAATTAATGATTTGTTGATCATTCGTGAACACTTACTATTGTGTGTTGTTATTTAGAACTTCTAGCCTCACAACTAACTTGATATGGGGTTGTGTTTTATCCCTTTTGATATTGTCCACCTCATTAAATGTTTCCCCAATTGCTATACGTCTGTCTACAACCTCTTTCTTCTTCCTTGGTATGGAACTGATGTTAAAGGCCTCAAAGTCTTTAATGAGATCCCATACCTTGTTCTTATAGATCCTTAGGAGATAATTTTTAATGCATTCAGTCCCCTAACTTGATTCATCATCATTTCACTATCTTTGAACACTTTCAAGCCTTTTATGCCTCTTTTCCTAGCCCAATGAAGTCCATAGATTAGAGCTTTGTACTCAACTATGTTGTTTGAAAAAGAAAACTGAAATCAGAAGGCTGAATAACACTTGGTGTTTTGAGGTGACACCAATATAAAACCTCCTCCAACACCTTTCCTACTTCTTGAGCCATATGTATACACTAAATCTATCTTACCCTCCTTCCTGGTAGGTCTAACCTTGAGGAATCTCATCCGCTTCTGTTTTCCATAAACACAGTCCTCAAAAAAGTCTAAATCTAACTCCTTTTATATGAGAAACCTGTACTTTATAATCTACATGCCCTTTTGACTCATATGACTGAGTCTCTGGTGCCACAAAGTTACATCTCCATCTCTAATAACTAAATTATAATAATCAACACCACTGGTTAAATACAAAGTACCATGTTGCTTACATTTTGCAACCACAAGAGCTCCCTTGGTAACCTTCCAAGAATCTGCTGTAAAAGTAATTGTACAACCATCACTGCCCAGTTGACCTGTTGATATCAAGTTCCACCTCAACTTAGGCACATGCCTGACATCCTTAAGAAGCCATGTGTTCCCATTTTGCATTTTCACCCGAACACAACCTTTCCCTACTATTCTACATGGTTCATCATCACCAAGATATACATGTCTGAAATATCCTTGAAAAAAATCAGTAAAGTAATATCTATGTGGGGTGGCATGGAAATAAGCCCCTAAATCTAACACCGAAGACTCAACAATATTATCTAAAGAAAGAATTAATGAATCCTGAAAAACATCACCTACTGCCAAATTTACCTCTTTAGTTTCCTTCTTCTTGTTCTTCTTATCCCGAAGAGCCCAAAAATATTTCTTAGCATGACCAACCTTCCCACAGTGCCAACATTCTAGCTTACTCTTCGAATTTGACCTTCCATGATCATTCGAATTCCCATAGTTACCTTTCCCTCTGTTCTTTTGTCTCCCTTTGTTCTCCACTATCAAATCATTTCCAGAAGTAGAAGAATATCTGGTGCTCTTCCTTCACATTTCCTCGCTTAGGATCACACCTATTACATCCTCAAATTTCAGCTTTGAATTATTAGAGACTAAATTAATTACAACCATAACCAAGTTGTCCCAGCTATTTGGTAAGGAGAAAAAATCAACAAATCCCTGATCTCATCATCAAAGTCAATTTTTACCGAGTTTAACATACTCACAACCGTATTAAATTCATTCAAATGAACAACAATAGAACCATTCTTAGACATCTTCATATTAAATAACTTTTTCATCAAAAATATTTTATTAGAGGCAGAGGGTTTTTCATATAGCTTCCCTAATGCACTCATGAGATCTTTTGTGGTCTTCTCCTATGATATGTTGAAAGAAACTTAAGATGCAAGGCATAATCAAATTTCCCTGAGTGAATTTTAATCGAGAAACTCCCAATCCTCATCCGACATGGCTGTAGGTTTCTTTTCTTTTCCAGCCAAAGGAACATGGAGGTCCTTTTGATATAAGTAATCATCCATTTACATCTTCCACAAACCAAATTTCTACCCATTGAACTTCTCAACCCTTGATCTAACCTCATCTGCCATAGCTTCCACTCAAGCTAAACTTTCCCTGTGATTTACCACTTTAGCAAAAACCCACCAAAGCTCTAATACCGGTTGTTAGGAATTAGAGAACAAATATGTGGAAATAATTCCTCAAATCATAGCAGTAGGAAATTATATAGTAGAAGTATACATGCATAAATATAATAGTATAAATAAATAATGCACAAAATAAGACAAGATAAGATTTAACGTGGTTCACCCAATGTGGGCTACGACCACCAAGAAATTTCTCAGATTTTATTATCAACAAGAGTAAAAAAACTCTCACAGCCTTCTCTCAGTTATGAACTCAAAATAGAATTCCAAAGATGCTAAACCACATCTAAACCACAATTAGCACCCAATTGCTTAACCTTGATCACTCTTGATCATCTCTTGATCACTAAGACTCAATACCTCTTGAACAAACAAGATATCTTCAAGATACCCTAACACCTCTATTTATAGGATTACAATCCTTTAAGAATTCCAAAATTTGACCCTAGAAGTTTGAAAGTCACGACCTTTCATCTTCCCACAGATGGAAAAGAAATTGTCATGAACTTTCATCTTCCCATGGCTGGAAAAGAAATGGTCATGACCTTTTATCTTCCCAATTCAAACTCCACACTTCAATACTTATTTGAGAAGACAAAAAATAGGCCTCACACCCCAACACTTACCTACTCCTTGACCCATCAAAAAATGGTTTCCATACTCTGTTTTCATCCTTATCTTCTAGCTTGGTGATGCTATGGAGAGATGGATTCTCTTCGTGCAAGCAATACATTCCTAATTCTACATATTCCATCTATTCGTATGGATCGAAATCATGACTTTGGTTTTCCCATTCATTTAATGTCAAATCCAAAATGCCATAAACTTTAGTACTTGTTTCTAGAATGTTTGGAAAATCTTCCTGCACATGAGGCTCAATGTGAAAAT
Organism: Taxus chinensis; assembly: GCA_019776745.2. Classification (NCBI taxonomy): domain Eukaryota; kingdom Viridiplantae; phylum Streptophyta; class Pinopsida; order Cupressales; family Taxaceae; genus Taxus; species Taxus chinensis. The sequence goes on from CM034153.1 coordinate 59,889,099, forward strand.
TTACAATGGGTTCTAATTTGATTATAGCCTTGGATGCATATATTGTTTGGAAGAGAATGTGTGACCAATATGCAGACAAGTAACCTCCAATCTTGGTAGTGAAATCTCTTGATAAATATAATGTAAAGAGTGGTGGTAAGTTGCTAACTGATACATCTTGCAATACTATGACATTTGGGAAAGATGCATTGTAAGACTCAACCCTTTGATGAATCCAATGGTTCCCACCACTGTCCCATCTAATTATACCAATCCTTTGGATACTGGTTCATACTTTAGGCTTAATTGATATGCTATCTACTTTGGCATTACTGAATTGCTTTCCCCTGAATCAATAATGCAGTTATGCACTAAGCCATTCCCAAAAATTAATGATATATAGAATGGTGGAGGCTTCAAATATTTTACTGGTTGACCTCCCTCTTGTTACACTACATTGGTAAGAAATTTCTCCTAATTTTTGAATGAACCTTTCGAGGAAGACCAATTATCCATTTCTGCTTGCAATAAATCTTGTTGTCCTGGGATTTCCAGTGACTCCCATATAGAAATTATTACGTATGATTTCTTCATTTGATAAATAATACTAGAGGGGGGAGGATTTTCCTTTTTCTACCCCTTACTTGGCACAATATTTTCCTGATCTTGACTAGGCACATGTGTTACTGCAACAGGTGTTGTACGTACCCAAAATTGTAGGGTACTGCACCACCAGAATAACGTTACATGTGCCCCAATGATGATATAGGTCTCCTCACAAGGTGTTCAGGATCCAGAAAATCTCTCCAAGTATGCGTTAACATCCTTCATGCTCCACTTAGCCCTTGCGTGCTTTGATTTTTCCTTCCCCCTCTTTTCCTTTGCCTTTCGGTATTCAATGACGAAACCACTGCCCTGCTTGGGCGACAATCTCATGACCATAACCCAGGTAGGGCAGCGGTCCTGTAATCACCGCCCTACTTAGAGCGGTGGTCCTGCACGTGTTTTTCCAGAATGTTTATTTTATTGTGACTCGCGTAAAAATCAACATTTACCAGCTTTTCTCACCGCCTTTTCTTGTATTTATGATTATGGTTCCTTAGAATAGTGTTTTTGCATTGTTTATGGTTTAAGAGATCAAATTGGTTTTCACCTTTGGGTAAATGGGATTCTATAAATAGCTAGCTTGTGCTCAAGCAAATGGCCCCTCAAATTTGCCTCTCAATTTCTCATTGCAGTAGCTTAGTCTTTCAATTTTTCCTAGGATTGATATTTTTATTTATTGCAAGCATAGTTAGTGTTGTCTTGCTATTAGGAATCCACATAATCTTCTTGTGCTAGTTTTGTTACTGTTTCATGCAATCTATTAGAGTAGGAAAATTTAATTTTCAGTAGGAAGCCATTAAAGTTACAGGTTTTGTTCGTCAAAAAGAATAGTTTCAGGTTCTTGATGTTTTGTGTTGCACGACTCGTAATAAATCCTGCTAGGAATTGTATAAGCTAAGCTCTGTTCTGTTGTGCTATCCCTCTCCTACTCGCATTATATTCAGTCTGCATCCTAAGCTGCCATTATTTCGATACCAACTTCTGTTGATGCTAACATCACACACTTTTTTGGATTCAGGTGAGCATGAAGGAACGAGGAGATCACACTGAGGGGAAAAATCCATACACAGTCAGATTCACCATTGTTCTGCAAAGTCCAGGTTCAAGCTTTCAAAGTTCTAGTTAAAACATATGAAATAGAGTAGTCAATCATTTCATTCAGTTAATCTCACTTTCAATATTGCTTGGGAAGCTGTGGAGATTGATAGTTTCTGATAAACTATGATTCACTCCTCACTTCTGAGGTAGGATCAAGAGCCTTTCGAATAGATTAGATCATTTATCTGGTTACTTAGAATAGACTTACAACTACACATGTAATTAGCCATACTCGACTCCTTTGTTTGTTTTAAATTTCGTCATTAGTTTAGCTGTCAAATTCTAGATATATTAGATAATTTATCTTTTAAATTCTGTTCAGTAGTTTTTCAATAAAATCAGATTTAGGAATATACATAGATATATCTTCCGTAGTTAATTTATTCTATCATTAGTTAGCCTTATATCATTTCCTTTTTGCATGACAATCACGGGACCTAGAGATCCCAGAGAATACGTATTCGATCCAATCGTGCCTCAACCTAATCTTATTACGGAAATAACTGATATAGATTAGAATCTTAGAATCCAAGTCTTCCAAACAACAACAGACTTACAACAGATCAGTTCACAGTTAAGAGGGTTAAACATTGAAGACGACCAAGCACATACATTTTGGTCAAACCAGCCAAACTACAAATTACCCTAGATAAATATCCACATGATTGTAGGAGGGATTTAAAGAGAGAAAACATTCGATTGTGACCCTTTGGTCCCACATCTAGATGCAGGAGACGTTCTCACTGACATAGACACCAGATTAAGAATTCAGGTTGCCAGAACACCTGTAAGGTACTCTGATAAGATTACACAACTTGTAGTTCTAAATATAGAGGCCGAAAAGGCATACAACTACTAGATACTAGGGATTAGAGATTGATTCCTTGTATGACCATAGCAGGTCCACAACAACCAAGAATCTACGGTTGTGATCTACAAATCCCACAACCCAATGAGTCCACATGTCAATCCGATGTTGATGCTGGCTTACACACATTAGTATTTAGATCCACTCCACTTCCACCAACCATTATTGCACAGTTATCCTTGTTAAACGTAGCAGCTGACGAAGCTAAGGATTTCTGGACTAGACCAGAGAATCACCCGTAGAGTCCACTATATCCATCATCTACCTTATGACCTTAAACGATTCTATGCATAAGCAATCAACACTATTTGTATAATTATATCTACATTGCATCTTCATGTAGTTAGGTTCAATTTGTCTACTTGTTTCATACAATTTTTTGATCATGGAACTTATTCTCCAAGTAATTCATTACAAACTTTTGATGGTATTGGCATTCGCTTTCCAATCATACTTCTCCATTTTATAATGGCATCACCTACTTCGGAATCATTTCATCCATTTAAAGCTAGATATGAAAAAGTCTTAATGGTAACCATACCAAGGTCTACATGCTTGTTCTCACTTTTGGTTTCTTCCTAGGATAGGTGTCTTGCCTATGGTCTATTCTAGAAGCTTCATAGTGTCACATCTAGACCATATGTATATCTCTTTGGAAGTAAGAACATACTGACATTTTTCTCAAAATATAGATCAAACAGAAAATTTTATTTTTTACACATTTCCTTACCCTACCAACCTTCGGTGATGAGCTTACATCTCTTACTAGTGACGTAGGGTTGGGAAAGGATGGGAATGCCCTTACTCGCTTGTACCTTGTCCATGGTGATAAGCCCACGCTTCTTACTGGTAGCATGGAGCAAGTTGTAGGGGTCCTCTTGACAAATAAAAATTGAAGGTCATAAGTTGACAATTCAAACGAACCTTTGAAATCTTGAGTCAAAAAAAAATGAATCAGATGTCCAAAATTCCAAGAGAGCTCAAAACCCCGAAAACCAGATTTTGTCTACCATGTGGCCATTTACGGATCTAAGTCTAGATAAATCGCAAAGCAAGTAGCATTCTAAACTATGGAGTCACTTGAGTAGAGTAGGTTTGTAGTTTCCTAATTTGGTTCCACCAAATATTTGTCTATCACTCATCACTACTATTTAACAAATTTCATGGCTTGTGCCCTTTCTAGCTCTCAGTGATGAGCCCATGCATCTTACTAGTTGTGTGGAGTTAGGAGTGGGGCAAGTTCATCTTCTCATCGTACCAGTTTATCATCACATTTTCTCAGAACAAGTATGAAGTACTGAACAATTGCTTATGGAAACAAAAGTTTAAGATCACATTGTGTCTACATTATCATACATCAGCATCACGAAATACAAAAAGAAAGAAAGCATTTGTATCATTTGTCCTCCATTGCATACATTCTAAAAAGCATATAAAAAACATTATAGTTTACATGCGGAAAAAAATCACAAGAACATAGATACCAAGGGTCTGATCCAAAAAGAATATATATATATATATATGTATATATATGTATATGTGTATATATACAATCAACATTTCCTGTACAATGCCATCATGCGCTAAACATGGTCAAAACGCTCAAAGATCCCATGAAATACAAAATACATCATACAAACGATCTACGAGAGCCAAGTGGCCTTTCAACCCCTATGATATCCCTCCGAAGGTGCACGCCCACGTCTAGGACTCCAGCTACACTGGCACTCTGAGTACATAGAGGGCTCATGATCCCAAGGAGCAGTTACGGTCTCGCCATGAGAGTGACTCCTCATCAGGTGCTCTGCTGTCCTGTATCTTACCAAATCGGTATGGAGGGTAAACACCATCCTGGCCACATGCTAGATAGGGGAAAAAAATTTAGTATGCCTACCGACTACTGAAGGCTCCCCTGTGTCCATGGACAGCTCCACACGGGTCTTCTCCATGGGCATCATCAGGGCATCAGTGCATACCCGGTGAATCAGGTCTCGCCACTCATCAGTAGTCTCTGCCAGCAAAGGAGAAAAATGAATTAGAAATACTCAAAAGATAGAAACAAAAGTAAACAAAAGGAGAGATAACAATTAAGACAATCATAGCTAAAAACAAACATTAAAGATAAGGATGATAACTCACTCGGATCTCCAGGCCTCCAAGAGGGATCCCTAGGGTCAACTCCTACCACTGATGCCACCACTGACTGATGTACTCCTCTCATGGCTGGAGTGACATAGCATCCCGCTACATACTCATCCTCTCCGCCCAAGCCCTGAGAAAGTGGCTCCTCTGAAGCTAGTGTCACCCTCTCCGCCTTCTCCGCATGTAAGATATCCTGAGTGTCATGCCACTCAGGATCACTTTCATCCTCTCCACCCAACTCACTGACCTCAACCTCGGTCTCCTCCTCCATCTCTCCCCCTGTGAACTCCTCGGACTCAGAGTCTATGTCAATGGGGTTGTCACTGCTATGAGCAGGACTGGTGACAATCTGAAGTAAGGGTGCGTGAGGAGCACCGGCTCTCCCTCGAGCACGTAATACCCTCCTAGGTGCAATGGGGACACCAGGAGTAACAATGGTCCAACCTCGGCCTCTAGGACCTCCCCTGGCCTCCTGAATTGATCTGTATACTGGCACCACTGGGGGAAGCATACCCACGTAAGGAAGGCCAAACTGCTAAGGCACTCAACCAAAAGGATGTATCTCCACCCTCCCCATCCTATCCACAAGCTGCCCTATGGTGGAGCAAGAGATCAAAGTAAGAGCCTCCTCACCCCATAACTCTACCATGGCCTGATAGAGTGTGGCCTCCATGTCATCAGTGGTCAAGGAGGTAACTGGATGGTAAGGTGCTTTGAGCACTGACATATCTGTCCATTTGGCTACCCTCACAGCTCCAAGATCTACCACCTCTACACCTCTCCCATAAGGGATGAAACACTCATAGACCCAGCTCATAACTAGGGTCAGATGGCTCAATGACTGCCCCTGTAAATGAACCACTTGGTACAGATCATGATAAGTAGTCCCAAGAATGTCACCCCCCAAGTGTAAATCCGGCCATCTCCCTCAATTTGTGTAATAATGGGGGACTAGCAATACAGTAGGGTGTTTCCTCCCTTGTCCCTGATCAATATCGAGTCAAGGATCCCCATAATGGCCTGAAAAATCAAGGGGATAGGCAAGCTAGGAATATATTGGAACCTCACCCCCTTCTTCAAACCAGTGGAGATAATTGCGCCTTCCATATATGAGGCCCACTGTGCTATCTGAGCCCGTGACCCTGTTGTCTCAAGTGTGAGCCGTCTCCTGATGATTGAGACCCCCAAGATGTGGTAAACATCCTCCAAAGTGATGGTCCACTCACCCTTGACTCTTGGAAATTGGAAAGTGTTCCGATCAACATCCCAATATGAAAACAAGTCACAAAGTATGTGACTAGAAGGTGCAACATGCAGGACCCGTGATATGTGCAATATACCGGCCCTCTGAAGAGTGTCCTACTCATCCTGAGAAAGGGCATCCAATACGGCTGGGAGCCAATCACACACTCTCTCTTGGCTCCATCAGATATATTCCTCCTTCGCCTGCATACACCCAAGAACACACAAAAAGGAGTAAGTTAGTATTCAAATGACATTAGAAAAATCATGAAAGTAGGTAAGAATGCTAGAAACACAAAAATGAATTCAAATAAGTATTATTTTAGCATTTTGTGAAGAACTTCCGCCCTGAGAAGGGAGGCGGTTCTGTAACCACCGCCTCAAAGGTGATGATTGTGTCTCGAATTTCCACACAGGTGACATGCCCTAAAAAATGCCTAAAAACACAAAAACATGACTGTTTTGACCAAAACAAAGCCTACCCATTAGGCGCCCCTCGAAGGTGACCCTATTAAAACTGACATTTTCAAAAATAATCCCCCCATGACAAAGATTTCACCTTTTTAACATTTTGGGGACAAAACGGTAAATCGAGAAAAACTAACCTGTGATCTCGCAGGTCGGTGTTCCGCTTGCGGAGGCATGATCACAATCTCGTCATGAACGTTTTAACTATACTCTCGTTAGAAACTGTCACCGTGGGTGCCAGAGCTCAAAATCATTCAAATCAACACACGTAAATGAATAGGAAAATGGGCCCACTTTTACATATATAACATCCTGACTTGTTATTGAATGCCCTTTTCACAGGTTTAGAGTGCCGATGGAGGTAAGTTCTTATCCTCACGCAAATGGTATATCCTCATTTTGTATTATTTTAGTATTTATTTTTTCTATCTGCACTTGAGTCCTCTTTTCATTTATCCCCGTTTTGAGTTCACAACGAAACGATCGGATAACCCCTACAAAATTTTTGAAGTGATTTTGCATTATGACCTCTTTTAGAGAAAATCGGGTTTTCGGGTGTTACTAACAGCTTGACATAAGTTTTAACATGCTTTATGTCTTATGACCTCCGAAACCCGAAACCCGCCTTGCAATGAGAAAATCCTTTGTAATTGGGTTTTCGGAAATTCAACTCATCGGAACATACTTGAGTTAAAACATGCTTTGTGTCGCGTGACTTCCGAAACCCGAGACCCGCCTTGTGTTAAGACAATCCTTTGTATTCGGGTTTTCGGAACTCTAAAGCATCGGGACATTCATGTTCCAAAACATGTTTTATGCGCCATGTTCTCCGATTCCCGAAGTCCACTCAATCCTTTGTAATCGGGTTTTCGGAAGTTCAATGCATCGGAACATTCATGATTCAAAACATGTTTTGTGCTCTATGTTTTCCGAAGCCCGAAACCCGAAATGCACTAAATCTCCTCGTGTCGGGTTTTCGGACTCCTCCAACATGCTGACGTGGCATTCATGCCAAGTGGTCGGTGAGTTGGCACGTGCCGAGCTGAAGTGTATTTATTACTGATTTTCTTATAAATACACGGATTTCCACGTCATTCTTACCGTTCATATTTTTAATTCGTGGATTTTTCGCATGCTCTTCCGCTCCCAAAACCCGCAAACTCGCGTTACCAGACTGGATCGTTTGTTTTCGATTTTACCTATCTCGAATTGAAGGTATTTTTCGTTCCTTCTTTATTCTTGATTTTTCTGGATCGACTGCGTGTATTTTCTTTCCAATTTCTTGCCAGTTGTTGAGGGTTTTTCTTCCTTCTTCTTTCTGTGTTGTTTTGGAAAGGGTTTTGGGTTTTTAGGGTTTATTTTCTTTTTGAGACTATCAATTGGTGCTGTTCCTTCCAAATTTCAATTACTTGCATGATGTATGGAATATGAATAACAAAAAGAAAGGAAGTTGTGTATGTAGAAATTCAAAGGAAAGACTCTGTTTTTGTTTCCCGGATTTTGAAGGTTGTGTTGCAGATTCAAAAGTCCGAAGAACATTGGAAGCTCGAAGTGACGGGGTTTCTCAACATTCCGACCTCAACACTAAGTGCCGGGCATCTCCTAAGTTCCGTCATCGAAAGTGGGTGCCGGGTTTTCTCCTGTTTCCGCCATTGAAAGCAAGTGTCGGGTTTCGCCAAGATTCCGACATATCAGACCTGTCGGGTTCTCAAAGTTTTCCGATATCTTCTTCTGCGTGTCGGGTTCTTCTCTTCTTCCGACGCATTCAGTCAATCAGGTTTTTCAGTGTGCACAGCATCTCCGGAGTTCCGAGCCTTTCTCCTTCCAATATTCTTCATGTCGGATCCTGGTTCATCACAGGAGAAGGCCGAAAAATCTAGCAGGATGAAATACAAATTTAAGAAACCAGAATCCCCGTCATATATCGACTGTAATTATGATATCAGGGATACTGAAATGGGCAACATAGATATGGACGACTTTTGGAATAGGGTGAAGAGTTCTTCTCAAACCCCATGGATGGTGGCTTTAGCTAACAGTGGCTTGCCCCTTGCAGCAGGCTTCCCCATGTCTGCCCAATGTCCAGAGTTTGTTTTGGCGTGTGCATCCAGCTACGACTCAGCTTCTCGTTCCGTAAGGAATCAGGCTGGTGAAGTAGTTATCAAACTAGATGGGGCTTATTTTGATGATCTCCTGAAACTACCAAATTTTGAAGAGTATGGGGCCCTAGACATCAAGTCGGCTCAGAAGGCCTGGGACAGTAACCAGGAAAATTGCATTAGGGATGTCAATAAGAAGTTCTTGGTCAAGGAAAAACCAGTAATATCTAGATTTCCAAGAACTATCCCTAGATCGGATTTCATACAAGAAATCAACGATATTATCACCCTACTGAGCCGGGTTTTTGGCTTGCCGGAATCAAATTTATTTCATGGATGGATGTACCAATTTATGGTCACCATCAAGAAGAACAAGCAAGGGATTGACTGGGGGACCCTTATCAGTGATGAAATTGATTCCCAGATGACGACGGTCCTGTCGACCGGAAAGTTTTATATGTTCTCATATGTGGCCTATGCAGCAGCTGGAATGAGGAGCTATCCCGGACTGGATACTAAAGGAAGCAGAACGACAAACCCAGTCTATAAGTATTATCCTCAAATAACAAAGAAGGGGTCCAAGGATCATTTTAGGAGGGTAAATGACGCCTTTTTCTACGAGAACATCTGCCAGCTGAACCCAGGGCTAAGAAAGACAAGGGTATCAGACGAAGCTTGGACTGAGGTATCTAAATGGGGATGTATCTTCTTACAGTTCAAGAAGTTTACCTACCTTCGAACGGTCATGTACTCAGGAGAGCCTTTCCGTCTGCCTCGCTATCCAGGGGATAGATTGATACTAATAGAATTGGTCAGACAGCTATTGGATTTTCACAAATTCCAACAGAGCAAGCATAAGGCAGCAGTATCCTTCCCAATTTCTATTGGGAGATATACTTGCTCAACAGTGGCAAAGGCCAAAAATGTTGAATGTGAACTCCAGGAGAAATTAAAGAAGCATATGAAGTCTCGGGATGGTTTTGACATCCGAGGAGTACTTAGAACCTATGGAGCCCTACATCTGCACAGGCCCGACATTGAGGATATCTGGGTGGATCTGCGTAACGAAGTTGCAGTTCGCAGAAAAGATAATAGTAGGTTAACTATTGATGAGATTCAGACGCTAGAGCTTTCTGATTTGCCAGATGGCACAACTGATAATGAAAGTGTGTTGGATATGTCCTATGATGGGCTTAATGAAGATCGATACGTTTTCCCGCCTATTGATTGGTCGGCCAGCGAAAAAGCCTCTATCACAGATAGGTCAGCCCTAATTCTGGCTCGTACAAAGAAATGGCTCTCCTCTTGGGGGATGAATTTTAAGGATGACAAGTTTCCAAAATTGGCTGCTTCTGAGGCGGGGCCCTCCAAAAAGAAGAAGGACAAGGAATCTACTGGGGGGTCTATAAAAATCAAGATTCCCAAGAAGAGGAAAGAAAGACCAATCTCTTCAATTATCTCTCCAGCTGAAACGGTGGTTGTGCCAGAATCACCAACACCACCAGAAATAGGAGAAATTAATTTGGAAGAAGGAGGAAGCCAGCTCTTGACTTCATCATTTGCTGATTATCAAATTGAAGAAACTTTGTCTCTTGCATCTCAGGCTTTGGAAACTGAATCTGTGCCTCCCCCTCAACAACCACTCCAGCCTACTCATTCCCCATCCACTTCTTCAAGTATGGCCAATATTTTCTCCGGGCTCTCACCCCTCTCTGCTGGAACCCAAGTGATCACCAACACTCCCCCACAACCTGTGCCTCTATTCATTGCACCTACTACCACGTTGACTACTGTTCCCCCTCCAATAGTAGAATCTGCTCCCCTTGAGAGTAGAATACCAGTTACTACAACATTGGCAATTTCCTCTGATACTCCACAATGGCTACTCGAGCAAACTCCGAGGAAGAGGAAAGTGATTGTACCCCTACCAGCCTTTGATTTCAGCTCACTCAAGGCTTCTACTGCGAGATCAGCCAAGAAACCCAAAACAGTTTCAAGGGTTTTGGTGGATGCTTCAGGAGATAAGTTCGCAGAGATTGCCACTCCCTCAGCTGACAAAACTAGAGATGATGTAACAACTGCTGATTACCAGGTAACCAGGGTGTCTCTAGGGAAAGTAACAACAAAAGGGGCGCAGCAAGATGCAAAGGATTCCATAGACGTCCTGTGCCAAAAGTTGAAAGAAACAAAGGACAGCAGAAATGAGCTTAAGGAAAAAGTGGAGCAGTTGACAGAGGTTTTGATCAAACTCTCAAAACCCCTTGAATCCATACCACCTTCTTCTGCTTCTGCTTCTGCCGGATTTGATTTCTCATCGGTGCCTACGATTGAGAAGATTGCCAAAAAAGGAAGAGTGGTTGACGAATGGATCCAAAAGTTGCTCCAACAAGGGAAGGAAGTAATTCAAGACGTGGTGAAAGTTCATCAGTCCTTGGCAGAGATTCAGAAGGAAGGAGAGAAGATGGATGAGGAATTCACTGAAGAACTTGGACAGCTTGATTTGACTTGTGAAGCTCTCCAAGTGCTAAAGCAAATACCAGCACATCTCTTGGTAGAAGAAGGCGTTCTTCCACATACAGATAAACACTTTCAGCTGATCAAGGCCATCAAGTTCAGAGTAAAGATCCTCAACGAAGCCTGCAGCAAGTTGAGAGAATCAAGGGATAAATTGATCGATGGGAAAAGTGATCTGGAAGAAGAATTGCTAAAGATTTGTCCAAAGGTGTCAGTTGGGAACTCAAGTGCCCTATCAGCAGATGATCTCTTCAAACAAGTTCAAGAGACTGTTCAGCATGAACCTGTAGATGGATTCGACCTTGAAGTCATTGGTCAGTTTGTGAGGATTGAACATACGTTGGAGGCCTTAAGAAAGCTCAGCAAAAGGTTGAAAAAGCTTCCCGGCAGTGCCAGTGATATCCATGAGACCTGCGAAATGTGGAATGATCATTCCACTGCACCTGAGGAAAATGAAATGCAAGGCATTATTCGGAAGTTCCAGGAGTTTCGGAACAAACAGTCTCAGCTGGAGGAAGAGAAAGAAGAAGAATCAAAAGATGATGACTCGGATTAAGTTCCAACGTCCCATGTCATTTCTATTTTTAGAATGACATATCTTTTATTTCCGTTTTGTCATTATTTTTAATTCATACTTTGACTTGATCTCCTGCGTGAGAATCATGCAAAGCTGAACTCTAGTTAGCATGCTACTTTTCAGGATCTGTCCTGTTTTATCTCTAGCTTCTTTTGTTATAAATAAGGGATGCTTGTGCATTCTAAAGGGTCGAGAATTTTTGAAGCATTAAGAGGCTATTGGAAAGGAGAAAAACTTTGTGTTTTCTTTCAATCATTTTGAAGAATAGAAGTTGATATTGTTTTGCAGACTTTGTGTTGTGAAATATATCTTATTTAAGACAGTGTTCTTATGTTCATGATCTTAAAGCTATTCTTTGCATAGAATCTCAGTGTTTCTAATTATCTCGGACGCTATATCTGTGATCTAAAACTCGTATGATTATTTCGTGCTCTGTGTTTACTCGAAAGAAAATACGTTTCTCCCATTTCTTTTCTACCGTGCTTCTTTCACTGTAACAGTTTCTAACCTATTTCACTTACGAAAGCAATATCCTTGAATCGTGTGAATGTGGATTTCGGGATTTCATCCCAACCCCCAATGGTTAGATTAGTGTGAATATTGTATATATTATTTACTGTGTTTTAGATTAGCAATAAACAGGCAGCCTCACCTGTCTTTGAGGAGGGATTTAATCCCATGTACTGTGGTTGAACCTCATATTTTGGTTTGACAAAATATCCAACCAACAGTTTTTGGCGACTCCGCTGGGGAAATACGGATCAATAGTATAAAGCTTATCCTCTCGGTGTCTGGCGACTCCATATTTGCCTTATTTTTAATAAGATCTCCTTTCAGTTCAAGCTGGCCAGGAGGATCTTCACTCGGTCTCGCCGAGCTCAAGGTGAAATTGATCCACTCTTCGAGTTACTGCAACAGCATAATTTCAGCCTTTCTCCCAACAGCGTTGTCTCTAACCGAGCCAGAAGTTCTTCACCTGTTCGGAGAAATCGGATCCCTGAAGAACGGGAAGCATCTGCAACTTGTCGTGCACTACTCTTGTCTGATACCCGGATCCCTGTACGCACTCTTTTCAGAAGGATGGCGGTTCAACCTGTGCCTTGGGGTGCAGTCATTGGTCCTCTTACTTTGACTCCTCCATTGCATGAGTTACCACGTGGATCACGTAAAAACATTCCCAAGTTCAATGGGGATGGGAAGCAGCATCCTGATGAGCATATTGCATCTTTCTTTGTTGCATGCGGTGTCCTCGGAGTAGCCCACGAAGATGTCTCTGTTCGACTCTTCGTTGAAACATTGCAGGGAGTAGCAGCTGAATGGTTTTATCACCTCCCGAATGCATGCATTCCAGATTGGGCTACCATGCGGACCAAGTTTGAGGCACGTTTCAAACCAGCCGAAGATTCTCATGCATTGTTAGCTCAGCTTACTCATATGAAGAAGGAATCGCATGAACCTATGCGGGAATTCGTGGCTAAGTTCAATAAGCTGATCCGGAAAATTCCAGTTATAGCTGTACCAACTCTGGAAAACCAAAAGTGCTTCTTCATCAATGCTCAACCTCCTGATATAAGCTTTTTATTACGAAGGTTGGTTATCCCAGATCTGGCTACTGCTCAGTCAACGGCTACTGAAATTGAGGATGATCTCATCTTAGCCGGAAGGATTAAGAAAGATATACCCAAAATCAAAAATCAAGGTTCTTCTCAAGGTAATACTGACCCTATGTTTCAAAAAATGGCTAATGATTTGATTGCTTTAAAGAAGCAAGTGTCTCAGCAGGTGAGCAATGTTCCGTACCGGGATATTCCTAGGCGGAATTTTAATAACAATGGTGCACCTGCCAGAGATAGGCCACGGTTAGCTCCTGCTCAACCGAGATTAGCAATTGAAGCTCCGCCTGTTAATGCAGCAGTGGAAATAATTGAAGAAGATGATGAACCAGAAGAACAAGATTCCCGTGAGGATTTCGAAGCTTCAGGATATGCTGATGAGTCTTATGATGAGTCAGCTGGCGACTCCAGTATTGGATATTTGGAATATGATGAAGATGAATGTGAGCCAGATGGTCAATCATTTGCTGTTTTCACTCGGTCCCAATCTCAGGTTCCCAGAAAGCCTCTGGAAAATACTAAGGAGAAGAATAAGGAACCTCCTGTATCCATAGTCAAAAGGGGTACCCCTATTTCGGCGCAAACTGAAAGAGAGGTTACTAAAAAGACAGCTGCTCCTTATTCTCCTTCTCCTAAGGCCAGTGCCCCAGCACAAGCTCATGTAATTAGAACTGAGCCTACTATCATTCCTTCTTACACTGCTTTCGATATTATTGATCATGCAAAGAGAACCAAAATTCAAATGTCAGAAGCAGAATACCTTCAGTCGAATCCCGAACAATTTGAAAAGCTAGCCAAGTTCATCAGAAGTAAAGCGGCCGTTCCATCACCTTCAAAAGGTCTCCTTTTAAATCCTACTCAACCCACACCTCAGAATAATCTGACTTCTGCTTCTTCCTCAGGAAAGATTGAACCATTTTATTTGTCTCTACTTATAAATGGGTTTAAACTCAGCAATTGCATTATTGATTCAGGGGCCTCTGATAATGTTATGCCCGCAAAAGTGGCCCATGCCCTTGGGCTTACTTTGACTAAGTCATATGGACGGTGCTATTCCATGGAAACTAAACAAGTCCCTCTGATTGGTCAAATCAAGGACGCACAGTTTGCATTTGTTGCTTTTCCTGAGAAGAGAGTGAAAATGACTATCCTAGTTGCAGATATTCCTGCGGCTTATGGTATTCTCTTGGGTAGAGGATTCTGTAAAGATGTCGGAGGAGAGATTAGTATGGATTGGACCAAAGCTAAGATCCCAGTCAAAGGGGTTCAACAGGTTCTTCATCCTGAACCGCAGGCAAAGTATTTGGTGACCAAATCAGATGATCCTAAGGCTCAGATCCTTTTCGAAGATGCTAGCTTTGGGAATTATTTCATGGCTTCAGAGATACCCATTGTAGATGTGGAAGAGGAAGATCCCAATGTAATTTGGACGCTCGAATTTGATGGTAGCTGCTCAACTTCTGGATCAGGCGCTGGTGTTGTTCTCATATCTCCTAGCTCCGAGATTTTCCCATCAGCTTATAAGTTACAATTTGATAATACTAACAACACGGCCGAATATGAAGCCCTGTTATTAGGATTAGAATTGGCCAGACAGAAGGGAATCAGGAATCTCAAGGTGCAGGGAGATGCAGAGCTGATTGTTAATCAGGTCAGGGGTGTATATCAGGTGAAAAACGATCGGTTGAGGCATTACAGGAACAAAGTTTGGGATAGTATAGAATGCTTTGATGCATTCTCTATTAAGGCAGTTTTAAGAGATTATAATGACAAGGCTGATTCTTTGGCCGTGTCTGCATCTCTTCTTCTTCCTCATCCTCAGTTCAAGCAAGACACATACTCTATCGAGATTGTGTACCGCCCTAGCGTCCCAGATAATGCAACTCACTGGCAGGTATTCAATGATGATCAACAGGTGTTGGCTTTCCTGGAAAAGGCTGACAATTTCAGTGAACTGTATTTTGAAGGTTCGGAATCAGCCTTTCGTGAAACTATTTTAGATCCATATCAAGAGGTTGATGGTGAATTTATCCAGCTGAAAGGCAACAAGATACCAAAAGGTCTGGTTTCTCTGGAGGGTCTGTTTGACAAGCATGATCGCTTCATCCAAAACAAAAGGCAGGTTGAAGGAGCTTCTTCCTCTGAAGTGGATCAAATCAATCTAGGTTCATCTGATCAACCTCGGATGGTGAATATCGGTAAATGTTGTTCTCCTGAAGAGAAGGAAAGATTCACTTCGCTTTTGAAGAAATACATCGATGTGTTGGCCTGGTCCTATGCAGATTTGAAATCTTTCAAGCCCAAGGATGTTCAGCACAGTATTCCTCTGAAGCCTGATGTGAAGCCTTATAGACAGAAGCAAAGGCATTACAATCCGAAGATTTCAGGGACCATCCTGGCAGAAATTCAGAAGATGTTAGATGCTAGAATTATTTTCCCAATCCATCACTCCACCTGGATTGCTAACATTGTTCCTGTCAGGAAGAAGAATGGCGAGATCCGGATTTGTGTTGACTTCCGAAACTTGAATCAGTCCTCGTTGAAGGATAATTATCCCTTGCCGATCATGGATCAGGTATTGCAAACTGTTACTGGATCAGAGATGTTATCCATGCTCGACGGGTTTTCGGGATATAATCAAGTCGAGGTAGCAACAGAGGATCAACACAAGACAGCTTTCACGACCCCATGGGGTACCTTTGCTTACAGGAGGATGCCATTCGGCTTGATCAACGCAGGAGCTACTTTTCAGAGAGCTATGGACCTAGCATTCAGAGATCTGATGGGTAAGGTCATAGTCGTGTATTTGGATGACTTGACTGTCTTTTCTAAAAAGCGGAGTGATCATTATGATCATTTAGAACAGGTACTTCAGAGATGCAGACGTCACGGAATTTCATTGAATCCTAAGAAGTCTATGTTCGGGGTAACAGAAGGAAAGCTGCTGGGTCATATTGTGACTAGAGAAGGAACTAAAATTGACCCAGAAAGGGTAAAGGCTATTCAGAGCCTTACCTTGCCCACAAGTAAAACAGGAGTTCATTCTTTCTTCGGAAAGGTTAATTTTTTGAGAAGATTTGTACCTGATTTTGCTGACAAAACCAAGGATATCCTTGGAATGATGAAAAGCAAAGTCCCATTCAGATGGAGTGCAGAAGGGAAACTTTCATTTGAAGAAATCAAAAGGGCAGTTGCTTGCGCTCCTACCTTAGTATGTCCAGACTTCAAGAAAGATTTCATCATGTATAGCTATGCTTCTGCCCACATAGTGTCAGCGATCCTGATGCAGGAAAATGGAGAAGGCATTGAAGCTCCTATCGCATTCATGAGCTGTCCGTTGAAAGAGCATGAATTGAAGATGTCGCAGATTGAAAAACATGCTTATGCGGTGGTGCGAGCGATGAAGCATTTCAGGTACTATGTGCTGAATTCTCATACTCGTGTTCTTGTTCCTGATACTGCTGTTAAATCCATTCTAACTCAACAAGAGCTGGGAAGCCAACGAGGTACTTGGATTGCTAAGGTTCAGGAGTATTACTTGGACATCAAACCTACCAAGTTGGTACGAGGAAGAGGCCTGTGTCAATTGATTGCAGAGAATCATGCTGAAGCAGAGTGTGAGAAGAATCAAGATACTTCTTCCGAGCTGCCTATGGTGCTTTTTGTGAGTACGACCGATGAATGGTACACGGACATTGCTTTCTTCTTAACTTATGGTGAATGCCCTCCGCATTTAAATCAAAAAGAGAAGAGGACCGTCAAGTTGAGATCTGCGAAATACCTTTTGTGGAATAATGCAATATACAAGAAAGGTATCGATGGTGTCTTCTTGCGTTGTGTTGATAAATCGCAACAGGAAAAGTTATTAGAATCCTTTCATAGCCTAGCATGCGGAGGACATTTTTCGTCTTCTGTAACAGCGTATAAGATCTTACGGGCTAGGTATTATTGGCCTACTCTTTTCCGGGACTCAGCAGAATGGGTGTCTAAATGTGAAGCTTGTCAACATTTTGTTGGTCGTCCCAAGTTAGCAGCTCTTCCTCTGAAGCCTGTGGTGATTGAAGAACCTTTTCGCCAATGGGGGATTGATTTTATCGGAACATTGAATCCTGCTTCCAGTGCTGGACACAACTATGTGCTAACTGCTACAGATTATTTTACCAAGTGGGTAGAGGCTGTACCAATCAAGCAAGCAACTTCTGAAGCTGTTTGCAAGTTCCTGAAAGAAAACATAATCGTCAGATTCGGTATTCCTCATAAGATTGTAGCGGATAATGCGTCTAACTTCTCGTCACATGAGTTGACAGAATTCTGCTATGGATTCGGCATTACTTTGGCTCACTCATCTGACTATTATCCCCAGGGCAATGGGCAAGCTGAGTCCAGCAATAAGAATCTGGTTACTATAATCAGGAAATTAGTAGACGAAAATCAGAGGAATTGGCACAAAGCATTGTATGATGCGTTGTGGGCTGATCGGATCACTCCAAAGCGAGCCATAGGGATGTCCCCTTTTCAGTTGCTATATGGGATTGATGCTGAAATTCCTATCTCAGTAGAATTGCCAGCCTTGCAGTTGGCAAAAAGCGGTTGAAGATGTAGCTTTTCAGAATTCTATCGAAAAGAGGGTTATGTACCTAACCAGGCTAGAAGAAGAGCGAATTAAGGTGGTTGATCGTATAGCAGATCATCAGAGCAGGGTGAAGAAGATTTTTGATAAAAAATCAAAGCAACGTGACTTCCAGATTGGAGACCTGGTGTTGCTTTGGGATAAAAGAAGAGAACAGAAAGGAATGCATGGAAAGTTTGATTCTTTATGGAAAGGACCTTTCAAGATCCACGAGTTGAATGGTGAAAATAGTTTCCTTCTATCATATCTGGATGGAGGGTTACTCCCTTTTCCTTTCAGTGGACAACATCTAAAGCTGTTCCACCATTAATGCAAGATGCTCTCTTGCATTGTACATATTTTGCTTTTGTTGTGTGTTTGCTTTTGGTTTTCTTTCTTTCTTTCTTCGTTTTGTTTTGTTTTGGTTTTCTCCTTGACCCCGTAGCCCAATGAGTGAGACCAGAGACTCTGAGTTCTCTTCCTTTGGTATTACAAAGAAAGTCCCCAACTGGAGCCAGCTGTTATCCCCGTTTTGAGTTCACAACGAAACGATCGGATAACCCCTACAAAATTTTTGAAGTGATTTTGCATTATGACCTCTTTTAGAGAAAATCGGGTTTTCGGGGTGTTACTAACAGCTTGACATAAGTTTTAACATGCTTTATGTCTTATGACCTCCGAAACCCGAAACCCGCCTTGCAATGAGAAAATCCTTTGTAATCGGGTTTTCGGAAATTCAACTCATCGGAACATACTTGAGTTAAAACATGCTTTGTGTCGCGTGACTTCCGAAACCCGAGACCCGCCTTGTGTTAAGACAATCCTTTGTATTCGGGTTTTCGGAACTCTAAAGCATCGGGACATTCATGTTCCAAAACATGTTTTATGTGCCATGTTCTCCGATTCCCGAAGTCCGCTCAATCCTTTGTAATCGGGTTTTCGGAAGTTCAATGCATCGGAACATTCATGATTCAAAACATGTTTTGTGCTCCATGTTTTCCGAAGCCTGAAACCCGAAATGCACTAAATCTCCTCGTGTCGGGTTTTCGGACTCCTCCAACATGCTGACGTGGCATTCATGCCGAGTGGTCGGTGAGTTGGCACGTGCCGAGCTGAAGTGTATTTATTACTGATTTTCTTATAAATACGCGGATTTCCACGTCATTCTTACCGTTCATATTTTTAATTCGTGGATTTTTCGCATGCTCTTCCGCTCCCAAAACCCGCAAACTCGCGTTACCAGACTGGATCGTTTGTTTTCGATTTTACCTGTCTCGAATTGAAGGTATTTTTCGTTCCTTCTTTATTCTTGATTTTTCTGGATCGACTGCGTGTATTTTCTTTCCAATTTCTTGCCAGTTGTTGAGGGTTTTTCTTCCTTCTTCTTTCTGTGTTGTTTTGGAAAGGGTTTTGGGTTTTTAGGGTTTATTTTCTTTTTGAGACTATCAATTGGTGCTGTTCCTTCCAAATTTCAATTACTTGCATGATGTATGGAATATGAATAACAAAAAAGAAAGGAAGTTGTGTATGTAGAAATTCAAAGGAAAGACTCTGTTTTTGTTTCCCGGATTTTGAAGGTTGTGTTGCAGATTCAAAAGTCCGAAGAACATTGGAAGCTCGAAGTGACGGGGTTTCTCAACATTCCGACCTCAACACTAAGTGCCGGGCATCTCCTAAGTTCCGTCATCGAAAGTGGGTGCCGGGTTTTCTCCTGTTTCCGCCATTGAAAGCAAGTGTCGGGTTTCGCCAAGATTCCGACATATCAGACCTGTCGGGTTCTCAAAGTTTTCCGATATCTTCTTCTGCGTGTCGGGTTCTTCTCTTCTTCCGACGCATTCAGTCAATCAGGTTTTTCAGTGTGCACAGCATCTCCGGAGTTCCGAGCCTTTCTCCTTCCAATATTCTTCATGTCGGATCCTGGTTCATCACAGGAGAAGGCCGAAAAATCTAGCAGGATGAAATACAAATTTAAGAAACCAGAATCCCCGTCATATATCGACTGTAATTATGATATCAGGGATACTGAAATGGGCAACATAGATATGGACGACTTTTGGAATAGGGTGAAGAGTTCTTCTCAAACCCCATGGATGGTGGCTTTAGCTAACAGTGGCTTGCCCCTTGCAGCAGGCTTCCCCATGTCTGCCCAATGTCCCAGAGTTTGTTTTGGCGTGTGCATCCAGCTACGACTCAGCTTCTCGTTCCGTAAGGAATCAGGCTGGTGAAGTAGTTATCAAACTAGATGGGGCTTATTTCGATGATCTCCTGAAACTACCAAATTTTGAAGAGTATGGGGCCCTAGACATCAAGTCGGCTCAGAAGGCCTGGGACAGTAACCAGGAAAATTGCATTAGGGATGTCAATAAGAAGTTCTTGGTCAAGGCAAAACCAGTAATATCTAGATTTCCAAGAACTATCCCTAGATCGTGATTTCATACAAGAAATCAACGATATTATCACCCTACTGAGCCGGGTTTTTGGCTTGCCGGAATCAAATTTATTTCATGGATGGATGTACCAATTTATGGTCACCATCAAGAAGAACAAGCAAGGGATTGACTGGGGGACCCTTATCAGTGATGAAATTGATTCCCAGATGACGACGGTCCTGTCAACTGGAAATTTTTATATGTTCTCATATGTGGCCTATGCAGCAGCTGGAATGAGGAGCTATCCCGGACTGGATACTAAAGGAAGCAGAACGACAAACCCAGTCTATAAGTATTATCCTCAAATAATAAAAAAGGGGTCCAAGGATCATTTTAGGAGGGTAAATGACGCCTTTTTCTACGAGAACATCTGCCAGCTGAACCCAGGGCTAAGAAAGACAAGGGTATCAGACGAAGCTTGGACTGAGGTATCTAAATGGGGATGTATCTTCTTACAGTTCAAGAAGTTTACCTACCTTCGAACGGTCATGTACTCAGGAGAGCCTTTCCGTCTGCCTCGCTATCCAGGGGATAGATTGATACTAATAGAATTGGTCAGACAGCTATTGGATTTTCACAAATTCCAACAGAGCAAGCATAAGGCAGCAGTATCCTTCCCAATTTCTATTGGGAGATATACTTGCTCAACAGTGGCAAAGGCCAAAAATGTTGAATGTGAACTCCAGGAGAAATTAAAGAAGCATATGAAGTCTCGGGATGGTTTTGACATCCGAGGAGTACTTAGAACCTATGGAGCCCTACATCTGCACAGGCCCGACATTGAGGATATCTGGGTGGATCTGCGTAATGAAGTTGCAGTTCGCAGAAAAGATAATAGTAGGTTAACTATTGATGAGATTCAGACGCTAGAGCTTTCTGATTTGCCAGATGGCACAACTGATAATGAAAGTGTGTTGGATATGTCCTATGATGGGCTTAATGAAGATCGATACGTTTTCCCCCGCCTATTGATTGGTCGGCCAGCGAAAAAGCCTCTATCACCGATAGGTCAGCCCTAATTCTGGCTCGTACAAAGAAATGGCTCTCCTCTTGGGGGATGAATTTTAAGGATGACAAGTTTCCAAAATTGGCTGCTTCTGAGGCGGGGCCCTCCAAAAAGAAGAAGGACAAGGAATCTACTGGGGGGTCTATAAAAATCAAGATTCCCAAGAAGAGGAAAGAAAGACCAATCTCTTCAATTATCTCTCCAGCTGAAACGGTGGTTGTGTGCCAGAATCACCAACACCACCAGAAATAGGAGAAATTAATTTGGAAGAAGGAGGAAGCCAGCTCTTGACTTCATCATTTGCTGATTATCAAATTGAAGAAACTTTGTCTCTTGCATCTCAGGCTTTGGAAACTGAATCTGTGCCTCCCCCTCAACAACCACTCCAGCCTACTCATTCCCCATCCACTTCTTCAAGTATGGCCAATATTTTCTCCGGGCTCTCACCCCTCTCTGCTGGAACCCAAGTGATCACCAACACTCCCCCACAACCTGTGCCTCTATTCATTGCACCTACTACCACGTTGACTACTGTTCCCCCTCCAATAGTAGAATCTGACTCCCCTTGAGAGTAGAATACCAGTTACTACAACATTGGCAATTTCCTCTGATACTCCACAATGGCTACTTGAGCAAACTCCGAGGAAGAGGAAAGTGATTGTACCCCTACCAGCCTTTGATTTCAGCTCACTCAAGGCTTCTACTGCGAGATCAGCCAAGAAACCCAAAACAGTTTCAAGGGTTTTGGTGGATGCTTCAGGAGATAAGTTCGCAGAGATTGCCACTCCCTCAGCTGACAAAACTAGAGATGATGTAACAACTGCTGATTACCAGGTAACCAGGGTGTCTCTAGGGAAAGTAACAGCAAAAGGGGCGCAGCAAGATGCAAAGGATTCCATAGACGTCCTGTGCCAAAAGTTGAAAGAAACAAAGGACAGCAGAAATGAGCTTAAGGAAAAAGTGGAGCAGTTGACAGAGGTTTTGATCAAACTCTCAAAACCCCTTGAATCCATACCACCTTCTTCTGCTTCTGCTTCTGCCGGATTTGATTTCTCATCGGTGCCTACGATTGAGAAGATTGCCAAAAAAGGAAGAGTGGTTGACGAATGGATCCAAAAGTTGCTCCAACAAGGGAAGGAAGTAATTCAAGACATGGTAAAAGTTCATCAGTCCTTGGCAGATATTCAGAAGGAAGGAGAGAAGATGGATGAAGAATTTACTGATGAAATTGTACGGCTTGATTTGACTTGTGAAGCTCTCCATGTATTAAAGCAAATACCAGCACACCTCTTGGTGGAAGAAGGCATTCTTCCACATACAGATAAACACTTCCAGCTGACTAAGGCCATCAAGTTCAGAGTGCAGCAAGTTGAGAGAATCAAGGGATAAATTGATCGATGGGAAAATTGATCTGGAAGAAGAATTGCTTAATATTTGTCTAAAGGTGTCAGTTGGGAACTCAAGTGCCCTATCAGCAGATGATCTCTTCAAACAAGTTCAAGAGACTGTTCAGCATGAACCTGTAGATGGATTCGACCTTGAAGTCATTGGTCAGTTTGTGAGGATTGAACATACATTAGAGGCCTTAAGAAAGCTCAGGAAAAGGTTGAAAAAGCTTCCCGGCAGTGCTAGTGATATCCATGAAACCTGCGAAATGTGGAATGATCATTCCACTGCACCTGAGGAAAATGAAATGCAAGGCATTATTCGGAAGTTCCAGGAGTTCCGGAATAAACAGTCTCAGCTGGAGGAAGAGAAAGAAGAAGAATCAAAAGATGATGACTCGGATTAAGTTCCAATATCCCATGACATTTCTATTTTTAGAATGACATATCTTTTATTTCCGTTTTGTCATTATTTTTAATTCATACTTTGACTTGATCTCCTGCGTGAGAATCATGCAAAGCTGAACTCTAGTTAGCATGCTACTTTTCAGGATCTGTCCTGTTTTATCTCTAGCTTCTTTTGTTATAAATAAGGGATGCTTGTGCATTCTAAAGGGTCGAGAATTTTTGAAGCATTAAGAGGCTATTGGAAAGGAGAAAAACTTTGTGTTTTCTTTCAATCATTTTGAAGAATAGAAGTTGATATTGTTTTACAGACTTTGTGTTGTGAAATATATCTTATTTAAGACAGTGTTCTTATGTTCATGATCTTAAAGCTATTCTTTGCATAGAATCTCAGTGTTTCTAATTATCTCGGACACTATATCTGTGATCTAAAACTCGTATGATTATTTCGTGCTCTGTGTTTACTCGAAAGAAAATACGTTTCTCCCATTTCTTTTCTACCGTGCTTCTTTCACTGTAACAGTTTCTAACCTATTTCACTTACGAAAGCAATATCCTTGAATTGTGTGAATGTGGATTTCGGGATTTCATCCCAACCCCCAATGGTTAGATTAGTGTGAGTATTGTATATATTATTTACTGTGTTTTAGATTAGCAATAAACAGGCAGCCTCACCTGTCTTTGAGGAGGGATTTAATCCCATGTACTGTGGTTGAACCTCATATTTTGGTTTGACAAAATATCCAACCAACACGATCTCATGACCACTGCCAAAGCAAGGTGGCGGTCCTGTAACCACCACCTTGCTCAGAGTGGTGGTCCTGCATGCATTTTTCCAGAACATTTCTTTTATCGCGGCTCACGTAAAAATCAATGTTTACCAACTTTTTTCACCGCCTTTGCTTGTATTTATGATTCTGGTTCCCTGGAATAGTGTTTTAACATTGTTTATGGTCTAAGAGATAAAATTGGTTTTCACCTTTGGGTAAATGGGATTCTATAAATAGTTGGCTTGTGCTCAAGCAAATGGCCCCTCAAATTTGCCTCTCAATTTCTCATTGCAGTAGCGTAGTCTTTCAATTTTTCCTAGGATTCATAGTTTTATTTATTGCATGCATAGTTAGTGTTATCTTACTGTTAGGAAGCCACATAATCTTCTTTTGCTAGTGTTGTTACTGTTTCATGCAATCTATTGGAGTAGGACAGTTTAATTTTTAGTAGGAAGCCATTAAAGTTACAGGTTTTGTTTGTCAAAAAGAAGAGTTTCAGGTTCTAGATGTTTTGTGTTACACGACTCACAATAAATCCTACTAGGAATTGCATAATCCAAGCTCTATTCTCTTGCGCTATCCCTCTCCTACTCGCATTATATTCAGTCTGCATCCTAAGTTGCCATTATTTCGATACCAACTTCTGTTGATGCTAACATCACATGGTTTTCTGGATTCATGTGAGCACGAAGGAACGAGGAGATCACACTGAGGGTACAATGCCATACACATCTGGATTCGCCACTGTTCTACAAAGTCTAGGTTCAAGCTTTCAAATTTCTAGTTAAAACATATCAAATAGAGTAGTCAATCATTTCATTTCAGTTAATCTCACTTTTTATATTTCTGGGGAAGCTGCGGGGATTGATAGTTTCTGAGAAACTATGATTCACTCCTCACTTCTGAGGTAGGATCAAGAGTCTTTCAAATTGATTAGATAGTTATCTGGTTACTTAGAATAGACTTACAACTGCACAGGAAAATAGCCATACTCGGCTACTTTGTTTGTTTTAAATTTCGTCATTAGTTTATTTGTCATATTATAGATATATTAGATAATTGCTCTTTTAAGTTCTATTTAGTAGTTTATCGATAAAATCAGATTCAGGAATATACATAGATATATCTTGCATAGTTAATTTATTCTGTCATTAGTTAGCCTTATATCATTTCCTTTTTTCATGACGATCACGGGACCTAGAGATCCCAGAGAATACATATTCAAGCCAATCGTGCCTCAACCTAATCTTATTATGGAAATAACTGATATAGATTAGAATCTTAGAATCCAAGTCTTCCAAACAACAACAAACTTACAATAGATTAGTTCATAGTTAAGAGGGTTAAGCATTGAAGACGACAAAGCACATACATTTTGGTCAAACCAGCCAAACTACAGATTACCCTAGATAAATATCCACATGATTGTAGGAGGGCTTGAAACAGAGAAAACGTTCAGTTGTGACCATTTGGTCCCACAGCTAGATGCAGGAGATGTTCTCACTGACATAGACACCGACTTAAGAATTCAGGTTGCCAGAATGCCTGCAAGGTACTCTGAGAAGATTACATAACTTGTAGTTCTAAATATAGAGGCCGAAAAGGCATACGACTACTAGACACTAGGGATTAGAGATTGATTCCTCGTATGACCATAGCAGGTCCACAACAACCAAGAATCTACGGTTGTGATCCACAAATCCCATAACCCAACGAGTCCACAATTCAATCTGACGTTGACGCTGGCTTATACACATTAGTATTTAGATCCACTCCACTTCTACCAACCATTATCACACAATTATCCTTGTTAAACGTAGTAGCATACGAAGCTAAGGATTTCTGAACTAGACCAGAGAATCACCCATAGAGTCCACTATATCCATCATCTACCTTATGACCCTATCTGGAGATATACATGAAACAATTCTAGGTCATTTTCCCTGTATTCCACAACCTATAGTTCGGATCACACCAGAGCTCGATATTGATTAGAGCCTTTGAGTAGTCATCCTCATCGAATGATCTATCACACCAGTTCAGGTTAGGAGGGATTTCTTTTCCTTAGATTTGTAGATTCCATTAGTGCGTGTCGAATACATAAGATTACCCAATTAGTTTGTTCATACCCTAGGTACATTCCATCCCCACTGGCTGACTTGGCATGACCTTGGGAGGTTGGGTGTGAGGAAGAGTTACTTGTAGATTCCCATGCTCGCTTGTCACTTTTCCATCGTACAGGTGCCTTGGGCTAACTTTGTGGGTTTGGGGATGCTTTCACATTTCTAACTCCTTGTGGCATGGTAGGATGTTGAGAAACAATAAAACTAGATGGCTGCCCTTCCGCTATATTCCTCTTCTTTGACCTCTTGTTGGCTACTATGCCTTAGAAATGGGGCTGGTTAACTCTGTAAAATCTTCTATTTTCCAATTGAATAATGTGGTTTCATTTGGAGGTGCCTCTTGTGTGCTCGCTTGTTGCTGATTCTCTTATTCACTTGGCTCTTAGGAAACACTCATGGTTTACACCATCAGGTCCTAATTCAAATCAGTGTTTAAACATGTTTCCTGATTATGAGGTTAGATACATGGGAATCCCCATTCATACTCCTACGCAAGGTTGTTTTGGGTTGGAACCTAGGATTTGGATGTTAAAACTGCATTTGGATTATATGGTTGAAATGTCCTGGTAGCTTGAGGTTGTCCTTGGTTCTGATTTTTATTTACAAATTGAGTTGGAGATCTATTTGATTAATAAGGAGACCTATTGGATTGAGCCTAAGGTTGATATGGTCTAAAGTTTTGAACCTATTCCTTCTTGATGGTCACTACCCCATTCTCTAAAGCTTCCTACCCATTTAATATTCCTTGTAGATTATTCATGACCTCATGAAGTTTCTTGGAAGTACCTGAAGAAGTGGAGGCCTTGCTATTTCTCTAATTTCTAGGAGCCAGAATGAGATTTAACACAAGTGCTTGACTAATTGAAGGATTTCCCATTTTCAAAGATAGAGGCATAGGTGGCCTAGGTGTAAGCTTGCCTGCTTGAATCAAATATTCCTCTACTTTGATGGCTATATTGTAGGCCCTTGGAAACGTCATTCCTCTAATAGACTTTATCATCATAGCTATGTCATAATTTAGAGCCTTCAAGAAGTAGAGGAACGCACCTTGGGTAGTTAGTCTCATAGCCACTGGGATTTTGTCCCATGTCTTTTGGAATCAGAAATTAAAATTTTCCATTTTCTCATTTGGAGCTCTCTTGATTATTATCAATTGTTACAATAAAGATAGATTATTTTCCCTTTCTCTGAATTGATTGCAAAGGGAAGTCAAAAATTGATCCCAATTTACAATTTACCCTGATGTTAGGCTCCTAAACCACTGTAAAGCCTTTCCCATGAAAGAGGAAGCTAGAAATTTGACTACAACATCTATTTCATTGATCTCGTGGATTTCACAGACAGTTGTAATGTATTGAATATGGTTAATAGGGGTTGCATAATTATCTCCAGTGAAGTATGGAATGCTTTTTAATGCTAAAACTGAGATCATATTTTGTGCGTTGAGGGTGAGTGGACTACTATCTGTGAAGTTTACAAAATTATTTGGTGGTAGTTGATGAGCCATTATGATTGATCTGAGGACCCCAGTTGATTGAAGGAAGGGTCTACTAGGTGCAGGGGTAGATGAGGTCATGTTTGGTGGAGATGGTGATCTTTTTGGTCTTCTTCCTCTCCTTCCTTTTCTAGGAGATAATTGCAGGTACAAAATATTCCTTCTTCTCTTGTTTCAAATCCGGTTAAAATTCTTATGATGTACTTGAGAAAATTATGCTGCTACACCACTGAGTTCTAACCCTGTGAGTCATCAGATGTGTTGGGAAATGAGCCTCTAAAGGATAGGGTTTTACTAAGACATACACTTGCTCTTGATAAACTAGAGAAAATAATTTTGAAGGGTCTGAATGTTGATTTTCGGAAGTCAAACCTTGTCATGCAATCGGCAGTCTTCAAAATTTTGAAATGTAAAGAGATTCCCGAAATCATGAAGTAAGATAACTACAAAATTTGAAATATAGTGCACAGTAGAACCTTTAAAATTCTGAAATTCTAAAAAACCTGAAATTCTGAAATCAGAAAAGTATGAAATCTTAAAAGTTCCGAATTTCTAAAACCCAATATTCTGAAAACCCAAAAAAGTATGAAATTTTGAATCCCAAAATTCTAAAAAGTAAAAAATCTAAAAATTCTGAAATTTAAAATTTTGGATTTCTAAGAATACCCTTTTGATCTTCAACCTCCAATCTATCCTTTGGTGAAA
This sequence comes from Taxus chinensis, assembly GCA_019776745.2. NCBI lineage: Eukaryota > Viridiplantae > Streptophyta > Pinopsida > Cupressales > Taxaceae > Taxus > Taxus chinensis. The sequence continues at coordinate 59,917,232 of CM034153.1, forward strand.
TTTGGGATTTTTTTTCTCATGAAAAACCTACAAAAATTGATTTTGGAACTCTGACCATGTAGAGAAATTATGAAATCAAAAATATTCTTCATTTGAAGTCTAAATTCCTTGAAAATGCTTCCAAAGCTTGTGAAAATGACTTCTTGTCCCACCGGGCATGTCAAAAATTTTGTGGAAAAATCACAACACCCTTGAATTCTTTCAAGTAATTAACTGGGCAATCAGTGTGATTTATCAAACATGTAGCTATCCTAAAGTTTGGGACTTAGTGAAATGAGATATCCCTCCAAATAATTCCATATTCCTTTCCTAACATAGTTCCAACTACTCCAAAGTGAAAATAATGGCTAATCTAACCCTACTCTAATGATTTATAAGGGGAAAAGGATATAATTATTGCATGAAAATGAAATCTACTCTAAGGGAAGGTTATGCACCTAGGAGTATTGGACAACTTGCAAAGCAAAAGAATGAAAGCAAGCAAATTAAGGAGGGTGGTAAAGCACCACAAATACAAACACCTTCTACAAACTCAATTTCCAATAAACACAACACCATTTAAAACCGTGTAATACAAATATGATAGTGCACAGTAAACTTATATGCAATGAAAAGACTAGAAGATGCAATAAAACACAAAGAGGGTTGCGAACATAAAAAAATATGATTTTATTGATCCATAAAATTGATACAATAAATTACATTGAGAGGCGAAAGGCATAAATATTGCATTATAATATTCAAATAGAGAGGTTTCAAGCTCCATATATTTCTCATAGACAAGAAATAAGGGAGGGAAATTGCAAAGTATTTAAGCTTTTAAAAAGGGCTCCTCATTACAATTCATAGAAGAAATTCAAGAGAGGAGAGAGAGAGAGAGGAGAAATACAAAATTGATCCAAAACCCACCAAAAATCATCGTAGTTTTCCTGTAAAGGATAAAAAGAGATTTTTGCAGACTCCATGATTGTAATTTTCTTTATGCAAGAAAAAATGGGTCTATATTTCATTCACCTCATCATTGCACTTGGGTATGGCTTGTAGCTCCTACAAATTCATCATGGTCTCACCCACCTAAGTCATTAATTTCTATTCTTTGATCATCTCATGCCTTAGATCTCCGAAACACCTTTCCAACAACTATAAATTTTTCAAAAATGGAGGAGTGTGAGGGAAGTTGTCATCATTTCTCTTCATGTTTTTTCTTGAGCTCATTCTTCACTTACCCCCCTAATCTTAGAAATTTGATTCAGCCATTAAATTTATCTCTAAATTTCCTTTCCAATGAGTACTATTCTATTAAATTTGGCTAAGGGAAGAAAACGTTATTCAAATTTTAGTGAAGGCCACCAATTTGGGTCTACACCCACCTACCGAGCTATTCTATGAATGTTGCTCGCTTCTAAACATGCCAAATTTTTGCATGGCTCAACACAAGCTTGCCGCCTAATGTGCTCACCTACCCACTTTGTTGTTAGGAGCCAGCTCATCCCACAACGTAACTGAATGGGATTTCAAATATTTTAATGCTTTAGGGGTTTGGAGTTTATCCCTTTTGTAATTTCATGTTTTATAATGCCTCCAAGTCGTCAATCACTCACCAATATTTCTTCCCCGAAATTGTAAAATCGGCTCACCATACCCACCTACATTGGGTTTTTGGTTTTTGTGAGTTTTGAGAGAGTTGGTTTGTCGCTTCATAATTTTCCTCGCTGATCTCTGAAGTTGACATATACAAAACCCAGAAACATGCCATTCCTGAAATCTTGAGCCACGTCGGCCATTGAATTCACCCTACGAGTTGACTTCCAAAGCACTTACTTCAGAGTTTGGGATTTTTTCTAATAGTAATTTTCCATCTTCCAAATGAGAAACTCGGTTATTTTCCTTGAAATCCACTTTTCTAAATCTTTTTAAATTCTGCCACTTCAGACCTTTTATTCACCACAGGACTAGTCTGGGAGCTCATCATCAATTTCTCTAACTCGGCCCTAGATGACCTTCCTCCATTCACATCGAGCTTTGAGCTCATCCACCTGTACCCTAATTTTAACTTGCCTTGATGAGCCATGTTTTTAATGTCGTGCTCCCGACTTATCTTCCTTACAAGCTCAACATTTCCACATCGGAAGATCTTACTAGTACCCTATGCCGTATTTCATTCTCAACCCCACCAAGATGCACCTGGACTTGCGATTCAATCCTCTCTATCTCTCTTTCCTCCATGAGTCGATGTCAAGCTCCTCATTCACCAATCCCTAAGATTCCTCCTAACCATACTCTATGAATCATTCACCACATAATCTGATTATACTACTCACCTTGGTACCCCAGATCGTCAAGATGATCATCCACCTCAAACCCATTGTTATGGCTGAGTGGACCATCTTATAAATCAACTCAAATTTCTGAGTTAACAATCCATCCTCCCTCGCTTAGACCTTTGAGCTGATTTCATAGCTTGGTCGAGCCAATATGAGCTCACCCAAGCTCCTCGAAACTTGGTCCCTTCAATGCAACCTTAGATCACTGAATACCTTTCCGAGCTACTCAGTGAGCCATTTCAAGCTTGATTCCTCAATATGGCCCCTTTTGAGCATTTTGACATGGACCTTCTAGTTTTTGGGATCTTTTGGAATTTTTCTCATTGTTGGGAGCCATGGAGACTTATTAAAATCTATGAAAACTAAGTTTTTTAACTTTTTCCCATTTATCCCATTCTTGGCAAGATGTGGGCCCGCGGGGACCCACTTTCTTCTCAAGAGCAACTTGAGACTTTTTCAAATGCCAGAAGAGGAAAATTTCCTCAAATGGTTTTGAACTCCCGAAATGTTCCTGAATCCTCTCGAAAACATGCTTTCACCTGTAATTCCCATATTGGCATGTTAATTCCCTTCCGGTGCATAGATCTTGTTAATTCCTCATTTTCCATTTTTCCCATGGGGGGGAATGGATAACAACCCTTTAAAAAATAAATCTTGCTTCCATTAAAACTTTGAACTTAACCCTTGTCTGAAACTAAATTTTTTTATCCATAAAAATATCTCAAGGTCTCCTCTACTTTGCAAATTCTTAGTAAATTTAAATTTTGACTTAATCTTAATCATAATATCTATATTAGATCTGAAAAATAAACCTCCAAATAAATTCCAATGTGTCCCAAAAAAATTTATTTAAAAAACCAAAGATCACACATGCTTCAAGTGAAAACATGTAAAGTGTGTTATGCAATTATTCTAGTAAGAATAGACTAAACTATCCCTAAGATACCCATGTAAGAAACTATCTTAAAAAAATCCAAATACTAGTTGAGATAAGTAACTTCCTATTTTCAGGAACTTAGGCTAGCAAGTCAAATTTATAATGACAATGAAAAGCATTGGGAGTGATAACCTTGTTGGAAACACAATCCACTGAGGGGGGGGGGTGATTCAGTCGTACAAAAAATTCATTTCATTTACCATCCATTTTCCATTATCATTCATTCAACCATTTATTCAACCATTAATCATATGTGTGTTTACTTAAGCATATAAACAACCATCCATAAGATCAAGAGTAAGAGAGTACACAAGAACACCAAATATATGTGGGAAATTGTACGTACCCAAAATTGTAGGGTACTGCACCGTCGGAACGATGTTACACATGCCCCAATGATGATACAGGTCACCTCGCAAGGTGTTCGGGATCCAGGAAAGTCCGTCAAGTGTATGTAAGCATCCCAAATGCTTTTTCCATGTTCCTTTGTTTTGTTTTATCCCTTGCTCACTTTTTCTTTGCTTTTTGACCTTCAGTGACAAAACCGCCACCCTACCGGGGCGGCGGTCTTGTGACCGCCTCCCTACTAGGGAGGCGGTCCTGTAACTGCCGCCCTGCTCAGGGTGGCGGTCCTTCACACATTTTCTAGCACGTTCCTTTGATTGCGAATCGTGTGAATTTTCAACATTTACCAGCTTTTCTCATCCGTTTTTGCTTGTATTTATGATTTTGGTTCCCTGTAATAGTGTTTCTCCATTGTTTAATGGTAAAAGAGTTCTAGTTAGAGTTACCTTTGGGTGAATGTGAAATCTATAAATAGCTGGTTTGTTTTCAAACAAATGGCTGCCCCTCATCTTCTCAATTCCATTGCTTAGTCTTTCAATTTCTTGCTTAGAACCATAGTAGTTTCATTTGTTGCATGCATAGTTAGTGTTTTTTTTCTATTTAGAGGCCACATGATCTCCTTGTTTTAGTTTCATTGTTGTTTCACACAATTAGTTAAAGTACGGTAGTTTCACTTCAATTTGGAATCCATTAGAGTTGCAGGTTATGTTCTTCACAGGAAGTAGTTATAGAATCTCTCGATACACTTGTGTTGTATTCCCACAATAAATCCCGGTAGGAATTGCATAAGCCAAGCTTTGTTCTCTTGTGCTATCCCTCTCCTACTTGCATTGTATTCAGTCTACATCCAAGGCTGCCATTGTTTGAATAATTTCTTCTATTGAAGCTAGCATTATACACTTTTTTGGATTCATGTGAACACGAAGGAATGAAACTGAGGGGAAAAGGTCACACACTACTGGATTCGCCACTGTTATTGAAGACTACAAAAATGGTGTGTATCTCTTGTGTACACTAGAGGGTGAGGAGTTCAGTGAATCCGTAAATTCCTTACATCTTAAACGGTTTCACGCATAAATCATCAACACCATTTGTATAATTATATCCTACATTTCATTAATCATTTAGTTAGATTCATTTTGTTCACTTGTTTTGTAAAAATTTGTGGTTAAGGAACTTATTCTTAAGCAATTCATTACAAACTTATGAAAGTATTGGCAAAAAGATTCTAATCAAATATCTTCAAGTTTCATAACATCATCAACTGTTCCTGAATCATCTTTCATTAGTCCAAGCAGGATATGACAATGTCTTAACGGTAGCCATGTCAAGGCCTGCATGCTTGGTCTTATTTCTTGTTTCTTTTTAGGATAGGTGTCTTGCCTATGGTCTGTTCTAGAAGATTCATGGTGTCACATCTATCCCGTATATATCTCTTTGGAAATAAGAAAAGTATGACATTTTTCTCAAATAAATAAGTCAAACACAAGTCAAAACAGAAAATTTTGTTTTACACATTTCCTTGCCCTACCAACCTTCGGTGTCGAGCTTGCGTCTCCTACTAGTGACGTAGGGTTGAGAAAGGATGGAAATGCCCTTACTTGCCTATTCCTTGTCCATGGTGATAAGCCCATGCTTCCTACTAGTAGCATGGGGCAAGGTATAGGGGGTCCACTTGATAGCAAAAATTGAAAGTCATAAGTGAATAATCTAAAAACTTTTAAAATCTTGAGTCAAAAACAAATTGAATAAGATGTCCAAAATTCCAAAAGATTTCAAAATCCCGAAAAACCAATTTTTTTCAACCAGGTAGCCATCTACGGATCTAAGTCTTGATAAACTACAAAGCAAATTGCATTCTAAACTATGAAGTCACTTGAGTAGAATAGGTTTGTATCTTCCTAACTTGGTTCCACCAAACATTTGTCTATCTCTCATCACTACCATTCAACAAATCTCATAGCTTGTGCCCTCTCTAGCTCTCGGTGGTGAGCCCTCACATCTCACTAGTTGCATGGAGTTAGGAGTGGGGAAAGTTCATCTGCTCATCATACCAACTTGTCATCACGTTTTGTCAAAACAATATGAAGTACTGGAAAATTGCTTGTAGAAACTAAAGTTCAAAATCACATTGTGTCTACATCATCATACATCAGCATCATGAAACACAAAAAGAAAACATTTTGTCACTTATTCTCCATTTCATACATTCTGAAAAGCATATAAATTTTAAAAAAACATCTGGTACACATATGGGAAATGACTCACAAAATTCAAGATACAAGGAGATTTAGATCCAAAAAAAATATACATACATACATACATACATACATATATATATATAAGTCATGTTTCGTATAAAATGCCATCATGCACTAGGCATGGTCAAAATGCTCAATGAGCCCAGAAATACAAAACAATCATATATACATTTGACCAAAGGTCGCTAACAAGAAGACACCATGATCTCTCAGCCTTTGCGAGATCCCTCAGAGGGTGTATGACCGCGCATAGGACTTCGGCTACGCTGACGATACGAATGCACTGAGGGCTCACAATCATGGCCTGTGGTTGTGGTCTGGCTATGTGAGTGGCTCCTCCTCATCAAGTGCTCAGCTATCCTATATCTAGCTACCTCAGTGCAAAGATATGTCATGATCCTCGCTGCATGCCAGACAAAGGTAAAAACATCCGTGTGCCTACCAACTGCTGAAGGATCCCCCTCATCTACAAATAGCTCGACACGAGTCTTCTCCGAGGGGAGTAACAAGGTATCTGTGCATACTCGGTGAATCAAGTCTCTAAAAATAAAGGAGAAAACAAGTTAGAAAAACAATCAAAGATAAAACCAAGAAAAAACATAGTGAAACAAATATCCAGCTAAACAATTCTAACTAAGCCAAAGTCAAGAGAAGAGTGACAACTCACTCAGATCTCTGGGCCTCCAAGAAGGATCTCTAGGATCCATGCCTGCTGCCGACTGTGGAACATGCCCCAAATCTAGAAAGAAATGGCATCCTGCTACGGACTCATCCTCCCCACCTAAATCCTGAGAGAGCAACTCCTTTGAAACCAGAGTCACCCTCTTTGCACTCCGCGCCGCCCTCTCAGCTTGTTTATGGCTCCTAAGAATATCAAATCCTCAGGCATATTTATGGCCATGTGCCTCAATCTATATGATGATGGGGGCCCAACAATAGAGTAGAGTATCTCCTCCCTTGTCTCCGATCAACCACGAGGCCAAGATACTCATGATGGCCTGGTGGATCACAGGGATAGGAAGGTCAGGAATGGAACGGACCTTTACCCCCTTCTTTGAACCCATGGAAACCACTGCATCTCCCATGTACGTGGCCCACTGAGTCATCTAGGCCTGGGATCCTGCTGTGTCAAGTGATAATCTCCTCCCAAGGATCGGGACTCCCAAAATGTGATAAACATCCTCCAGGGTGATGGTCCACTCACCCCTAATGCCTGGAAACCAAAAGGTATTTCAGTCTGCATCCCAGTATGAAAATAGGTCACACAATATGCTACTGGAAGGAACAATGTAGGGGACCCGTGATATCCTCAATATACCGACCCTCTGGAGAGTGTCCTGCTCATCCTGGGTTAGGGCATCTAACTTGGCCAGAAGCCAATCACACTCTCTCTCTCTCTGCTCCATCTAATGTACTCCTCCTTCTTCTGCATACACCCAAAAACATAAAAAAAGGAGTGAGTTAGTATCAAAAAATTGAAAAACTATTAAGAACATGCAAGAATGCTAAAAATTCACAAATAAGTTAAGTGTTGTTTTGACACTTTGTAACAGACCGCCGCCCTACTCAGGGTGGCGATCTTATCCCGCGAATTCAAACGGGTCATGTGCCCTAAAAATGCTCAAAACACAAAAATTGACCATTTTAAATAAAACAAAAGCCTAACCATTAGGTTCCCCCCTTAAGTGACCCTATTAACACTAGCATTTCTAAAAATGACCCCCCCAAGACAAAGATTTAGACATTTTAACATTTTGGGTGCAAAAAGGGTAAATCAAGAAGAACTAACTTGAGATCTCATAGGTCGACATTTCACTCTCGAAGGCATAATCGCTATCTCACCACGAACGTTTTGACTATAATCTCGTCAAAAACCGTCACCGTGGGTCCCAAAGCCCAAAAACTATCAAATCAACACACGCAAATGAATAGGAAAATGAGCCCGTTATATATATATATATATATATATAATGCTTTGACTCATTTTTGAATGCCCCTTTTGTAGGTTTGGAGCATCGACGAAGGTAAGTTCTTATCCCCGCACAAATGGTAAGTCCTCATTTCATATTAATTTAGTATTTATTTTCTCGACCTAGTTTATCTATCTGCACTTGAGTCCTCTTTTCATTTTGCAGGTAGCAGGAATTTGGATGGCATCATTTCAACACACAGGCGTATCATGTATAATTTCTAGCTTCCATTTTTGGGACCACCATAGTTGGACCCACCATTTTACACCTCTTCATGGCTAAAACACTTCTTCGAGGGGGCAATATGTATGTACCCAAAATCGTAGGGTACTGCACCACCAGAACGATGTTACACATGCCCTAATGGTGATATAGGTCACCTCGCAAGGTGTTTGGGATCCAAAGAAGCTCACGAAGTATATGTTAGAGTCCCAAATGCTTTATCCAAGTTCCTTGTGCTTTATTTTATCCCTTGCCCCCCTTTTCTTGGATTTTTGACCTTCAGTTATGAAACCACCACCCTGCAATGGCGGCGGTCCTGTAACCACCGCCCTGTTCAGGACAACGGTCCTTCACGCCTTCTCTAGCACGTTCCTTTGATCGCAACTTGTGTGAATTTTCAACTTTTTCCAGCTTTTCTCAACCACCTTAGCTTGTATTTATGTTTTTGGTTCCCTGTAATAGTGTTTCTCCATTGTTTAATGGTAAAAGAGTTCCATTCCAAGTTACCCTTTAGTGAATGGGAATTCTATAAATATTTGGTTTGTTTTAAAAATAAATGGCCCCTCACCTTCTAAATTTTATTGTTTAGTCTTTCAGTTTCTTGTTTAGAATTCATTTGGTTTCATGTTTTGCATCCATGCTAGTTTTCTTCTGCTATTTAGAGGCCATGTGATCTTCTTGTTTTAGTTTCATTGTTGTTTCATATAATCAGTTAGGGTAAGGTAGTTTTATTTCAGTTTAGGATCCATTAGAGTTACAGGTTTTGTTCTTCACAGGAAGTAGTGTCTAGAATCTCTCGATACACTTGTGTTATATTCCCACAATAGATCCCACTAGGAATTGCATAAGCCAACCTCTGTCACTTCCGGTATCCCTCTCCTACTCGCATTGTATTCGGTTTATACCCAAAGCTGTCATTGTTTGAACACCTTCTTCTGTTGATTCTAGCATATACACACTTTTCTGAATTCACGTGAACATGAAGGAATGAGGAGATCACACTGAGGGGAAAAAATCACACATGACTGGATTTGCCACTATTCTGCAAATGCCAGGTTTGAGTTGTCAAAATTTCTAGTTAAAACATATCAAATAGAGTAGTGAATTATTTCATTTCAGTTAAATTCACTTTCGATATTGCCGAGGAAGCTATGGGGATTGATAGTTTCTGAGAAACTATGATTCATTCCTCACTTCTGAGGTAGGATCGAGAGTCTTTCAATTTAAGTTAATCAGTTATCTAGCTATTTAGGTTAAAATCACAACTACACAGGCAAGTAGCTATACCAAGATACCTTGCTTATTTTAATTTTGTTATTAGACTAGTTGTCATTTTTTGAATATATTAAACAGTTGTTCTTTTAATTCTCTTAAATATTCTATCAAAAATACAAAAATAGAGGAATATATGTATGATGTAAATATATCTTGCATAATTAGTTTAATTTTATTTAGTTAGAATTGTATCGTCTTTTGCATGACAATCACGGGACCTAGAGAGCCCAGGGAATACATTTTTGAGCCAATCGTGCTTCAACCAAATCTTCCCATAGCACTAGCCAACATAGACCAAACTCTCATAATTCAGGTCTTTCGAACAACATCAGACCTACAAGAAGTTAGCACGCAGTTGATAGGATTAAACATAGAAGATGAAAAAGCACACACGTTCTGGTCAAATCAGCCAAATTATAGACTACCTTGATAGATATCAGTATGACTGTAGAAGGACTTGAAAGAGAGAAAAAATTTGGCTGTGACCCACTAGTCCCACAACCTGATGCGGGAGATATCCTCATTGACATAGACACTAGCTTACGAATTCAAGTTGCCAAAACACCTATAAGGTATTCGGAGAAAATTACGCAACTCCTAGTTTTGAACATAGATGCCGAAAAGGCCTACGACTACTGGATACTCAGAATTAGGGATTGATTTTTCATATGACCATAGGAGGTCCACAACAACCAGAAACTTATGGTTGTGACCCACAGCTCCCATAACCCAACGGGCCTACAAATCAATCCAACGTTGATGCTAGTTTGTGAACATTAGTATTTAGGTCCTCTCCACTCCCACCAGACATTATCGCACAACTCTCATTATTAAACATATCAGCCAATCAAGCTAAGGATTTCTAGACTAAACCAGAGAATCGTCCATAAAACCTCAGAGAATCCACTACACATTTTACCATCATTTTCATGACCTTTTCAGGAAATAAATACGAAGCACCCACAGGTCAGTTTCCACGTATTCAGTAACCTATAGATAGGATCTCGGTTGTCCTCGATATTGATCGGATCCTTTAAGCAGCTATCCTCGCCAAACGATCCATCACACCTATTCAGGTTAGGAGGGCCTTATTTTCCTTATATTTGTAGATCCCATTATTGCATGTTGAAGACATAAGATTACCCAACTAGTTTATCTGTAGCCCGTATATTCCATCCCCATCGGCTGTCTCGACACGACCTCAAGAGGTCGGGTGTGAGGAAGAGTTACTTGTAGATTCTCATGCTCACATGTCACTTTTCCATCGTACAGGCACCAACCCAAAAAGGAGCACCAACCCCTAAACCCTTTCTGATATTAGGCATAACAAAGGACTCAAGTGAATATACGCATCACAATAGATTTATTTAGTGATGCACCGACCCCACAAGGAGCACCAACCCCTAAACCCTTGTTGATATGACTCAAAAAAAGAGACTCCCATAACTGCATATGAATGATCATAAGATATTTTTAGAAGTATGGCCACTGAAAATATTTTGATACCACATCTGATAGTGATCACATATTTCGGCTCCAAGCACATTCAAACTCTTTCTCAAGCACAACTTCTTCAACTTGCTCTCTCTAGGTCTTCATGGACTTGTCTTTCCTCTAATATATTTCACACATGTCTTAAAAAATATTCAACCTATCATGCACCTACTAAGCATTCAAAACATGCATCCATACCTGTTACACACACACCTATGGGTCGCACTTCTCCCCCATGGAAGACTAGTTCACAAAATGAGCTCAAACTTCACTTTTATATGCAATTCATCCTTTTAATCCAAAGGAGGTCTGTCCCTCATGATACATTGAACCCATGAATCATTAAAAATATCCCATAACTTTTACACAATAGCTAAAAGTGACCCAAGTAGGTCGGCCTTACAAAAAATCTTCATTTCATGATCCAAAAATCACTAAAAACACATGCATTGGGATGCCAAAATTATCCTCATTCCAAAACCATGATTATTCATGACCCCATATTCATAAAACAAGATTAATATATCATTTAAAAATCAACCATGATCACAAATTATTTCAACCAAAAAAATTATTTCATTATTGGGCTTAGTTCCCTTTATAAATCTCAAAATAGTTGTTTCGCGCACCCTTCAGCACCTTGGAAAGTTCATTTTATCACCAAAACACTTATACTCAAAAATAAAATTCCATATGATCACTAAAAATAAATTACATAACCCGTATAAAACTTCTAAGCAAGTTATAATTCTTGAAATGTCCTTCACTTCAAATCACATAAACTTTGACCTTTACCAGATCAACCTGCCAAAATAGTTGTTTCAAACATTTAGCTTATAAAATAATTTATGAATACATTAAATACCTAAAAATGGATTCATTGGATTAAAAATTCAGCCCTATACACATTCCAAGTAATAGTAAGCATCAACCAATCCACATAATTCTTAAAAGAACACCAAACTTACACCAGAACACATGTTGTCTGGAACTGCCAAAAATATCCTTTCTCAAAGAATTCCCTAGAAACCCTGTCAAATTACCTCATCATGAATCAAGTAATATATCACTATAAATATCTCTTAATATAATTTCTAGCACAAATTTAATAATCTAAAAACTCCACCTGTAGCTCAAGTTATGACCATTTTACTGGACCCTGTTATTTGAGACACCAAAACTGGCCTATGACCAGTCAACTTATTTGGACCTCAAAACATAATAAAAATGAATGAAATTTTCCTAAAACCTCCATGTAAATAAAAAAATACTCCCAATCATCATGCACCATTAATTTTTCATGCTACTCCCTTGTACAATCTTGTCCTAAAACATTATTCTCTAGAAACTACTATTTTTAGGTAGAGCCCACATATCACCATGACCTCAACCATACATTTATGGAAATCCTGAGAATTCCAATATAACAAAAAATCATCAATTTTTATGAATCAATCAAAACTTGGTCAAAACACTTCACTTTTTGTCAACTGCTCCTAGCTAGGGTTTAACTAGGGTTTTATACCTGTTTACCTTCTTAACATTTGTTCATAAAACTGTGACAGTAAAATCACCTCATTATTTTTGTGAAAGATTCATAAATGACCATAGAATATTTTCCTAAGATATCAGATCCCCGTGTAAATCATATAGTTCACAACGAGCATCAGAAGGTCAACATTTGCTCTAAAAACACACGGTTTCTTACCCAATTTTGCCAAAACTTGCGTAACTTGCAATTCCTTCTTCATAATGACCTAAAAGTTGGCATGAAGCACCATGAAAGCATACTATAATTTACATAATCACCATATAGCTCATATATTCTTTAAACTCTCTAGCCACTGTGACTTACCCATGTTAAATTGCATGTTCTCAACTGTTTGCTTCCCAAAGACCTCAAATATGCATCTAACCTCTGAATTATGACCTAAAAATCATCATAAACCTCAGGTACATTTCTAACATGCTGAAACCATGCTCTAATAATAATAATAAGATCAAAATTTCATGTCACTACCTCATTTTGTATTCTCAAGAGCTAGAAACAAGCTTGGAATGACCTGACTCAACTCTGATATGACCATGATGACACAATGCATGCCCATGTATACTCATGAAACATCATATGGACCATGTATGACCTCATGAAACACTCCAAAAATATTTGGAGACCTCATACTGTGACTCATCCCACTATACTGTGCACTAGGACACTACTGAACTCAACAAACTACTTGATTAACATGCATGAAAGTTGAATAACATCATAGAGATACTCATACATCACCAAGACACCCTTTTCCATCAATGGGGGTTGGCATCAATGATAACACTAACCAAAAATGGACAAGAATCTCCACCTTTGTCATTAATGGCAACCATCATTCAGAAACATTGATGGCTACTACCAACAAGACAACACACTATTATCCAAAATGAGCCCCTTGCTCATTTTTTGGCTAAATCCTTCATTCCTTCCTTCCTTGTGCCTCAGTCAGAATTTTTTATTTTTTAGGTGCTCAAGACCTTTTGGAATTGGCTTCATTAGATAGAGTATCTTCTCAGCTTTCCAGAATGGTAAAGTTTTTCTCCTAACTCCATGTATTTTTGAAGTTATGGCTCAGAAAATTTTTGGTGGGAAATTTTCCCATGGTGAGTCCTGCTAGCCAATTAGAGAGCACCATGTGGCAGTGAAGGATTGGCGGAGCGTGGAGGAAACTTTAAAAAATTTCTTAAGTGTTTGGTGAGGGACACAGAGGGGAATTTTTGACCTGAAGGCCCGCCATCCAATGGGATCACGCCATGTGTCCTTAGGGCAGTCAAGGGTCAGAGGGGTGAAGGAAAATTTTCCTTTTCACCCAATCTAGGGAAAATAACAAAAGAAAATCCCACCCCCCAAAGCCCACACCAATCAAAATCACACCACGTGTCCATGTGGTGACAAAAGTATTAAGGCAGGCCTGCAGAGGAAAAGGTAAGCAGGGAAGGCCCACGACCAATTAGAGCATGCCAATGTGGCATTGGAGTGGTGGGCGGTAGAGAATTTTGGGGAAATTTTCCCAAATGTGAAAAGGAGAGAAAATTTTAAACTTCGGGACCGCCCAATTCCAAATTTGCCCTAGTTTTTCCCTAAATCTTCAAAAGGGCATAAATTTCGATCTAAAGCTTGGATTTTCACGTTATTTATATCATTAGAAAGATGGTGAAATTATCTACATGATTCTAGGCTTAAATTTTGTATTATGGTGGAAGATTTTGGGAGAAAATAATTGAGAAACGTCCTCTGGCATGGGGCAACAGATACAGAAATGACATTCCAAACACCATTTTTAATGAAGCATGGCTCGCTTTCTTCTCCAGTATGGTCCAAATCATTGGGGAATGAACTTTTGAGGGTTTCCGATGCCTTCTTTATGGATTTAGATAGTGGTTTAAACATCCTCCCATGGTTTCCCCGCGTTTCACTTTCCTAAGAACGAAATTTTCATTGTTAAAAGCCAGATTTTGGCTCGTTTTGAAAAGGTTGGACATGTTCTTTCTCTGTATTTTTCTCTTTTCCTCCCCATCAAGTTGATTTGTAGGAGTTTCATACCTTTCATATAGACTATAGACACGTGTTTTACCTCCTGGCCATGTATAATGCACTGTATTGAACTTGGGAATCATAATTTATGTTCTATGATTGAATTTTCCCAATCCTTTCATGTGTTTATCATTGTCTTTTGATCTCTCATTACATTCTGGAAATCCGTGCATGTTTTGTGTTGTATTTTCTTATGATTTGTGTAAGTCTTGCAAAGTAGATGTCCACCACTCCTTTGGTGCATCACCTTGGTTAGATTAGGTTTATTTTCATGCATCTTCTCAACTTTTTCTCCTTAGCAAGTTAGATTAGGTTTTATAAGTGAACCCTCTACAAATTGTCTACTTGCACCTAAACAGAGGAGATGATGAACCAGCCTCTAATCTGGAGATTCTTTTCCCATTTTTACAAGTACCACACTTGTGGAAAAGATTCCATGTTGTGCATTCACACTGGATGCCTAATGGCAAACTAGAAATCTGATAAATATCCAGGGGGTGCTATGAATCTACACTAAAAGTTTTGACACGCCCAGTGGGACCTTAGAGGTCTTCATCTTCATTGCAACAAAATTGATGTGCATTTCTGGTGCAATTTTCTTTCTTGAAAGGGCCTTGATATGCACATTTGGCGACTCCGAAGGAAAAATCAACTGGTTTTAGCAGTCCAACTCTGAAAAACTCATGAGAAGAATCAACACAAGGTTAAGAGTTGGAGAATAAGAAGGATTGTTTGAGTATGTATAGTTATCCCCAAGAAGAAGACAAAGAGGAAGGATAATTCAAAGGTTTCCATCTCCACCAAACATAACTCTATCAACTCCTCCACCTGTTAGACCTTTCACTCTAATCAACAAGGGTTATCAAGCCAGTCAGAATGGCACAACATAACCCCTATGTCAATTTCACTTGGCAGCAGCCCACTTTCTCTCAATGCAAAAAAATCTAGTCCCACTTGCAGTATTGAAGAACATTCCATACTTTACTAGAGAGAATCAAACCACTCTTGGTGATCATGTCAAAGATATTGCTAATATTTGTGCAATCTATGAGATTGATGAGATGTAAATTTCTATCAAACTACTGGCATCTTCTTTCAAATGGAAAGCCTTGCAATGGTTCAGGCCCTTGCTATAGGCTCTATCCAAAATTGGAACCAGTTATGCATAGCTCTCCATGAGTAGTTTGGAGAAAAGGGAGATAACTTGTCTCTTTTGGAACAATTGAAAACTATCAAGAGATCTCCTAATGAGCAGCTGACTGACTTCAACTTTATATTTCAAAGGACTTGGGAGAGAATACCAGTGGCAGTGAGGCCAACAGTAGAAGTTGCTTTTTTATATTATGTCAAAGCTTTAAATTCTCATATTTCTATTTTGATTCAATCCATGGGAGGTACAACTATACCTGCTGCTTATAGCATTGCCATTAGAGCTGAAAATTGTCTGATTCAAGATGGTAAGCTAGCTCCTAGGCCTCCAATGCCATTGTATCCAAATTTAGAAAATATGAGCACTAGTCAAGCACCTACTTTAGCCCCTATTCCCACTCCTATAAATCAGAGTTCAAATGAAACTTCTACTTCATCCTCTAGTGCTTCAAATGAACTCTCAAGAAGTCATGAAACAACTACAAAATTTAGGTAATGAGCTAGTAACACTTAAGAGGCAGCATGCCCAAAGTTTTAGACCTTCTTATCATCCCCAATCTCAGCCTAATAGGCAGCAATATCAGCCTCAGAGGCCACCCAATCCGGCTGCAAATAAAAATCAAGTAAGGCCTCCTTGCTAATAGACCATTTCATCCCTATAATCTCAATGCTACATCTACCTCTAAATCACTAGTTCCAGTATAAAACAACATAGCTCAAGAGTATGATTTGTGTTTTCCATGCAATAAACCTCACAACCAGTCTATGTGCTTCAATGATGTTCTAAATCAAGCTTTAATGGTGACAACAACCGGAGTAGAGGGTGAAGTGAGTCAAGAAACAAACCAATAAGAAGGAACATCCCAACAAAACTCAACTCCAAATGATACCCACACTTGTGAATTGGTAGGTAGAAGATTTTTTTGGCATGAATCAAACAAATTCTCAAATTGTTGCGGCCAACAAAAGGTAAAAAAGGAGGAATATCGGTGAAGGGAATCCATTGGCTCCAAGTGATCCACAATCTTCCACCACTCTACAAACTACTGGCAAACATAATATAGTTCCAAACATGCAAGGACAACCCAAGCCACCTCCTAGACCAACTCAGATTCTAGTTGCTACTGCCCATGTGCATGAAAGGAATGTGCAGGCTAAAGGATAGCAAAGAGAAGCTTCCTCCCCATTTAGCATCATTGACCAGATGAGGAAGAAAAATGTAAACATATCAATGTGGGAATCACTATCCATCCCAGGCCAAAGAGATTTACTACAAGCTGCCATGAAGAATTGGTCAACTTCAAATCAGCAAGTTCACATGCAAGGGAAGGTCCTCATAAATACTGCCTAGCCTGAAGGGAATCATGGAGGACAATAAGGTAAAGTTCTGAAGCCCCCTCCATTCTATGTTTCATTGATCATTGGGGATAAATTATTACATAATTGCATGATTGATTCCATGAGGCAAGTAGTTCTGTAATGCCCAAGAAAATAGAAAATTAATTGGGCCTCCAATATGAATTGATATCCAAAGGGGTGGTGCAATTGGATGGGACAGTAGTAAAAACAGTGGGAGTGATTAAAGATTTCATAACCTTATTTTGCATGCATGCCCCAATGTTGTTGTTTTGCAAGATGTCTCAGTGATAAATTTTCCACCACTCTTTGCCCTATGTTTGTCAAGGGATTTCACAACCAAAATTGGAGGCTACTTATCTGTTGACTGGTCACACATGTTGTTTAGAATAAGATATGGAACCAAAGACCAGAATCAGGTCTGAACCTATTGCAAACATTCACATTGAGCCTCACACTCCAAGTCCAAATCAATGCCAACTATTCAACGTTTGATCAATAGGACTATCCAAGCACAGATGAAGCTGACACAAAGGTTGGAAGCATCCCAGATTTGAATCTTGATGAATGGGCAATCAAGGTGCATGCTTTTGATCCCTACCAATAAAAAGAATAATCTAAGATAGGATTCTATTGCATACATGAAGAAAATCAGCCTACTCCTAGCATCACCCATCCAGACCACAAGGATGACAATGAGGTATGGCAGCTATTCTTTGATGGATCAAGAAGTAGACAAGGTGCAGGAGGGGGAGCTATGATTATTTCACCTCAAGGAATTAACTATTAATCAGCTTTTAGATTTCAGTTTGCATGTTCTAATAACACTGTTGAATATGAAGCTTTGATAAAAGGATTAAACTGGTCAATCAAGAGAGGTATAAAGAACCTACAAGTCTTTGGTGATAGTGAACTAATTTTCAACCAAATTAAAGGGTAGCATGCTGGCAAGAATGGTCTACTCAAGTGTTAAAAAAATAGGGTGTGGGACCTCATTGAATATTTTGAGGGCTTTGTCATCAATTCCATCCCTAGGAAAGAAAACCAAGTTACTGATAGGCTTGTAGCAGTTCGGGACAACCTTTGATATTGTTGAAAGCATCAAGAAAGATAAATTATAGCCAAGAATTCATGTGATTGTAAGGCCTTCAGTGCCAGAAAACAATGTAAGTTGGCAAGTATTTGAAAATGATCAACAAATCATCAAATTTTTACAAAAAGAAGTTGAGTTCTCAGCTAAAAATAAAGAAAAATTAGAACAGCAGTATGGTGATTAAATGGTACAGCTAAAAACCAAAAAACTACCAAAGAGGACTTGTCACTTTGGATTCCATTTTTAATCCTAATGATAAATTTAGGAAGGAGAAAGAAAATATCCAAGTCAAGGGAGAAGATTCAGTGCCCATCTTGGTGGGAGAACGCAAGTTACTTCAAATTGATAAAGTTGACAACCAAGAAAGAAAGGTATGAATTCATGTAACTTTGTCAAGAGTTGCTTGATGTATTTTCTTGGAGCTATGAAGATTTGAAAGGTTTCAATCCCAAGTTAGCTTAACACACTATTGAATTAGACCCAAATGCTAAACCCATCAGGAAAAAAGAAAGGCCAGTCATTCCACACATGGAGCCTCTCATGAGAAAATAATTGAATAAGTTAATAGAGGTGAGTATCATATTTCCTCATCAAGATATTCTAGTTGGGTAGCAAATTTGGTTCCAGTTAGGAAGAAGAGTGGAGAAATTAAATTGTGTGTAGAGTTTAGAGATTTAAATAGAGCATCTCTCAAGGATCATTACCCACTTCCTTCTATGGAGCAAATTTTACAAGTTGTTGCTAGCTCTGAAAGGTTTTCATTGCTAGATGGTTATTCAGGGTACAATCAGATTATGGCAAAATAAAATGATCAGTTCAAGACAACTTTCACAAGCAAATGGGGAAACTTATGCATATAGAAAAATGTCATTTGGGCTATCCAACATTGGAGCTACCTTCCAAAGGGCAATGGATATGGCATTTAAGGATTTGATTAACAAAATGGTGCTGATATACTTAGATGATATCATTGTTTTTTCAAAAAATGTAGCAGACCCATCTCTTTCATTTGAGACAAGTGTTCCAAAGGTGTAGAAGATTTGGGGTATCCTTGAATCCCTAAAAATGTATTTTTCTAGCTCATGAAGGATTAGCAATTGATCCAGAGAGAGTTGAAGCCATAAGAGAACTACCATTGCCAAGCCACAAGACAACCCTTCAAAGTTTCTTGGGAAGAATAAATTTTATTTGGAGGTTTGTCCCAGATTTTGTAGCCCTTCTCAAGCCTATAACCGGATGTTAAAGAAAATCATGGCTTTCAAATGGATAGCTAAAGGTAAGGAAAGTTTTGAGCCAATCAAAGAGGCTATCTCACAAGCGCCAACTCTCATTAACCCAGATTTCTCCAAATATTTCATCCTTAATGCATTTGAGGTGATGATACTATTTCTGCAATTTTGGTACAGTAGAACAAAGAAAATGATGAGAATCCAATTGCTTTCTTTAGCCAAAGCATAGAGGACTATGAGGTGAGATATTCTTTCATTGAGAAGCATGTCCTTGCAGTGATTAGGAGCTTGAAGAAATTTAAGCATCTAGTTTCAAACAACAAGGTTCAACTACTAGTTTCTCATGTGGAAGTTAAAGACTTCCTCCTCAACAAGGACCTAAATGAAAAAAGAGAAGGGTGGATCACTCATGTCATGGAGTATGACATTGAGATCAAAGTCACCAAGTTGGTCAAAGGAAAAGGATTGTGTGAGTAGCTAGTCTTGAGAAAACCAATGGAAGCATGCAATGCAGAAGAGGTTGTTTTGGCGTTGCAAGACAACCATGAATCAAGAGGTGTTCAAGAAGAGAATGATGGTGTCCTCACTCCTTGCTAGACCCAAGACATAATGAACTTCCTACACATAGGCCTATGCCCTCCAGAGATGAACAAAACCAAGAGGAGACACTTTAGATTGCAGGTTGTCCCATATGCCCTTGTTGATGGTGTTTTGTTCAAGAAAGATGTAAATGGAGTGCTGCTGAGATGCATTGGTAAAAATCAGATTAATAGAATGCTGGAAGAGTTCCATGGTGGATCAGCTGGGGGTCATTTTGCACAAAGAGTGAAAGCTCTCAAGATGATGAGGGCTGGCTATTATTGGCCCAAGATTTTTAGTGATTGTTATGCATGGATCAAGAGGTGCAAGAATTGTGCATTCTTCACAGGTAAGGAGAGACTAGTTGCCCTTCCATTGCATCCAATTTCAGTTGACCAGCCATTCATGCAATGGAGTTTGGACTTCATTGGAGTTATTAACCCAAACTCAAGCCAAGGACACAAGTGGATTCTAACAGCAACAGATTACTTCACCAAATGGACTGAAGCAGTGGCACTTAAAGAAGCAAATGAATCTAGCATCCTAGACTTCTATGAAGGGATAGTAACCAGATTTGGCATACCTGCCACAATAATATCAGATAATGCATTGGCATTCATAGGATCCAAGGTAACTGAATGGGCTATTAAAAATGGGATTTATCTGAGCACTTCATCAAATTATTACCCTCAAGGTAATGGCCAAGTTGAGTCTACCAATAAGAACTTGTTAAGGATCATCAAGAGGACCCTTGATGAAAATCAGAGGTCTTGGCACACTAAATTGAAATCAGACTTGTGGGCTAATAGGATAACTCCCAAGAGATCCACAGGTAACTCTCCATTCAAGCTTGTTTATGGAAGAGAGGCAATCTTGCCCATGTCACTTGAGTTGCCAACATTGGAACTCATGAAGCAGTTGGAATTTTTGGAGTTTGGACCCCTGGAGGTTAAATATGCAGAATTGATGGAGCTCCAAGAAATTAGAGATCATGTAGCCTATGTAATGGAGAAGGACCAAGCCTTGATCAAGAGGACCTTTGATAGGAAAGCTAATGCTAGAGCCTTCCAAGTTGGAGATCTAGTGTTAAAATGGGATGTAGATCGAGAAAATCCAGGAAGGCATTCAAAATTTGATGCCATTTGGAGTGGCCCCTACATGGTCACAAAGTGTAAAGACAGTAATGCCTTCCAATTGTCTACATTGGATAGTGAAGAACTGTAGATTCCAGTCAATGGAATCCATCTGAAGCATTGCTACTGAAGGGAAACTCTCCACCTTGTACATATTAGCTTAGGTTTTCATTCCTCCAAGTGCTTGTGCACATTTTTTTGTTGTAGCTTAGTTTTACTTTCCCTAAGTGCTTTAGCACAAGCTTGCTATTCCAGAGATGCATTTTACAGGCCTTGCCCCATATCAGATAATGTTCTACTCTCCATCTTCCTCCTTGCATTTTTCTAATCAGTTGGGGTACCAAGCAGAGAATTTGATGACTCCATGCCCAATGGATTGCTTCAGGCAACTGGTAACTTCATCCAGCAGGCAGATGACCCCTCTGAGTCACCAAAATTGTTATCCAAAATGAGCCCCTTGCTCATTTTTTGGCTAACTCCCCTTCATTCCTTCCTTCCTTGTGCCTCAGTCAGAAATTTTTATTTTTCAGGCACTCAAAACCTCCTGGAAATGGATTCATTGGATAGAGCATCTTCTCATCTTTCCAGAATGGTAAAGTTTTCCTCCTAACTCCTTGTATTTTTCAAGTTATGGCTTGGTGGAGTTTGGGAGGGAAATTTTCCCATGGGGAGTCCGCTGCCCATTCAGAGGGTGCCACGTGGTGGAGGATTGGCAGAGCGCAGAGGAAACTTTGGAAATTTGCCAAAGTGTTTGGAGGGGGCACAAAAGGAAATTTTTGGCCTGAAGGCCCGCCATCCAATAGGATCACGCCACATGTCCTCGGGGAATTGGGGGTCAGAGGGGTGAAGGAAAATTTTCCTTTTCACCCAATCTAGGGAAAATAACGAAATATAAGCCCCCCCAATGGCCCGCGCCAATCAAAACGCGCCACGTGTCCATGTGGCGACAAAAATATTAAGGCAGGCCCGTAGAGGAAAAAGAAGCAGGGAAGGCCCGTGACCAATCAGAGCATGCCACGTGGCATCGGAGTGGTGGGTGGCGGAGAATTTTGGGGAAATTTTCCCAAATGCAAAAAAGGGGGAAAATTTCAAATTTTTGGCCCGCCAATTCAAATTTGCCCTAGTTTTTCCCTAAATCTTCAGAGGGGCATAACTTTCGATCCAGAGCTTGGATTTTCACGTTCTTTATATCATTGGAAATATGGTGAAATTATCTACATGATGGAGGGTTCAATTTTGAATTTTGATGGAGGATTTTGGGAGAAAATTGGAGAAACGTCCCTGGCACGAAAAAATGTAGAAATGACATTTCAACCACCATTTTTAATGAAACATGGCTCACTTTCTTCTCCAGTATGGTCCAAAACATTGGGGAATGAACTTTTGAGGGTGCCCATGCCTTCTTTATGGATTTGGATGGTGGTTGAAACATCCTCCCATGTTTTCCCGCGTTTCTCTTTCCTGAGCTCGAATCCTCATTGTAAAAAGCCAGATTTGGCTCATTTTGAAGAGGTTGGACATGTTCTTGCTCTGCATTTTTCCCTTTTCTTCCCCATCAGGTGGATTTGTGGAGTTTCATACCTTTCATACAGACTACAACACGTGTTTTGCCTCCTGGCCATTGTAATGCACTGTATTGAACTTGGGAATGATAATGTATGTTCTGTGATTGAATTTTTCCAATCCTTTCATGTGTTTATCATTGTCTTTTGATCTCTCATTACATTCTAGTCATCTATGCATATTTTTTGTTGTATTTCTTATGGTTTGTGTAAATCTTGCAAAGTAGATGTTCACCACTCCTTTGGTGCATCACCTTGGTTAGATTAGGTTTATTTTCTTGCAACTTCTCAACCCTGTCTCCTTGGCAAGTTAGATTAGGTTTTATAAGTAAACCCTCTGCAAACTGTTTATTTGCACATGAACAGAGGAGTTTAGGAACCAACCTCTAATCTGGAGATTCTTTTCCCATTTTTACAAGTCCCACACTTGGGGAAAAGATTCAATGTTGTGCATTCACACTGGATGCCTAATATCAAACTAGAAATCTGATAAACATCCAGGGGTGCTGTGAATCTGCACTAACACACACTAACTGACCTCAAATTCATGTTTTTGAGTTTCTCTCCCCCTTTGCAATCTATGAAAAAGGCTAAAATGGGTCCACTATATGTAAAATGACAAAATGGGACTAGAAACATGGACAACAATGCAAAAATTGACTTACATAACCAACAAGCTCCCCCTGGGACTGAACTTGCTTCACTTTGACTCCTTCAGTAGCATGTCAAGATGCATGGACATGTAATGACCCACAAAAATTCTCCCCCTTAGTTGATACATCTTCAATTTATCCTTCATTCAAGTTAGAACATCTTCTTGTAGGTCTATTCATGCTCAAAGCCAAGGTTACACATCACAAAGCTCTATTTTTCCCTCCTTCAAGTCTAAAAAACATTATGACAGTCCTTTGATAGATGCAAAAAACTCATATCAATAATCATACTTACCTCTTCTTGGTCCATATCATGCTCAAGATCACAAAGTTTACCTTAATAGCTGTTAAGCTACACATTAGGAAACTTGGAATTAAACAACATTTTCAATACATTCTTGAGGAACTTCACAAGATTTTAGGTATCCACGAGCTTCATGAAAAACACTATCATCACTCATTACTCTCCATTGAATCTTCCTTAAACACCTATATCAGTGACCAAAAGAGCTCCCATGAGCTAGTAGATTATTTAGAACTGTACCTGTTCAATTTAGTTATTTAATGTATAAATATTAGACCTCATCTACTGAGAGACTTCCATAACTTCATCTTCAGACATGAGAAAATCATTATACAGTCTTGAAATTCCTAGATTTTTCCTTGAAAGACACATTTGATGCACAATAATTTTCTCAAACCTTGACACAATTCATACTCTGTTTCAAACTATATGAAATTATTTACCCTAGATTTCAAAAAAACATTAGACATGCAACAAACCTTATAGCACCTTTTGAATCACCAATAAACATCTTATGTACTTCATATTTTCATTGATGACCCAATCAAGATCTTAGACCCTTATTCAAACTCAATTGATCTAACATAGTCCATTATTTATCATTTTTCACTAACACTTATCTTATCATAGTTACTCAAACCTTCTTAAGTTTTACACATACCTAGTTTAAGTTAAGATGACCTTCCTCTATCCTGAGAAATATTCACAACTCAGTTACACTCATGTGCATTCCATTAACTCCATATAAAATTCCTCACACATTATGAATACTTACCTTGATTTCCTTTTACCTCTTCATGTTTTAAGATTACTGACATAGGCTTTAAACCATTTATATAAACAAGAACATACTGAAAATTCTTCTGAGAAAGTATTGATTCCAAAGGGGAATCAGACCATAAAATAAGTGTGTACTGAATGAAGTAACATATTCATGTATGTCAAACCATCACAGAACCCTAAATTCCATTCTCAGGACCACTGACCTTATAGAAAAACATTCTCATTCATCATGTAGATTTCTTCATGCCAAACCTTCAACATTTTCTAGTAGGTTCTCTCTTTTGGTCCTTGACATATCAATCTCAACCTTTTCTTGAAATGTAGATTGCCTTGACAGAGCACAAAACCCTGATTTTGATCTTTTAAGCTCCTTTATGCATGAAAACATTTTGATAGACATGTTTGAATTCAAACAGTATAGTACTCTGCCACTCAGAGTTACTTGAAGTCACAACTTTTGAGAAAACCTTATTCATACCACCAAGCCACATTCAATCCTCCATATCACAAGAATTTCTTAGTTCACAGGCATGAATGTACCTGTATAGTCTCTTTTCTCCTTTTTTTATATATACAAGGCCCTTAAGAACAACTCAGTCTGATATTGAACCACATTACCTTATTGACATAGAATATTGTACCCCTGATTTACTTTGAGAATATGGAGATCTTAGAAATTTAGATTCAAACCTATTCATTTCTCTTGAGACCTATTCATAGTTACCTGATGTGGTTGTAAGGACTTAGACATATAGCACCTTTACTGACTTAACTCCCCTTGGGAGCATGACAAGATCCTCCAGAATAAGAATGATTCATCCTTAAGAGAAACAAGGATCAACATGATAAACCTATCATTTACTAGGCCATGGAAAACTTTAAGACTTCACATACCACTCATAAAACACAAAGGTTGAACTGAGACACAATTTCCTTTCCCATTGAACTCTTCAATACCTTCTAATCCTGTTGAAGCATTCAAAGTTCACTTCACTGTATCTCATTACTTTGCACATGACAACACCTTGTGCTCTGTCTTTCTTTTGACACATGAAGTCCACAAGCTACTTCATAGAACAATAGCATCACCTTAGAAGCCTCCTCTACCATCCTATATCCTCATATCCATATTTTTACTACTCTTCCATCTTCACACATGTAGAATACCTTCTCCTTTTGTCTCTATTCAACTCAGAGTAATGTTGCATATTTGCAATTATTGAGTATCACCCTGTGAATACCTGGTTCAGACACTTGAACCACTATAAGATGTCCAAAACATATGAAGCATCAACTTTGCACTTGTAGAGACCATCAACTAGGCCTTTTATGTTGTTTTATCACAAGTTTGCTCACACATCCTTGAAGCTCTTGAAGATACAGTATGGTATCACTTTTGATGCTTAATACAATTAAAACACTTCATAGTTTGACAGTTTTTATCTTCAATGAAACAACCAACTTAAAGGTGTACCAATTGAACTCAAAACTTCAGATAGAGCCTTGAATTGTAGCCATATAGCTTGACATGAAACAAAACCATTCACTTGTAGAAAATATTTCACATTGGAACAGACTCGTAAAACTCCTATTTAGCCCTACAATATCTCTTTTCTTGTATATAGGCTAGAGAACCCTCTCAATCTTTAATATTACTTGAGGTTCTAGTGAAGAATTCACCAATCATACCTAAAATCCAATCCCTCATCTTATACAACTTTTCTTGATATTTAAGAGTACCCTTTTTTGCTAATTAGTGTTCTTATTACCATCCCTGGCATCTTGCAAATTTAGACTAGTCATATTGGAGAAAATTTCAACTTTTTACCCTAACATTTTTCAATGCACTTGTAATCTTTCCACAAATTTCCTACTTGACCATGGAGAATCTCTCTTCAGACCTAAAATAACTTATTATAGACCTTTTTTTTTTCAAGATTAGATACAAACATATATTCATAGAGATGAGATCTAAAAGCATTATGTTCAACCTCTTTTGATGAACTTCACAGAGTTATGAAAATTTTCTTATTCCTTATGCATAGAAGACAAAAAAAATTGAACTTGACTCTCATGTCTCAATTCTTGATAAAGTATGACATCAGAACTGAAACCCTTTTGTCATTTCCAGATATAGACCTATAATCATACTTCATGACTCATTTCATGAGTTCTTATCAAACCA
Source organism: Taxus chinensis (assembly GCA_019776745.2). NCBI lineage: Eukaryota > Viridiplantae > Streptophyta > Pinopsida > Cupressales > Taxaceae > Taxus > Taxus chinensis. The sequence continues at coordinate 59,943,672 of CM034153.1, forward strand.
ACAACACACACATATTATATTGACAAACATACATCCTCAAGACATGGGCAAGACACATGATAAGACACTAAAGACTTGTACTCATAAAACAAGACTCTTGACACATTGGACCTTATCATGAATTAAGAACTTAGAGAATGCCACTCACTTTTAATAACCATCAGAACTTATTCCTTGTACCGAATTCTTTTGATAGAAACATGGATTCAAGATCATGAGCAAGACACCACAGTCATAAAAACATATTGAAAAATAGATCAATAACATCTCAAAAAAAGGGTGGTACATGTTTTTGGTGATGACACAGTTTTTCATTAACTTAGACTGACCCAACACACCTTTATACATCATGCTACTTGACATACCTTATGCCTTTCGAGGTGTCCAATACTCCTAACTCCTTCAATTTTTCATTCACAGTAGCATGGAGACACAAATTTTCTTCTTCAATAAGAGAAAACATGCTTTGTTAACCTGACTTGTGCACTTCCTTGATGCCACAAGAACCTTCTTTGACAAAATTTGTTGGATTAGGTTGTGAAACAATATTCTTGGCTTTACGTGATCATTTTTTATCACTTATGATTTTGGAACATTCCTCTTTACTTGACCCTCATGATTAGGTCCTTTGACTGTCATGATTGTACCTTTTGGATCAAACCTCTTGATGAACCTCCTCTTTCTTAGAAAAATTCTTGCAATATGAATTGATTGTTAACAATTGAAACAAACAACACTTTTCTTCCTTCTAGGATAAAAAATGCTTAAGTTCCATCCACAATCTTTTAATTTATGCCCATACTCACAATATGAAAAGAACTCACCTTTGAAGACACTTACACCATTCTCAAAATGCCTTCTCTTGCATTGTCTAGCTCTATGACCAAAATCATGAGAAATAAAGAAATAACCATTGAATGAAGAACCATACCTCATAGCATTAGGTTGTCTAACTGAGTTAGACCTTCTTGGATTAGCCTTCTTAGTTACTTTCTCAACTGATTTAGTGCTTGGACCAACTTCATTATCATGCTTTCCTTCAAACCCTAGGTCTGCTTTATTATTTGTGGATTTTTGTCCATCTAAAACCCCATCAAGATCCTTGGAGATATTTTCATGTCTCTCATACATATTCATACTACTATATGTACTCTCCAAATATGATTTTAGGGATTTCAATCTTTCTTCATTCTTGGAACAATCATCCTCTTTCTCCTTTAGGCATTAGAAAAAATTTCCACTTGAGATTTCAAACCCTTGATAGCTAGATCATGATATTTATCCATTTCATCCATTGTCTCTTGTAATATAAATACCAAAGACTCAAAAATATCATACTTTTTCCTCAAAAGATCAGCTGAATTACCCATTAGTTCTTCTAGGATCTCCTTCACGTTGTCAAACTTCCATCACAAGGATCTGCTCTGATACCAATTGTTGGAAGAAAAATGGAATGAAGGGGGGGAAATTAGTCCAAAAAACATTCATTTCATTTACCATACAATATCCATTATCATTCATTCAACCATTTATTCAACCATGAATCATATGTGTGTTAACTTAAGCATATAAACAACCATACACAAGATCAAGAGCAAGAGATTACACAAGAACACCAAATATATGTGGGAAACCATCAAGGGGAAGAAAAAACACTGAAATTTTGTTGATACTACACATTAAAAAAAATTAGTGAACAAAAAAATTCACAAGGAGCACCAACCCCTGATTTAGTGAGGCACCAACCCCATAAGGAGGACCACTCCCTATTTTAGTAGAGCACCAACCCTACAAGGAGCACCAACACCTAATTTAGTGAAGAACCAACTCCACAAGGAGGATTTAACCCCATAGGATGACCAAGAAAAAAATTATTCACTTGAATTATTTTTAATCTCTGATAATTATGTTGTCATAACTAATGGAGATTACTTATTCAACTCACAAACCCTAGGAAAAATCCTAGGTCTTCAACCTTTCTCTTTCTCAACTTGTCTTGCCTCTAACATATTTATTTAAGTCTATCATATCTTCCTCAATATAAAACACATCTTATCTTAACTCAAATAATTCCTTTTTACCTGCAAACAACTCCCCTCTTGGTCGCACTACTCCTCCATGTAAGAGTAGCTCACCAAATGAGCCAAAACATCACTTTTATATGTAAATATTCACTCTAACCAAAAGGATGTCAGTAATAAACCTTTGGTTTGACCAATTCATCACTAAAAGACATCCCATAACTTTTCAGAAATAGCTACAAGTGACCCAAGTAGGTCAACCTAGAAAAAACCCTTCATTTCATGATATAAAAATCACTAAAACACATGCATTAGGATGCCAAAATTCTACTCATTTCAAAAATATGCTTACTCAAGATCTTATATTCATTAAAAATTATAAATACATAATTTAAACATTAAATATGGTTGAAAGTTTTGTTAATAAATCAAATAATTTCATTTAAAGGGCCCATTATCCTTTGTATTTCTCAAAACGGTCATTTCCTGCACCCTATGAACTTCATAATGGAAACATATCATTTAAGTGCAACCAAAACATGTCATGTAACAAATAAATGGAAATGGAAATAACTTTATAACACATTCAAACAAGTTAAATATCATGAAACAATCACCTGTTAAAACCACAACCACATTTATATTCACCAAAACAAGCTACCCAAAAACAAGTTTTCCAAAATAAGTTGAAAACTACTCTTTCTGTCACTTACAATACCTAAAAATAGATTAAAATATGAAAAAATTCACTACTCTTCAATTTCCAGTGGTATAAATCATCAACTTAAACATTTTATGCTCCAAACAACTCAAAACTTTAGTAATTACAGTTCTGTTCTGCAATGGAAAAACGATTCCTGCTCAAAAAATGACCTAAAAACCATATCAAATCTCATTATCATGAGAAAAACCTCATACCAAATATAATATATCTTAATATTCTTTCCAACACAACTTTAATCACATTCTAACTCTTCTTTGTAGCTCCTGTAATGTCTAATTTACTAGAGACTGCTCCAAAATATCCCAAAATTGTCCTTTGACAAGTAAACCTAAATAGGGTTCAACTTACAATTTTTCATCATAGAAATGATCTGAAACATTTATATACATAAATAAAAAATCACATACATTCAAAAATGACATTTTATTCCATACCTCATTTGGAAAATTTCTCCTCAAACTGGAACTCTTGAGAAACAAACATTTTCTAGTGGGGCCCACTTATGACCACAATCTCTATCCTAAATTTCTAGAAATATGGAGGAGTCCTCTACAAAATAAAATCATCACTTTTTATGAACCAATAAAAACTGATTTTCTACATGTACTTTTCTACAAACTACTCCTAACTAGAGTTTATCTAGGGTTTCAAAATAACTTAGCTTCTTAACGATCGTTCATTAAAACGTGACAATAAAACCATCTCATTATTTTTGTGAAAGATTCATAACATACCATAAAATATATTCCTAAGATATTAGGTTTCCATTCAAATCATATAATTCAAAACGAGCATCAGAATGTTCAACTTTGCTTGAAAATCACACTCAAACTTACCCAGTTTTTCCAAAACTTTCATAACTTGCAATTCCTTCTTCAGAATGACCTGAAACTTGGCATGAAGCACCATAAAAACATCCTATACCTTGACATAACTACCACATACGTAATATATTCCAGAAACTCTCCATCCATAGCGACTTGCCCATACTAAACCGCTTATTCTCAATTGTTTTCTTCCGAAAGACCTCAAATATGAATCTAACCTCTGAATTCTGACCTGAACCTCACACACACTTCAAGTAAACTATCACCATGTTGAAACAATGATCCATAAATAAATATATGATCTAAATCTCATTCCTTTACCCCATTATGGATGCTCTAGGGCTAGAAACATGCCTGGAAAAACCCGACTCAACCAAAAACTGACCACACTGACCTCATACAGACCCATATACACTCATGAAACATCATATAGATCATGTTTGGACTCATTTCACACTCCAAAAAAGTAAATAATTTTTATACCATGATTCAACCTAGTAAACCAAACATCAAGACCACTTAGAACACACAAAAACTCAACACTACCAATCAACCTTCATGCTTGACATCTAATTGATACCTGATAGGGAATCATACATCACCATCACACCTTTTCCATTAATGGGTGTTGACATCAATGACAACACTAACCTAGAATGGCCAACAAACCTAGCCTACAAATATCCCTTATTTAAAATATCAACTGACTTGACCAAAAACACTTCTTTCCAATCATTATTTTTCTTTTGGGGTGTTGAATCAAACTTTTGATGTTTTGGGGCTCCTCCTCATGCTCTAAAATGAGCATGGCTCATGAAAACTCAATGTGAAGTTATAGAAACCCTAAAAATATATACCTATTCATAGTTAACCCTATCATTTGCATAATATTCTAAGAAGTTCTAGAATGCATTCTATATCATTATCCTTTCATATTCCATTGGTAGTTAGCCACATCCCTTTAGAATTAATTCAATTAATTCTACCATGCTTAAACCATACTCTTATATCCCTTAGATAATTGAATTAAATTTTTGAATAAATAAGTTTATAATCATCCACTCACCCTCCAACTCACTTAAGTTGAAATACACCACTCCACTCAATTTCTAGAACCATATAAAAGTGGAAGCAAAATTATACACATATAAACACCTTCTCGAATAAAATAAAAATCCAACCAAATATTCATCACCCCTTAAATAAGTAGTCAAACCATCCAATTGTACATACTAAATATGTTGGAAGCACAATGAATGAGTGATCCTGAGGATAGTGTGGTGGACATAGGTTCCCTAAATCTCTCAAGATTGGCACAATACAGAAGATCACTCTGAGAGATTTCAAACAACTATATGACTATTGAAAATAGAGTCCGTATGTGTAAATGGTGGCTGGTCAAAGTTTGGGTCAATCCTGGTCAACATGTGGACCAATGGCAAGATGACATGTGGCAGTTGGCGATAAGGTAAAATAGGATTTGCAATTTGGTTTTTAACCTCCGATCTTCCTCAGGCGTAAAAAATGTGTGTGGGAACAAGAAGCTCAACTTTTATAGCGGGGGGATGCCCGACTACTGTGAGAACTATATTTACACTACTGATGTGGTGGGATCTCAAACCACCATGTGGATGTCGAGCTAGAGATGAGATATTATTTTTAGCTCAGTTGGGTGATCAACTCCCCACTGAGTTGATCAAATTTCCATGCCATTCGTGTAACTCAGTTCACTATTGACTTGACATCTAGCTCGAATTTATTTTATCCCATTTATCTATTTACCAATTCAGCCATGGTAGATAAACATCACATATGGCTCGCCCTTCTTATGAGCTTATCCATTATATCATGGTGGTTCAACATTCAACAGTTGGCCAATGATTTTGGAGGTGGGTTCAACGCTCAACGTAACCACAATGCACAACAAACCAATGACTTGGTAGATATACCACTCGGAGGATTATTTGAACCAACAGAGGACCACATGACCAACTCATTGGCCTTATCCAACAGCTTGGCACTTTGTATATGGTGCAACGAACCCACAAACCTTTTAACATGGGGAAAAAAAATTCTGGGTGTGGCCTTAACCACGGTTTAATGGATAGGACGAGCATATTTTATACCACAAACCCACCATTCATACCGAATATGTGGGACTAATCCAACTTATTGGTAAATGGTCGGCCCCGAAAAAGGTAGGTGAAAGCCTTAAACTCACGACCTCATAGGCACAAGAAACATGCCCAACCAACTCGGCCAACGAGTTAGTTGGGATATGGATGGTGCGATAAGGATCTTAAGCACCTATCTTAGCTGCATTATTCCTATTTAAAGGCCTCTCCCATTTCATTCGCACAACGAAGAATGTAAAGAGCTATAAGTTTTTTAAAGGGAGCTCAAACAGGTAAAATAAAGGAGCCTGAGAAGAATTTGAAAAGCTTCCAAATTATTTCAATAGGCCTTATAATTTTTTTTAAGGAATTTTTTTTGTAATAAACTCCTATTTGATATTTTAATAGGAAAATATTGGGAAGCTAAGTCATATTATTTTAATAGGAAAATTATAAATTGGGAGTTATTCCAAACTCGCCAATTGGCCCATAGTGCCACACTTTTATTTGCAAAGTCTAGAATTGTTGACCGGAGAGTCATAGGGTGTCTTGCAAATGCTTGGAAGCTTGATCAAGTTCCGTAATAATATTTTGCACCAAGAAGGTGGAGGACGGGACTGAATTAAGCATCGGCGTTATTTTAAGGTCTGGAGTACTTGGTATGAAAGTAAGTTCCATTAGGTTTCATTGTAAGAAATAACATTGTACTTACAAATTTTTACTAGTGGAACGGTTCGAAAGAACCCGAAGATGTAGGCTATTTGCAAACTCCGTAATCAATCCATGTGTAGTTTGATTTATATTTGTGCATTATTTTGGATTGTTTTACTTAAAACAGAGTAATTTTAATTGGCAATTTTCAGTAAGCCTATAGGGGTGTGAAGGTCAGAAAAAAATATTAAAAATTTTGACCTGGATTTTCAAATCATTGAGTGGGGGAGGAATCACTCATACAAAAATTACAACTTAAATTACCTTTTATTAGATTCATCATTCATCTTAACCATTCAGTATCCATAAACCATGTAACCTTATCAGGTGTGTATTCAACAACCACATGTGCAAGAATCAAAGGAGAGAAATCAAGACACTAGATATACATGGGAAACCCTCAAGGGGAAGAAAAACCACTAAAACCATTGCTTATATTACTCATAGCAAGGACTTCCAAGAATATTACACATCTTGCAAGATTTTTTTAGATGAGGTACTAACACAAGGAGCACCAACCCCTAAAACCTTGTTGATATGACTCACAATAAAGGAATCCTATGAATATGAATCATCATAAAATATTTTTAAACGAGTGATCACATATGATAGGTTGCACACATAGCTAAATTATGATCCAATTTTAGCTCCAAACATACCAAACCCTTTTTTAACTTATCTCTCCTTCAACTCGTTCAAATTTGTCCTCTCATGGGTGATTAGGTAAATTTCCTTTTCACATATTATTCTAAAAAATTCTCAGGTATTCATATGTCTTATGGGTTTTTTCCATAATCCCTCTATAGTCTTATTTTATCCTCTCTAGGTCACTCATAACCCCATTCACTCAACTAGTCACAAATGACTCATTACACTTGCTTATATACAAGTCACAACTCTAAAACACACCTATTTCGTCCATGCAAAATTAGTTCAGCTATCAAAACTTAAAAAAATAAGAATAATATCATATAAATAAACTAAAATGATACAATTAGGTCATAACGGGTAAAGACAACTCTATCCAGCACCAAGATGCACAAGAAAGATCAAAACAAACACTCCAAGCACTAGTGAATATATCATGATATCCAAAGGCATAATCCAACTTTTTCAAGGAACAAAAATCTCACACAATTCATACATAGGTCCTCAACATCAGAAACAGTAAAAAAAGCACTGAAACATCTATCTTTACTATGAAACACTCCAAGGAGGAAGAAAAACCTACTAGGTCTTCAACATCTAGAAATTCAGTTATGAAGAATGACTAATTGGACATAGAAAATAACATAATCATGAATAAATTCATACATAAATGGAAATGTCTTTGATTCTAATTTCTAGAACAACTTATATTTTTATCCAACTCAAAATGGAAGACCTCCAAACAGCTCAAACTCTTTAAATGCTCAAAAATGGCTGTAAGACCCCAAAGCTAGGCCTTTAAATCAGATTTGGTTCACAAATCACAACACCTCATCAAGACACAAAAAATATATCATTGTAAATATCTCTTATTATTCTTTAAAGAACTCACCTCATTAGCCAAATCGTAGTGGAATACCTCCAACCAAGCCAATCTCTGAAACTGATCATTTAGGCTTCTAGGACTCAATAACCGATCTTGAGAGAAAGTTTCTCCAACACCTCAAAAGTCACTTCCAAACTCAACCATGATGTGAAAAAACTAAATGAAACTTGTACCAACATATAAAAACACTAAAATGCATAGCTCATGTGGATAAATCTTACCCAATACACATACTCCTTCACACCTTCTCGAGAAGACTATGACCAATTAGGCCATTAGAGTTTCAACATGAAATCACCTCAGCATGTCATTAAAAGAGATCAAAAACATCATACCATGTTTCACCAATCCATTAATTACCAAAAAACATCAGCTCTAACATGGAAAATGACCAACAGGGTAAATTTTAGGTGCGAATATTTGTGAAAAGGTGAATATAAGGAATTTTAAAATTTGGATTTAGTTAATTTTTTACTACCGTACGATACTGTGTTCACCAAAATTTTATGGGGTCTAAAAAAATTTGAATATAATTTCACATTCATGTTTCCACCAAGGGCTAATTAATGTTATTATATTTGTCTTCATGTTATAACATTCTAATATATATAGGATTAATTCTCCATACTATAGTCATAGTATTTACATTATAAACATGTGAAAAATATGAAAGTATAATACTAGAAGCTAAAGGATTTAGGAAAAAGTGAAAGACTCGAGACTAAGAGGTAAGCGAAAAAGAGAACTCTGTAGACTAACATGTTTTTTTTCATGTTAACGGATGATAATGGCTATTTGTGTTACTGTATGACAATAAATATTGTAACGACATATAACAAATAAAATGTGCAAAGTTGAACAATATTAGAAAAATGTTATCAGTCAGAAAAATTTATAGGTGTTATCGGTGTTAGGTTAATTATTATTTACCTATATATTAATTATGCATTTCATATTCATTAATGTAATTATTGTTTATATGGTTATTTTTAATTATAAACCATATTATTGTTTTATTCAAACATTAAGGGTGTTGTTATATTGTTTGTAACAATATTATTGTTGTGCTTCCTCGGATGTAATATTGGAAGCTTATGTAATCTGGAATATGGTTGCACCTGTGTAACCTAGTTTCTTGTTTGTATTCAACTATATAATACCTATAAGTATTGCAGCTCATTCATATGTATTTTAGTTGATTTATTTTAATATAATTTATCTAGCTTCCGCCCTTGTTGCTCAATCTACATTTGGTACCAGAGAGAGAATCTGGACCTGTGAAGTAGAGAAGGTTGGAGAGAGGAAGCATACAGTTTTGGAGGAGATTCTACACTCTAGGAGAGCCTGTGTTGCCTCCAGCAACTTCCCAAATTGCTTTGCATCTCCACAACCTCCTGCCATTCTCCAGGTGTTTATAAGGAATTTTTTATTGCCTTAGTGCCTCATGCACCAGGTAAATTTTCTCCCTAGATGTTATTTTTAATAAAAAGAAAATTTTCCCCATCAAGAGTTTTACCTCTAATATTAGAGGAGCTTTTGGTTACTGTTAATATTAGCAGCTTGCTATATTTGAAGAGCTCTAAGTTATTATTCATACAAAGGTTGAGCTCTGTTGGACGTGTGTTTAGTTTATTGGGACGAGCCCCACATTGTGATGTTTGAACGACCTGCACTCCTCTCAACACTGCGACCTACATCTACATCAACCGAGTTGCAATCCTCCATTCACCATTGCCATTTCTTCCATCAAACATAGACATGCACATAAAGTGATGTCACTATATCTATTGGAAAGGCGAGTGTTGAAGTAGCTGTGGTATTAATTTTCACACAACAGATCTTGCAAAGCAGTGGAGAAATCAAACTCCCCAGCACCGACCCCTACCTGCAACCTACAAAAAAATAAGGAGGTAAAAGGAAATGCAAATCCCATGTTAGAAACAATATGGTGGATAAATAAAAAAACACAAACCCTGCAACAAGCAGTGGCCATATTGGTGTTCATCTCCACGTAGACCTACACAGTCAAATGAGAAAAATTCATGCGAAATTAACATGAAATCAACAAAAAAAACAAAAAAAGTGACCTGCATAAGCTATAAAGCGGAAACAAATCAAAAATGACAGATTTCAATCCAAAGAGGAGGATAAACAAAGAAATACATGGTGACAACACTTAGAAGCCATCAAAGGAGATAAATAAAGGTGAGGTCTAGTTTTCATGTACCTTAAACTATCCTCAAGGCTCACAGGCCACGTGGTTTCTCCCTCCAAAGGTGCCACGTCACTTTTAAAAAACAAGGTTAGTCATTTTTTGAATATATTAAATACAATATACTTCATTTCATATCACAAGCGCTCTTAGAGCCTAGGTGCTTAAGTGGAAGTGACATGGGAGTGGGAAGTGCATGGTTTGAATCACACAAACAACACAAGTTTTTTGACTTTTGACATTTGGCGGCAAAATTAGAAAAACCACCAAATTTAGAGGGGATTTTATCAGGAATACCACATCTAAACTACTAGTTATAGCTAAATAGGCCTCCAAAATTTTTTGCGAGAAAAACCCTGAATTAGGCTAAATTTGTTTTTTCTCCTATTCGGCCTGTTTTTCCATTTATGGAAACTTTTTCCATAGGGGGGATAGCTAAAAATTGCATTTTCAGCTAGGTTTTTGCAATTCTTTGCATTTTGGGTCATATTGGGCTCCGGAGGCCACCAAGGCCCGCAAAAGCAAAAAAAAAAATTCCTGCCATTCAATTTTCTCTAAATTTTTTTAATGTAATTACATGCTTCATTATATTGTACTAATTTGCAGGTTGCCATAGTTAACCGCAAATATTGTAACTGCTCAGAAATTGGTAGAAAGTTGTAATAAAAAATAGTAAAAAAAAAAATTGGTTCTGAAACACTCACGAGATCCTAGATCTCATTCGCAGTGTTCGGTATATACAGTGCCTCTGAGAAGTGCTTATAGGTAAATTTGTCATGACTACTACTATACTTAACACCTAATATAGCTATAACAACATCGTCTGGGCATCGACCCTTTGAATCGATGGGGAGTAATAAGGTCACAATACACACACTATGAGCCATCCCATCTGTCTGTGAATGAGTGCACGACATAAATTTGAAATGAGAAATTATCCAAAAATAAAGTGAAGTTACGCATGCGTATGAGGATATTTCATTTAGCCAGTGTTAATAATCGCGCAGACCCCTTTCAGTACTGTCTTGGTACCAAATATTGAATTCTTTCACATACATTAATGCCTCTTTCACGTACTACCAGGTATATCAAAAGGGAGAGATTCTTACACATATCAACGGGTACATTAGAAGGGCACGTATATAGAAAGGTTTGGTATATCAGAATGACGATATATAGATTAGGAGACCTTATACCTAGAGTGATAAGTGTTAAACCCTATCATTGCTTTCTATAAAATGGGCACCAATGCCCCCAAATTTTTTCTTCTAGATTCATAACTACTCAGAGGAAACAACTATGATGTATGGAAGATAAAAATCAAGACACATTTTGAGTTTGAAGAGATCTGACTTGTTTTGAATGGTACTCTGACCAGATCAACAACTGATACAACACGATAGAGGCATTTTGACAGAGTAAATCAGAAAACCAAACTCATCATCTTTTTTGGAGTGTCCAATGATGTGTAACCCCATATTCATAATGCCACAATAGCCAAAGAAGCATGGGATAATTTAAGCATAGTATACGAAGCCAATAACAAGAATGTTATACTGAATTTGTAGAGTCAGTTACACACATTGAAGTTCAAGCAGAATGAGAAAATTGAAGCTTTCTTAAGATGAGTTATAGAGTTGAGTGCTTCACTTCTAGCCCTAGGAGAAGTGGTCACAGATGATGCTCTCGTTCCCATTGTTCTGAGAGCGCTCCCTTCTTCTTACCACATTTTTGTAACAACACTAAACGTGTCAGATACGACAATTAGTTTTGAAAAATTGGTAAACCTACTACAACAAGAGGAATCCTTACATAATAAGGATGATGAAGAGGAGAAAGTACTTTCTTCATATCAAAAATGGAAAGGAAAAGGTATAGGAAAACCTAATTCCTATCAAAAGTCCCAAAATTAGAATCAGTATCAGAATCAAGGGGACAAACAACAGAAGAAGCACTGTCCAATTTGTAAAAGAGTACATGACCTAGAAGATTGTTGGTATAACACTTAGAAGAAAGGTTCATCAAGAAAATTTGGACTTCCACAACAATAATCTTATAAGGGACATTATAACCACAATCAAGGGCAGAAAAAGGGTAACTAGAAAAGAAGACCCCATCAACACTTGGTAATATTGTTGAGCAACAAGAACATTCAGACAATGAAGTATACTTATATATTTCTCGATCAAGTGAACCATCCATGTCATCTAGTGATGTCCAGTATGTTGATTCAGGAGCCACTCAACACATGACCGACCATATAGACTAGTATATCTCAATGAGGGACATGCATTTGAAAAACCATGTTTTGTTGGGTGATGATTCTTCATATATAGTTCAGGGGATTGGGAACATTTCTCTACCCCTTGGTTCACAAAAATGTAGACTATCAGATGTCTTATATGTCCCTGGGTTGACAAAGAATCTAATTTCAGTCAATTAACTCCTTGATCACAACCTAAAAATTGACATTGATAGTCATTCTGGCAAGAAAACGTGTTTGATTCAAGATAAATCAAGAGGCTAGAAAATAGTTGCAAAATCCTCTAATGTGGGACACATGTTCTAGCTTGATTTTTTTCACAGAGACGATCAGGAACTTGTGGCTAAGAAATATCCTCAGCACAGTTGTGGCATCGGAGACTTATTCATGTTAGTTTCAAATATCTCAAGAAACTTTGCTGGCATAATATGGTACATGGGCTACCATCTCTTCAAAAGGATATAAAGAAGTGTCCTCACTACCTAGTAGGAAAAAAACACAAAGCTTCATTCCAGAAGAGTACATTTCAAGCTCATGGAAAACATGACCTGGTTCATACCAATCTTCATGGTCCAATGCAACTAAGTCATTCTGGGTTCCAGTATTTCATGCTTTGTGTTTACGTATTCAAGAAAAATGTGAATTTTATGTCTGTTGATGGTGAATTGCAGCTACCCCTAAGACTCTGCAACTTGATGGGTTCAGACTCTCAGTGCGATTGCATAACATGGAGCTTTTCCCAAGTGTGGGGACCTTACGAAATCAGAAAAGCTCTCCGGATGAAGGCCGGTTCCTATTCCTCTGTTCAGATGCACACATAGAAATGTAGAGGATTTACTCAAAAACCTAATCTAACTTTGCCAAGGAGACAGGGTAAGAAGATGCATAAAATAAAACCTAAACTAACAGAGGTGATGCACCGAGGAATGAAGAACAACTGTTCTGCCAATAAACACAAGCCATTAAAATGCAATGCAAGATCATGCACAGATAACCAAATTTGTAGTGAAAGATCAGGAGGATGCAAATGAACACAGAGAGGGTTGAGAATCATCCACAGACATGCATTATTTGCTCCAAATATTGACACAATACACTACAAAGTGCCAAGAGGCAAAATTGCATTACAGTTTTAAAATGGGAGGTTTGATCTCCACAAATTCACCTGCCAAAGAGAAGAAGGGAGGGGAAAAACAAGAATGTCCAACCTTTAGAAAGAAGCCCCTCCTTACAATTTATAGGAAGAATGAGAGAGGGAAGAGAGAGAAATTCCAAATCTACCCCAACCACCCCAAGTTTATATTTAATTCATCTCATTATGGTGGTAGGTGAGAACCCTAGCGACCCCCAAAAGTGGAGAACTGTATTTTTTATTTTTAAGAATTTTTTCTCACCTAATTAAATATATCCATTCGTAGTTGGATAGAGGACCTCGTAAGCTTTCCAGAAAGTCCCAACCTTGCATGAATCCGAGCTCCTAGTCAAAAGTTATGGCCATCTGAATATCTGCGCCAGGGTCTGCTTCCTGCCAGCACTTAGAATGTTGCGTCTTCTGAAGGTGCGCCATAGGCGCATGCATTCCTATGTCGACATCTTCTTCCGTGTGCCAAAGGCGCATCTACATTTGTGTTGACATCCTTTTCCGTGCGCCAAAGGCGCATCTACATTTGTGTCGACATCCTTTTCCGTGTGCCAAAGGTGCATCTACATTTGTGTCGACATCCTTTTCCATGCGCCAAAGGCGCATCTACATTTGTGTCGACATCCTTTTCCGTGCGCCAAAGGCGCATCTGAGTTTGTGTCGACATACTTTTTCGTGCGCCAAAGGCGCATCTACATTTGTGTTGACATCCTTTTCCGTGCGCCAAAGGCGCATCTACATTTGTGTCGACATCCTTTTCCGTGCGCCAAAGGCGCATCTACATTTGTGTCGACATCATTTTCCGTGCACCAAAGGCACATCTACATTTGTGTCGACATCCTTTTCCGTGTGCCAAAGGCACATCTACATTTTTGTCGACATCCATTTTCATGCGCCATTTCTGTGCGCCAAGGGCGCAACTTTTTCTATGTTTGACACTCATTTTCACGCGCCCTTTACCTACCATATTCTTCTGCTTCTATATCCTCCCAAGGGGGGATATATATACAACTATGTCTTCGTAAGAAAAGTAAACCTTTTGAAACTTTTAAGAAATTCAAAGTAGCTGTTGAGAACAAAACTGGTAATCACATCAGAACTCTCTGCTCAGATCAAGGGGGGAGTTCACCAGTGATGAGTTCAAATACTACCTACAAGCTCATGGGATCCATCAACAAATTCATCCTCCACACATACTGGAGAAGAATGGTGATGTTGAGAGAATAAATCATACTATAATGGAAATGGTGCGATGTATGATCGATGATTCTAGACTTGCAAAGTCATTCTGGGAAGAAGAAGCAAAGACATTAGTATATTAGTTGAACAGAGTGCCCATAGTTTCTCTTGATGGAGTAACACCATAAAAGGTATGGTCAAAAAGGAAACCATCTATTGCACACCTCAGAGTATTCAGGTGTAAAGCAAGCATGCACATACCCAAGCAGAATAGAAATAAATTGCACACAAAGTCACAAAAAATCATTTTCATTGGGTACAGTGAAGAGACTCTTGGGTATATATTGATGGATACAAAGACCAGAAAAGTCTACACCAGTAGAGATGTTGAGATTTTCGAGAAGAAGGAAGTAGAGAATCCTCCTCTAGACTCACCAGATGTAGATTTTTTAGCAGTTGTAAAGATTAAAGCTGATTTTCCCACAGATGATGAAAGTGACGATGGGGATGATGGTGTTAATCAGATAGAACTACGACCCATGGGAATAGTTCAACATATGCCCAAGTGGTATAATAGTACGTTAAAAGATGCAAGAATGAATGCTCCACCGGATACATCCACCCCTGGACCACGGACTCACAGTAAAGTAAGAGAAGAAGTTAAATTTTCTTTGATGAGTAGAGTTATTAAGTCTGATGAGCCCTCTATAGTTTAGGAAGCCCTATAGTCAAAGGCTTGGAAAGATGGCATGGACTCTGAATATCAATCAGTGATGAAAAAAAACACTTGGCAACTTATCAATCTTCCACTAGGGAAGAAACCCATTAGATGTAGATGGATATTCAAAATAAAGTACAAAGCAGATGGGACAGTGGACAAGTACAAAGCAAGACTTGTAGTAAAGGGGTATGCTAAAAAAGAAGGCATTGATTATGAGGAGGCATTTTCTCCCACATCTAAGATCAAAACGATCAAGATGATCTTTGCTTTAGCTGGACAGTTTGGATGGAAAGTCCATCAGATGGACGTAAAAAGTGCCTTCCTGAATGAAGATTTACAAAAATAAGTCTATATGACTCAACCTGAGGGATATGTTGTACATGGTCAAGAAGCAAAGGTATGTAGACTCAGGAAATCTTTTTATGGCCTCAAACAGGCACCCCAGGCATGGTATATCAAGATTGATAAGCATCTCGTACAACATTTATTTGTTAGAAATCCATACGATCCCAATATTTACCTCAAAAAGAAATGGGGGAGATTGTCATTGTCATTGTCTATGTCCATGATCTAGTCATCACTGGCAGTTCAGTGAGGATGATCAATGCAATGAAGAAAGATCTTAATCGATCGTTCGACATGACCAATCTTGGGCTGATGCATTATTGTCTTGGATTGGAAGTATATAAGAAAGAGAATCACATTTTTGTTTATTAGATGAAATATACCAAGACAATGCTCAAGAAATTTAGGATGATGGATTACACACCAATTTCCACACCTATGAAGAATAGATTGTAGTTATCTCATTCAGATCCATCTCTTGAGGTAAGTGTCACTCTCTATCGACATTTGATTGGGAGTCTCATTTACCTGACCTACACTAGACAAGATATCAACTTTGCAATGAGCTATCTATCTAGGTTCATGCAGGAACCCAAAGTTTGTCATTGGAAAGTAGTAAGGTGCATGTTGATATCTCAAAGGATCAGTTGATCTTGGTCTAGAATTCAAGAAGAATGATAACATCTTCTTGACTGGATATTCGGATTCAGATCATGTAGGAAATATTGATGATAGAAAATCCACTTCATGAATTGTATTTTTATGGGATTTCAACCAATATCATGGGGAAGTAAGAAACAACACTTTGTTTCTCGTTCTTCCATAGAAGTCTAAAGGAGAACCTTCTATGAAGCGATTTTGCTACGTCGCATACTAGAAGGACTTGGAATACCACAGGACAAACCAACCACCATGTATGTTGAAAATGAAGGTGTTCTCAAACTTGTTCATAATCCAGTGTTTCATGAAAGAACAAAGAAAATTGAGGTATAGGTTCATTTCATACGTGAGCATGTGTAGAAGCATAACATCTAACTTTAATTTTGTTCAACAGCTTAAGAACGGGTAGATATCTTCACAAAGTCACTTACACGTGACAAGTTTGTGTTGTTTAGAGAGTTCCTGTCCTCATCTCTTGAGAAAATGCACAATTATGGGGGGGAATGTTAGGTTAATTATTATTTAGCTATATATTAATTATGAATTTCATATTAATTAATGTATTTATTTTTTATATGGTTATATTTAATTATAAACCATATTATTGTTTTATTCAAACATTATGGGTGCTGTTATATTGCTTTTACCAATATTATTGTTGTGCTTCCCCAGATGTAATATAGGAAGCTTATGTAATATGGAATATGGTTGCACCTGTGTAACTTAGTTTCTGGTTTGTATTTAGTTGTACAATACCTATAAGTATTGCAGCTCATTCATATGTATTTTGGTTGATTGAGTTTAATATGATTTATCAGGCTTCCGCCCCTATTTCTCAATCTACAACCAGTCGGTAATAATTATTTGTATTTCCGGCCAAGAATAGTGTGTTGTCTTATTGGTCGGTAGCAGTATTTTCTGCTACCATCCTGCAGCGTTCCTTACCGTTTGAATTCTCGGTTGTGTTGTTGTGATGTTGGATAAAGTTATGTTTCCATCAATATTTGAAACTCGTATATTTTTGTCGCATGTACAGACTTCCAAGTTTAAAATCACCATTTTTATCACTATGACCCCTATTACAAATGAGAAAAGAACTCAAGGAAATAAAAAACTCAGTATGGACATTTCAAAATATTTCAGTCAGCTAATAGTAACCCCAGTGGAAAGTGGTAATTTTTACTCTTACTATCATCTATGATAATGTTACTTTATTTTTTGATTTACTTAGGGAAGCTGTAAGAAAACCAATTTCTCTCAAATGCAAAAAAACCCTAGTAGTGAGCTTACCCCAAACTAAATTACCAATCACCAGAGTAATTCAATTTAGGTTGATAGTACTGATAATCTCATTTCCCATCCAACTTAAACTTCTGATAAACATGCTAGAAACTCACATCAGAAATGTAAGAGTGGGAAGTGGACTATAGGAAGGACTTATAAATTTGAGTGGTTAACCAAATATCCATTCATTGAACCTAAAAATAGTACTGATACTCCTACAGAATGTAGATGTACTATCTGTAGTTGGAAACTAGGCAGAGACCAAAAAATGCAATTGAAGTTGGACGCAATAGAGAAGCATTGTGGGAAGGTATATGAGTATAAAAAGAAGGATGATGGAAAAGTTATAAAAATAACTAGATGGAAAGATGAGGAAGATTGTTTACATATGAGATATGTTACAGAATATGAAAATCATCATAAACATATTTAGGACCTAGTTGAGAAAGGTTGAACAATAAAGGCTAAATTTGAAAAAACTACTGATGTAAGTCTTGAGGTAAGAATCATTCAATTCAAAAAAATATTTCACATTTTAAAGAATGGAAAACCAATATCAGATCCCATTGATTATAAGATATTATTTTGATATAATGGGTTTCCAAATATTCCATCAACACACTGGTCAGATACTAGTGCATGGGAGATGGAAAAGTGTATGGGAGAAATTAAAATCACTGATTTGAGAGAGAAGGTAAAAATGAAAATTTAATATAATTTTCGATTGATGAGGTCACATCTGTAGACAATACATCTTGGGTGTGCATGCATGTCTACACTTTCGGTTTCAGTAACCATTTCAGGGAGAAACATCTACTTGCTATGTACAAAATGATGGAGAACTACAGTGCTGAGAACATATGAAAACTTGTTAAAAATTTGAAAGAAATAACTAGTATAGATAATCAATCAATCTCTGCAAAGATGATTTGTACAAGAGATGATGGCACATCTGTCATGCAAGGTCATAAAACTAGACTTTGTATTCATCTGCAAACAATTGTATGCCCTTACATGATACCTATTCATTATATGGCTCGCCGAATGAATTTGGCTTACAAGATTGTAAGTAATTTTTAAAATGTTACTAAGTTGGAGGAGCTAATATGGGTCTTGCATTCATATATGTCTAGCAGTCCTAAAAAATATTTTTTGTTGGAATAATGAATGGTAAAAAATTGCTAAAATATTTCAACAATATATGGATATCATTGTATGAACCAGCTTGCAGGATTTTTGAGGAATACAAGTCCTTAGTAGGGTACATGTTCAAGTATCGAAGAGGAGTGAACAAGGCTAAATATCTAGTATATCACTTGATAGATTTAGAAACATTGTTAACTTTATGTGGTATTTTGCCTATGCCGAAGGAAATAAAAAACTTGGTGAAACATGCTCAAGAAAGATCCATATATATTGTTGATTTTATAAAGTTAAAGAGACAAGTATGTATGATTTTAAATACCTTATATATCACCCAAGACTAGATTCACAAGACAAATTTTAGCAGCTTCAAGGTTTTGAAAAATACAAAATATCCCAATAGCTATTTAAAGTTCAATATCAATGATCATCTTTGTATTTATATTGATGGGAAAAATATTTCAATGCACACTTTATATAGAGATCCTTATTTAAAAGGTTCTGAACTTGAGGAAGTACCAGTCACAAGATGTCTTTTTGATGCTACAGTTTTTGATACACGTAAAAAATTTACAAAGATATCTAAAACATTATCTTTTGAGATCAGAGAGCATTTTAAAAATAGTAATTTATTTGAGGCCACTAGAATTATAGATCTCATTGTCTAGAATCCGATGATTGATGAAGAAAAAAGAGCTACAAACTTTGGGAAATCCATCAATGCACATATGGAGAAGTTTTACAAATATTTAGATGTTGATGGAGGGAAATTAAATGATTTAATGGATAGAAAATTACTCATTTCATAGTCACAACATTTTACATATGCAATATCTGATCAATATGAGTGTATTACTGACCCAAAATAAATGGGAGCTATCACGATATTGTGGAAAAAAATGTATCAGAGTAGCATTCTAAGAGAAAATATAAGTGAATAATTCAAACTATAAGAAATCATGCAGATGACGATTCTTGAGTTTATTGAAGATGAAATGGTATTTAGTGCATGCTTTCATTTGTGAAATAAAAACTAACAACAGATTGGAAAAGAATTTGGAAACTTGTTTAAGAATCTATGTTTCAAGATATGGGGTGGACACATTTCCATATGAAAGAGTACTAGCTACATGGACATCTCTTGTAGAGCGCAAAGCTATAAATAAAATAACAAACAATGAAGTCTTTAATAATGGTGAAATTGACTTGGAATCTGCTAGACAAGAAACGTCAACAATTACAAGAATTGATGAAGGACCATTCATGATAGGGTTGTTTCAGCTACCAGACAATTAATTTCATTCATTTTCAAAAATACATATTGTTACTCGATATTTTTTTCAATTACGTATATTGTGCATATAATGTTTGGAAATTTTTTAATCCCTTCTATGTTTTTTAATAATGTTTGCAAATAATAAATGGTAGGTAGTTCATGTTTGTGCAATATGTAAATGTGACGATGTAATAAAATTAAAGTTCGTTACTAATAATGTATGTTCATTCATTGATTTCTCACTTTCAATTCCATAGGCACAATTTTTGGCAAATATATTATAAATTATAATCCATATATGATATATAACATCATGATTATTAGGATCAATAAAAAACATAGTAGTCTACGACTACATCCCATGATCCATTATTATTGGAGATAATATTTACATGATGAATCAAGATTAAAGAATCAGCTATCAAGATTGAAAACAACATGCACATTCAACTTTCAAGACACAATATTTAATTATTGATTTCATATATTTTAAAAACTAAATTAAAAAATGTAAATCCAGATTCTAAAATCAATGTCTATTATTCATCAACTAGAGAAGCTTGAAAAAATGAACAAAGTTTTCATTCGACAACACCCATGAGAGAAATAAAAAGATAAACAAATAACAATTAATGTTTTCAAATTCCAATTGTAAAATATTGAATTCATCAATAGTAACATAGTTTAAAGTTTTAACTAAAGTTAATTGGACCCTTATCCTTGACCATCACTAGATTCAAAAATAGCTGCAACATTTGAACTATCTTAGATTACACCTGACTCTACTTATTACTTTGCAGTCGTATAATTAATGTTTTCTAAATTTTCTATCTTCCATAGTTACATGTCTTCCTGAAAGGATAAAAGGATCCTCATAACTTTTTTTCTTCATAAGAATTTTTGGATCCATATTATGCTCCTTGATAATCATCCACAAAGTATTTTTATACTTGTTTAATAGAACAATTTTTTCTTTAAAACCAATAGCCCCACAGACGCTCTCTTTCACTTTTCTAAGGTTCTCATCCAACACCTGCACATTTGTCTTCAAATTTTGGTATTTTGGATGAAATTAAAAGTCACATAATTAATATTTAGAATGAGATAAAGAATAAATATATATTTATCCAACAATCTACAAAAAAATTAGAACTTACCATGGCCAAATATTTATCTGCAATAGTAATAGCGACAAGGTTCTTGTCATGATTCCACTTGTTGTAGTATGACTATGCCTTGAAATTCAAATTAGCCAATATGCTCAACATTATTTTCAAAACTTCATCCCTATTGTAAAAATTATCGGTGACTACATTTCCTTTTTTTTCTTGAGCAAGAATACCATTAATCACCACCGGTTGATTTTTAACCAATGATTTTTTTCTCTGTTTTCAAAGTTATGATATCCATCATTAATTTATTTTATCAAAGCTTTCACTCTAATCTCCCAAATCTTCAACTCCTTAATGTTAGGAATAATATTTTCCATGACAAGGGTTGTAGCATTTTCTAACACATGGATGTCAAGTGAAAATATGGTCTTTACATCATCATCCATTTTTTCCTGCAGTTTCTTAGTTGGGGAAGGAGGATCAGAAGAGGATACTGACTGATGGCATTTTATTATGAATATATTGTGTCAGATACTTGGCATGCCACCCTGAATATCGCATGTAAAAAAATATGTGAAACCAAAGATACTCCTCATCCATATCTATATTGTTTAAAAAATAATTGCCTCTGGAATTTAGCATGCCATCAACTGAAAAACTGGGGAACTCAGATGTTGTGAAATTATGAGTTTCCTTACTCGTACTCAGATGAAAGAGGCAGAAGGGGAGGTCAGAATGGACTAATGCACTCCTTGTGTGCTGAGATGGATTGGAAGTAGAGATGGTGGTTGTGGGTGTGGCTGTGGGTTGAATTTTAGATTGTAAAACATCTGCAAGCATCAATACTTTAACAATATGAGATTCAGTAATCAATGTGTTAAAAATTTTAAATTAAAATACAAACAAGTGAACAATATGAATTTCTTACACTATAAATGTTATCTGTAATCAGCAGACTATTGCTGTGGCATTATGGGAAAGGATGGTGGCGGCACTATTACAGAAAATCTTGAATTTAATGATTTTTTTAAAAAAGAATGATAAATTCGTAAAATAAATTCAAAATGATAATATAAATAAGTTTTAAGTCACTATTTTTGCGTTGCTTTGTACCAAAACTTGAAGGGCCTGGGTAGGTTACTGCAGCAGATTGATTCTCTTCATGCTCAGGTATGTATGCGGCATCTTTAATAGTATGAGAAGAATCTCTCCAAGGCAATGCATATATGCCAAAAAAGGATGCACATTAGGATAATGAAATTAGAAATATGACATTGCAAAGAATCATAGATTCCAATTATCATTAGTCTATAAAATAATTAAATAAAATTAAAATGATTGTGTAGTATGTAAAACTTAAAACCTGGATTTTCCTTCTACATAGAAGCATAACACATTCTATTCTTGCTTTGGGACCGATCCGAGCGTGAAAAATTCAAAGAACCATGCATCCATTTGTCTAGTCTTGACTCTGGAGCCCAAGAGTCATTGAACACAGTGACATCAATTGTATTGTTGTCACTAGACCCCTCAAGCCCAACAGGGTTATGCGAGAAAAATTTCGCATGATGGCAGTAGCCCAAAAAACAGCTCCAGTGTTTTTCTTTATTTGACCTATTCATTGCTTCAAAACATAATTACAAATTACATCTCTACAAGAATTAATTTAGCAATGCTTTTTTTTACGGAATCAAGATTAAATGCTTTTATAAAAAATACTAACCAACTGTTGGTCCATAGGAATTCCATGTTTTTCCATCTTCTCGTGAAGAATAGTTGGAATAGTTGTGGATTTGAGTCCATAAAAACTATTATAATACAAAGAAATAACATGACAAGAAGAAGAAATAACAACAGTAGGATTCAATTTGGATTTTTCAATTTCAGAAAAAAATCTTTGACACAAGATATGTGCACCAATCGTATTTAATGTTGGAAATGGTTTGAATAAGGTACATTGCTCACTAAGGAATGTTAGTGTATCTTCCCTATAACATGATATGCAATAGGAAAAATTCCACAATGGCTAGGAGAAATGGGTCTTTGATAGATTGTTATTGGTCCATTACCACAAACATTGTTACTATTCGTTAACACTGACATTGTTACCCGTCATTAACAATGACATTGTTACTAGCTGTTGACACTAACATTGTTACCAAGATGAAAACATTGACAAGTGTTACTCGACGGTAACACTGACAAGTGTTATCGGCTAGTAACACTAAAAATGGTGTTGACATGTAACACTGACAAGCCTTATTGGCTAGTAATGCTATCAAATATGTTGTCATTTGGTAATAGATCATACTTACTGGCCGACAATAGTTTTAATTTTTTACTATTGTCATTCAGTAATAAAAAACTGCCCCACCATTTTTTGAAAAATGCCTTCCTTTTGCCATCATCACGAAACCCATTTTCATGCTTTCGCCTACAATGCAAATGGATTTTTCATCGGATTCTCCACCCATTCTATAATATGTTTTTTTAGGGGGGGTCTTAAAATGAACCCTGATGACCAAACTCACTTCAAACTTGAATACTAACATTTTAACCTTTAAGGCCAAATCGGTAGGGTCATTTTGAGCACTTGTATATTCCATTTTCTCCATTGTACCTATCTGAAATGTTTCATCTCCACATAGATAATTTCCCAAGGATTCTATAAAGCTTTATTTTTCATCCTAGAACCTCCATCTCGGCCCTAAAACTACAAAAAATACAAAACTAGGGTTTCTCTCTTTCATCCCAAAATAGCTGGAACATGAAACCTATGAAAAAATTAGCTATTATTAATTATCTACAATTCCAAATCAATACATTAGTATTTACAAGAAATTTGGATACCATACCAAGCAAATATTCCATGTCGCTCTACTGCTACAGTTTTAGGAGGATTTTGAACCAACTTATCTTCTTAACAGCCATTCATAAAATTATGACACTAAAAATTTCTCATTATTTTTTAAAACTAGTCTTATATCAATGGAAAATAAAATTACGAAGCCTTAAGGTCCCATGCAGAGTGTGTGTTAGAAGGTGAGCATCTAAAGTTTCCAATTCGAGTGAGAATTTTTTTCTACAAAGACCAGTTTTAACGAAAACATCATAACTTGATCTTCCTTCAACATGTTGACCTAAACATGTTCCTGAAGCACCATGAATACTTATTCTATGCATGAAAACTATCATCCATGCTCAAATATTCCTAAAAATCTCTATCCAAAATGAATTATATGTGCTTAATTATCTTGTCTTCACAATATTTCTTCCCAAGGATCATGAAGCATCATTAAACCTTTGAGAACTGACCAAAAACTCATCATAAACATCATGTAGAGCATCATCATGATCTTACCATACTTGAACATGACTTCCTTTCTCAAAAAATCATGCCACCATACCATGCACCGTGCTCTAGGTCTAGGAATAGGCCTATAGTCACCTGACTCAACCATGACAACCCATGAATTTTCCATGATGACCACATGCAGACAATTAGACACCATTAACACACCTCTAAGACCATGATGAAACTATATAAACCTTTGGGAACCATATAATAACCATCCATGCTTGCACCATACCCAAGACCATCATTAGACACCTTAGTAACTTGACCAAACCATGACACTAGTAGTCAACCTTTGTGTTTGACCTTGATTTACACCTCATGGGGACTCATATGACCTCTACACAGAATTTTCCATCAGTGATTTTGACATTAATGACAACACTAAAACATAATGGTAAAGAAAATCAACTTACTAATTAAGGAAAATGCATTTGTTTCCCTGCGACTCATTCAAACCTTGCTCCCCAATTTGTGGCCTCTCCTTCAGCTATAAATATGATGCTCAATCCTTTTCAATTCATACTTGGAATATTTATTCATATGTAGAAAAAATATGCTCATGTTCCATTTTAATTTGCATACCAAAAGTTTGTACATGTGATCACTCGTTTTCTCATAGCATTCCTCTTCCATTTGGAGACAAGATTGGAGCATCCACAATAAAACTATCCCAAGAGATCCAAAAATTGTAGCAACACTTTAGCTATCTCATTAAATGTTACAATAAGACTCAAAGGAGGGTTTACATTTATTTACTTTCTTATTTTTTCATTAATATCAATTTTCCTTTGATTACAAAAGCTTTGAAACAGAAAAATGATTAATAGGACACCCAATCCTCAAGTTTGAACTTATTATTTTCTCATATAGGATAACATATTCATCCTTATTACCACAAAGGGTATTTGTAATGTCTTTAAATATTTTTTCCTTCTTATTCCGTTCAAAAAACACCTTTGTTTCAACGTTTGACCCTACATTTTTGAGTTATAACTCATACATAAAATTGATGAGATCAAACTCATCCTCCTCTACCTCATGGATATCCATTTGAGTTAATGTGGTTCATAAATATGTTATAGATCATTCTGAACTACATTATTTAAGGATGATTAAATTTTCAAAACATGCAAGACAATGAGGGTTACTAAATTAAGTTAAAAGATATTTCTCACCTCCCCCTTCTTCCTCCGAGGATTTTTTTGAACACCATTAGTGTTGAAGAAAACTTTATTCTCCTTCTTATGATAAGTCGGATTACCTTTCAATTCTATCTACTTTTTTATTCATAATGAACACCTCATGATGATGTAAAGGTGTTCTCTCATCATCTGAATTAGATTCAGGACACTATGAAATTTTTATCTCATTCTTTCCTTTGATGAAGTTTTCTCCCAAAGATCATGAAGCACTTATATAGGGTTGTCCTTTAAAACATAAGAGTGCACATAATTCATAATTCTTTTTTCCATAAAAAAATCATCAGACTAAATTGATTTATTTTCCTCTTCACACACAACAGAGTCATCAACCTCAGCGAGAATGTTATTAGTATTCATAAATACACATGGATACATTCATGAATTATTTTCAATAAATTATATTTTTCTTATATCATAACTGACTGTAATAAATCCTACATCATAGGAATCATGTTCAACATATATTTGGAGTTCAAAAGGGTCACAATCATGGTAAACATGGGGCTCCAAAGAAAATGAGGACATGATAGAAAAGTTAGGAAACAAATCATGGTCATGGGGTTATATATAACCCCATATCATTAAAATTAAACCCCATATCTATATATTCCTTCCTCAAAGCCTTAAAGTCCTCACAAACCTTTAAAAATACTAAATCTAGACCCTCTTCACAAGGATTCTATGCAAATTCATTTTCATAAACATATAAGCCCTCGGCATGAGAGATAGTTTCCAATTTTAAATCCAATGACAAATTATTAGTGGGAATTGGTTTCTTTAATAATAGTTCAGTTCATCACTTAATGCCTCACTATAAACAATAAGAGCATAATATTCACTAAGTGTAATGTGTTTAGGAATTCTATTCCATGCCTACCCAAATCTTAGATTAAAATCCTGAATGATTTCACCCTTCTTCCTCACCATATTATAAAAATAATTTGTAAGAGAAGCACAATAAAATTTATCAACATACTGCTCAATAAAAATATGTTTGAATTCATCCCAAGAATCAGTAATTTTATAGGAATCTCATAATACCATTCTCGGACATCATCATTAAGACTTAGAATGAATAATCTAATACCTTTATTCTCAACCTCATAATAATAAATCAAATTGATAAATGTTTCTAAATATCTTTCCTCTTTTTTTCTATAGTTACCATCACACTAAAGGTATCACATCTCTAAGCACTTTATGGAAAGGAACATGAAAATCAAAGAAATAATCCATATCAATAGGTTTGAATATATGATCTATAAATGAATTCATATTTTCAACATGAGGAGATATTCTACCACTAGTACAAGTATGATTCAAAAATTCCATAAAATTATTTATATTTTTTTAATCACAAGGGTGACCTGAACCTCTGGTGAATTCCTATTTTCAACATGAGTAGATATTCTACCACTAGTATAAGTATGATCCACAAATTACATAAAATTATTTAGATTTTTTTAATCACAAGAGTGACCTAAAACTCTATAAAGATAAATGATGGTATCCATTTATTTATTACCGCAAATATTACAGTTAAAACAATCACCCACTGTTGGCATAACTCTAAGAACCATTGATATGGTCTAAGAAATATCTCAAGATACATTCCCAGTAGAGGATTCACTAGGAAAAATGAGAGCACTAGTTTTGAATCCTTTTTAAAAAATTCATAACACAAACCACCAGCATCAAAGTGTTTGAAAATAGATAGAAATACTAAAGCACACTCGTCAATAAAATAGGAAGGAGTTTCCACTTCACAAGGAAGAATAAGATGAAAAATATTTGTAAAAATATGGAATGCTAAAAATGAAGCCAAGGCACACCAATTAAAATAAAAAATGGCACGTTCCTGGGAATGATGCCATATTTTTGGCTCTTAAATCTATTCCAACCATGGATTTGATGAAGAGAATTTTAATGATGAGTTAGTTATATTAAAGGAAGTTATCTTTAACAATATGGGAATGGATTCATGGCCAAAAAATGTGAGAAGGAAATTTAGTTATCTATTTCTTCTGGTTTTGTAAGGCCAAGGGGAGACACCCTAGCAATTCTTATAAGAATATGAGTATAAGATTACACTATATCTACTTATGAATGCAACCTCCTTAAATAAACACCAAATTAAGTGTCACTTGTGACATATCCACACATTTATAGTGAAACAAATAGACTTTAATTTATCTATTACAGAGGTATGAGGATATCCATAACTTACATGTTTTATTAAAAATATTTAAAGCACCTCAAAAAAGAGTGAAGCCAAATTTAACAAAGAGACTTCTAAATAATATAGTCAATATGAAAAAGAAGTCACAAAGGGGTAGGACAAAAAATAAGAAAGGGGGTTTGATCATTTTGACTTCTAATGTGCCTTGTCCATTGGGACAATGATATAATAATATGGAGTTAAAAATAAAACAAGAATCATTTCAGTTTACACAACTACTTTAATTCCCAACAATTTAAATAATTAAGAATCCACATTCACTGATAGTTTCCCAATTATTAGACCTTTGTAACTTCGAGTCCAAAATATAGCATTAGATAAGATTGTTGAGAGAAAATTAAACTATAATTTCACAATGATATTATAATTAAGTTCTTTGGTAATTACACATTTGAACTCTACACCTAATTACCACATGACAATTCTAATAATCTAAGTGAGTATACTCCTGAACCAAAGGATATCTTCCATCTAAATCAGTTATCTCATTTATGCCTCAAAAAAACATACATGGTTACTCTCTCATACCTTCATTACAATATCTTTGAGAAAATTACTACTAATCTTATCTCTACCACCTATAGCAAAGCCAAAAATTACCACCTCATACTAGACCACCAAAAGGGATTAGAGACCCAAAAAAATAATGGAAAGCTAACAAATGATAAAATTAAGTGTAGGATTCATATATTTATACAATTAAGAGAACATTCTGTAATGGAATCGGGGGGAAGTTTAGATCTTGAGAACCAATGAAAAGAGAGGAGAAAACATGCACATATTGATTAGCCCAATCCAATATTGATCAAATGACATATGGAACCAATTGGCATTCAATTGAATATCTTAAGTCCACATTCACATTTTTTTGAGTAGCACAACACTCTCAAGAAGCACAAGGGAGGTCCCATACATGATCAATTTGGAGAAGTGCATTTAAAAATGGTGGTAAAGGAAATAAAATGCCATGAAAAATTCTTCCACAAAATATTTTACAAATATATCACCAATTCACCCCAAATCCGTTCCCAATGTGTATCCATCACTCATAAAATTTCCGATGATACTAGTTTTATGTGATTTTTTGTAGTCAAAAGTTATGGCCATTTGAGACTTCTCAGGTTATTGAATACATATGATAGCTATGATGTCATCAAATTTAAACTTAAATCTAATACACCATGTTTCCTATTCTCATCAGTGACCCTATTAAATGATTTCTACCCAATTTGAAATAATGTGTCCACATCCTATTGGTTTTGGGATTTATATTGAATTGTGGAGCTTAATTGCTTCACATTAGCATGCTTTACAAACTTGCTGAAAAAAATAGTACCCAGTGTCAGTCGGCTGATCAGTGTCGATCACCTGGGGACTGGTATCAGTAGAGGCAAGGAGGAACTAACATCGGTTCGGGTAACTGACATCTGTTACCTGTGTGTGATTGTTTTATTTAACTCACAGGAATTAGATCTAACCGTTGATATAAAGTTAATCTAATGGTTGTAATAGTATAGATAAGTTACCCTAAGTTTGTATAAGGTTATATAAGCTTGGAAATTAGGTTTAGAAGTAGAATAAGGAAGAATTGTAAGAAGGAATTCTTTGAGAGAGCTTAGAGAAGCTTGTGAGAGGAAAAGTAATGTACATCCTGTAAGGTGTGGAAGATTGTAGATATTCAATTGTATATCCTCTTAAATAATATATTAGTCATTTCTTGGTGTATGTAGCCCATACTGGGTGAACCACATTATATATGGTGTTGTCTTTCTCTTGTCTATTTTATCTTCTGGTTAAATTTTGTGTTTATTGCTTGTATGTTTTAATTGATTATAGATCTTTACAACACTGATTTAACCCCAAAAAATGGTATCAGAGATTTGCTTGAGGGTTTTGTATGTTGATATGATTTACTCACAGAGGGTTGTCTGATTGAGTGGGAGATACAACAATGGAAGAAGATGGAAATTTTTTTTTTGAGAAATTTGACAACTGTAATTATCATCTATGAAAGATCCAAGTGAAATATTATCTGTATCAGAAAGATCTATACTTACCATTGGATGAGAATACAAGACCTTCAAATATGACTGATGAAGAATGGAAAATTCTTGATAAAAAGGCTCTGGGATCTATAAGATTGAGCCTGGAAGCATCTGTAGCTTCTGATATAACAGAAGCAACAACCATGGTAGACTTGATGAAAGCTTTAGCTAATTTACATGAAAAACCAAGTGCATCGAATAAGGTTTATTTGATGAAGAAATTATTTAATTTTAAAATGCAATAAGGTGGATCTGTGTCTAATCATTTAAATGATTTCCGTTCTATTATTAATTAATTAAAATTGGTTAATATTTCATTTGATGATGAAGTAAAATCACTCTTATTCTTATCCTCTTTGCTAGATAGTTGGGATACTTTAGTAATGGTAATTAGTAATACAATGTCTAATTATAATATTTTAAAGTTTGATGATGTGGTTAGTATAATCCTCAATGAAGAGATACACCAGAAAAGTATAGGAGAATCGTCATCTGGAAATGATTTGAATGTGGAAATCAGGGGAAGATCAAAGGAGAGATCCAAGAGCAAGAAGAATGGGAAATCAAAGTCAAAGAGTGGTAGATTGAAATGCCCATTTAAAACACCCCACTTGAGACCTAAGAAACAACCTAGGATTAGATTCAAGGAAAATAAGGGGATATAATTTTTTTTTTATTAGAAGTGCAAACATTACAACTGAGGTTGCAATGCAACAATTGCCACAACATGTTCCTTAGAAATAAATCTAAAATTACAAGAACAAGCCTTAAATTCCCATTAACAATTATCAAGTTCAAATGGTTCAAGGTTTAGGGTTAGGGGTTTCAGTTAGGTTTAGGGAGAAATTTATCCCCATACCAATTCTTTAACAAGCCTAGAGTTTCAACTTAATTTTTATAACAATTAACACATGCAAAAAATTTCTTAAATCATTCCCATTGGATAGGAAATTTTCTCACCTTTTCGGTGATATAAAGAAGTCCTCCTAATTCCTTTAGGAACTCGAGCTATGGACAAACTGAGTTTAGAGGTAAAAGTTTCCCCAAGGGGACACGTGTCAAGAGGAGAGGAAAACCCCTTTGGCGGGTTGTCTAACTGGTCGCTGGGGTGGCTTTAGAAAATTTAATCCCCTCGCGCGATACAAATTCAAAACTTCTCCCGCACCTCCACAGGTCCCCTGGTGGACACGTGTAGATCTAACGATGAAAAAGGGGAAGAAGAGGAGGAAGGGTAGAGTGGCGGGGTTTATTTGTGAATTTTGCCAAAGGGATAGGGAAAGGATGAAGTTGGATGGGCGGGTCTGCGCACTCGCGATTGGAAAATTTCCCAAGATGAGGATGGGGACCAACCTAGGGGCCGTGGAGGATCAAAGGTATGAATTTTCCAAAAAAATATTTGAAAAAACAAAAGGTTGCACTGGTCTTCTCTACCCCGCTTTCACCCCCTAAGTAACCATGATGGTGCTCTGTGATTGGTTAAAAGCAGGCTCCGGCGGGGCGAAACGTAAAATTTTTTCAATTTTTTTTTAAAAGGCCTAAGGGGAAAATAAAATGCCGCACCTCCGTCGCTGCCCCCGTGAGGACACATGGCGCCCTTTGATTGGTTGCGGGCTGGCGAAGGAAAAGATAAAAAATTTCCCGAGCCAAAATTTTCAAAAAAAATCTAAGGATTTTCCATGATGGGAAATTTTTGGGTTGCATGGGCCCACCAGGGAAAATTTTCCCAAATTTTCCTGCCAAGGCACAAAAAATTCAAAGTGCCATAACTTGAGCTAGGAAAATCAGTTTTAGGAAAACAAGGACATTCTGGAAAGATCTTGATGCCCTCTTTGCACATGAAACATAAATTTTACTTTATTGATAAAGTTTAAAGGTTAAATTTTGCAAAAAATATCTGTAGGATTTTAACTAGCAAACTGGTAATTTCTAACTTTCACATTTGATTAAATTGGAATCTCCTCCTTCACTCAACATGCAAAACAGACATGGAGAATTTATGTAGGAAGGATTTAAAGTGGTTTAGGAAACTAAATCTTGTTCAATTTATTTCAAATTGTATTTTTCAACAAATTGATAGAAAAACGACTGAGGAAGGGATTTGATTCAATTTTGCAATGGTTAAATTATTTTCTTAAGTTTTCTTTGTCAATTTGAGTTCATTTATGAAACAACATACCAGATTTTAACTTCTCCAAGTTAATTAATGTGTGCAGGTCTGAACTGTAAATTTTTATCAAAATTAATTGCCAGATTTAAGTTTGAAACTAGAAATCCCATTTCTAGAAATTTGTTTATCAAATTCATCCTTCAAATATGGCAATTGATTCCTAAACTAGTCCAATACATTCAATTTTTTATAAACAAACCATTTCAAAGATAAATTGCAATTCTTATTTCTGCTTTAATATATTTCAAAAAAGAAACAATGCAATATAGTTCCCTCATATGTATTTCTTCTTCTTTCAATTTTCAAAATAGAGATTCTAATAAAAATTTAACATTTCAACTCAACCCAACAATGAAATGAGAAGTGAACTTGTAATTTTTTTTATTGACTTCAATTATACAACTTACATCTTTCAATGTTTGAAAGCAATAACAAAATTCTATTTCTTTCTTTTCGAAATAAATAATATAAATGTCTTTCACAATTCAAATATCCACTTTCATAATCAATCACCTACATCTTTTCTTTACAAAATACCTATTACAATTTCATCCACTTCAACTGGGAAAGTTTACAATGACTTTGTTTTCAAAAGGGACTGTCAAACTGTATATTTCCTTTGCTCCAGGACAAGCAACATGGACATTTTCACTTTCTCTAAGATGATCACAACAAGAGAGGGGGAAAGGACAATGCTCTCCACCCAACCAAGACATCCAATGACAGGAGAAGCATTCCTTCATAATTGGCCCTTGAGCCCCAACCAAAATACAATAAAATGTGTAATTCAACCATGGCAACAAATGGATTCCACAATGCACAACATTCTTTCAACACGTATATTTTAATATAAAACATAGAACAATACAAAAAAATAGTTTACACTTGCAATTTAAAACATTTCAACTCAGAACCCAGGCTTGATCATACAAGCTAAAGGAGCAAGGTTTATGGGGGAAGCTACTTATGCCTCCCAATTGGAATTTGAGCATCCACTAATAAAAGATTGCCAAATTAATCCATCACACACAAATCCTTACGCCCCCCACAAATCTCTCCTTATGCCCCCCACAGATTTCCTTATGCCCCTCACAAACTAAAAAATGCAAGCTATTTCTTTTCCATGGTGGATCCCAAACCCAAACTCCCTCCACAAAAATTTGATGCCAATGGCATTCCGTTATGCCCCCACAGATGGATTCCCCATAGCCTTCTCCTACACCAGTCCTATGGAAATCTACCGAACCAGCCAACAAATACAATAAAACATTTTCCATACACACAACACAACAATAAAATAATATCAATAAAAGAAGGAATAAAATCCTACCTCTCCATGGTAACTTTGGTTTCCAAACATCAAGCTTCAAGTGCCAAAACATAGTCCAAAACAGTAATGCCAAGTATGAAGTTATCTCCAAATTCCTCCACAATCCACATGAGCTCCAAACAGCAAAATGCACCCCCAAGGAAGAATGTAGAAAGGTTAAACAACCAAAACAAGCAAAGAGTTTGAATTATATGGAAGAGGGAAGAGAATAGGATGATGCAGATACATGTGGGATGCCACATCACACATCCTCAAATTCAAACACAAAAGACAAAATTACATACTCCAAGTCTCAATAAAGAGGTGGGTAAAAAATGACAAGTTACTTACACACTCCAAAAAAATCGCAACAGAAGAAACTAATATGCAGAAATTATTACAGATCTCAAATAAAATTGTAGAATAAAATAACACAACACAAAGAGACAAGTATTTAACGTGGTTCACCCAATTTGGGCTACGTCCACCAAGAATCACTTGCTCAGATTTTATTACAAGCCACTGCTCTCTCAATACAATACCCAGATCCGTTTGGAGCTATGCTCAACAAACTCTACAGAATTCACAGCCGAATTCAAAACACATCTGCAATACATTTGCTTGTACATCTATCATATGCATAAGACCATATAAATAGACAACTGCTTAAGCAGTTTGATACAAAACCGTGGGTATCAAAACCAAGGGCAAAAACCGTGGGTATCAAAACAATGGGCAAAAGACCGAAAAAACCATGGGCCCAAAAACAGCCCATAACGGTTACCCATTACCCATGGGTTAATAAACCACCCATGAAAATTTGCTTCGGGGGCTTATAACCCCCCTGACCCGCTCAGAGCGGGAGCCGTAAAAATACCCGAGTGTAACACATGGAAGGTGTACCATACTCTAACATGGAAATAGGCTCCACAAACATAACAATCTCCCACTTGGAAACTATGAGCAAGCTTCTCAACCCTTCACTGTCATCCGCGAAGGCCAACCAAAGCTGAACATAGCTTTAGTTTATCCCTTGTGACCACCTTGGTCATCATGTCTGCAGGATTCTGACTGGTATGAATCTTCTCCAACTTCAACTTATCTTCCTCCAAAGCTGTCCTGATGAAGTGATATCTCAACTGTATATGCTTCGTCCTGGAGTGGAAAGCAGAGTTCTTAGCTAGGTGTATAGCACTCTGACTATCACTATGCAGCTTACATTCCTCCTGCTTATGCCCCAACTCCTCAAGCAATTGTTGTAACCAAATCATCTCTTTGCTTGCCTCTGTGGCAGCAACATACTCAGCCTCCGTGGTTGACAAAGCCACCAGCTTCTGTAGTCGTGAAATCCAGCTCACTGCTGTCCCACCTACAGTGTAAATATAACCTGTCGTGCTCCTCCTGCTGTCTACATCTCCAGCCATGTCTGAATCTACATAACCATGTAAAGTGGTGTCTGATCCACTGTAGCACAAAACTGTCCCCATGGTCCCTCTCAAATACCGAAGGATCCACTTTACTGCTTGCCAATGCTCTTTACCTGGATCACTCATAAATCTACTCACAGCTCCCACTGCATGGGCAATATCAGGCCTAGTGCACACCATAGCATACATCAAACTGCCAACTGCTGATGAGTAAGGTACCTTGGACATCTGGTTTCTTTCCTGCTCTGTCTTGGGACACTGCTCCTTTGATAACTTGAAATGGCCTGCCAAAGGAGTCCCAACCGGTTTAGCATCCTGCATGTTAAACCTGTCCAATACCTTCTTAATGTACTCTTCCTGAGATAAAGTCAACTTCCGTTCCTTCCTATCCCGAGTTATCCTCATACCAAGGATTTGTCTGGCTGCCCCCAAATCCTTCATATCAAAGGATTCACTTAGCTGTTTCTTGAGTACTTTTATTTCCTGCATGTTTTTACCTGCAACCAACATGTCATCAACATACAAACACAGGATAATATAACTTCCATCCTCAAATTTCTTTGTATACACGCAATGGTCAGAATGACATCTAATATAACCTTGCTCCATCATGAAGCTATCAAACTTCTTATACCATTGACGTGGAGCTTGTTTCAAGCCATACAAGCTCTTCTTCAGTTTACACACCATCTCCTCTTTACCTTTGACCTCATAGCCCTCTGGTTGCTGCATATATAGTTCCTCCTCCAAATCACCATGGAGAAATGCAGTCTTTACATCTAACTGTTCTAAGTGCAAGTCTTCTGCTGCCACTATTCCAAGAACAGTTCTAATAGAAGTCATTTTTACTACAGGAGAAAAAATCTCATCAAAATCTATACCTTGTTTCTGTGCAAACCCCTTGACCACCAACCGGGCCTTATATCTTTTCTTTCCTCCTTCTTCATCTTTAACTCTGTACACCCACTTGTTCTGCAATGCTCTTTTTCCTTCCGGTAGCTTCACCAAATCCCAAGTCTGGTTCTCCATGAGAGACTTATGCTCCTCATCCATGGCTTGCTCCCACTTCTTACTGGCATCTACCTGCATTGCTTCATCAAAGCTCTCTGGCTCTCCACTATCAGTGAGTAATAAATAATAAAGAGAAGGAGAAAACCGTTCAGGTTCTTTTCTTACCCTAGAAGACCTCCTCACTGTAGGAGTTTGGGGTTCCTGTTGAGTAGGTTCCTGAACTGATTCATGGGTCACTTTCCCATCCGGAAGATCCTCTACCACTGCATATTCTTTCTTGGATTCTTCCCTGTTTTCCTGCAACTGTTGCTTATACATGACTTTCTCATTAAAGACCACATCCCTAGACCGAATGATTTTCTTGTCCTTAATACTCCAACATTTAAATCCAAAGTCATCACCACCATAACCAATGAAAGTACATTTTTCTGATTTAGCCTCTAGCTTGGTCCTATCATCCTTGTCTATATGAACAAACACCTCACATCCAAAGACTCTAAGAAATGAATAATCAACTTTCTTACCATACCATGCCTCCTCAGGTATGCCTCCATCCAAGGCACTTGAGGGTCCTCTGTTTATCAAGTACACAGCTGTGCTCACCGCTTCTGCCCAAAAAGAAAGAGGCAGTCCTGCATGTAACCTCATGCTCCTAGCACGTTCCATTATTGTTCTGTTCATCCTTTCTGATACCCCATTCTGCTGCGGAGTTCCTGGAACCGTCTTTTGCCTGCGGATTCCATTCTTAGAACAGTAATCATTAAATTCATTGCTGCAATACTCCCCTCCATTATCTGACCTGAGACATTTTAGCTTAAGACCTGTTTCATTCTCTACCAAGGCTTTCCATTTAACAAAAGTGTCAAATACATCAGATTTGTGTCTAATACAATAAACCCAAACTTTCCTTGTTGCATCATCAATAAAAGTAACATAATAACTTGAACCCCCAAGAGATGATACCTGAGCCGGCCCCCACACATCAGAATGTACCAGCTCTAACTTACTCTCTTTCTTCGTAGGTCCAACCTTGAGAAACCTTACTCGCTTCTGTTTCCCATATATGCAGTTCTCACAGAAATCCAAACCTGTTTCTGTATATCCAGGAAAATTCTTCTTTATGATGTTCATGCCCTTATGGCTCATATGACCGAGCCTATAGTGCCATAATGTTGTATCTGCATCTGAAGCCACAAGATTACAATCATTAGTATTATCAGTGGTTAAATACAAGGTTCCAACCTTCTTACCTCTTGCCACCACAAGAGCACCCTTGGTAACCTTCCAAGAGTCTGCTGTAAATATCACAGTACAACCATCACTTCCCAACTGCCCTGCCGATATCAAATTTCTCCTTAATGTAGGCACATGTCTGACATCCTTCAATAGCCATGTATTCCCATTCTGCATCTTAACCTGAACAGAACCTTTTCCAACTATGCTGCAAGGCTCATCATCACCAAGAAAAACATGCCCAAAATCCCCTTGAACATAATCAACAAAATAATGCCTATGTGGAGTAGCATGAAAAGAAGCCCCTGAATCTAAAACCCAAGATTCAGTAATATTATGCAAAGAAAGAATCAAAGCATCCTGACATACATTACCCGATGCCACATTTGCCTCCTTGTTTTCTTCTTGTTGTTTCTTCTTATCCCGAAGCTCCCAACAGTCCTTCTTTGCATGCCCAGGCTTTCCACAATTCCAGCATACAATCTTGTTCTTGGATTTTGACCTTGCCCGATCTTTTGATTTTCCATGGTTTCCTCTATTCTTCTGTCTCCCTCTAGTTTCCACTGTCAAAGCATTCCCTGAAGTAGAAGATTCCCCAGAGCTTTTTCTTCGCATTTCCTCGCTTAGAATCACCCCTACAACATCCTCAAACTTCAACTTCGAGTTAGCTGGAACCGAGTTACTTACCGCCATTACCAGGCTATTCCAACTCTCAGGTAAAGAGCACAGAATTAATAAAGCCCTAACTTCTTCATCAAATTCTATTGTAACCGAAGCTAGCATATTCACAACCGTATTGAAATCATTTAAATGATCTGCTACTGAACTATTCTCAGACATCTTCATATTAAACAACTTTTTCATTAAAAATATCTTATTAGAGGCAGAGGGTTTTTCATACAACTTCCCTAATGCATCCATTAGATCTTTTGTAGTCTTTTCCTTTGAAACATTAAATAATACCGAAGATGCAAGACACAGCCGGATCGTTCCAAGTGCCTTCCGATCCAACAAATCCCATTCCGCATCTGTCATACTCGAGGGTTTGTTCACCTTCTCAGACAACGGAGTATAAAGATCCTTCTGATAAAGGTAATCTTCCATCTGCATCTTCCAAAGACTAAAATTCTGCCCGTTGAATTTATCAACCCTAGATCTTCCTTCATCTGCCATAGCTCCCACTCAAGCTAAAAACTTTCCCTGCGATTCAACACTTCAGCAAACCAAACCAGGCTCTGATACCAATTGTTAGGAAATAAGAGATAAAATATGCGGAATAATCCCTCACAGAATCGCAACAGTAGAAACTAATATGCAGAAAATATTACATATCTCAAATAAAAGTGCAAAATAAATAACACAACACAAAGAGACAAGTATTTAACGTGGTTCACCCAATTTGGGCTACGTCCACCAAGAATCACTTGCTCAGATTTTATTACAAGCCTCCACTCTCTCAATACAATACCCAGATCCGTTTGGAGCTATGCTCAACAAACTCTACAGAATTCACACCCGAATTCAAAACACATCTGCAATACATTTGCTTGTACATCTATCATATGCATAAGACCATATAAATAGACAACTGCTTAAGCAGTTTGATACAAAACCGTGGGTATCAAAACCAAGGGCAAAAAACCATGGGTATCAAAACAATGGGAAAAAGACCGAAAAAAACCATGGGCCCAAAAACAGCCCATAACGGTTACCCATTACCCATGGGTTAATAAACCACCCATGAAAATTTGCTTCGGGGGCTTCGCCCCCGAACCCCCTTCCATCGGGGGGGGCTTCAACCCCCCGAACCCCCCTGACCCGCTCACCGGCGAGCGGGACCACCGTAACTCAAAAAATATCCCCCAATGACAAATTAGAATTTCCATGGAGGTAGAGTATTTCTTACTCCAAAATCTGACTTACACAAGCTCTTACACAACTTACACATCCCTTACATAATTAAATACAAACAGCCAACAAATCTTATGATTACTTTCCCATATCCTAAATTGATTTATTTAAATTTTAACCATATGTTTCCTCACATTAATCTATCACACTTTTAATTAAATAAAGAAAGGATCACATTACTAATAAAATACATACAACAATAATAAAAGAAACACATTAATAAAACACATAACACAATAAAACCAGTTGCCATGGTGACCTTGTTGAATTCACCTAGAATTCCATTTTGGTTGGTCTCCGATCCCCCAATGTTTTGTTGTGATATTTTTAACCTGTAAAATACAAATACCTCCTTCGGCCTCGTGGCCATATCAGAACATCCAATATGATACAAATAAAATCACTAAACCAACTATAAAAATGAATCACAACAACATCAAAGTAACAACTACATTATTTGCATTTTTAATCAACCACTATATCATCATCATATAATATCCATGTCAAATAGTGTATCATCATCCACATATAAGGTGTCTCTAATAATAATCATGCATCATAATCAAATATAGATCAATAATAATCCATGATCGAATGTCTAACATCACACTAAGTCATAACATAATAATGTCTATAAAGTAATCACAATATCAAAATAAGTATCCAAAAGGTGTCAAAGGGAAGTGGGCACTACATCCCCTCCCCTTAGACTCAATTTCCTCTTGGAAGTCACTGGAACAAATGTGGAAACTAAACTCATAATGAAGTAGCATCCTCCCATGTAGCTGTAGTCTCATCATATCTGTCCCACTACACACAAACCTGATCAACCTCTCTGCCTCGAAGGCCCAGGGTCCTATGATCTAGGATGCGAACGGGATACACCATCACTTTCCCCTAATCTTGCACCTGCAATGATGCCCAATCCAGAACATGAGGGTTTTACAGATCATTTTGGTATCAGAGCTGACTAGTATCTAGGACTGTGGTATTCATTCTTGGATTCATATGAAAGTAACAAGATCTAAAGGTGAAGAGGATTTACCTTATGATCTGGACATTTATACAAAGAAGTGGAAACATATAATTCTAGGACAAATAGAGGAAGAGAACTTGGTCTGTATAATCAAGATGTTGGAGACCATGATGGATATTATGTTTAGAAGACAAGAAGAACTTACATATTTGTAGAAGACATATTCTATTAAGCAAAAATACATAGGACTCAATTGTTCTATAGGCCTAGCTGAAAACTATTATTGCATAGGGAGAAAATCCACGATGAGGACAGAATACTGGGGAAGAGCATGAAGACTGCTGAGACTTCACATACATCCTGAGCATATCCTCTAAAATCTGATTCACTGCTCTCAATCTGTCCATCTGTCTTAAAATGGTAAGTCTAAATTGAATTTGAGCATCATCCTGAAGGACATACTGCATAGTAGTGCAGAAACTGCTGAAGTGTATAAATGGATCACGGTAACAATTGGAATTCTATCTTTAGCATCCATGATGTCAACTTGAAAATCTCATCCAGAGGATACACTTGTTTCACTACTCTAGCAAAATGGAGTGGTCTTCACTTTGAGTTAGGTGAGCCAATTTTTTCCATCTATCCACTTGTGACCAAGAAGAAACAAACTATTGTGAAATCTTGGACATTAGTAGCCCAACAATGAATTTTTTATAGCTAACTTCTATCCTACTTGGCCACAAGACTGACCAACATGAGGTTAGAGATGGAAATATGGATGCTGATGCTTGGCCTTCACCCTCTGACACTCTAAATAACATGACAAAAAATGAGCCACATATCTCTGAAGTCCTCTATAATGGTACAACTGTCGTCAAAGTTGCATGCATCTTCTTCACCCCCGGGATGGGATGAATAAGGTGCACGATGAGCCTTTTTCAAAATGTCCTTCTCTCAAGCCTCCATCTGTAGGGAATGTATAACCAACCTCTGTGTCTGAGAAGGCCATCTATGCATCTAATTAAAATCCATCAAAATCTCCCCTCAAGGGGGTCTCTGAGACTCAATCTCTTCTCTGAGCTGCAAGGTAGAATCTGTTATGAGGAAGCTGCTGACAAAATCCTACTCCGCAAGTTTGTAACTCACTAAAGTAGGACATAGCCACATGTCTCCATCTTCTCAAGGGAATCTCCAACCACATTCTCCTATCCCCTTCACATTCTCTATCTCCATATCTTACTCACAAATCAAATCCATCAAACGCCCCTGACAAGCACTGAGATTGGGCTTATGTGAAGAGGTGAATAAGACTCAAGTGATCTAGTCCTGAGTGTAAATCTCCTGGCCAAGGAGGAAAGTTTATCCATCTGCACTAAGGTGTGTACAACTACTGTAAGCTCAAGGTCATGAGTCACGATAACTGAGAGCTTGTAATCTTTGAGTTTGTGAGACTAAAAAGCAACTACTCTTCCCTCCTGCATAAACACACCTCCAAGTTCTGCCAAAGAAGCATCTGTGCAAACGTAGAAATCACCTTGAGGATCTGGTACTCACAATAATAGGTGACTGTCAGTAAGGCATTCCTTTAATGTCCTAAAGGCCTGATCACATCTATTCTGACCAAACAAACATCTTCCCTTTCCACTGAAAGGGAAGTGATGGGGTGTGTAATCCAAGAAAAGTCCTAAACAAATCTCCTAGTAATATCCCTGCCAAAAACCATGAAGCTGTGCACCTCAGTCACACTAGTGGGTGCCAACCAATCCATGATAGCTCAAATCTTGGAAGGATAGATTGTGATTCCTTCCCCAGAAATGATGTGGCTCAAATACTGCACCTCTGTAACTGAAAGAACAGCACACTTCTCCAGGTTCCCGTAAAGACTGTTGCTCCACGAAGACACTAAAGAACTTGGCGAAGGTTCCTCTGCATGCTCCTCATACGTACGATGAGTAAATCAAGATTTCGTCTAAGAAAATTGAGTACATGAAGTGATGTAGAGAAAGTCTTGAATACTCCATTCATCAAGACTAATGAACAATGTGGGGGAATTCAGTCAGACCAAAAAGTACCACTGTGAACTCGTAGTGGTCGTATCTCGTACGAAAGGTGGTATTATGAATATATGCCTCTGTAATACTCAGCTAATGATACCTTGACTCAAGACCTATCCTAGTAGAAACATGTGCCCCCCCTTCATCTAATCAAACCAAGTCATCAATGTGCAGGAAGGGGGTAATGATTCTTGATCGTTACCTTATGTTCAGCTGGCTGGTTATCAATACATAGCTATATAGGATCCATCCTTCTTCTTTGACAAAAATCACTGGTTCACCCCAAGTGAGATACACTAGGATGGATTAGTCCTTTCTCTAGAAGGCCCTCAAGCTGCAACTTGAGCTCACATAGCTAAGGAGTAGTCATCTGATACAGTGCTCGTGAGATAGGCTTTATGCCCGAAACCAAATCTATGTGAAAATCTATCTCATGTGGGGGGAGGTAACCCCAGTATCTCCCCTATAAAAACATTAGAAAACTCTCTCAAAATGGGATGGTCATCAAAATAATGGTCCACTGGAATCATCCTTCAATATATTACTAACCATAACATCATACATATGACAACCCCATCACATACACCGCTTAAGATGCATAGCGGAGATGGTGCAAATGGAAATGGATCTCCTGACACCTGAAATCACCGACTCTACTCCCAAATAATCTACACAAGATATAGTCTTGTGATAACAATCCATCCTGGCCATGTGTGAAGATGGTCAATCCATACCCAAAATGACTCCATACGAGCCCAAAGGAAGGATACAGAGATCTGAGGTAGTGGTGAAGGGTCCTAAATCCACTGCACACTCCTTAACTGAGTCTACAGAGATCTTGACTTCAGAATCCATCTTGACATCCCAACTAAGACCCTACCTAACTTCCACTAGCCTACATCTCTCTACTAAAGATGGTGCAATGAAAGAATAAGAAGAACTAGAATCAAACAATACAGAGGTAGGAATACCACCAATGCTACTTGTGGTCTCAATGGCTGTATTACGATGCTCTTCATGGCGGTTATCAACCACTGGATAAATCCTGTGGCTATGTCCCATGTCATCAACAGTCAGATCAGAAATATATCTTACCCTTGTTGT
Source organism: Taxus chinensis (assembly GCA_019776745.2). NCBI lineage: Eukaryota > Viridiplantae > Streptophyta > Pinopsida > Cupressales > Taxaceae > Taxus > Taxus chinensis. The sequence continues at coordinate 59,986,975 of CM034153.1, forward strand.
TAGGGTTATGTGGGAAATCTCTCCAAAAATGTCTAGTAACACCACAACCAAAACATCCTCTTGATCTTCCCCAATGAGTAGCACCTCCAGCAGGTACTCTTGAAGTCTATGGTATGGATCCTGATGATCTGGCTATGGTCTGATGAGGCCTCTACTAGCGAGCTCTTGCTGACTGAGCTCTAGGTCCACCATTTGTCTTGATGGGACCCCTAGGAGGAGGCCCCATACTCCGACCTATTTGTGCATCAGCTCTCTATGGAGGTCTATAAGGTGGGTGAGACTGTTGTTGTTGTTGCTATTGTGGCCTAAAGGATGACTGTGATGTACCTTGGCCACCACAAGGAAGGGGTACTAATCCCCTCAATCTACCATCCTGTATCTACTGTGTGTGGCTCCAGACTCGGTCTCTAGCCTGCTGGGTCTTTCCCCGAGTCTCCTTTGCAATATAGGCCTTCTCAACGACCTCAGCTAATGTCTGTGGACAATGAATCTTCCTTAAACATCCAATATTCAAATTCAATCCTCGGATGAAGCTATGAATCCACACCTACTCATCCTGCATATACTCTACATACTAGAGTAGATCCAGAAATCTACTCTCATACTCTGCTACTGAAAGAGAATCCTATCAGAGGTCATAGAACTCATCAATCCTCTGCTCTATGAACCTCTGTTACAGATACCTACTCCTAAATCTCTCCTCAAATATATCCTAGGTCACTATATCAAAATCAACATGGAGCTTTTTCTCCTCTGTCCTCCACCATACTCATGCTCCATCCCTCAGTAGATGGATCGCAACACGAGCTTTCATGTTGCTAGAAGAAGGACAAAGCTTGAAGCAACCACTCAAGCTGACTAGTCAGGCCTCTACCTGAAATCCACCCTTTTCACCTGAGTAATGTGATGGCTAAAGCTTCAGAATCTCCCTTATGTGATCTGCAGCTGTAGTGTGACGGCCTCTAGGTCTCTCTGCATGCTCATCCCTAAGCCTAGGGCTCCGAGACCTCTCTCTATGCTCTGGAACTCTGTCACCTTGTCCCCTAGGTGGTGACTCTTCTCTTGCTAACTCTGCATGGGAGTTCTCTCCTCTATGCTCCTCGCTGAGTCGAGGAGATACCTGATCCTTAATGGATGGGGTTCTATCATGACTAGTTGTATGTCGTCCACCTAATCCTCCGCATATAGTGGCATTAACGTCCTGAAGGGTCTGTAGAATTTGAGGTAGGATGGCTGCCACACCCTAATCTGGTGGTTGTGGTGGTGGTGGTAAGTTTGAATCTCTGTGAAGGTTTCTCTTTCTCTGTCTGAGCCTCCTGCATAGATCAAAGTGAGAGTTAGCTCATTTGGCTAAGTTTTACATAATTTCCATGTTCACTAAAATATATAATTTCTAGATAAGTTGTTTTCTAGATTCAAAAGTGTGCTAGGTTTAAGTTTTCATGTCTCAAGTTTTCTATTGTTCCTAATGGTCCAAGCTTCTGAACCACTACTTTGATACCAAGCTAAAATGCCCATTTAAAACAACCCACTTGAGACCTAAGAAACAACCTAGGATTAGCTAGAAAATTATGGTATAATTTTTTTTTATTAGAAGTGTCTACAACCAAGTTGCAATGCAACAGTTGCCACAACAGGTTCCAGAACAAATCTAAAATTACAAGAACAAGCCTTATATTTATTAAAAATTATCAAGTTCACATGGTTCAAGGTTTAGGGTTAGGGGTTTCAGTTAGGTTCAGGGAGAAATTTATCCCCATACCAATTCTCTAACAGGCTTAGATATTCAACTTCATTTTTCTTACACTTAATGCTTCAAAAAAATCCTTTAATCATTCCCATTGGATATGAAATTTTCTCACCTTACCGATGATATAAAGAAGTCCTCCTAACTCCTTCAGGAACTCGAGATATGGACAAACGAAGTTTATTGGTCAAATTTTCCCCAAGGGGACACGTGTCAAGAGGAGAGGAAAACCCCTTTGGCAAGTTGGTGGGTCACGGGGCCGAATTAGAAAATTTTCACCCCACGTGATACAAATTCAAAACTTCTCCTGCGCCTTCGTGGGTCCCCGGTGGACACGTTTCGCCCAATGAGACAAAGCGGGGAAGAAGAGAAGGAAGGGAAGAGTGGTGGGATTTATTAATGAATTTCGCCAAAGGGACGGGAAAGGATGATGTTGGAAGCACGGGTCCACGTGGTCATGAGGAAAATTTCCCAAGGTGAGGACGAGAATGCAGGGCTATAGAGGATCAAAGGGAAATTTTCCCAAAAAAGAGAGAAAAGGTTGCGTGGGTCTTCTCTACCCTGCTTTCACCTTCCAAGTAGCCACGTGGCGCACTGTGATTGGCTACGGGTTGGCGGGGTGAAACGGAAAATTTTTCAGAAATTTTAAAAAGGCCTAATGGGAAAAGAAAATGCCACACCTCCACCACTACCCCGTGAGAACATGTGGTGCCCTATGATTGGCTGCGGGCCGGCGGAGGAAAAGATGTAAAATTTCCCAAGCCAAAATTTTCAAAAAATTTCTAAGGATTTTTCGACAGGGAATTTTTCCCAAATTTTCATGCCAAGGCACAAAAACTTCAAAGTACCATAAATTGACCTAGAAAGCTTGGTCTTGGGAAAACGAGGACTTTCTGGAAATCTCTTACTTTTTGATAAAGTTTAAGGGTTCAATTTTGCAAAAATGATCTGTAAGCTTTTAATTAGCAAACTGGTAATTTCTAACTTTCAAATTTGATTAAATTGGATCTCCTCCTTAACTCAACATGCCAAACAGGCATGGAGAATTGATCTAGGAAGGAATTAAAGTGGTTTAGGGAAGTAAATTTGTTCAATTTATTTCAAATTGTATTTTTCCAACAATTGACAGAAAAACGACTAAAGAAGGGATTTAATTTGATTTTACAATGGTTAAATTGTTTTCTTAAGTTTCCTTTGTAAATTTGAGTTCATTTATGAAACAACATACTAAATTTTAACATCTCCAAGTTAATTAATGCGTGCAGGTCCGAACTGTACATTTTTATTAAAATTAATTGCCAATTATAAGTTTGAAACTATAATCCCATTTCTGGAATTTTTTTTATCAAATTCATCCTTCACATATGGCACTTCATTCCTAAGCTAGTCCAATACATTCATTTTTTTATAAACAAACCATTTCAAAGCTAAATTGTAATTCTGATTTCCACTTTAATATTTTTCAAAAAAGAAACAATGCAATATAATTCCCTCATACGTATTTCTTCTTCTTTCAATTTTCAAAACAAAGATTCCAATCACAATTTTAACTTTCCAACTCAACCCAACAATGCAATGAGAAGTAAACTTGCAATTCTTTATTAAATTCAATTATACAACTTACATCTTTCACTGTTTGAAAGCAATAACAAAATTCTATTTCTTTCTTTTCCAAGTACAGAATATAAATGTATTTCACAATTCAAATATCCACTTTCATAATCAATCACCTACATCTTTTCTTTACAAAATAACTATTACAATTTCATCCACTTCAAGTGGGAAAGGTTACAATGACTGTGTTTTCACAAGGGATTTTCAAACTGTATTTTTCCTTTGCTCCAGGAAAGCAACATGCACATTTTCTCTTTCTCCAAGATGATCACAACAAGAGAGGGGGAAAGACAACACTCTCCACCCAACCAAGACATCCAATGAAAGGATAAGCCTTGATTCATCATTGGCCCCTGAGCCCCATCCAAAATACAATAAAAGGTGTAATTCAACCATGGAAACAACTGGCTTCCACAACACACAACATTTTTTCAACATGCATATTTCAACGTAAAACATAGAACAATACAAAACAATAGTTTACAACTGCAATTTAAAACATTTCAATCAAAACTCGGGCTTAATCATGCAAGCCAAAGGAGCAAGGTCTATAGGGGAAGCTACTTATGTCTCCCAATTGGAATTTGGGCATCCACCAATAATAGACTGCCAAATTAATCCATTACACACAAATCCTTATGCGCCCCCACAAATCCCTCCTTATGCCCCCCATAGATTTCTTTATGCCCCCCATAAAGTAAAAAATGCAAGATATTTCTTTTCCATGATGGATCCTAAACCCAAAATCCCTCCACAAAATTCTGATGCCAATGACATTCCCTTATGCCCCGACATGGATTCCCCACAGCCTTCTCCTACACCATTCCTATGGCAGTATACCCAACCAGCCAACAAATACAATAAAACATTTTCCATACACACAACACAACAAGAAAATAACAACAATAAAAGAAGGAATAAACTCCTACCTCTCCATGGTAACTTTGGTTTTCAAACATCAATCTTCAAGTGCCAAAACACAGTCCAAAAAAACAATGCCAAGTATGAATTTATCTCCAAATTCCTCCACAATCCACAAGAGCTCCAAATAGCAAAATTCACCCCCAAGGAAGAATGTAAAAAGGTTAAACAACCAAAACAAGAAAAGAGTTTGAATTATATTGAAGAGGGAAGAGAAGAGGATGATGTGGATCCATGTGGGATGCCACATCACATATCCTTGAATTCAAACACAAAAGACAAAATTCCATTCTCCAAAGCTCAATAAAGAGGTGGGTGAAAAATGACAAGTTACTTACACACTCCAAAAAGTCCACACCTCAAGGGACAAAAATTAATTAAAATGTAAGAAAGTGCAAATAAAAACATGCAACATGACTTATAAAATTTATTAAAAAAATTTCACAAATCACATCTCCATCCATAAGTATGGTTGGTAAATTAAACTTAGAGGCATGGGACAAGTTTTACTTGTCCCACAAGCCTCCAAAAATAGCTCCCAATGACAAATTAGAATTTCCATGGAGGTGGATTTTTTCTTACTCCAAAATCTAACTTACACAAGCTCATACACAACTAACACATCCCTTACATAATTAAATACAAACATCCAACAACTCATATGATTACTTTTCCATATCCCAATTTGATTTATTTAAATTTTAACCATATGTTTCCTCACATTAATCTATCACACTTTTAATTAAATAAAGAAATGAACACATTACTAAGAAAATACATACAACAATAATAAAAGGAACACATTAATAAAACACACAAACCCATGGTCACATGTGAAGATGATTCCCCCCATGGGAATCTCTAAGAAAACAACACACAACACAATAAAACAAGTTGCCATGGTGACCTTGTTGAATTCGCTTAGAATTCCATTTTGGTTGGTCTCCGATCCCCCGATGTTTTGTTGTGATATTTTTAACCTACAAAATACAAATACCTCCTTACACCTCATGGCTATATCAGAACATCCAATATGATACAAATAAAATCACAAAACCAACTATATAAATGAATCACAACAACATCAAAGTAACAACTACATTATTTACATTTTTAATCAACTACTATATCATCATCATATAATATCCATGTCAAATAGTGTATCATCGTCCACATAAAAGGTGTCTCTAATAATCATCATGCATCATAATCAAATCTAGATCAATAATAATCTATGATCAAATGTATAACATCACACTAAGTCAAAACATAATAATGTCTGTAAAGTAATCACAGTATCAAAATAAGTATCCAAAAGGTGTCAAAGGGAAGTGGGCACTACATAGATCTAGATCCTGAGCCAAAGATATAATCTATTGGAATTGTGGAAAGAGAGGACATGCAAAGAAAGAATGTTGATTTAAGGAAAACAAAGAGAATATACTAGATAAAGGTAAAGAGGAAAACATTGCAATTGAGGTAATGTAAGATGCCTTTATTCTCTCCTTAGATAATAAAGTAGAATCATGAGTTTTAGATTTTGAAACTTCTTTCCATGCTACCCCTAATGAGGGTTATTTCATAAATTATGTTCAGGGTAATTTTGAAGATGTTTATTTAGGATATGATGAACCATGCAATATTACTGGTAAAGTTTAAGTTTATCTTAAATTGAAAAATGGAAATACACGGGTATTGAAAGATATGAAGCATGTGCCAAGCCTCAAGAGAAATATAATTTCTACAAGGAAAATAGGTGAATCTAGATGCATGGTTACATTCACACCCGATTCTTGGAAATTTACCAAGGGATCTCTTGTTGTGGCAAGAGGAAAGAAGGTAGAAACATTGTATTTGTCTACCTGTGTTACTGATTCCTTTTCTATGCTATCTAATTCATATTCAGATGCAAGCATGTGGAATAATTGGCTAGGCCATATGAGTGTAAAAGGAATGCAAATCTTACATGAAAAAGGGAAAGTTATCAGATTTGAAATATTTAGATCTTAATTTTTATGAGCATTGTATATTTGGAAAGCATAAGAGAGTGAGATTTCTCAATGTTGGGGAAACAAATAAGGAGTAGAAATTGGAGCTTGTATACTCATATGTGTGGGGACCAACCTAGGTAGCTTCTCAAGCTGGATTATAATACTATGTGAATTTCATTGATGATGCCACAAGAAAGGTATGAGTTTATTGTATTAAATGTAAATATGATGTTTTTGAGACTTTTAAAAGATGGAAATCCCTTGTGGAAAATGAATCAAATTCAAAGTTACAATTCCTTATATTTGACAATGGTGGTGAGTACTATAGAAATGCTTTTAATGATTATTGTTCAGTGAATGGAATATGCAGAGAAAGAATGGTTCCTAGAACACCACATGAGAATGGTGTTGCTGAACAAATGAAGAGGACAATCATGGAACATGCAAGAAGTATGATGATACATGTTGGATTACCTTTGTATTTTTGGGAAAAATAATTAGACTTGGTGGATTATTTAATTAACAGTGGGCCTTCAAGTGCACTGGATGGGGGAACACCATATGAATCTTGGACTGGAAAAGAGGTAGATATTTCTTTTCTTAGAGTATTTGGTTCAGAAGATTTTTTGCATGTTGATAAAGAAAATAGAAAGAAGTTGGATTCTAAATCCAAGAGATTTACTTTTATTGGTTATGGCTCTAGTGATTTTGGATTCCATTTTTGGGATTTAGAAGATTCTAAGATTGTTAGAAGTCGTGACATAGAATGGAATGAAAAGAGAATGTATATGGATCATGTTTTAGTACCCAAAGATGAAATGATTGAGAACTGTTTGGATGAAAATGAACTCTCAGATTTAAAATTGACACCTACAGGTTGACACAGTAACCGGTGTCAGTTTACCCCTGACCGACATCGATCACCTGTACTAGAATCGGTTATAGAAGACCTAGACTGGCGTCGATCACCTAGACCAATGTCAGCTACATAACAGCAGGACCAACATCGGTTAGTAGAACCGATGTTAACAGGTGGTGACCTGTGTCAGTCATTGTCTGAGATTGATACAAATTTGTAGAATGAGCATATTAAGCCTCCGACACCCCAGATCTCAGTGAGAAGGTCACAAATGTTAAGTAGACCTCTAGAAATATTTACACCTTTCTTATCTTATTTATTATTGACTAAAAGTGGTGAACTAGAAATATTTGAAGAAGAAATGCAGATGGATACCCAAAAAGGTGGGAGAATGACATGGATGAGGAAATGGATTCCTTGAAACAAAACCAAACTTGGGATTTGGTCAAGTTGCCAGTAGGTAAGAGAACAATGTATAATAAATGGGTTCACATGATCAATGAATAAGAGGGTGGACATAAAATATACAAGGCAAGGCTTGTGGTTAAAATATTTGCACAAAAAGCAGACATTGACTTTGGAGAGATATTTTCTCCTATAGTTAAAATGGCTTCCATACATATTGTTCTAAGTTTAGTTGCAGCAAAAGATTTGCATTTAGAACAACTTGATGTTAATATGAATTTCCTTCATGGTGATTTGGAGGAAGATATATATATATATATATATATATATATATATATATATATATATGCAACAACCGCTTGGGTATGAAGTCAAGGGTAAGGAGAAACTTGTGTGTTAATTGAAAAAGAACTTGTATGGGCTCAAGTAAGATCCAAGGAAATGGTATATGAGGTTTTATAGTTTCATGGATGAGTATGGTTATACAAGATGTGAATCTGACCATTGTGTTTATTTTAAGAAGCTTAAAAATTGGAGCTTTATTATTTTTTTACTATATGTGGACGATATGCTTATTGTAAGATCTAGTATATAGGACATTGGTGAGCTTAAAGAAAAATTATCTCACACATTTTCAATGAAGGATTTGGAAGCTAGAAAGAAAATTATTGACATGAAAATTCACAAAGATAGGAAGAATAGGAAATTGTATTTGTCTCAGGAACATTATACCAATAAGGTGTTGGAAAGGTTTTATTTGTAAAATCCAAAACCTGTTAGTATACCTATGGCTATACATTTCAAATTGAGAAAATATTAGTGTCCTACATCACATGAGGAGGTCAAGTACATGGCACGAGTTCCATATGATTCAACAATTGGAATTCTTATGTATGCTATGGTTTTTACTAGACCAGACATTGCACAGGCAGTGGGAGTTGTGAGAATATTTATGGTCAATCCAAGTAAAGAGCATTGGAAAGTAGTCCAATGGACTCTTAGGTATTTGAGAGGGACATCCAGCATGTAATTATGCTATGGAGGGTCAGATAATTATTTATGTGGCTATATTGATTCAGATATGGCTAGATATTTGGATGGCAGGAGGAGCACCATTGGACACATATTCATAGTAGGTAGAACGAAAATTAGCTGGATTTTGAGATTATAGAAGGTTGTAGCCTTATCCACTACAGAGGTCGAGTAAGTTGTAACAATAAAGGATAGCAAAGAGATAATAGGGCTATGCAGGTTCATGGAGGAGTTGGGAAAGGAGCAAGAGGATTACATATTATACAGTGATATTCAAAGTGTGATTCATTTGGTAAAGAACTCATCGTTTCATTTAGGAATGAAACACATTCAGTTGAGATATTGATTTATATGGAAAATGTTAGAGGATGGGAAGCTAAATATGGAGAAAATTCATACAAATGAGAACCTTGCAGATATGCTAAGGAAGTTGTTGGCAAAGGAGAAGTTGGAGCTACACTCCAATTTTATTGGTCTTCGAGCTTGAGACTTGAAGAGGGAGAAACATGCCAAGGAAAGGATCTAAGGATGGAGTTGGATGGTACAATGCAAAAATTTATCTCCAAGTGGGAGTTTTTTGAGTTATGGAGCTTAATTACTTCACATTGGCATGCTTTATAAACTTGCTGAAATACACAGTAACTGGTGGTGTCGTTCACATGGGGACCGGTATCGTTCAAGGTAAGGAAGAACTGACATCAATTACTTGTGTGTGATTTTTTATTTAACTCACGGGAATTAGATCTAACCATTGATATAAAGTTTATCTAATGGTTGTAATAGTATAGCTAAGTTTCCCTAAGTTTGTATAAGGTTATATAAGCTTGGAAATTAGGGTTAAGAGTAGAATAAGGAAGAACTGTAAGAAGGAATTCTTGGAGAGAGCTTAGAGAAGCTTGTGAGAGGAAAAGTATTATACATCGTGTAAGGTGTGTAAGAATACATATATTCAATTGTATATCCTCTTGAACAATATATTGGTCATTTTTGGTGGACGTAACCTGTACTGGGTGAGCCACGTTATATCTGATGTTATATTTCTCTTATATATTTTATCTTCTGGTTAAATTTCATGTTTATTGCTTGTATGTTTTAATTGATTATAGATCTGTAAAACACTAGTATTTCATTTAACCCTGAGAATTTTAGGTTCATTGGTTTATTAAATTTACCTTTACCTTCGTGTCTCAACTTCCTGGGAGTTTTAATGACCTGTGACTAGTCCACATGGACCAATGACATCTTTTTGGGATTCACTTTGGGATCTCATACCTCTCCTCATGCCCTATGGTTCTCAAGATTTTGGATCTCCATGTCTTCATTGATTTCAGGTTTGGACCCAACCTCTAAATTTTAAAAATCCAAATTTTAAACTCCAAACTTTAGTCACAAGGTAAAAAAATCAAAGTGGAACTAGTTTTTGTTCCAACAAAAGGAATGATTGGTATTCAAAATTCAATTACCTTACAAAAATAATGAACTTGTTGTGGATGTTGAACCTATTATTATTACTAGGATGTATTTTATTTTCATGTCATATTCTTTGATCAACAATGATTTCAGGATAATGTCCCAAGGTGAATTATATTGGAAACAAATGATAGAGACTATCTTTTTCAAGAAAGCATGTTCTAACAATTTAGTTGGGTGTTGGACTCAGTTGAACATTTCTTGATTGTCCCATAGGGCATTGGAAGAAAATATTTGAGAGATTTCTAAAAGGAAAGGATCCTCCATAGTGGGAAGATGGGTTGATGTACTATTTCATTTATGTGAAAGGGTCCATGTGGTTTCCATGTAGTAAGGTACTTGTAAAATTATGATTTTTCTCAAGTGGCTGAATTTTTTCTTTAGTCTAATGCATCAACATGAGGTGTGAATTTTGGCCACATGAAGTCACAAACATGGGCATATCCTCTGTGCTATCATTCGTACCTAACACAGGGGAACAAAAATGAAGAAAAGTGAGTAAACGATGGTTTCATTAGGGAAATAGGAAAATAGTTTTGTTGTGTTACATGTACTAGTAGTTATATGCCCCAATGTTATTTTCCAAAACTTCTTCATGAATTATTGTGACCCTTTGTGCAAATATGTGGATACAATGTGAGGATGGTCTATGAAATTTTGTAAAATCCAACATCAATCCTCATGTGCACAAGGGGATTTCATAGTATGGTTTTTTGAAGGTTAGGTCACTTAGTGTTGAGTGCACTAAGAGTGCATAAAAGAGTGGGAAATATTATTTGGTTGATCATTTTAGTCAATTATTCACAACTCTTTTCCTAGTATGATATAGTGTCGTGTAATTTGGATCCAAATCTCATCAATTTATCTATAAGTACATCTACTAAAGAGGTGAGAAAATATTGATTAATGTTGTATATATTTGGTGGAAGGGCATTCTCAAATTTTTCTTTCATGAAAACTATTGATGTTGTTTTGATTCTATGGCACATCATTATGTTCAGTATGAAATACCTAAAGTAGGGACAGTTGTTAAACCAACCATTATGGTAATGCATCAAATGAAGTACATATTCATGCATCTATATTTTTGATACATGGTTTCTTAAATGTTACTCGCACCATCAGAAACAAGGAGGGAAATGACATGGGAAAATTCCTTCAGTGTTGTATTCATTTATTAAAGAGAGGTCAAGTTAAGACCATGTTATAGATGTTGCATGTGAGGTGCTTGCAGAGAGAAATAAGTTTTAGATCTCTTCATATTTTTCCCATTATTATAAAGTGTCACAAAATAGGAAGAGAAAATATCTTCATCATCCCCCAACCCAATGTTGTTTACAAGAAGTGACAATTATATTACAAAAATTTGTAAAATGTCAATGCGTATGTTGCAGACTAACGTGGAAACATATGTGGGTATAATAGGTAACAAGTAGACTATTTCCTATCCAGAATCTTGAATTTGATCTTTCATTTTGTGTGGAAGAAGATAAGGAGGAGTAGATGGTGGTGGACAGGAGAAAGAAAGGACATGCCAAACTAAATCCCACCCTCGATTTGGATGAGGAATGAGTCTTTCAAGATCTATATTTCTCCTCTTTTTTATGTTTTTGTTGGTTTCATCTGGTTTTGGAACTATAGTGGTGTTGAAGTGTTGTTTTCATGCTTCCTTTTGGCAAGTTGCTCCATGATTTCATTCTTAACTGTTATATTTTGATTTTAGGCCATTTTTCATTAGGGTTTGGTCCCCACTTATAAATAAACCACTGACGTTTCTTTGTAAATATGGTTTTTTAACATTATTGTTGTTAGGGTATGGTCCCTCCTAAATTTTTTTTTTACCAATGATAAAAATTACAAGTAGACTATATATTCATCTAGTACGATATATTTTTAACATGGGACCATTTGATAATTTACATTCAAGGACGTCAAGAACATGTTTCTTATGATGAAAACATCATATATTTTCTATTGAGGCCCCCATCATCATACAAGTAAAATTCCCAATTCACAAATATAGTAGGGGAAGTGTTTGTGATGAATTATCTATTTTTGGGGGAAGCTAAAGGTATACCCAATGTATTTTTATTTTCCTCCACATATAAAGGAGGCCTACAAAATAAGGTTTACTCTTGCAATAAGCATTTCCTCAACTTGTGTAAAGAAGAAAAAAACCTCTAGCTTGTTACCGGGTACATGTTATTCCACTTTGAAAAATGATGGCCATTTCATTCAACTTAACATCTAGTTCCCTTGTTAAAGCGATTCAATAATATAATTATCATCCCAAGTTAGTTCTCAAGGAATTCTATGAGCATGTTTGTGTCTTGGCTAGCAAATCTATACTTTCCCACCTTTTACACGTAAGTGCCACACCATGAAAACTTAGGCCATCCCCACATCCATAATATTTTTTCTCTTTACACATATGCCTCATAACAACATTAATTCATTTCCTAGATCCACCACTTGATAAAAATATTCCACCACCACCCTTGCACCATATGTTGTTGCCTCCCCAATCCCAATCATTATTAAGGAACACATCTACTCAAAAATGCTTAAATAAATCCCAAATTTGTACATCATGTTTAATTGGGAGCATGTCAACTATGGTGGTGTTTTCCAAAGGAAAAAACAACAATTCAAGTTTGTACGATAAAAGAAGCATAATACTAGAAATCACACTAACAAGTTCAATTAACATGCAAATAGGGAACATAACTAATTACAACATGTAAAGAAGTGATAATTTCTGTTTATTTGAGTACAATGTATTTTTGTTTGTTGGCTCTATAATAAAAAAAATTGGCTTTGCAATTAATATCAAGAATTTTCACAAGAGCATTGGTTTGGCAAAACCTATTGACTTGGGTAAACCCATATAATTATGAAAATGAAAGACAAATGACCATGATAGTTGTGAGTGGATTACTCATTTTGAAGGAATTAAAAAATGGTCAATAATAGAAAAAACATCTAAGTAGAAAAACAATTTTTTTTGATATTTGTCACATTTATCACATATAATTGGGGGAAAGAAAGTATCTGAAGAAGAAAATTATAATACTAGATTTATAAATCCTTAATTATAGCATTCAAACCATACATTAATTTGAAAAAATAATGTATACAAATAAATCTTGAATTGATTTCTTTGTCTACATTTCTACATTCTACATGCATGTATTTTGTAACAATCTAATTGAAAAAGTTTGATACCTATTTTCTATGGATGCGTAAAAAAAAATTCAAGAGAACTTGTTTGTAACATGGGCAAGTAGAGTGCATAGGAAATGCATATAGTTTCATGCAAACTATGGATGGGTAGATGACACTCACAAAAAGAATAACCAACATGCAAGGTTGAGGGTACATTTAATATTTTTTTGAATAATTGTTCAATTCTTTCTAAACATAAATTGATGATTTCCAAACATTTTTATAGTTATAAATTTTCTCCATTAAAACGTGGAGATTAACTTAATTTCTATTTTTTGAAATATAATGTGCATAGACTCCATTAAAATAATAATATTATAACCTAACAAAATATTCACAAAACAAGTGTTTGTAGATTTTGACTATTGGAACCACCTTTATATTAAATTATAGACAAAATAATACAAAGTGTTACATAGTAAGGGGGTAGCTGGTAGATTTCACAGCCTCAAAAAGGAACAAATGCCATGCTAGCAGATAGAAACAAGCCATGAGGGTGAACAAAAACATGCCACTTAGGGCTACAAATAACGGCTAACAGGTGAGGAGAGAGAACTAAAAACTACATCAAAGAACATAGATTTAGGCACAAGAAGCCACGACACCTGAAGGAGAAGGTGGATCATCCCGTGGTAGAAGAAATCCGAGGGAGCACGAATCGTCTGGAGGCAAATTGAGAAGCCATATATCTTGGTCGGGCATCTGGAAACTCAACAAAACCATAATTTCCCACCCAAGGGGTGGCGAGCCACCAAACTGGGAAACCCCGTCAAACATCGAGCCCTAGTTAGAAGATCCAACCACTGAATTGCCATGTGCCAGTGGGCTCTATCCAGGACCAGAAGAGGAGGGCCCTGGGTGAGTTGGCGGTAGAGAAGGTTAGGTGCTTCTAGAGTGGCTATGGGATCGTCCATATCATCTATGAGGTGCTTGGGGTGGCAGGGGCGCCAATCATCATCATCTAGAGGAACCCAACTCATAGTACAGGGTGCATTACCCTAGTGATCAAACAACTACTGGAGATGAGAAAAATCCAGGGTAACCTTTTGTGCTTGTGCCTGAATCTACATATGAACAGAAGCAAAAATAGCCACTTTTCATTAATGGTTAGCTCAACAGAAAGAGTACAATGATGAAATACGGAAATATTCCTATCTTTTTAGAGCTGAAACAAAATAAGAAAACAAAATAAATTCCAAAGGGAAGCAATGTAAGAAGGACAAGTAGCATGATCACCAAACAAAGGAACTTTCCAATTAAAAAAATCAAGGTGAAATGGCTTGAAAAGGGAATGAATCCAATGTCAAGCATGTTGCGCATGATGGAAAAACCAAAAGACATGTTTGAAGGACTCAGGGTAACCATAACAACTGTAAACTGGATTAGGAATACCAATATGACTTAATATTTCCCCTAATGGTAAGCCCTAATAGATCAGACACCAAAGAAAGAAATTGAGCTTCGGGTCAAATAGGGGGTTCCAAGCTCATTGAAGATGCTTTAACCATGTGATATGAGAAGAATGCAATGACCATATAGTATTGAGATTATCTAAAGCTGACGAGGAAGGAGATAACAAGGAGTAGATAACTCTAGAATTGTATTATAACAGTGGAATGTCCACATTCCATCGCCAATATTTCCACCAAGCCTTAGGTGGCTAAAGTCCCAGCTTGTGTAGCATAACATCAGGTAGAAAAGGATGAATAGCCAAAATTGAAGGCAGATCAAAATTAGCTAGGTTTTATTTTTGTTTCAGCACCGAAAAAGGAAGCCAATCCTAGGAGGAAACTAGTTCCCTGATGGTGGAGATGCCTTTATGAGCTAATTGTACGACTTTAATATTGGGATTTTTTGCAAGAAGGATATCATCAGGAGATAAAATAGGAAACCACCACAGATTGTGATCATCGAAGGAGAGACCTCTTCGAAATCCATCACCAACCCACCACATGAAGGGTTTGACCATCTCAAAATATTTCCATATGCTTTTGACCACAATGGTTCTAAGTATTTTAACTGGAACTTTAGTAATTAACAGAGTATGAAATCCTATATTTTTCCATAATTTTTTACCATATGGTGCTCTTAAAGAGATATAATTCCATAAAAAAATCTTCCAAGCTTGGTTTCCCTGAATACAATGAACAACCCACTTATTACATAGAGAGATTCATTTCTATAGACACTTTCTTCTTAACTCGATCAACTACAAATCGCCACAAGGTGGAGGACTCATTGTAAAAGGAAAAAGGAATTTCTAGAAATCATAATTATTCTCCTCTCTTAATCCAATGCCAGGGATATGATGCCAACCAATTAGGCATGGGCCAGGGACTTTGACGGAAACCCAAAGATTTCGAAAACTGAACTTTAGAGTCAGATGTTTTACATAAAATATCCAAGAAAGAAAGCGCCTCCTATAAATTCTATTTCAATCAGATAGAGTGAGAAAAGAGTCATCCAAAAAGTGGCCATTGATGAGTTAGCACTGATGATCAGGAAGATATATGCCTCTTAATCTCCCTTGAGAAGCTCCATTGGAAAGAAGGTAACAGAAAGCATCTGCTGCCAAGACAGAAAGAGTCGGAGCCAAAGGGAAACCTTTCCTAATCAATTGAAATAGCCAAATGGCATAATATTGGTGTCCATTGATGGTGAGACAAGAAGAGGCATTAGCAAAGAGAGTGCTAACTGCATTGAGGAAGAAATCACCAAATCCCAAATCTTTAAGCATCACAAGAATGAAAGGCCATTCTATACGATCATAAGATTTTTCAAAATCGATTTTGAGAAAAACCACCTTCTGAAGAGAAGTGCGAGCCCATTCCAACCCTTCCCAAATAGCAATAAGATTATCCAATATGAAATGGCCTTTGAAAAAACCAGATTTTTCAGGTCAAACAATTTTAGGTAGCAAAGAAGCCACCCGAAGAGCAAGATCCTTCACTAGAATCTTATAAGAAACATTAAGAAGCGTTATGGGCCTCCAGTTGGTTATGAACTCCGGATTACCAACCTTAGGCAGAATTTGATATTTCCTTTATTAATGCAGTTCCCAAGGGATTATGATTGCAGGGCTTCCTGATAAACCTATAAGAGATCTGGCCCAACAATGTGTCATGCTGCCTTGTAAAATTCATAAGGAAACCCATCCAAACCAGGATATATTTCATCCACAAAACAAAGAAGGGAATTATGAGCTCCTCCAGTGAAAGAGAAGCATCACAATGCTTTCCATCCTATAGGCTAAGCTTACAAGAAACCACTTCGATACATTAAAGCAGAGTGGTATTGTTTTCAACCGAAGGCTCCTGTGCTTGAAAGACAAGAGTATGATGGTCAACAAAAGAAGAAAAAAAAATCAGTAAGGTTGTGATGCGTGTGTGGGCAAGCTAGAAAAATTTGATTTGTTCCTTGACATTCCAAGATCTGAGAATTTTGAAGAACCCTTTCAAGGCACTGTCACCAGTCTTCAACCACTACAAATGAGCCCAGATCTAAGATCCTTTGGTTCTATGCAATTCAATAACCTAGAGCTAATGTCGAAGTTTAGCATCTTTTATTTGAACAAAGCTGTCATATGGTTGGAGGTCAACGAATCGAGGTGTAAGCTGAAAATCCTATTGGAGAGCCTCATCAGCATGCTTATGGACCCTTGCCACCTATTTTCCAAAGTGGCGAAGGAACTTGGCAGTGCGTTGAATAACTTCATTCCGCCATGAAATCCAGATGGAAACATAAGAAGGACGTGGCGCCATATTCAGACTCGGGAAATGTATGCCAAAACTCCCGGATGATGAAAAAAGGATATATTGATATAAAATTACATGCTAGGAGTTTTAATAGAGGGCCCATCCCAATTAAGCATGAAATATATCAGACTGTGATCTGATAGAATAAAATTGGGCCATGTGGCGACAGGAGTGACTGTTGCTCGCCAACGCAAAACCCGAGTGCTGAGATAGCATGATACAATCAAGTTTTTTGAGTACACGTGCTGAACCTTCTCGAAAATTGGACCAAGTAAACCACTTTTGAGAAGTAAAGTCCCACCGCCTTTTAAAATAAGGTCTTTAATGCCCCACCCACTTTTTAAATATAACCATAATTCACTGTGTCCAACACACCATCTCATCGGTAAGAGACCTAATTTTTCATCGGGATGTTCCACCATATTAAATTCACCGCAGAATAGCCAATAAGAAAAATGTAGATTATCCCCTAACCATCGACATAATGCCATCCTTTTTGGACCATTATTAGAGGAATAAAGATTAACAATACCAAAAGAAAAGCCATTATCATAAAAAAGTACCTAAACCACCCCATAGTCAGGATAATAACCCATGACAGTGATTATGGTAGAAAATATAGGTGACACAAAAATAGAAATACCACCTTTGCCTTCTGAATGAGATGAATAAAAATGTAGAAAATTCGTAGCAATACACAATAATGAATTATGAAGTAAAAAACCAATAATATTAACCTCTTACAAACAAACAATATCAATATTACTGATAATTTTACAAGCGTGCTTTAAAGAATATTTTCGATATGATTCTGTGAGAACTCTAACATTCCAGGAGAGACAATTCATGAAAAGATAGACATGGAATTTTCTACCTCTTTTCCATCATGTAGCATATCCTCCGAATTTAAAATAATAAAGTGATTTAACATAAAACTAGACTAGTATGAAGCAAGTGGCTCCGTCAAGTTAGGATGGTGCTTAGGCCAGAGAAGTAGGGTCTTGAGACGAGCTCTAGGAGTGACATTGTGAAGACAACGAAATAGTTGTCTTCCTAGCTATCTGTTGAAACAGAGTGATTTGGCTCTACGTGACAAGGGTAACTTAAATAGACTTGGCAAGAACAGAAGCGGATGGTTGAGAAACTGAGGGTTGCTTAGGAGGAGGCGGAGTAGCTGCCAAGGCAGGATTGCTCGCCACCTTCTTGTTAGCAACCTGGGTCAAACCTTCAATGTTTTTTTCTTGCGAAATAGATGAAGTATGTACATTGGAGGTCTTGTCATGTCGGGTAAGTGTACAATCATGAATATGATGATCAGATGCTTAACAAAAAAAGGTGTTAGGAACGTTGAAATAGACAACCTTCTGCAAGATACATGTGGACCCAACTTGTATGCCAATGTAGTCCCATAGATCATATGCTAAATAAACCTCGACGCAAACACATTTATGTGGATGAGCATAAAATAAATGGTCAAGCTCATGAAAAATCACACGGCCAAGTGGTCAGACAATATCATTCAAAAAATTCCAGAGATGTAATGGAAGACCCGATATTTTAACCCAAACTGGAAATCACAAAGAGACCTAGTTAGCTAGGGTTGAAATCAGGGCTCCATTGTGACAAAACAAGTAGAGTGTTTCCAAGGTACCAACAAGTGGAATTCTTGAGAAGCAACTAAGCTTGTGAAGGCTCACGAAAAGTAAAAAAATAAAACTCCTTAGTGAGGTTTTGGACACCAGTAACATGGATGTCGGTGAACTCCTAGTGGGACTTAATCCAGTTTTGGAGGAAAGAGTCAGAAAAAATACGACCATAGAAATACACAACTAAACATTTGTTATTGTAAAACTGCACAACATGATCAACAAATGAAAGCTCAATAGTAACATTTGGGGGAGAATTAGATACATTACCTTGTCGTATGCTTTTAGGAAAAAATTTCTCGTGAACTTGGGAGCCATTTTAACAACCATGTGCAATTGATGTTGTAACAGATTGGTTTGTGGCCATTTTAAAGGATTAGTGCCACCCAAAATGGGTGGAATAAATGCCTAAAGTGTTGTGTAAAATAGTAATATTAATTAGGAAAAATATCGAAAAGACCAGGGAAAAATGGCTAACACGAGCGTAATCATGTGAGAGTGTTTGTAGATTTTTAAATAATTCATTCGGTTATAAAATTTATAGGCTCATTCTCTTATTCTTTCAACCCCCTACTACCTTATTTTAAAGAAGATTAAAATTATGAATAAAAAACATGCCTACAATTGATGTGTTATTAATTTTCATGTGCAAGATAGAAGGAAATTGAAACTTAAAATTATATAAGTTATCAAATTTTTTTCCATTTTAAAAAAATGTACTTTCATTTTTCATTTTACCATTTTCTATCTTAACTACAATTGAAAATCACAGGTGGCAAATTAGGTTATTTTGTCTTATCTAGAATCCATAATCTCTTTGTATTAGTATTTTTAATAAGTATGCCAATGCATAGGCATCTCATGTGAGAGGAAATCCATTACCTTATTTTGGCCAAGTATTTTTAGAAGAAACTCATAGAATCCACACATGAGAACAAAAAGGAAGAATATTTGTAATCATAGAAACCTTGGCACCTCCATACCATGCACACCAATAGAATCTCCTATTGCCTAAGCCTCCCTTATACTCCCTATATGAATTTGACATTTGACTAATTAATTATTCATTAAATATATACAATCTACCAATTATATTTCATTTGAACTGCACTTCAAGTTCCTTAATTTTTTGGTGTGGTCATGTTATCCCAATTTTTTCCCCCTGGAAAAATTGATCAAACATGACCCCCGCACAGAATAAAATCGGAAATGTCGGTTCAGTCATGTGAGCCACATTATAAATCCAACAATGAAGGGGAAAGTTCAGCGAAGGAGGCCAACAACATCAGAAGTCCAAAGCTTGACAAGAAAGAAAATAGGGGAAGGATCAAATTTTTCAGACTTGTCCACATACGAGTCAACTCAGGGCCAAATGGCAGACTCCTGGAAGGTGACATGTGTCAGCTTGACATAATTCCAAAAGGTGCATTTAAAACAGAGGTCCCAAATGAGCGTGACAGCTTCCACATGTCCCAGGTTTGAAAAGGAGACAGTCAGCAGTTGAAAAGTCTCAAGGGAGTGAAAGCATCCACGTGTCTTATCGGTGCATCTTCAAAGGTCAAGGCCACAAGGCGGTCCCAAATGAATGCCAACCCGCCATGTAGTTAGGGTCTCACAGGAGATCTCATCAGCCCAAATTGGCTAAGTAAAGAACAGACCTGTGGAAGGCACCACGTGCCTCATCAGTGTAACTTCAAAAGTGAGACCCAAGGGACAGTCCCCAAATGATCGCGATGCTTCCACATGTCCAAGGTCCAAAAAAGGTACCGATCCAGACTATTAAATTGGCTAAGTATAAGAGAGTAAGTGAAAGCCCCCAAGCTTTGGCTCAGTGTAACTTTGAAGGGAAAATATAGAGGCAAGTCCCAAATGTGAGCTGAACCTCCACATGTCTCGAGGTAAGGCATATGGCCCCACCAAACAAAATGGGATTTAGGAAAAACAAAAAAGTACAAATTAGGCCCACAAAGGGACACATGTCCATGTTTTAAGTCAAAGCGGGAAGGCGAGTCTCTGGAGGTAGTTTGAAGTTTTTGGATTTTATTTCAAAAAGGCGTAAAGTATAAAAGTAAGAGCCTCCGCACCTCTATTGATGCCCAAAGGAGCCATATGTTAAGCCTAAATTACATGCAGGGAGGTGGGCCTTGGAAGGATTTTTTTAACAAAAGCGGGCTGACGGGCCTGAGGAAGACTTTTCAGCTAAAGTGGAAAATGCAGGCCGGCAGGCTCAGGGATGACAAATGGAAAATGAGAAGGTTACGAGATTACAAGGGATTTTGGGTAAAAGGGAATTACGGGCTTGCAAGGTTACGGGGAAGTTTTTGTAATTTTTTAATTTATGTGCAATAGGTAGAAAGTGAATTTTCGGGCCCGCAGATCTATTTTACAAAACTATTTTTCCCCATTTTTGTACAGATTTGAATCAAGTATTCAAATGGGCATATCTTTCGATCCATTGCTTAGAATTCAACAAATTTGGTACCATTGGAAAGGTCCCGACCTCATCTATGCCATGGAAGCATGAAAATTTAAATTTGATAAGGTTAGGTGGGTGAAAAATAGGAAAATTTATTTCATGAATTTAATGTATGATTTGATTGCTTCAACAACGAAATCTGATTTGATTTGATCCACTAATCTTCCTTCTTCAACACGCCAAACATACATGGAGAGGTCGGAAAATTTATTTCATGCCATTAATGTATGATCCAATTTCCTCAACAACCAGATCAGATTTTATTTGATCCACCTTTCTTCCTTCTTCAACACGCCGAGCAGACATCAAGAGGCAAACTTAACAGATTGTAGGTGGATTTACAGGAGCATTGATGACTGGTAGCTGAGATTCTAAATCAGATTTCCCACCTCCTTTCCTTCTCCTATCTTCACTTCATCTATATAAGTAAGATCTTGGCTCATATGTAAAGGGTTCGAAATTTTGGTTTTGCACCCTCCCTTCTTCTCTGGTCTGCAGATGAATTCATGGATTTTGAAACTTTTATTAAGACTACAATGCAAGTTTGTTTTGCCTCTTGGCCATTGTAATGTTCTATATCAATTTTTGAAGGAATAATACATGTCTGTGGATGATTTCAACCATCTCTTGTGTTCATTTCCTTTATCTGATCTTTCATTGTAATATTGGTTATTTGTGCATGGGTGCTTGTATTACATTTTAATGGTTTGTTTTTTATAGCAAAGTTGATGTTCAACATTTCTTTGATACATCACCTCTGTTAGTTTAGGTTTAATTTCTTGCATATTCTTAACCTTGTCTCCTTGGAAAGTTAGAATAGATTTTAGAATAGATCCTCTACAAATTCTATGTGTGCACCTGAACAGAGGAATAGGAACCGGTCTTCATCCAGAGAGCTCTCTCGATTTAAAATTCCCACACTTTGAGAGATGATCCATGTTATGAAATCACACTAAGAGTCTCAACCCATCAAGTTGAAAACATTCAGGGGTGCTGTGATTTTGCACTAATAGTTTTGGCACACCGGGTGGGACACTGTGGTTATATTTTTCTCATCTTTCCAAGGTGTCTCATTACCAAACAACAAATCTTAAGCCACCTTGTGACCACTCAATAGTTTTGGCATGCCCGGTGGGACAAGTATGAAGCACTTTACCACTTCATTTCATCAAGTCAATGTGTTCTTGGTGAGATTCAGTCGTTTGAGGCACACTTTCAAGCACATTTGGCGACTCCATCTGGTTAACAACCCACTCTCTGAAGTTGTAGACCTTCTCCCATCCATTTTCATCCATTATTCCTTCCATATCTTTCATTTTCTCCCATTCCATGAATTTGGGAAATCATTACTTCATTTCCATCTTGGAATTCACACTTTTAGTAGTAGTAGTGCTATTCAGATCCATCTCCAAGTTACTTCAACACACCTCTTGAAAGGTTTCAAAATGAAAATCAGCACTATGGATATCCAGGTGAGCCAAATTCAAATCATTTCGGTCATTTTCCCAACTATACAGTTGTTACAGAGCATGGATATATAGATTTTGATGGTATTTCCGCACCTAAAGAAGCTAATTTGTACATGGAAACTATGAGAATGGAGGCTCACATGGTAAAATCAAGGGCCACATCTCAGATGAAAGAATTTTAGAATTGGCTATAGGGCACCTTGTCCATGGGCCGGGGCTATGTCAAGACATTACAACCCTCAAGAGAAGATTGACTTCATGATTGAAATTTTGCCTCACCTTGCACAGTAGATTGAGGATATTGAGGCATATGAGAAAAGTGCGAGACAACCTTGTCAATGGGTATGTCAGTCACCATCTCCTTGTCCTTCATTTTATCTTTCTCAAACTCTATCATTTCAGCATGGTAAAGAGTCAAGCCCCTCACTTGCTGCCCCAAGTGTTGATTTCCCTTCTCCATCTCCTAATCTTATATCTCATCTTAATTATTCTGCCCTTTTCCCTTCCAAGAATTCATCACCTCCAAACAAACAAGAAGTTCCACTTCCCTCACCACCCACAAAAAATGGGAATCTGGTTGAAAACCCCATCCCACTCACCATCCTATTTCATTTCCCAATTCCATGTGGGGAAGAGATTCCAAAGACCATTCAAGGAGAATAGCAAGAAGATGAACCCAAAAGAGAAGAAATGATAGAAAATATGAAGATTTGGGCTGCCCAATTTGGGTTTACAAAGATCCCCTTGATGGTTAAGCCAACAGAGGAGGTCAAGGTTGAGGAGCTACTGGTGGCTAAGGCTAAGTTTGCATCAGAACAAGAACAAGAACAAGAAGGAGAAGATCAGCAATTTGTTTGATCTGAATGCAGTGTCTATAATGGCACTTTGTCTAAAGAGGATGATGATCTAATCCAAGCTACACAATCAATCGAGATGGAAGAAGAACAATCAGCTCCAAGTCCTACTGAAGAGGAGAAACTAAAAGATATCAAATTAGAGTTGAAGCCACTTGATGAAGGAAGCATTATTGAAGATTTTTTGCTTTCATTTAAAGGGCTTGATATGATTGATGAATCCATGAAGGAAGAAGAACAATCAGATCCAAGTCCATTTGAAGAGGAGAATATGGAGATGACCAAGAAAAATTCAGAGGCACGGAATCATGAGTCGGTTGTACAAAATATTACATACCCCTCTCCCATTCCACCTCTCCAAAAGTCTGATTTTTTTGAAGAGTTTGAACTCACTAGCTTCATGTTTGAAGATGAAGCTTCATATGGTGAAAATAATGAAGATTTTAAGATCACCATGCAAGAAGGAGAGACCTTGCTACAACATGACAGTGAAGAGTTTGATTTCCTATCAGACTTAAAAGAATTTTCTGATAAGGAGGAGCCAATTAAAATTACAATTTTTTCTTCCCCATAATTCATCCTTCAACCACAAGAACCTACTGTCATGGAAGAGAACGTGCAAGCACAACCTATAGTTTGAAACATGCCCCTTGAATAAAATTTGGAAGATTTTAATCTCAACACCAATCCGGCACTATGATAATTCTTCACCGGGAACTCCTCGTGCTATGATTATTTACTAATGCACAGCCTTTAGTTTGGTGGATGTAATCTGGAAACAAAACAACAACCGAACACAAGAATACCATCGACTATGATAAGACGGAATGATGACAAATCTGAAATATCAAAGTAAATTATAATATTAACATGAAATTGTTACAATCTCACCCATGAGGTACTTCAACAAGACTATGGGAGAAACTTTACAATTACACCTCTCGATGGCTTCTTCAACACACCTTTAACTGATGGCTTCCTTTGCACACTTCCTACAATATTTCTCACTACTTCTTTCTATGCTAAATGAGGGGGGTAGCCTCTCTATTTATAGAACTTCCAGGCTTATCCATCTTATCTCTAAGATAGGATAAGAAATCCACTCTGACGAATCATATTCCATACCTTAACTCTTATCTGTACATGTAAGCTTATCTGTTAAGATAAGATAAACCTTATCATTTTACATGGGTTCCACATTTTTAGACTTTTTACAAATAAAATACACAAAATATTTATGACCTCACTCCTTGCTTATTACCAATATAATATTTCTAATTCCTAATCATGTAGACCCTACTTCTCTAATTACCCAAACTTTGACATTTTAACATTACCGGACCACTTACGACAAATATTTACTTTTTACAACATTCCTATTGTACTTTGACTGTTACCGTACTCCACACATTATTGCGGCGTCGTACTGGCAGCGCCGTTATCTTCTATCGGACGCTACTACTAATTACACTTTAACAACATTCTATTCCTAATACATACATTAATGAAATAGAAATTATGGAGGAAAATTTTAGTGTCGACATCTTCCCCCTTCCTAGCTTCTACTCCGTCCTCGGAGTAGACTATTCTGGTGCTTGGAAAATCTTCAACTTGTCGTGGTTGACCCATTTCGTAATGGGAGTGCCATCCAATTCCTCCAGTCGGTACGTACCATTTTCATGCATAGCTGCTATTTTGTAGGGCCCCGTCCATTTTGGAAGAAATTTCTCTGTCTTCTTTTTTTTGTATCTAGAATCATATACTAGAACCAAGTCATTCACATGAAATGGAGACCAAAGGATCTTTTGATCAAAGTATTCTTCTTCTGCTTCATTTTCTTCTTATGGCTTGTATCCTTTGCTATTTCCCTCATTTCCTCTAGCTAGCAAATGAAGATGTACCAACCTTTCTTTTACTGAATCACTTTCATCCATCCTTTCATTTTTCATAACTCTCACAGTGGGAATATCAAACTCAATAGGAAAAACTGGATCAATGCCATAGGCCAACTGAAATGGGGAGTATCCTGTTGCTGACTTTGATGTTGCCCTATATGCCCACAATGCTGCATGAATCCTTTTATCCCATTTATGTACCTGCAAGGCTGCATCTTTTGCTAGAATTTGACACAGCAAAATTTGTTCGTTCCACCTGTCCATTTGTGCTTGGTTTGTATGTTGTTGCCTTCCTGTGCTTAATAGAAAAACTTATTGACTAGGGCTTCTACCACCTCATTAATGAAGTGGCTTCCTTGATCTGTTACAATTTCTAATGGACAACCAAATCTGGTGACAATGCGTTCATATATGAACCTTGCCACTTCATCCATGGAAGCTGTTTTCAATGGCCTAGCTAGCTTCAACCCACTTGGTTAAATAATCTGTGGCAACTACAATATACTTATTTTGGCGTGATGTAGTTGGAAGTGGACCTACAATGTCTATTTCCCCCACTTTTCAAAGGGACCAAGTGGAAGAATAGGACATAATGGAGCTGATGAAGTCTTACGGTTACCATGTGTTTGACAAATATCACATGTCTTACAATAATTATAACAATCTTTAAAAAGAGTGGGCCAGTGATAACCTGCATCCAAGATCCTTCTTGCTGTAAGTTGTCCAGCAGAAGTGCCCTCCACATGTACCATTGTGGAATTCTTCTAGCAGTTCCTTTCCTTGATCACGTCCAACTGCCCTCTTGTACTGTCCATCAGGTCCTATTCGAAAATAACTCCATGCAGAATATAGAATATGGACGACTGGCTTGAGTAATCTTTCTCTTAGTCTTTGCATTGGCACCATCAGGAAACTTGAAATTCATTCAGATAATTCCAAATATCTATGTATTCACTAGGGATTGTGTCAAGGGAGAACAATGCTGCATCGGGAAAATCATCATCATCACAAGATGATCCTAAACCATCATAGGCTCGAGAGAGTGCATCTGCATTGACATGCTTCTTTCCTGGCCTATCTATAATATCAAATTCAAATTCTTGTAGCAAAATTATCCATCTTGCTATCCTCCCTGATGGGTTAGGCTTATTGACAATATATTTTTAGAGCCTGATGATCTGTGTTACAACTATAAAATTTTTGCCCTAGCAAGTAAATTTCTAAACTTCTTTACAGCAAAAATGATAGCCAGAGCCTCTTTTTTTCAGTTACAGTATATTTACCTCAGCACTGCTCATTTGTCTGCTCCCAAAGTAAATTGGATGTTCATTCCCATTTTCATCCTTTTGGCTCAAAGTACTTCCTAGTGCTGCATCTGAGGCATCAGTGTACACAATGAATGGCTTGCTCCAATCTGGATTCTTCAAAACAGTGTGAAGACACCAGGGCTTCCTTCAGTTGTCCAAAAGCTTCATGCGCCTTATTTCCTGGTTCATAAGTAACATCCTTCTTCAAGAACTGGGTTAGTGGCTGTGCAATCTTTGAGAAATTCTTGATGAACCTTCTATAGTAACCCACATGGCCTAAAAATGATCTCAACTTACTTCTATTCATAGGAAATGGTAAATCTTTGATTTTTGAAACTTTATCAGGATCAGTACCAATACCATCTCTGGATACAACATGCCCTAACAAAACGCCTTTAGAACATCCAAAGACACACTTTGTAGGGTTTAGTGAGGCTTGTGCTTCATCTAACCTTTGAAATGCTGTCTCCATCTGGTGCAGGTGGTCCAACTTGCTCCCATAGATGCAAAAATCATCCAGAAATACTCTGATGAAGGTCCCAATGTAGGGTTCGAACACCCTATTCATCAAACGCTGGAATGTTGCTGGAGCATTACACAACCCAAAAGGCATAACTCTATAAGCAAACGTTCCCCAAGGAGTGGTGAACGTGGTCTTCAGCTGATCTTTCTCTGCTATAATCGAACTTGGTTGTAGCCGCTATATCCATCAGCAAAACTATAGCACTCCTGGCCAGCTACTTCGTCCAAGATCTGATCTGAAAATGGAAGAGGGTAATGATCCTTCTTTGTTGCCTTATTGAGCTTCCTGTAATCAACACAAATGCGTAGCGTCCCATTCTTTTTTATTGAGATCACAATGGGAGAAACCCATTCTGAATTCTCCACAGCAAATATGAATCCTGCATCAAGCAACTTATCTATTTCTTCTTTTACAGTCTTGGAAAAATTAGGATTCATTCTATATGGCATTTGCTTTATGGGCTTAGCACCATCTACCAGCTCAATACAATGTTCTTCCCAACTTACTTGACGGAGTTCCTTGTAATCAAAAGTGAATAGGTGTATGTACCTTCGAAAGAGCTGGAGGTAGGATTCCTTCTCACTCTCCATCACAGCATCACCAATCTTTATTTGTTGGAGACGATCATCAAACTTCTTCTTCAGATAATTTTATGGGGTCATGAGTTGGTGTGACTGGAAGGATATCCATGACTGAAACATCCACCTCACTTTTTCTTCATCTTCAGTGTCCACTTCACTGGTACTAGAGTAATCAGAGGATGTCCAATCATCAGTTTCATCACTTGAATCCACAGGTTCTGCTTTATGATGTCGAGGGATCACATTTATCTTCACCCTCTCTCTACCACGTCCAAGTGTCATGAAACCTTCATTCCAGTAGTTTCTTGCATGAACTCTCCTTAGCCATGGTCTTCCCAGCAGCATTGGGTACGCAACACAGTACCATTTTTTCATCACCTGAAAGTCTACCACACATACAACACCCATAACAGATATTGCCACATTTGAAAAACTACACCTTCTGGTTTAGTTTTTCCCTTATTTAATGACCTTAACATAAGTGTTGAAGGGCGATCAATTTTTAAACCCAACATATTCATTACAGACTCGGTCATTACATTAACTAACTGCAGCACCTCCATCAACTAAGACATCATGAATTGAAAATACCATTACATAATACCTCAGCTTGTGGAGCATAGGGATCTGCCTCTGCCTCCAAAACAGGGACCTCAACCTCCTTCTTTCGAGCATTGAGTCCACTTCGCAACTCCCGCCCGCCTCTTCTCAGAAGACATAGCCAAGAGTTGACCATATGTAATATTTGCAGGCCTTTTGGACAGATCTTCCAAGATGGAGTATGGTCCTTGCCCCTGTGAAATCAGAAAATCCTGCACACCCAACTTTCTTCTCCTATATTTTTCTTACTAGTTTCTCTTTCATCTTCTTAGGATCATTTCCATCTTGATTATTTTTTCTTCTTTCTTTTTTTTGTTACAAACACATCTACTTCATTATTTCTGCTCTTATCTACTACATCAAAAGAATTCACAGGTGCTTTTCCTTTATCATTATCTCTTTTGTACCAGATGTAGAAGCTCTATCTGGACAATTATACTTATAATGACCCTTTTTATAACAACCATAACAAACAACTTCAGAAATATTTTTTTTTGGACCTCTATCTCCTCCCTGAGAACTAAATTCCTTTCCTTGAAGAAGATTAATAGTTAACTGACCCATCTTTTTGAGCAGATCTTCATACTCAGTAGATGTACTAGGAGAAATATTTGTGCTCACCACCGGGAGGAGTGGTTGTGGATTCTGGACCAAAGGTGCTGGTGTAGGCTCTACTTTAGCAACAATTTCTTTGGGCTCCTCTTCCATGCTTTCTTCTTGCCTTCTTGCAATCTCCTTTGCTTGTTCAATGGTAGCTGGGCGGTCATAATTCACTCATTGTCTGATCTCTGGCTTCATCCTAAGAATGAAGTGCTTACAGAGGAGATTATCCACGCCATTCATAAACCCATCCGCTAGTCCTTCCTTCCGGATCTGGGCATCGAGCTTCCTCCTTAGCTCTAGAACACGAGCGTGATAATCCCTTATCTTCTCCTTCTCTCCTTGGGATAGCTTTGTGATATCGATCATGAGATCTGCATATTTCTGTTGTTCACCAAATTCTTCAAGAAAACTTTCAGTTAATAAATCCCATGAATTTTTCACATTATCACCTAGTGTTTCAAACCACCTAAGTGCTGAACCATCCAAAAAGGTAGGAAAAAATTCAGTCCATTGTTCCCTTCTTATAAGGCCATTACAAATACAAGATCGTTTAAAAAACTCTTGAATGAAAGAAGAAGCATCTTCATTAGATTGAGCTGAAAAAACAGGAATCTTTCCCATTTTCAAAAGTAACCACCGTGAAATACCAACCCACAAGTACAATCAACAAGACTTATGTGCACAAATAATTGGAATCACTATACTAGAAAGTGAATTTACACCTTTCTACAGTAAAATAGACATGACCACGGTAACTATGGTAAAACTTGACTTACTACGGTAAAAAACTGACTTTTTACTGTGGTAAACACTATTCACGGTAAAAAGTGAGTTTACTGTGCGGTAAATACTATTCACGGTAAAAAGTGAAGTTTACTGCGGTAAATACTATTCACGGTAAAAAGTGACTTTACTGTGATAAATACTATTCCAGCAAAAATGACTTTTCATGGTAACTACTATTCACGGTAAAAATGACTTTACCATGGTAACTACTATGCACAGTAAAAACAAGGTTACCCTCCAATTGATTTTTGACTAAGTGGGAATATCTCTCCAGAAAATCCACCAACGAGGAATGGTCCCGGCAACGGAACCAAAATGTCATCACCAATCCGGCACTATGATAATTCTTCACCGGGAACTCCTCGTGCTATGATTATTTACTAATGCACAGCCTTTAGTTTGGTGGATGTAATCTGGAAACAAAACAACAAACAAACACAAGAATACCATCGACTATGATAAGACGGAATGATGACAAAAATGAAATATCAAAGTAAATTATAATATTAACATGAAATTGTTACAAATCTCACCCATGAGGTACTTCAACAAGACTATGGGAGAAACTTTACAATTACACCTCTCGATGGCTTCTTCAACACACCTTTAACTGATGGCTTTCCTTTGCACACTTCCTACAATATTTCTCACTACTTTTTCTATGCTAAATGAGGGGGGTAGCCTCTCTATTTATAGAACTTCCAGGCTTATCCATCTTATCTCTAAGATAGGATAAGAAATCCACTCTGACGAATCATATTCCATACCTTAACTCTTATCTGTACATGTAAGCTTATCTCTTAAGATAAGATAAACCTTATCATTTTACATGGGTTCCACATTTTTAGATTTTTACAAATAAAATACACAAAATATTTATGACCTCACTCCTTGTCCTTATTACTAATATAATATTTCTAATTCCTAATAAATTAGAGAATAGGTGAAGTGTTGAGTTTTGGGACATCAAACATAAGTTCATATTACAAAAATCAGAGTTCATTACTAAATGTTACAGGTTCTCATTAGTGTTATTTCCTTCATGATTAATACATTCAATTATATGAATCATTTGTTTAGTTCATCATACAATCCATACAGAAAGCTGAAATGCAGAAAGAAATATACAAATCATTTACAAATTTCAATTTTTTATTCGTAAGGAAATTTCAAATGTTCCCACACAAGCCGTGGGATGTAACACATGCATGAAAAAGAAAGTAAGGAGTATGAGTGAACCCATCATTACCGTGGGGGTTTCTTCGTTGTTCAAAGTAGCTCCATTCCAAATTTTTCTCTTTTCTCATCTTCTTTGTGGAAATCATTGTACCTGAAAAGAATAAAATGCACTATCAGTTATGAGCTCAGGGATCAATTCATATTCCTTACTGTCCTAGTTCGTGCATATGAATATCTTCAAAATAGGAGATATAATTTACTTGAAGAACAGATTGATTGCTACATGCTCTACTCATTCAAAAAAGAAGAAAGAGAAAAGAAAAGAAGAAGAAAACATGGACACAAGAGAGGCCAAAAAGCCTAAGTATTTTCTAATTGTTTTCTTCTTAAGTGTGCAGGTACAAGTTACGCTAAGAAGAAATAGACAAGTCATAAGTATAGGCTAAAAGAAGAATAAATGTAACTCAAACTCAATATTTTCTTCAAATGGAACAGGTTACAGTATAGGAAAGAGACTGGCAATAGAAGCACATGTTTCATATTGCAACTGAAGAAGAAGAATCAGAATTTGAAAGCTGATGTTTGGCTGGAAAGAAAGGTTTACAACTAAAAAAATAAAGAATATTTTGGGAAAAATTGACAGGGCTTCTCCATAAAAAATGGACATTTACAAATTTTCATTATGTTGCTTTCAACTACTAACATGCTTTAAAAGAATTATATAAATCAAGTAAGTGATACAGAAATGTAACAAAGCATGCCATGATCAAGATAAATAGTTACAATGTCTCGGTTTTATTTACCAAATCAGCTTCAACATGAAGTGTTATGTTCTATATTTTGAATTAGAAAATACAACTACTATAGCTGAAAAATTATAGAAGAGAGAATTCTGGAAAAAAATTGCCAAGGCTTCGCCACAAAAAATCAACATTTCAGATTTTCCAACATGCCAGAAATGTTACTATAAAGGAAATAAGGTATCTATGTAAAAGAAACAAATTACAGAGATCTTAACAAGCATCTGAATCAAGGCTTATGCCTCAAATAATATCAAAAACAGGTGAAATTCTTGTAGTTTCTAGAAATAATCATATAGGGTACAAAGATCTCATGGAATTGAGAAACAGTCAAGGTACCAATATTGTACTTTTAGAATCAAATACTCAAAGAAACAACTCTCAGTCAAGAACAGAGTAGTACAACCAAGTACTGAGGCATTATTAAGTGAAAGTCTGAGTTTTAGAAACAAGATAGTAGGAATTGATACCAAATAAAGAAGTCAATGAGAAGCACAGGTCCACAGATATACAATTAGGTGTATCTTATCAAGGTGTATTTTCAAAGAAAAATAATAAAATACCTAGACTTGAGTCACCAAAAAATAAAAATAAATATCTTTGTGCAAATGATCAGCTCACTTAAGAAAGTACAGAAGTAAAATCTGAGTTACGCATCAAAATTAACTCTTCTCATGGGAGAATGTAGAGTATCATTTCCAAAAGCATGATGTAAATACAGTTAAAGTATAAGTCCAACTCATCAGGGTCACAAATAGTGCCAAAAAATGATAAGGACCAAGCTTATTATAGCCATTGAAAGGAGATAATCATGTTGCACGAATGAACAAAACAGGAAGTTCCAAGCTAAATGAAAAATCCAGATTCAGAGATTTTAAAGGAGTTTCAACATGAAATAAACCACAGGATCAGAGCATCAAACACCACTACATCAGTAGTGAATTAGATGGAAATCATAAGGATTTATATCTATTTTCATTTCAAGAAAATCAGAGCAAAAGGAATACCCTCTAGCATTCAGATTACGAACTCAGACAAAAACCTTTAATCAAAATTGCATTCATATCCAGGATAAAGAGAGCTTTGAGTTTTCTTTCAGAAGTCAATATTCCCTTTTAAAAAAAATATTTCAAGTAGTAGAATAGAAGAAGAAAATATAGATCTCAGTTTTCATCGCAAACCCATTAACAGGTATATCAAAATCAAAGTAACAGACAAGAACTCACCTTTTATAGTCGAAACTTTTGAGCAACTAAATGATGAAGCAAGAAATCCATATGCCCATGAGAAGTTTCAAACTTGGGAGTCAAGTAGGAGAAAGAAATCACATAACCCACAAATATTTTCAAGAGTTTCAGTGATATATCCAAGGAAGAAAATGAAAATAGAAGTGTACATGTATAAGAGAAAATTAGCTCACCTATAGCCACTCATGGCGGCAAACACCCACATCCATCTTACTCAGAAAGCTCTGACAGAGTGAATACAATGAAGAATGAAACTCAGCCTTGAATTCCAACAAAGGTTTCAAAATCCAAATCTACAGAGTTTGAGAGAAAAGATATGGTGTGTATAAGGAAACCTCATATAGCTCCGTAGGAAGCCAAAATACTATAAATCCAAGCTCAAATCTTACTCAGAAAAATGAACTGAACTCGGAAGGAAACAATAATGGTGGACAAAAGAAAACACCAGGTAATGATATAAAAAACAAAGAAAAAACCTTACAAATCTCGGGAAATGATCAATATATAGCCCAGGAGATCATAGAACAACAAAGCCACGAACACCTTTTCCAAAAAAATGATGATACAGATAACCATAAGAGAAACAGGTGAATATTGTGTAGAAGAACCGAGCTCACAGACTCCAAAATGGCAGCTAAGAAAGAAGACAGAAACCTCCTCTGCATCAAAAACTAAACTCAAAGCAATGGAACTAGTAAATTCGACCAAAATATTGCAAGAAAGGCCAACCTAGAACTCAAAATAATCAATAAGGAGCTGGCCATTAAAACCTTAAAAAGTTTCCAAGATTCGATCTCAACAAGAAGCAACTCAAAGAAAACACAATGCATGCAAACCAAGCTGAGAGAATCGATCTGATAAATGCCAAACTTCGTAGAATGAAAATGGCAAAGAGAATCAATACTTCCACTCACAAAGCTTCAAAAACTCAAAGAACCAGTATGTACAGGGCTTGAGCTCAAGAAGATGAAAATGGCGTCACTTAAAATTTTGCAGGGCTTCACCCGTGAACTAGATGCGAAGTGGAAAGTGAATAAGGTTCAAGCTGTTTTAACTCACCCACCTGAACTTTGTCTTAGCCTAACCCTAACCAAGGACCAATGATCAAATGATCCATATTCGACATGTACGAAGATCAATGCTCAGGGATCAATGCAAACCACCATGGTTACGATGACAGTGCCACATTAAATTTCCAAGTCAGAAACCCTAACCAAGGGTCAAAAATCCAATCGCTATGCTAATCAGAGTTAAAAGATCCATGGTGGAGAAGAAACAAGTACCAGATCAAAAGGCTAAGAGAAGTTCAACAATACGAAAGAAAACTCAAACTGAGTTAACCATGTCACCGACAAAATTTCCAAGGGGTGATTCATCGTGCAAAGGGGCCCAGCCTCATGCTTTAAACAAAATCATTTCATTTTGACTTGCAAAAGTCTGAACTATAGTCCAACTTCAAATAATGAAAAGTGTTGACCAAATCATATTTACCTATGATCATCCAAAAAGGTAAGGTTTATAAACTATAAAAAAGTGTTATCCAAATGCAAAAGCTGACAAGTATTACATGGTCGTGTTTAGACAAAGGTGGCCGAGTGTATTGTGGTGCTTTTTTAAAAAAAGTTCCTTGTATGTTATTTCAAAACTAATAATGTGCTAAGTCCACAAAGGTGGCCAAACCAAAATAGAGGCTAGTGGTCAAGTACAAATGTGGTCCCCACTAGTGGGAAGGTTAAAGATAATTTATAGTGTGTTATCCATGTGATCACTAGAAGACAGAACAAGTGTCAACATTAGAAACAAAGGTGATCCCAATCAGGATAGATATTTGGATGAATTATTTTTCAAAGTATTGCAATTAATATAATTTATTTTGTTAAATACACAGGAGTATTTTTGCATGCCTTCACAAGAGGACAAAACAGAGAAGAAGATAGAGTTGCATGTTTAAAGGAGAAAGACTTGCATAACAAGCAAGCTTATTATTATAAAATTATTTACCCTTGCTTTCTTAAAAATAGAACAGTCAAATTTAGTTTGAATGCATGGTAATCAAGGCTAATAATGCCTATTTGTAATTGCATGCTCTATTTTTTTTTCTTTATCTATTATTAAATAAAGGATAAAAATAGGATGTATGGGCGAGTACAAGCCTTAAGCTATTTTTAGGAAGAGGGTAAATTTTTATTTTGCTATATATTGTGTGCTTTGGGAAATTAAAAAAAAGGACTTTTGGATATATGAGTACTGAAGCAATTTTTTCCAGTTTTGTCTTCTGAGTGTGAAGTATTTTCTACCTTCCCAATTATTTGTAGTCTTGTGTATGTTTTTATTAGTCTTGTGAATGCAAATTCTCTGATTAATCATCTTACCCTATTGCAAAATTCAGTAATCTTTGCTTGATATTAATGTGCATGTTTAACTCAGTAGTATTGTTGTGATAATCTCCCTCAATACCTCAAAGTTCTTTTCCCTTAACATTCTGTAGAAGAAGTGTTGGTTCATGCATAAATAATCCTTTCACATATCAATTGTGCATATACTCAGTCAAATCCCTCAGGCAATCTGGTGTAGCACCTTAGTTT
The DNA here is from genome assembly GCA_019776745.2 of Taxus chinensis. Classification (NCBI taxonomy): domain Eukaryota; kingdom Viridiplantae; phylum Streptophyta; class Pinopsida; order Cupressales; family Taxaceae; genus Taxus; species Taxus chinensis. The sequence goes on from CM034153.1 coordinate 60,022,545, forward strand.
AAATTATCTTACAGTCACATTTTCCCCTTAAACCTCAGGAATCAAATTAGGATACATCAGCAAGGAACCAACCTTGATACCAGAGACTCACCTCAAAATAGGTATACCCACAGACCTGAGGTGTTTCCATTGTATCTACGAGAGAGAGATCAAATTTTGCAAGCTTAGAAAACCTACAGCCATCTCTCTACAGGGTGCACTTTCGAGAGATAGCACACCCCTCTCACACCATCCACCTAGGAAGGTCCATAAGAAGACTCCATTTTTGGAGTTAAATATCAGAGTAGTGGGAAAATTCAAAGGATCAGACCTTGCCCAATCAGATACTTGGATTCATTGGAGCCAAGGGAGAAGCCACAACTAGTCATGCTTACTCCTGAGCATGAGGATGAGTATCAAAATACCAAGGATCAGTTGCAATGCCTCTTCAATCCAAATATAGAGCAACTAAAAGAGGTATTTTCCTTATTTCCAGTTGACACCTTGATGATTTGGGTGGAGGATCGACCTTTAGTAAGTTTTTCACTCATACTAACTACCATGCTTAATGCCAAATCATATACATGGCTGCATTTTTTGAGAAAGGGAAGTTATTTCTCCTTGCCTGTAGCAAGCCTTGTTTAGCTTTTCTTTGTTAGGGTTAGTGTAGGAGTAGGAGTAGATTTTGCTTTCAGTAGAAAATATGCTTTCACACACTCTACATATCCCATTTGGGGTGTGTATGATTTCTAGTTTTGTACATAGTGTGTTGTGGTGTTTTGTTGCCTGTGCTTAGTGCATTAAACATGACATTTGGTGAGTTTAGCTCCAATTCAAGCAGTTTCCAAGTGGTTTAGAGATCAGATTTTCAAATTTCAGATCAGATTTGCATTTACCAGGAAGACTCCATGTCCAATGGATGCTTCAAGGCCACTAATCATCTCATCTAGCAGGCATATGTCCCCATGAGTCACCAAAATGTTATCCCAATTTTTCCCCCCGATAAAAGTGATCAAACATGACCCCACACAGAAGAAAATCAGAAGGGTCGGTTTAGTCATGTGAGCCACAATCCAAATCCAACAATGAAGGGGCAAGGTCGGACAAGGAGGCCAACAATGTCAAAGGAGTCCAGAGATCGACAAGAAAGAAAACGGGGGAAGGCTCGAATTTTTCAGACTTAGCCGCATAGGAGTTGACTCGGGGTTAATTAGCAGACTCGCAAAAGGCGCCATGTGTCAACTCGGCACAATTCCAAAAGGCACATAAAAAATGGAGGTCCCTAATAAGCGTGAAGCTTTCACATGTGCCAGGTCCGAAAAGGGGAAAAAGTCAACAGTTGAAAAGTCTCAGGGTAGTGGAAGCATCCATGTGTCTCATAGGGGTATATTCAAGGTCAAGGCCAAAAGGCGGTCCCAAACGAGTGACATCCCACCACCTAGTTAGGGTCTAAAAAGGAGGTCTCATCGGCCCAAATAGGCTAAGTAAAGAACAGACCCATAGAGGGTTCCACGTGCCTCATCCGCATAACTCTAGAAGTGAGACCCAAGGGATAGTCCCTAAATGAGAACGAGGCTTCCACGTGTCTAAGGTCTGAAAAAGGGACAAATCCGGCTATTAAATTTGCTAAGTATAAGAGAGTCAGCGGAAGCCCCCACACATCTGCTCGGTGCAACTTCGAAGGGAAAATCCGGAGGTAGGTCCTAAATACACGTTGAACCTCAATGTGTCCTAGGTCAAACATATGGCCCTGCCAAACAAAAGGGGAGTTAGAAAAAACACAAAAGTATAGAGTAGGCCCGAAAAGGAACATGTGACCATGTTTCAAGTCAAAGTGGGAAGGTGGGTCGCCGGAGGTTGTTTGAATTTTTTGGCTTTTGTTTCGAAAAGGCGTAAAGTATAAAAGTAAGCCGCACCTCCTGCAACTCCCAGAGAAGCTATTTATCAAGCCTAAATTACATGCGGGGAGGTGGGCCTTGGAAGGATGCTTTTATCAAAAGCGGGTTGGCGGGCCTGGGGATTACTTTTTGCCAAAGTGGAAAATGCGGGCCGGCGGGCCCAGGGATGACAAATGGAAAATGAGAAGGTTGCAGGATTGCTAGGGCTTTTCAGAAAAAGTGAATTGTGGGTTTGCGGGACTACAGGGAATTTTTGCACTTTTGTAATTTTTGTGTAAAAGGTGCAAAGTGAATTTCGGGCCCGTGGATCCATTTTGCAAAACTGTTTTTCACCATTTTTGTATGGATTCGATTCAAGTATTCAAATGGGCATATCTTTTGATCCAGTGCTCAGAATTCAACAAATTTGTTACCATTGGAAAGGTCTCGACCTCATGTACGCCATGGAAGCTTGAAAATTTAAATTTTACAAGCTTAGGTGGGTGAAAAATAGGAAAACATCATTCATGCCATTAATGTATGATTTGATTGCTTTAACAACCAGATCAGATTTGATTTGATCCGCCATTCTTTCTTCTTCAACATGCCAAACAGACATGGAGAGGCATGAAAAATTCTTTCATGCCATTAATATATGATCAAATTGCTTCAACAACTAGATCATATTTTTTTTGATATGCCTTTCTTCCTTCTTCAACACGCCTAACAAACATAGAGAGGCAGACTTGACAGATTGTAGGTGGATTTGCAGGAGCATTGATGGCTGGTAGTTGAGCTTCCAAATCAAATTTCCCATCTCCTTTCCTTCTCCTCTCTTCACTTCATCTATAAAGGTAATATCTTGGCTCATTGTAAAGGGTTGGACATTTTGGTTTTATACCCTCCCTTCTTCTCTGGTCTGCAGACGAATTCATGGAGTTTGAACCTTCTATTAAGACTGTAATGCAAGTTTTTTTGCCTCTTGGCCATTGTAATGTTTTGTATCAATTTCTGAAGCAATAATATATGTTTGCGAATGATGTCAACCCTCTCTTGTGTTAATTTCCTCTATTTGATCTTTCATTGAAATATTGGTTATCGGTGCATGGTGGTTGTATTTCATTTTAATGGTTTTTGTTTAATAGCAAAGCCGATATTCAACATTCCTTTAGTGCATCACCTTTGTTAGTTTAGGTTTAATTTCTTGCCTCTTCCTAACCTTGTATCCTTGGAAAGTTAGAATATATTTTAGAATAAATCCTCTACAAACTTTATGTGTGCACCTGAATAGAGGAATAGGAACCAACCTTCATCCAGAGAGATTTATCGATTTGAAAGTCCCACACTTTGAGAGATGTTCTATGTTATGCAATCACACTGAGAGTCTCAACCCATTGAGTTGCAGACATTTAGGGGTGCTGTGATTTTGAACTAATAGTTCCCAATTTAGATGACGTGGCAATGTGGGTCCCTCTCTTCTAGTTAAATTATAAATTAACAGCCATTATTTCTCTTTGAAATTTTCCTTCTATTTCCCATTGCCACGATCTCAATATTTTTTGGCATCCATCAAATATGGATTATGAAGATTTGAAAACTTTTCAAAGTGCACAACATATCAGATTTTGTTGCGTTATAAAATTTCAATTAAGGGAGAGGATCCACTAGTTATGCACCCTAAGTTGAGAGGTGTACAGTAACCATATAAATACAAAAAAAAATTGAAAAAAAAACCCTTAATAGATTTTGTTTTTTTTTAACTAAATATTTTCTTTGGAGCGTTTATATTGTATGGAAAGTGGTTTTTAAGGTATTCAAATCAATTAGTTTTCCATAAATAGAAATTTAAGGGTGGACCATTTTTTGGGCATTAAGTCATGCATTTTTTCCACTTATGTGGCATAATTTGATTGGGTGATTGTTTTATGTGACACATTTTATTGACTATTTTTTTTTCAAATTTTAAATGACCAAGTGACATGTATTAGTCTCTAACTTTACATCTACCTTCACAATTGTTGGTCCATGTTCGACTATTGGCTCCTCTCCCTTATAAGAAAAAAATATAATTCATTGGAAAAGATAAATATTGTGTTGTTCTCTATGCCTTAGATCAAGATTGTGGGCCATCGATTCATTTCAATTCCATGGTTAGATGTTGGTCAGGAGGAAATGGTATGCATGATGTTCTTTTGTTTTTAATGGGATGCCTTCGAATTTTGAATTGTGTACTTAAAATATATTTTTTTATGAGTTAAAATCAAAGTCGCTCATAGATTTGGGGCGCCGGATAGTCTAGATTTGGTTCAAGATGTTTAGGAATAAACCATTATGTTCATAGAGTTATTTAGTGTTTTGTCATTTTCTTAATTCTTTGCACAATTTTTTTAAAGAATAAATTTATTTATTTAAATTTGATTGTTTCTATTTTTTCTGATTCTATAAAATATATTTTTTTTTATACACAGTCAAGATAGTTAACTATATAGATAATAACACATTACATAAGTCAATAGTTTTTTAATGATATTTAATACTTAATTCTTCCTTCAAGATATATTCTTCTTATACAACACGAATCAAAATTCTCACTTAGATTGTTCAAAAGATTTGGGGTGTTCTGTTATAATATGGGTCCATTTTTTCATATTTTTTTCGTAATTTATAATTTAAAAAATATCAAACCATATAGTTAGACAAGTTAATTTTTATCTAAAACTGTAAATTCGACATGTCAAAATATTAATAAATATTTGGCCGATAGGCCTTTCTAAAGTCATTTTTTTGTTTAGTGCTAGTTTCCTCCATCGTCATCCTCTTGCCATTACAGTCATTGCCAAGTTTTATTGGGTTGCCTTGACAACAAGCGCTAGTGATTGGAATAGATTAATTTAGAAAAAAATGCCGTGTAATCTCAATTTTAAGCCCATTGTTTTAGAAAAAACATGCAACATATATTTAATTTTTGATGTTGGCTCCTATATGTGGTGTGAAGGTTTTAGAAGCAACATAATACTAAAAAATAATACAAGACCAGTTTGTACAAGATGTTACTGAACGTAGTTGTCATCACTTTTCATCATGGAATATTATGGACCCTGGTGTACAACCTCATGTTTTGGGCATTCTCACACAAGTTGAAGATGCAGGAGACCACCAATTGGATAATGAAGTTATTTTTTGTATAGGTCAATGTGTTATGTTGCTATGTAATTTGTGCATTGAAGTTGGATTAGTGAATGGTTCCATTGGTACTATACAACACATTATCTACACCGTTGGATCCAAACCGCCCAACTTTCCCGTGTCTATAATAACTTACAATTTGATAACTAAATTGGTCATGTATGGGACCCAATAAATCCTAAATCAATTCGTATATTTCCCATAATAATAAGAAATGATAAATAGGTGCCGCTAAAAATGGCTTGGGAGCTTACCATACATAATAACTAAGGATTAATTTTTCCTAAAGCAACAATTGATATCGGAGATGATGAGAAACTAGGATTGAATTTCGCAGAATTGTCCAGAGTTAAGTCCATCAAAAATTTGTGAATATCTCTTCCTTTTAATTCTGAGAGCTACTCATAAATCAAATCAGCAAGGTATGTGAAAGAAAGATTTCTAGAAGAGAAACGCCTATGCATGTTGTCCACAATTGGTAGTAGCAGGTATATCTTTTCTTAATATAACTAAATTACTTTTTCACATTATTTTTGAGTAATCTGTTTATCATTCTACTAAATTACATGAATGTTTTTCAAACTAATTACAAATTACATTTTCCCCCAGTGCACGACACCAACAATAAATAGAGCCAGTTTTGAAGCCTCTCTTTCACATTCAAATACAAGTTATCAACATGTACTTACCTCCAATGTAATTGTAAGTTCATTATGTGCATCAAAACTATGATGCTATATATGTGGTTAATACCTCATTCCATTTCTTGTGGGAATGAATGGAAGTATCAATCATCAATTCATAGACATATGGTCATTTGGCTCAAAGATGCTCCAAATGTCGAAAATATGGATTGCAATGATCCATCATAGCTTGCAAAGGAAAAATCTTATTATGATAAAAAAATTTATACATGGAATCCAAGAGATGAGCGTCAAAGGAATAAACATTTTACAAATTACCTCCAATAACTTCAATTGATCCTAAACCTTCTATGGACAACATATTTTGCATGATTTCTCATGGATTGTTGTCTCTTAAAATTTTACCAATATATGACAAATTGGAACCTCTTCACAAAAGGATAATCATATTGCACATGAAAAATTTGAAATTCTTACAATTGTATCTACGTGGAAAAACCCTTTATTTTCAATTGTAACAAGGTACCCCATCTCTATAAAAAATCCTTTATTATAAATAAAGACTTTATTTCTCATTGATTGTTGTCCCGTTTTCTTACTATTTCCTACTATTTTTAACAAATTTAAAAAATAATAAAATGCACATGTTTTTTCAGGCTATTTTTTACAGTTTTGTTTTCCTGTTTTTGCATGCTGTGGATTTATTGTTTCTAGTTTTGATGTTTATTAGGAGTATTATTTTGCAGTTGTTTTGATTACATAACATACAATAACTTTCATATGTATATGAAAATCACCTCGTGGATGTTAAAATTTCTTCATAATTGTAGGATTGAACTCTTACGTGACTTAAGACTGGTGTAGCTATATATATTAGCTTGAATCAAGATTGTCCTGTTTCAGGTAATAGTCGGCAGTTGGTTTCTTAATTGAATTTATTTCCATGAAAAATTAACACTATGTTCAACTATAATAATTAGGACTACTGTTCTAGGTTTCTAAAAAATAGTAATTTTGCCATTTTAATAAGCCCATTGAAAGAAGTCCATAACATACTCATTATGCACAATGAACACTGAAATTTGTGAAGCCTAGTCATGATACAAGATATTTAAGTAAAGGGATATGTACTACATAGGTAGTTCTCTGACTTGTGCCTAGGTAAGTTCAACCTCACTATTTCTGTGGAAGATCCATGTCCCTTCTCCCTTTCGAGATTTTTCTGCTTTTAGTTTCTTTCCCCCTTATGAGCCTTGTTTCAATATTTTTAATGTGGACTGGTGCTTTTTTCCCAAAATGTGTTTTTTAATATTTTTTCTGTGTTGCAGTCAATCTCACAAAGTGAACACCATCCTGGTTCTTTTATCATCTTGATTTCTTCGTAGTTGCTTTGAATTTTGGTTGATTTTAGTCAACAATTGCCTTCTGAATTCTGTTGGCCATTTGTTTTGTATGTCATTCCTTGTAAATAAATCAGAGTTAGTGGAGTTTTGGGACTACAAATCTTGTCCAAGGGAGTTCAGTGTCCATACATTAATGTACAACTTTTCGTACAACGTTTCCTAAAGATCTTTTCTGGAAAGTGCATAGACAATCTGTTCTCACAATTGACCCTTAGTCAAATGGGGGGTTCTTTATTGCATGGATTCCGCTTTCACCCTACTAATGAGGAGTTTATGGCCTATTATATGAAGAGAAGAGTATGTTGCTGGCCAATTAAGATTCATGTGTTTCACACTACATGTACATTGATTCATATTGCATGTACATTCATCCAGTCATTTTAAAATTTCTTATATTGCTTGGTTTCAAGAGAGTGGGAAGAAGCCTAGAAGAATAGGATAGTTGGCAAAAAAAAATCATTTCACAAAATAAGAAGATGCATAGAAATTAGTAATTACCATGAATGGTTTTAAAATTTGGTATATACACTAGATAATGTTCTTGGATATAATTATTATTTGATAAAAAAAAAATTTAAATAATGGTTGAATTTAGTGTATAAATGAGGAAAAGGCCATTGATGCTTTCATGTTTGTCAACTAATAAGTTTGAAATTGAATATGATTTGAAATTGAATATTGATACTATAATCTCTAGATTTCTTCCAATTTATAAACTTTACAACTAATTAAAACTTGTTTCAATTGGGGTTCTTATATTATCTCTTGAGACTAGGAATGGGGGTACAAACAATAATTACTTTGTCCCATTGATCATATTTATGAGGAGTAAGTATAATGGTTTCTTTGCTTCTCTCAAAATCTGTAGGTGTATACTTATCAAGTCCTTTCCCTCTTCAACATTTTGTTGTTTAATAGATACTACACCAACCTATTTCTATAAAAATCTAATATGTATATCAAACTATATTTCTTTCTTGTAACAAATCCAAATGTAGCATTCCCAACGAAACATAGTATGTACTTATTAATGTTGATGCTTCATTTTCTATAATTTATGTCATTTTCAACATTTTGAATTCTTAATATACTATGTAATTTTGACTGTCTTATCATTTATGTGATGTTCAATATTCTGCAACTCGCTTCTTTCTTGCGACAAAGCCAAACTTAGCTTAGACTATCAAAATCAATCACACCCCTTATCAATATCAACAACAAAAGTAATAACTATCCCGATAAATCAAATAACATACACCATTGGGAGTTCACATTGCATTGTACACATGCAATTTCTAGTTATTACCATATTTCCAATCGTGATTTCGATTCTAAACCTCCAACGACTACCCAAAATTTACACTTCATTACTAATATACTACTTTCAAATACTCCAATATGCATATCGGCCTCTAACAAGAACCTTAATTCATGCTGATAGACATTCCTTATTGGGGAGGGTGACCTCCACTGTTGAGATCAACATCCAGGATTTCCGTGCAAAGAAAACACCATGGAAATGGCTGAGTCCGTTGATATTTTATGTATTGTGCATGATTTTTCATTTTGTGGAGGATTTCTCCCTATTCCTGGTAGCATTCATCCAAAATCCTCACTACATTTGAAACTGATGATATATATAGCCCAAGTGAAGAAATATTAGGTAGATTTAGGGATCAATGGAAGAGAAAAAACAATGAAAACTGATAAAACCCACTTCCTAAATTACATATATTTACAAAATATGTACAAAATATATTCCAAGGTATCGCCTATCCTTCATCAGTAGAAAGTAGTATTAGAAAATCTATGAAATATTTGAGAGTGGAAATACTGGACCTTGTGCAGTTGCATTAGTGGGACTATCATATGTAAGGAATGTTGAATACTTCATTTCTCTAAGAGAGCTGGAGGAGAAAGGTTTGATTACAAGCATAGGCACAACCATTGCCAACATAAACACACAAATGAGCTATGGTTTTAGAGATCAACACACAAATGATCCTGTTATTTGCAATCATGTATAGTTTTGGCAATCTAGGAGCTATGGTTTTAGGGAAGAGGTGTGTTAGGATCGAAACACAAATGAGCAATAAAACAGAAATAAATTAGAAATAAAAGAAGCATGTAATCACAAGATAAACCCAAGATTTAATGTGGTTCACCCAGTGTGGGTTACATCCACAAGAAACAAGCCAGCCTTCTCATTTATTCAGTCTTGAGGAATACAATACAATTCTCTCTCTTTTTCATGTTTGAAAGAGTAAAACCATACACATATATATAGCTTGTGCACCTCTTTGTAAAAGTTTGCTTCAACCACAAGAAACCTAAATATAACATGCTTAAAAATAAGACATGCATATAAATAAGATAAACATAACAAAATAACAACTCCCATCTATTAATAAGACAATCCTATTTTTAACCATGGCCATACATTCCTCCCAAAATCAAGGAAAAATGTAAACTCCCACTTCATCTTGTACTTAAACTCCATATCTTCAAAAATCTCCCACTTGGAGACTAACTGCTGCAACCCACTTTTACAACTCATCCTCAGACTCTTCTCTAACTTGTTTCTCTTCTTCAAGATCAATCTTGAAGACCTATTGAACCCGAAAAACCTTCCAGCTTCTCTTTTGTCAACGCATTTGTCAACATATCAGCAAGATTATGACTTGTATGGATCTTCTCCAACATCAATTGTCCATCCTCCAAAACAGTTCTAACGAATTTATACCTAAGTTGTATATGTTTGGTTCTCAAATGGAATGCTGAGTTATTGGCAAGATGAATTGCACTCTAGATATCATTGAATAACCTGTAATCCTCCTGTTTGTTTCCCTACTCTTCCATGAACTGCATATATATCATCTCCTTATTTTCTTTTTTAGAAGAAACATAATTTTCCTCTATAGTAGACAATGCAACAATCTTCTACAATTTAGAAATCCAACTAACTGTCATGCCACCAACAATGAATACGTAACCTGTCGTGCTCCTCCTACCATTTAAATATCCAACCATTTTTTCATCAACATAGTCATGTAAATAAACCTATGACCATCCATAGCACAACTTCCTGCTACTAGTCCCTCTCAAGTATATGAGAATAAACTAGATTACATTCCAGTGCTCCTTTCCTAGATTACTCGTGTATCTACTGACAACTCCCACTACATGGGAAATTTATGGTCTTGTGCATACCATAGCATACATCAAATTTCCAACTACTGAAGCATATGGAAATCTAGACATATATTCAATCTCTTCATGTGTTTTAAGACATTGTTCTTTACTCAACTTGAAGTGCCTTGCCAATGGTGTACTTACTGGTTTTACATCTTGTATATAAAAATTTTCCAACACCTTGTTCACATAATATTCTTGAGATAAATTCAATATTCTACTCTTCCTATCTCTATTGATTCTCATGCCAAGAATTTTCTTTGTTGCAGCTAAATCCTTCATGGAAAATGTATTTGCTAATTTTCTCTTTAGCTCAATTATATCCTGCATGTTTAACCCTGTCACAAGCATGTCACCCACATACAAAAACAAGATAATATAGATTTAATTATCTAGTATTTTAAAATAAACATAGTGATCAGAATGAAATCTAGAGTAAACTTGTTCTATCATGAACCTGTCAAATCTCAAATACCACTGCCTTAGAGCTTACTTAAGGCCATACAAGCTCTTCTTCAATCTGCACACCAAATTATCCTTCCCCCTGAATTCATATCCTTTTGGCTTCTCCCTGTATATTTCTTCCTCCAAATCACCATGAAGAAAATAATTCTTTACATCTAATTGTTCAATATGAAAATCTTCAATAGCTATCAAACTTAAAACAATTCTAATGGAAGTCATTTTAACAACATGAGAGAAAATTTCATCACAGTCTATACCTTTTTCTTGTGTAAATCCCTTCACAATAGGTCTTCCCTTATACCTCTGTTTGTCACCTTCTTCTTCCTTCAACCTGTAAACACACTTGTTCTACAATGCTCTCTTTCCTGAAGGGCACTGAACCAAATCCCTTGTTTTTTTTTTATCCAAGGAGTCCATGTCCTCATCCATACCCTTCTCCCACTTTTATGTGTTTCTACCTACATTGTTTCTTCAAAAATTTATGGTTCTCTAGCATATGTCAATAAATAATAGTAAAGATCATACAAAAATAATCGTGTAGGAGGCTTACTTACCCTAGTAGAACATCTCACAAGATTTTCTTGATTTTGAGGATTTTGTTGTTCTTTTTATTTTGATCTATAGAATCAACAATGACTGTGCCAGGATTGATGCCAACTTTTTGATTTTCTAGCACTTTGAGCACTTCTATATCTTTTATCTCATCAAGTGATACATACTCAGACTTTTCCATCTTCTTATCCTGTAGTTGTTCCATGTACATAACCCTTTCATTGAAAATAACATCCCTAATCCTAATGATTTTCTTCTCATCCAAACTCCACAACCGGAATCAAAATTCATCAGTGCCATACCCAATGAAAGTACATTTCTTTGACTTAGCTTCTAGCTTGGTTCTATTCTTTTTATCAATGTGCACAAATTCTTTGCAACCAAAAACTTTCAAAAAATAATAATTTACCTTCTTACTACTCCAAGCCTCCTCGGGTACCCCACCTTCTAAAGCAGTTGAAGGTCCTCTGTTTATCAAGTAAACAACAATATCTATAGTATCCACCTAAATCTATAAAGTAAATCCAACATGCAATCTCATGCTCTTTACATGCTCCATGATAGTCATGTTCATTCTTTTTGACACACCATTCTGTTGTGGTGTTATAGGAACTATCTTCACCCTATGGATTCCATTCTGTGAACAATAGTTATTAAATTCATTGCTGCATTACTCTCTGTCATTATCTGATTTGAGACACTTCAACTTCAAACCTATTTCATTCTCAACCAAATCTTTCCACTTCTTGAAAGTATTAAATACATCATATTTCTTCTTTATACAGTAAACCCAAACCTTCCTAGTAGCATCATCAATAAAAGTAACATAATACCATGAATCACCAAGAGAAGATACCCGAGACGACCCCCACACATCCGTATGAACAAGCTCTAACTTTTGATCCTTCTTGGTTGATCCAACCTTGAGAAATCTCACACGCTTTTTTTTCTTATACACACAATGCTCACAAAATTTCAGTCTATGTTTTTCAAATCAGACAACTTTCCCTATAAATGTAAAATATTCATCCCATTCTAACTCATATGGCCAAGTCTGTGATGCCATAGAGTTGTGTATATACCTGTAGCAACTAAAATAGAAGATGGATCAATACTAACAGTGAATAAATACAAAGTACCTACTTTATTACCTCTTTCTACCACAAGAGAACCCTTAGTAACTTTCCAAGAATCTGCTATAAGTATAACCATACAACCCGCATCTCCTAATTTCCATGTAGAAATTAGATTCCTCCTCAAGCTAGGAACATGCCTGACATTATTCAACACCCAAGTGTAGCCATTCTACAATTTAACATGAACATTGCCTTTTCCAACAATGTTACATGGCTCATCATCACCAAGATATACCTGCCCAAAATTCCTTTGAACATAATCTTGAAAATATTGTCTGAGGATTTGCATGAAATGAAGCACTAGAATCTAAAACCCAAGATTCTAATTTACCATCTAAATAAAGAATAAGAGCATCTTGTAACACATCACCTGCTATGTTTTCCTCTTTTTTCCCTTCTTGCTGATCTTTCCCTGATTTTAAATACCAACAATCTTTCTTTGCATGTCCTACTTTTCCACAATTCCATCATACCATCCTGTGTCTAGATTTAGATCTACCCTTCTTAGACTTTCCACGGTGTCCATGACATTTTTATTTTTCCTTTTTTCTTCCCCTATTCTCTACACTCAAATCATTACTAGATGACTCACCTTTTCTTTTTCTTCTCATCTCTTAACGAAGAATCACACCAACAACATCATCAGACTTTAAAGTGTTTGAACCAGAAACAAAATTACTCATAACCATATCCAAAGTATTCCAACTTTCAGGAAATAAGCCCTAACTTCATCATCAAAACTTAATCCTAAAGAGCTTAATTGATTAGTAACCATGTTGAATTCAATCAAATGATCATTTATTTAATCACCATCTGACATCTTCATATTAAAAAAAAAAATCATGAGATATACCTTATTTGAGGATGAGGGTTTTTCATACAATTTACCCAAATCTTACATTAGATATAACGTTGTCTTTTCCATAGAAATATTGAAAGCTACCATAGCTTCCAGGCATAACCATATCATTCCCAATGCCTTCCGACCAAGAACATCCCATTCTTCATCTTTCATAGCTGACGGCTTCAAAGATTTCCCTTTGAATAGTAGATAAAGATCCTTCTAATGTAAGTAGTCCTCCACTTGCATCTTCCATAGCTGAAAGTTTTGGCCATTAAAATTCTCAACCATGAACTTGCTATCTTCTATCATTACTCCCACTCAAACAAAAAACCCTCATGTGAGATTTTTTTGCAATAACAATATCTTGCTCTGATACTAGTTGTTAGGATCGAAACACAAATGAGCAATAAAACAAAAATAAAGCAAAAATAAAAGAAGCATGCAATCAAAAGATAAACCCAAGATTTAATGTTGTTCACTCAATGTGGGCTACATCCACCAGAAATAAGCTAGCCTTCTCGTTTATTCAGTCCTGAGCAATACAATATAATTCTCTCTCTTTTCATGTTTGAAAGAGTAAATCCATGCACATATATATAACTTGTGCACCTCTTTGTAAAAATTTTCTTCAACCACAAGCAACCTAAATATAACATGCTTATAAATAAGATATGCATATAAATAAGGTAAACATAAAAATAACAACTCCCGTCTATTAATAAGAAAATGCTATTTTTATCCATGGCCATGCATTCCTCCCAAAATCAAGGAAAAAAGCAAACTGCCACTTCATCTTGCAGTTAGACTCCACATCTTCAACAAGGTAAATTTTTTACAGTGTTCACATATTTGAGTTTTTCCATTCTTTTCCAATTTGGTGTATTCACTATGTTCATGTATAAGATGCAAATAGGCAATCGTGGGAAGGGATATAACCCCATTAAATAGTTATTAACCCACAAATACTTATGTGCATGGTTATTTCCGGTCAGGCAGTAGTCATGTTAGGAAATATTTATATAATGCTTCACATATTTATGTGTGTGAATAATAATTACGTGTGTCATTATTATTGTTAAGAGATTATTGTTAGAGATTTTATAATATATTGTTTCAACAATATATTATTGTATTTATTGTTATGTGTGGGTTACGTGAGTTATTCTCACCCCACATAATTAGGCTTGGTTGAGATTTTGTAGTTGAGTTAGTTTCCTATATTCTAGGGAAACTCCAGCCTATATATTAGGCTATTGTATTGTGTGAAAAATATAGAGAATATATTATTATTTTGTTGTGTAAATCTTCTTGTTCTCTTAGATTTGGTATCAGAGCAAGGTTATGGAATATTGAGGATTGGTAGGGAAGTCAGTTTGATCTGTTGCCCTTGTAGATGAGAGTCGAGAGAAGATTATTTTGCAGAGTTTAGATAGTTAAATTTCTATGTGAAAATTAGTGGTGGATGAGTGTCAATCACCGTGTATTGATAATAAAACCGATTTGATAATATGTATTGGTTTTTTGAATCAAAATTCATCTCTAGCTGAGTTGATTGTTTCATCCATTTCTTTCACATGCACAGAAATCAACACGGCTGCATACAATAATTCTCATCAAATTGTGATACAATTAATCTAGACTTGTATTTGACAGATTTGAGGTTTTGTTTGTGGTTTTCAGCTGTCGTTTATTATATCTCAATGCTATTCTCGAGCAGATTTATGTTCATGCATTGATTTTTTCTGTCTACGTTTGGAAGACACTCCTGGGAGGTGATTGCACAACAGATCGGTGGCTGACATGTTCAGTATACATTCAACAATATTGACTGATCCAAATCCCCTTGACAGCCTGTATTGACATCTCCTCTCATCCTGCATGTGGTTGATCAAGTATTTAGCTTCACTTGGCTTTGCTCTAACTCCATAGAATCTACCAGTCAACTGTATATTCGCTGCATTTTATTATTGCTCTGCACTGTTTTTCACATTTGGATTGGCGTTGGAGATTATTTTAACTATGCAAAGATTGACAGCCCGTATGAAATGGTTCTTTAGTTTCATGGAACAACATTTGGCTTGACTCATATTGGTCAATATTCATGCCGCCTCTAATCTCAGAAAGAATCAATATTAAATCCGCATGCAAGGAGACGTTGAAGCCAATATATTTATTTTTCATCTCTGTCGAGATATCTTTAGCACTCGCCTATCTCCATTCTATCCTATCTATGAGGGCACTCAGAAACAAATTCTCATGCGAAGTAGGATTCAAAATATTTGCTACATATCCATTGGCAGCACCTTCATACTAGATTAGAGCTTGTTTATTGCAAATAGATGCTCGTGAGTTTATATTCACCATGGATTCCAAGCTTAGAAATTAACGAAACCGGTAAATTGAAATTTCATGCCCTCGAGACATGTAAACAGTGTAAGGTGTGTAGTTTTTAAAAAATCCATAAGCCACATTTTATAATAAAACAGTCGATGTTGTCATAGCTAATATTGAAGTTGATTATAGGTCAATTATTATCTTTTTGGTCCAGTGATCAAATCCCTTAAATCATTACATTTTGGTCAGAAGGTCCATTCAAGTTGTATTTTCGTCAAAAAAATTGTGTCATTGTATTAAGTCTGAAAAATAAAAAAAACTTACCCGCATTTCAATTTTGGACGCATTTTCGCTTGTACGCAACGTCCAAATTATTGAAACGTATTCTGAGCTTCATGATCACATCCGGCTAAGTTAGTAGCTTGTTACCGGAGGTAGGAGGCATCGGAGGTTAGATGTCATTCAGTGACCTCTCGTCAGTTGCCAACGATGGGGCCGCATATCAGCTTTGGTGACATGTGTGTGTGCAGTTTGATTTTAGTGCTTCCTATGTAGTGTGCCTCAATTTATAGTAATCTTGTTTTCAATAAGTGGAAATTTCACATTGACGGGGGGAACATCATTCCAATGTTCCATTTCCAGTACGTCATCTTTTTCTATGTATGTATGAGCAACAGATGTCAGCAGAATTTCCTATGTTATTCCCTACAGTGAAATGTGATGAGGGCCGATGATAGTACTTCGCACATCATGATGTGGTTGTAGGTAAACCACTTGAAAACCTTAATTTGTGGTTTATGGTAAACCAATTGCAAAACCACCATTCTTGGTTGTTGGTAATCCATTCGGAAAACCATCACTTTGTGGTTTGTGGTAAACCAATTGCAAAACCACCATTCTCGGTTTTTGGTCAACCGTTTGCAAAACCATCCCTGAGGTTTGTGATCATCCTGTGAAAATCACCAGATCATGAGCAGGTGTAAGTATAAGGCAAGTTTTCCCCATGTTCGCACTAAGGGGGGAATGTTAGGAAATATTTATATAGTGCTTCACATATTTATGTGTGTGAATAATAATTACGTGTGTAATTATTATTGTTGAGAGATTATTGTTAGAGATGTTATAATATATTGTTTCAACAATATATTATTATATTTATTGTTATGTGTGGGTTACGTGAGTTATTCTCACCCCACATTATTAGGCTTGGTTGAGATTTTGTAGTTGAGTTAGTTTCCTATATTCTAGGGAAACTCCATCCTATATATTAGGCTATTGTATTGTGTGAAAAATATAGAGAATATATTATTATTTTTCTGTGTAAATCTGTTTGTTCTCTTAGAATCATGGGAAGGGATATAACCCCATTAAATAGTTATTAACCCACAAATACTTATGTGCACGGTTATTTCCGGTCAGGCAGTAGTCATGAGGTCAAAGAATTTATGAATGCAAGAAAACTATTTGATCAAATGCGTCGTTGGCAAATAAGAACTCTGTTTAAGAATTTGTTAAAAAATTTCATATGTAATGATTACTAATTGACCCTCATGTTGCCCCATCCCATATTATTTTATCCTCATTCTACTTAGAGTTCAAAGGGAAGCAACGCTAGGAGGAGAGAGATAATTTCTTTACTCTACGAGATTGAAGCACGTTAATTCTTTCGATCTGTGGCATTTTTTTATGAAATTACTAAATTTTATCAGTTACTGGTTTTGACATTTCTATTATTGACATTTAGGAAGTAAACATTGGATTTCATGATTTTTACTTCTTGTCTAGCTGTCAGGGTTGTAGGCATGAAAGTATTAAACATTATCATTTTCCAGAATTATTATGAAGAATGTTGAGTTCCATTTCTTGAGGAAACCTTTTCATTTTTGTACTCTTCGATGAAGACTCATATATCATTGCAAACAATATCCCATAATTTTTGGAAGAATTTGATCTGGCATCCATTTAGTCCTTGAGCTTTATTCCCTTTGATACCCTTTATAGCTTGATGAACATCATCTTTTAAAAACTATTTCATTAGCTCCTCATTATATGCAATTAAGATGAGCTTTAACATATTCTCAAGAAGATTTTTTTGGGCTTCCTCAGTAGCAATGTATATTGCTGAGAGAATACTTTTATAGAGTTCAATTACTGTCTTTCTTATTTCATTTTTCTTATGGACAATTATTTTGGATGGCATAGTCAATTTCCCCAGATGCTTCATCTTCCTTCTTATAAAAATAGATAGGTATAGAAGAATTTGGTATATTTTCTCCCTCCTTAATCCAATTTACTTTGAATTTTTGCTTCTAAAATGTCTCTTCCATGAGCATGATTTTCTTAAATTGTAACATAGTTTTGATTCTCGAGCCAAATTATCAGGGGTACTTCTTGTGACTGTTATGGAATTATCACTTCATTTAGCTCATTTGATACTTCTTCATGTTTCTTAAACATATCTCTAATTTTCTCTATATTCCACTTCTAAACTTTGAGTTTAACATTCTTGAGATTTTCTTCAACAAGAATCATTTACTCCTTTCCTTGCTAGTCTGTTCCATTTTTGGAGATTATGCTCGAAATTAAGATCCAAGAACAACATGAATTTCATTTGAAAGGGGATACCCTCAAGTTTGATGTCCAATTTGAGTTTCAAAGAGATGGGGGAATAATTAGATCTATAAAATTGGGGGATGTCTACACTGAACGTATTTTTTTCTAATCTCCATTCCGGGATGAGAAGGAATATATCCAATATTTCTAGAATGGCTCGATCTCCATGGAATTTATCTAGCTAGAACATTAATTGTTTTACATATTTGTTGTATTGTGTAATATCTTAGTTAGATGCTTAATTTTTAATGAGCTATCTAAAGTTGGATTCTTCATATTCAAGCCGTGCAAATCCTGACAAAATTCTTCAATTAAAAATGTCAATGATCAGGAGCTCTAGTTATTTTTAATAATTGAGCTTGACTATATGACGGTTAGAGTAGTTATGTAAGGAATTTGAATGAATGCTCTGGGCATGAGATCCAGCACATGATGGAAAAAGAAAAACTTCAAAATTTGATATGCCAATATTCTTTTGAGAAAGTTGAATCTTTTCCATGCTTTGTTATTGATTTCCTTTTTCACTTGATGTATTTTAATTTAATAATTAATTTCTACTGGTGGCAATCTGCAAAGTGTTTCCAAGTTTCCAAGTTTTGAAAATCCACAAAGTGTGATCCGAATTTTAAAGATAAGGTTATCCAAAATGTTCCCTTTGTCTAGGAATTTGTTGCAAGGGTTTTTTTTGTCAAAGCACATATGGATTTTAATACCATTTGTATCTTTTTCAAAGAATTTATATATGGTAGACATTCATTGTAATCATGATCTGAGCTCAATATACATATAAATAAGCATATACATATAAATTTAAAAAAAGAAAATAGGTAGATCTAATCTTGAGTGGCTTGAAAATTTTCTCATCATCATTCTATGAGAGAGCAGTTGGAGAACATCAGAAGAAAGTAATAAATAATGATAAATACATACTAAGCATGAAATTCAAACCCAATGTTGAAATGAGTGATGAATACTTCGATCTATGTTTTGGAGTTCATGGAAAAACTTTTGGACAACGCTATGAGGGATTGAATGAGTTTATGCAAGGACCACCATTTTTCTAGTTTCAAAATTGTGCCTTTAATCCAAAGGATGTTTGGAAGACAATATCCTATTATTTCAATGGTGTGGAGCTAGGGTATGTTAATTCTATGTATTTTTCAGCTTCCAGAAGACTTAGATGCTATGTACCTAACCTTCCAATAGATGGTAGCTTTCAAGTATTGCCTTTGCCATCCATGACCATTCAGGAAGCACTTCCTAAAATAAAGAAGCATTGGTCGTCCTCGGATCAGAGGAAAAAAATAAAATGCATGGTTGTGAGATGGAGTGGTGTTACCCTCTACCAAGAGCTTAGGTCTATGATTAAAAATTCACAAGGGAAACCATAAGTGAGTGAACAGACACATATACTTG
Source organism: Taxus chinensis (assembly GCA_019776745.2). Lineage (NCBI taxonomy): Eukaryota > Viridiplantae > Streptophyta > Pinopsida > Cupressales > Taxaceae > Taxus > Taxus chinensis. The sequence goes on from CM034153.1 coordinate 60,042,186, forward strand.
AAAAGTGCTAGTAGTGTAATTTGGTTTGGGTTGGGCTAGATAATATAGAACAACTAGAACCTCATGAATTATAATTTATATTAGGGTATGAAAAAAATCACACTCAAGGAACATCTTGTCGGAGGAAACACTTCTAATGTTTATGAAATTCATTCCAAATAGAAACAATTGCATATCATTTGTCTATTTTGAAATCATTCTATCCTAATGGCCTTAGATTATTTTCTCTATTTTTTGGTATTGGTGGCATAGGTTGCTTTGCATCGTCTTAGGATACTACTATATTGAAAAAAATACCCTCTGATTTGCTAGCATGTGTGAATGGGGTAATCGGTGTTTCTGGGTAACATTGGACCATCTCTAGGTTGTGGGACCCTGCGCACGGAGACGAACCTCTGAAGAAGGTTGGTTCCTCTACCTATCTCTAATGATAGCACTACTCCTCATGTAGAAATAAAATCCTAAAATAAACAAGGCAAGGGACTAGGGATAGAAGGATATGCAGAAAGGAAAAATCCTAAGCTAGAGAAGGTGATAGTGCCAAAAAGTAGGGGTTAATCTCTCTCTACAAGGGTAAAGGAAAGTGGATAAAATGTACGGAAGAGGGAGGATAGGCACACCATAGATCAAAACATAGACTCGGCTCTCCAGCACGTATCAACACATGACATGGGACCTACAAATAAAGGAGAGACACAACATACCAAGAGATGCAGATAGAAGGTGAGGTGTAAATAAAATGAGAAAGGGAAGACAAGAGTTCCAAAAAACATGATTTTATTGCTCAAGGGACACACAGTCATATACATTCATGGAAGGAGGTGAGAAGACATTATAAAGACCATGTCAAGGTCTGAAGCTCGTGGGAATTTGACCACCATTTTGACATGGTTCCGTTACAACAAAGAGGGATCCGTTTTAATGAGTAGAGCTCTAAAATTTATAGAAGAATGAAGGAGAGAAGAGGAGGGGAAAGAGGATGGAAACTCATATTCAAATATTCAACCACCAATAACAAGTGATAAATGCCTAAAAATCCACCTACAATGCTATTAGATGCACTTCCCCAATTCTAGTTTGCATGTAGAAGGAAGAAGGCAAGATCTAATTGAAAACTAGTGGTTGAGGTCAATTAGATGAATGCATTAATGACACGAAAAATGTTTCCTTGTTTTCCACCTGGAAAATCCTACCTAAATCTAATTTTCAAAATTCCAACTTGTAGCCCATGTTAGCAACATTCAAATGAGACCGAGCATGTGGGAATTTGAGCACTGCAATAGAAGTTATGGTTGTCATAAGTCTATAGGTCACTCTGACATCTAATGACATGTGGCACGCGCTGATTTGACTGAAGAAATCTGCCAGATGTTGATTTTTTTTGTCATTTCTACCATGTGTCACCCATAAATTGGCTATCTAGATTCGGTGCCCTATTGGTACGCTTTGATAGGTTGTGTGTAGCACATTCAAGTGTTGCATATTATGATGTGGCATAATAACTAATGTAAAAGTATGTGCATGGCACGAAATGAAGAAGTATGAGACTGCATAAGGTAGGTGCATGAAGGTGACGTGTGCAGAAGAAACAAATGCATACCTACAAGAGACAAGTATGCATGTGGGGTGCAAGCATTTATAAGGAAATGCATAACAGTGACGAAGGGGTGCTCGAGGTAAACTAGGAAAGGAAGAAGTTTAACAAGAGAAAGCGTGAAGGCATGTAAGGGACTTAGCCAATTGGGAGGCAAGTCTATAGAGTTTTTCACAAGGAGTGTGTGAGAGGAAGTAAAGAAAATGGGATGCAAGGGAGAAGAAGGAAGGGTGCGCAAGGGTGCATAGAAAAACTACAACCAAGAAAAATGTGCCAAGGGAATAAACTTGAGTGTGTGTAACCTGAAATGTGAAACATCAGAGTCAGAATGAAATATAATTTATTCGAGAACCCATCCATGAGAGATAGCATCTCATAGCCTATTGTTAGGTCAACAAGTTAGTCAATGTTGGGTAAAGGAAAATCAACTTCAGGGAAAGCTAGGTTAAGGTCATGAAAATTAGTGCATATGCAGATAACCCCTGTCACTTTGGTGATAGGAACAATGTTAGAAATCCATTGGGGATAATCAATAGGTAGAATAAAAGAAACAGAGAGGAGGCATTGCAGTTCTTCTTTTACAAGAAGGGCAATGTGTGGATGCATTTTTTGCAGCTTCTATTTCACAGGTTTAGCATCAAGAAGGGTGAGGATATTGTGGAGCACGATATTTGGTTCAATATTGGGCATATCAACCTTCGACCAAGCAAAATCGTTGCTATGTTTGCGGAGGAAATAAGTTTAAGCTTCCTACTCGGAAGGATCTAAAGATTGGCCATTCTTTAGAATGCGGGGGTCGTCTTGAGTGTGAATGTTGATCTTTATGGTCGATTCATTTAACATGCTTTGTGTCTCAGATGGTAATGCTCGATGAATGTAATAATTCTTTACACCTAGATAGGTAAGTAGAAAATCCTCATCTTAACATTGGACAATGTTGATAGACAGTGTGTCATCATTAAACATGTGAGGATAAAGGAGCACAATGGAAGAAGGATCCTCATCATCACGATGATAGATCAAAGGTCCTAAGGAAATGGTGTTTATGAAAAAAAAATGTTCGGAGGAATGGATTATGGATCCATATAATCCATAGGGGAAGGTGGGGTGACAAGCGAAGATGGTGTAGAAGATTGTATACTAGGTAATGAAGGTATGGAAGATTGAGTTTCTTCTATGAGGTGAACACAAGCCTTATTTAGACTCAGTGGTGTAGCAAATCCGATACCCATACGATCTTTATGTTTGTGGGTTATGAAATATATAACTATGTGATGACCTTGTTCATAAGGACCAAAGCCAAAACCCTTCCAAGCACATTGACGGAGAAATGTATGAGTGAAGCGGTGGTTAGTGAGGTGTCTAAAATCAAATGAAAATAAAGTGTGTTGTGGTTGGTGGTTTGGGTGAATAAGAAGTGACATGATCTAGTCCCCCATACGTTAGATTGGTGTGAAGATTAGGAGGAACATATGAAAGTACTTCTCCTATACATCGGTTATAATATGGATGTTGGTGCATGCTACCATACTATTGAGGACTAAGAAAAGTATTGACGTTATAGAGGCAATACTCCCCCAAGGAAAGATGTTGAAAAACATATACCAAGGGATCAAAAGTTGGGACTTGCGATGTTGAGATAGATGAATTACTCAAAGCTTGGGAAGACGAAGGTGGGTTAGCTTTGGAAGCAATAACAACGGTAGGAATGGATGGGCCACTTATGTGGTAGATGGTGTGACAGAACTGGTAGGTGTGGTAACAAAAGAAGGTGAGACAGGAAATGGAAGAAGGAACAGGGATAAAAGAAGTGGTGAGTAGCAGTAGTGGTAGTTAGTAGCAGTGGCGGTGGATGCCTTGACTAGAATTAGGACATTGTTTTTGTGGTATAACATGTTACAGGTATTAAAAGGGTAAGGCTCTACAAGAATGGCATATGGGTGCCCTTCATACTTGAATTTAATGGAGCAACGAAGTGTTGAAGGTACACATCACATGGCAGCAAATCAAAGGTCAGCCAAGTAACATGTTATATTGGAATTCCCCCCACAAAGAACGTAGAAGAGCTCAGGAATAATACAAGTAACCACACGAACATGGAAGGATGACCGGTTGCCAAGGGTGAACATGATGGCATTGTTAAATGAGCGCAACATAACCTAGGTTATTATGCATGCAATTGGCAGGTTTGTGCATTTTCTCCTACATGCATATGAGGAAATGATATTGAATACTCGGGCCCCCGTCAATCATAACTTGGCACACATGAGTATCATCGATATGAAATAGATATGAAGAGAGTTCGATTGAGATCATCTGAATGGTAAGTGTAGCTACATGGTGAGGAGTGAATATGGCATTGACAGGTGAAGGATCATTGGGTAGTACCTTGTTTGTTTGTAGGATCTCAAGGAGATCCTGGTGGTGAGATTCAGTGGTTTGGATGAGATCCAGAGGTTTGGATGAGATCATATAACGACATTTTTAGATGCGACTGCACCATTTACTTAGTCATTGTACGATGGGAAACTCTGTTTGAATTGGGGTATGCGGGTCCAAGGATGGTGATTTTAGGTGCAGATGTAGATGAAATGTTGGGTAATGGTGCTACGGATTAGACCACCCTTCTTCTCTTTCTCTTTCTCTTTCTCTTTCTGATCTTGAGTAGTGACTCGAACCCTGTTGATCTGAGGTAAAGATAAGAGTGTGTCATGAAATTTGTAGCGACATGTGGAGAAAGAAAATGTAGGACATGGGTCTTACAAAAGGAGTATGACGTAATTACATTTTGGAGGAGTTTGGGCTAGTTCTCTAACATGGACCATGTTGATATAAAATTGTGGAGGAGGGTAAAAGGGCTATGTAAATGGAGATGTAGGTTGTTGATTAAGTGTGGGGTTAGGAAGTATGGTGATAGGTGAAGGGGGAATGAGGTCGTCATCTAAAATATTATCAACATTATCAAAGTTTTCTTTGAGAGGACATAGGTGAAAAATAATAGTCTTAAGAGCCTTACAATTTTCTACATCATGCTCTAACACGTGATGATAAGCATAAATTTTAGTGACATCAAACCCTTCTGGTTTGGGTTTTAGGGGGTCATAAGGTCTAAGTGGTTGAAATGTGATAACAAAGGTTTATAAGAGGTTAGCCAGGATGTTGGTGTAAAACCCTGCCAAATGGATCACAATGTGAAGTGAGTGTGGGTATTTTTGGAAGGTTGGGTAACACCGCTAGAGAAGACGTCACCAGAGGTGGAATTGGAGGTTGAAAAAGTTTGACTACGTGTTTGGTAGATTGTATAGTTTTGGGTTTGGGGATACACCTTCTTGGGTAAATGATGTAGCTAGTTAGTTGGTTTTTGGAGGTGGTTTAGGTTTAATTAATTTTTTTGGAAGGTAGTGGGTCTTTGGGTTTGGGTTGTACTTTCTTGGGTAAATGTGTAGTAGTAGTGTGTGATGTAGAAGGGAAAGCGAATGGTGGAAGGGGACGGGTTAACCAAGGTGAAAATGGAGGTGCGGTGAAGATGGTAGTGGGAGGAAATAAATGGTTAAGGAGAAGGAAATGGCATGGGTAATGATGAGGGTACAGAAAGTGGTGCTAGGAGGGGTGGGTAGAAAGGATGTAGGAAATGGCGAAGGTGTAATTTGGGTAGTATATTTAGGTGGAATAGAATATCGTGACGAAGAGGTATGTTTTTTTATTTTTGGTTTATCTTGGGTAAAAGGTTTTGTTTGACCAAGGTTGATGGGTGCTATGCACCTAGGCAAAGGATGTTATGATGTATATGTATTGATGGAGATGCCGACATGTGGCACAATTCCCTTATCTTATTATATCATTCATTTATCATTTATTATGCTTAGGAGGTCGGCCTCAATATTGGCCATATGTTATAATGGCCTATATATAGGGGTTAGAAGGTTGTAGTTGATCATCATATTGAGTATTGTGAGGTGTTATTGTATGGTTTGGAGGTTACCCCCCTCGAAGTGGTATTGCAAGGTTGCCCCCTCGAAGTGGAAAGGCTATTATATGAGCATATTATCATCATTTATCTACGATTTTGGTGTTCTCTCATGTTATTCTACTGTATATGTTCTTAACTTTATACAAGTAATATCCTTACAAGTGGTATCAGAGCAGCGATTTCGGCCAAAATTAGGGATGAAGGTATAGACGCAGGTAGGGTTTTGTGTTTCGCATATATCAATGGCCGGGGTATCTGATTTTTTCCTAATTTTTTCATCATAATTTTGAAACACTCTAAGTCAGAATGATCTAAAAAAATTCAGCTCCATTACAATCTGTTTTGCGGATGTTGTTATTGTTTTAGTTTGTCTCATAAATTCCATATTTTGGGATAGCAGATCATGGTATTTGTCAGATCAAATTTATATTTTCGGAAAGATCTTGAAAATTAAGTTAGGGTTTGTTCTTTGTGTTTTTGTTCCATCTACCGAAAGATTTTTGGAATTGTCGAAAACCCTAGTTTTGTGGATCATGGGGATGGTAGCTTTTTTTAGAGATGGCAGGATTGATGCTAGATAATGGTGGAACAAATTCAGGGATAAAATTCTCTAAACCATCAGATATTTGGTTATTCAAGTTGTGGATTAGTGATGCCTACATAGATTTTCTTTTCTAAGTTAGAAAAGGAAAATTCTAATTGGTCTTTGCAAGAACTGGAACAAGTTTTCATGGACAGATGGGCAACTTCCTCTAAAGAAGATCAAGTAGAAGTAAGAAGAATCAGAAGTAGAAGCAACATCAAAAGAAAAATAAGAATATGTTGATGATTAAGCTCCTACATAGGATAGGATTTCATATGGTGGTTGGGATGATCGAGCTTGGTGACAAGTGTGCAATAATGTAAAGCACACTCATTCTATGGATTCTTCTTATGTTTCGGGGACGAAACATGTCAAGGAGGGGAAGGCATGCTATGCACCTAGGGAAAGGATGTTATGATGTATATGTATTGATGGAGATGCCGACAAGTGGCTACACATTCCCCTTATCTTATTATGATCGTTCAATTTATGATTTATTATGCTTAGGAGTTCGGCCTCAATATTGGCCATATGTTAGAATGGTATATATAGGGGTTAGAAGGTTGTAGTTGATGAATCAAACTGAGTATTAGCAGTGTTAACGTATGGTTTAGAGGTTACCCCGATCGAAGCTGGTCCATTGGAGGTTTCGCAAGGCTCTTATATGAGCATATTATCATCATTTATCTATATTTTGGTGTTCTCTCATTTTATTCTGCTGTATATGTTCTGATTTATACATTGTGGGTTCCTCTATAGACAAAGAACTATGTGTAAGGGGATCTTCTGTGGGTAGAGGAGTAGATGGAACAAAATCCTCCGAGGGTAAAGGAGTTCGTGTCAGAATCTCTTCAACAAAGGGGATGATGGAAAACTAAGTGGAAATAAGGGAGGCCATGTCAAAAATGGTGTGAACCTCATGCGCTTGCATGTCAGAGGATTAACCTATTGGTTTAGACATGTGATTGTGGTTGGGGAATGGCTTCCTGAAGATGTGTAGGTTTTAGTTGGCCGGTGCGTTAGGATTATCTTAGACAAGCTCACTGTTATCTAACATCTCCTGGACAATGTTTTTAAACACTATATAATTGTCGTCATTATGACCTCTTACACGATGATAATTACAGTAATCAATTTCCTTGTACTGTGTAGGAAAAGGGCGAGATGGATCAAAACTAGTATATGGTTTGATTGGTGGAAGATTAATGACCCCAACTTTGAGAAGTTTTTCAAAGACAGAGGATTAGGGATCTCCTATGGGAGTATATTTTTTTGTTCCCGCTTAAGTTGGAAAGTTTGTATCAGAGAAATATTAGAAGATGGTTTTGTTTAGTTCGAAGGATGATATGGGTCGGCCTTTAAGACCACTGTGTTGGTGGATCCCTTAACCTTGGAATGGTTGTGAGAATGATTGGTTTGTGGTTTAGAAGAAGAAGAAGAATCGTTTGGTTTGAAGGGAGAACTCTTGTTGCGTAACTAAATTTTATTTTCTTCTATAGTGTAAATTTCAATTTTTTGTGCCATTGTGAATGCCTCATCAAATGTGTGAAACTTTTGGACTTGGAGAGTTGATGAGATGTGTCTAATGCAAGCTCAAGTAAACAAATCTATCAAATTAGTTTGGGGCAGTTGGAATATGAGTTGATTGATCAAGCTGCACCAACGAGTGACAAAGTTTGTGATAGATTCATCCTCATATTGGCGTGTTGCATACAAGTCAGTCATTTTGACTTTCTTGTTAATGTTGATAGAAAAATGATCTAAAAAACCCTGAGCTACCTGGTTAAATGAAAATATCGAGTTCTTGAGTAGCGCACTATACCAATCTAAAGCAAGTCCTATCAGAGACATTGGGAATACTTGTAAAATCAAAGCATCATCGTGAGCAATGAGATAACATGTGTGTTTAAAAGATCGTAAATTTTGTTATGGGTCTTCTTTGCTATTACATTTATTGAATTTTGGCATTTCCCAATGCGTAGGGTACAGATGAATTGGTACAGAAAAGTGAATAGGCTCATTACAAATCTCATCATAAGTCAGAGAGTTACGTGAGACAAAGACAGAGGCTTCTAATGTCTTAATTTTATCCATCATCATTTTAATTAGATAATTTGTAGGTTGTGATAACGGAGCACCCCCTGCGGTTAGAGGAGGGAGGTAAGATGCACATGACATAGTACCAAGTATGAAAAATGGGATGAGGGAATATAGGTTGGGGTGTATGTCGTAGGTAAATACCCAATATAAGAGGTAGATGAAATAGTTGATCATTGGTGATAGGTTTAGGTATGTGGGTTAGACGTAAAAAATCTCATGGTGATCGGTGCAAGAGAATGTAAGATGGAAAGAACAAGGTTCTTGAAGGGGATGTGAGCTACTGGTGGCTGAGATGTAAAAATTATTTGGGAAGTGGATAATGGTATGGTAGACATCGTAAGAGCGACAGATGCCCAAGGCATGGTAGTTGTCGTAAGTGCGACATCTACTAATAACGTAGGGTCCAACTACAAAACCACAAGCGATGAGGGAAAAGTGGGTAAGGATGTACAAGTAGAGGTAGATGTAGAAGCGAGTGCTAGAAAAGGGGGAATAGATACAGGCATACTATGGATAATCTTCCCTGAGGAGTCTCGGGTGGATGAGTGGGCCAGATAATGTTGTAAGGTGGCGGGGTTTTGATCGAGGAGTCTCGTAAACTCCTCGTCACTAGTGTGTATGGTAATACGCTGATTGGGGTCTATAGGCGATAAAATAGAAGGTAGGGATGGACTAGGTGGAAGCAGTTAGTAACTAGTGTGAAACATAAGGGCATTGGCCTATCTATGAGTCAAAACCATGTGAATGATGGTAAAACTGGTAATCTGAGCTCTATTGGTGATACAAAAATACATAAATTTGTGCTTATCGACACCGGTTTGATGATCGATGGTAGTAAAGTAGGGTAACCAATGTTGGCTTTTGTACCAATGCCAGTTACTATGAAAAATGAAATATTCAAAGATTTGACAATGAAAGGTGAAAAAGGGTCAACCTGGACAATGAAGATGATATCAGAGACTCAGAAATGTGATGAAGTGGCAAAACAAGCCACGAAAAGAATAGAAAGGTGGAAAATACTATTTTAATATAAATAACCAAAACAAGAAAAAAATGTCGTCGATTAATTAATCAATGCTGGTGAGATGATATAACCAATGCTAGTCACTGGACCGATATCGAATACTATGAAATATAGGAAGATAAGAAAAGATTAATTTTTGGTGATTTAGATCCAATAAAAGTGCCAACCCAGAGATTGAGTATGGCTGTGAGGATTCCTAATATGCCCAAAATAAACTGGAATACACAAGTCATGATGGGGAGGTAAAAGGATGAGAAAAAATGAAGAAACGCAACTCACACCTCAAAACGTAATCAGACAAAAAGCCAAAAAACATAAAATCCTAATATGTAGATTTTATGTGTTGGCTTATGCTATTTAGGACTGACTTGTGGATAAAGTAAGGTTTTTGGTTACCAAAGGTGGCCTACAGAATTGACAACTATGGTTGGTTTTAGGTAGTTTTGGTGTGGGGATCCTTCTCTGATATGATGACTGGCCAGAAAAATAGCTGGAGCCCACTGTTAATCCTCTGATCATGTGATTGTTGACATATTCTTCCAGGAAATATGTTGTTTAAGAAATGTGTAGTTTTCTTTAAGTGATTTGGTATAAAGAGTTTGCAAAATGTGACCTACGGTTCAATTTTTTAACCATCAGTTGGGCATGAATTCTAACATATAGGTTGCCCACAATTTAGATGAGCTTGAATACAACATACATAAATGAAATGTAAAGATTTTAAGCCCAAATTCATAATGAAATTTGATGAGAGTAATAATGAATAGGAAAGATTATGTCTTTCACTAATGCAATACAAAATAAAAAAAAATGTTGTTTTTAATCCAAAATACCAGTTTCACTTAGATAAGTAGGAGAATAAGAATGTTTCCAAGGGATAATATTTAATGTGAACGTTCCTTCAAAAAGAAACAAACACATAATTTTCCCCTAAGAATTAACAACGCAAAGAACCCCAAATGGGTCCCATAGGGCGTGCCAAGATGTTTCACCAAAATTAGTGGTAGAGATAAAATAAATAAGAGGTTAGGGCATAGGAGGAATACCTGTTTTAGTTGAAGAAGGTTTTTGGTTGAATGCGCGTGTTATTGAATTTTGATCCAAGCTGATCGTAGAGAGCTTCCCTTTGGTTACGGGGAACAACATGTAAGAAACACAATAAGACCAAAAAATAGCATTAATAATAAAGGTTAGTCGACTACCTAGAAAAATGCCAAATCCAAAAAGCGAGGTGCTTCCTAGGAGGCTGTCAATCCACTTTTAAAGATAATTTAATGCAAAAAGTACCATGAAATAAGGAAATCCTACTATAGTTATACGATTTAGGTATCTTGTGTAAAAACAATAAGCAAATCTAATCTAAGAGACAAAGTTATAATTAGATCCGATGATTTGGTAGGTTGTTCTGGATTTTGTAGGTCTAATAGAGGTTTGATAAGGGTCTGGAACTGATCAGGTGAAGTCTGGATTGTTTTTGATTGAATTGAAGGCTTGTTGGTCAAAGGATATTTAATGACACAGAGAACGACGTTGATGGGTCGACCGATGTCACTAGGCTGGGTGACCAACGACAATTAGGTAACTATTAAAATGGGTTTAAAAACCTCTCTGTGATTGCACAGAGAGTGAGGGTGGTGTAGGTAGGGTCATAAAATTACTTAAAAGGGGTTAGGAATGTTGAGGAGGTGATTAGAGAGGGTGTAAAGGTTTGGTATGGTTGAACAATGGGTTGTGGAAAGATGGAGATAAACGAATACGAGAAAGAATGAAATATACTAAAAGAAGTAAAGGGTCTATACTCTAAGCAAGCAAAGTATAACTAAAATCACAAATACTTACTTGCATGTACAAATCCTGTGAATGAAGATGGATGGTAGTTGGTCTAAGAAGAGATCCTGAACTTAGTTCCATGACAGTGCTCTTAGTGTGCTCCCGTGAGTGTTCCAATGCTATGGAAGAAGAACCAGATGCTTGCTTCGACCTGTGATTAAGTTTTTTGTGTCATATGGCTTCAGGAAAGTTTTGGATTCATGCTTGAATGCAATAATACTCCTACCGAATGAATCAATCACCCACCAACTCGAGTGAAGAGTTGGAAAAATGTATTTAACCTAACTAATGGTGGTTAGGTGAGTGGCGCCGACCAAGGAATAACCAACGTTGGTTAAGTAGGGTAATTCTAGGTTTGCAAAAAGTAGCCTGATATTTGATTTTTTTGGCGTGATTGATATCTTTAATCCAGGTCTTAAGTGATAGACTTTGCCTAGATATGTATGAGTCCTTGGAGAAGTAGTGGGAGTCAATGTTAGGTCTAGACTTAGTCTTAGTTGGTTAGTATTGGTATAGAATTAGTCCTAGTTAATAAATAGGTTGTGAATGGGTCTTTAGTGACGTGGATAAGTGAATTGGATTTAGGTGAGGTGGAGAGGTGAATTAATTAATTAATTTAATTATTATAATTAAATTAATTTATATGTGTGCACAAGGGAGATGAGTGGGTATAGTGTGAATTTATTTAATTGAAAGGGGTTATGGGAGTATGTCCCGATTTTCGGTGTCTACATCACATGCTAGACAAATACATTGTATGTCATTATATTTTCTATATACACATGTGAATTCATTTGGTATTTAGTTTTGAATTCATACTTTCTACATATCCTTAAAGGCAACATGGATGTTTGGCACTGTATCTCTTACCAGTCCCATCGAGCTTCCCGGGGCCATCTATTTTCGTACACACTACAAGTGGTATTGTTTTGTTTTAAACTACTTCATATTCTTACTAGCACACTACTTTATCGATATATACATGTCTTGATATGCTTGTTATATTTATAACATGGTAATGTTTGTTTCATGTGTAGCATTTGTTTTGCAAGACTATTTTCCACCATGGTTGTCTAATACGTTGCTTGATATTGTTTACCATTGTTTTCCATTGTTTGTGGGCTATGCCCTATGTCTTGTTTGATCATTTTTTATATGATTTTTCCTGCTTTGGCCCTAATTGTCTTGTAACATTGTGAGCGATGTCCCATGTTTGGAACCTACTTTTCATGGTCTACTTTGTCTACATTATTTCTTATTTACATTGCCCCTTATTGCATGCTTATCACTTTTTCTACTAACACATGTCCTAGCCACTTTTTTTCATGTGTGTTGGTTTCTACCATGCATATTCCCTCCCCCTGCAGGGTTACAATTTCAAATCTACATCAGGTCCTCCTTTGGGCCACATTCTCCTAGAAATGTCACATGCACCCCAAATGAGGGGGGACATACATTGAGTGAATCAGTCACCCCATAGAACAAATCAAAGCTTCATATCAGTATACACAACACAGAATTAAAACAAGCTTTAATCAAACGAATGACCCAAATTCTGACTTGGGTCCTCAGTTCAACATAGATGCCAGTGCCGAGATATAGACATGAGAACCTAGGTGTCCCTGACCTTTCCTAGGTGCCTATGAGCAGCGGGAATTTATAATTATTTTCTTAGATAAACACAATTTTCAGTAGTGTACATAGCAGTATTCTTAGTACAAGAATAGTCCTCCAACAATCAGAATGCATCCTATCTTCTTTTTCTACTTAGATCAAACTGGATCAAATATGGAAAAAAGAAAAAGCATACCATTTGTAGTGGTTTATAAACTTCAGGAAGCGGTCTTGGATGGAGAATAACACTAGATATTTATCCCCAACACTCTTCTACCATGATGTGAGATCACCCAAAAAACTTGCACTTGGTGTGAGATCGCCAAAAAAACTTGCTCTTGGTGTGGCATGAGATCGCACTAAAAATTTTCTCTTGGCATGATATCTCCCTAAAAATCATTCTTCTACATCATTTTCAAAAAAAAAATTAATCCTTTTCAATTGTCATGGATCAGGTGCACATGTTCCTTTTACTAATTTTTCACATATTTATATACTTATTACATACTTGGATCAAATTTCTCTTATACACGATTTTGACTACTATTTTTATCTTCTTTTTGTAGGTCCTTCATTATAAGAAGTAAAATTCTCAAGCATAACGCAAACTATAATGACAAAAGGTACAACACAACACACTGCAAACACTCTTTTCCCCTAGTGATACTTCTTCTTTCTTATCTTCCATACTTCATTTTAATTGCTCCACGCTTTCACTTATCTCCTCGGCACAATTTTGCCATTAATATACAATGAACTAAGGTACATAAATTCTAAAATACTTTATGTTATCAAGTATTCACTCAACAACATAAAGTGGGGGAAAATGTAGATACTAAGCCATGCAATTTGGGTACATTTCTAGGTGCTAATCACATACTACTATTCATATGATTCCTAAGTGAGAAAACTAGAAATTGAAAACTATCTTTGGCCTTTTGTATTTGTTTTATGTCTTATTTTTGGCCTCTTACACCCTACAACCCAGTTGATACTTCACTATTTTATATTTTATGACTCTGGAAACCAGTGTTTAGACAGGATACCAGCACCCAGGTGCCCCCATCCTTCTAGGTTCCCTGGACCTCTCTTTACTTTACTCGACACTTTCAAGAAGCTATTATCTCTTGGGGATCTTGTTTTCTTATGAGTTGGCATTCTTGTTGTTAATTGCAAAATTCAACCAAGGGAATCATGTAAATATAAAGCTATGTGACCATAATAAAGGACCAAGCTCTAAGAATCTATTAATATCACCTAAGGTTGCATCCAAAGGAATTTCAAGACCATCAAGGCATCCATCTAGCTTTCACTAAAGGGACAAGGGACAATGTTTTTTACATACACACATAGGAAGGGAAGTTTATTTTTCCATCCACACATCTATTTACATTGCTACATCTAGTTGTTTCTCACTATCAAGTGCATCTAGCACAAGAGATACCTAGGGAATGATTCTTGCACACACACATAAGAACTACATGAAGTCTAAAATGTAGTGCAACACTTGATTGTAAGAGCACTTAGTCGGGTGACCACTGGGGATAATTTGACTCCCCATTTACATCTTTTTCTTTTTAGGATTTGGTGTGTTTTTGGGTTTTGTAGGTTATATTTCTCTTTATAGGTTACAGGTGAATACAACGATCATCCAACGCCACACAGGTGATAAAAAATGAAAGTTAGAGACCACCTTACGACATAGGAAAAATCATATTTTGAGCTCTTGCCTAGTCACAGGAACCTATCAATGGTCTCTAGTGCCTTGTTCCTATTTCAGGCACCCTAGTTCCAGCATATCCGGTAGTTCTAAGATTTTCTGTGTTCGGTTACGATAGTCTTACCTTCCAGTTCATCAGTTAATCCAGTCCATAGTAATTCAAGATTAAACGAAATCAACTAAGTTCTTATTCCTTCTCCTTGCACTTAGGGTTTTAACTTCATTTAGCTTATTGTTTGTGTCATATATGCAATTTAACATTTTATTACATGTGACTTTGCAATATCTAGGGTTTAACAACATAAAAACATTTTTTTGTTAAATTAGAAACCTAAGAATGTTTTGAACTTATTAGCAAAACATAGTCTAAAGGATGAAAAATTTGTTGAACCCTTTCCACAGGGTTATTTTGTATAAATACCCAACTTACATGGGATACACATCCTTCATTGGAGGAAGATGCCTAAGGTCGCTAAAAAGAATGAATAAACTTCTCTCAAATTGTATTTTTTCATGGGGTAAATCCTTGTGTAGCCTTAGGTCAACAAGGGAAAAACATTGGCCCCTCAAAACTCATTTCATCAATAAGAACATAGTGTTCATTTTTATGTGATTATTCAAAAGTTACATGTGACTACCCCTCTAATGGCTTCATTTATATGATTTATATTCAATGATGTGCATGTATTATAGTAGAAAAAAGTTCAAAGTTGTGAAACTGGTGGAAAATATCATCGACATTGACATGCCCCATCATGTCCATCTTCACAATGAAGATGCCACCCCACAAATTTATGATCCAAAACCAAATCCACACCATCCTTTCTCTACACATTGATATGGAATGATGGAAAATCCATCTCACAAGACAAATATATAAGATGTAAGGAAAGGAAAATTGACATAAATGATGTAACCCTAATGAGGCACACTGAAGAGATCAAGCCTTAAGTCATCTCCCACATATCCACATTCTCCCCTCTGTGAAAGTTAAGGAATCTTTTTTCTCGAAGCTGCTCAGGTGTTTTCCTAGACTTTAATGAACTCTAAAAACATTGTATCTTTATTTCCTTTTTAACGTATGCAGCCTAGATGATTTCCATTCCAATTGGCAATTCTTGGTCTCATGTGCACACTAATAATTAGATTTAAATTAATTTTTAATAACATAATTAAAAACATAGATTTTAATAATCCATATAGAATAGTGTCCTATTTATTGAAATGTTTGTAAGTAAAATTGTAAATGATTTTTGTAATATAATATTGTGAGTAAATATAAAACTAATAAGATTTTGCATGTGATTTTTGTAGTGCTTTTATTTAAAGATAAGTAATTACCTATGCTAAGCTATATTTAAAAATTTGTATTTTTCAGTATTAGTAATAGAATTAATGAGGACCTTTGGGTTCTATGCTTGTTAGATGGCTTACCAACCTTATTGTGTTGCATTTTACACATTAACAAATATTTCTAATAAAGCAACATATAGAAGACACATACATCTTCCCAAAGAATCGTTGTTTTTGTGTTAGGAAATAAGGGATAAAATATGCAGAACAGTCCCACCCAGAATTGGAATAGTTGATAAGAACCTTGCGTATAATAAATAAGTAAATTACATAATATAACACAACACGAGATATGGGGGGCCATATACATTATAATATCATATCCCAAGGTACATAGCAATAGTAGAAACTAATATGCAGAATAATATCAAACATCTGAAATAAAAGTGTCAAAAATAAAATAACACAACATAGAGACAATATTTAACGTGGTTCACCTAATTTGGGCTATGTCCACCAAGAATCACTGGCTCATATTTTATTATAGGACACCTCTTTCTCTCAATATAATACCCAGATCTGTTTGGAGTTTTCCTTAACAAAATATCCTGAATTCACACTTAAACTCACACCCTACAATTTTCTATCTCCCTACATCAATAGGCAACTGATTAAGCAATTTTTACAATACCATGGGTACCAAAACTATGGGCCAAAACTACCCCATAAACCTATGGGTCAAAATAATGCCCATATGAAAAGAAAATGTTTACCAAGATATCGGACACGTACTTCGAGGATACAAATTTTTCTTAGGGGTTGCACCCCCACACCCCTGCTTGAGGCCCATCTTGGCCCCAAACTCTGGCGAGAAAATGTGGAGAGTGTGCAATACTTTTAGTGTACAGTCTTCAAACTTCCACACATGAAAATAGGCTCCATAACATAACATGTTGTACCAAATGCAATGAACAATTATCCAACCCAACCAATTCACCTTTACAACCATAATCCTAGCTTGTGCCAAAATAAGAGATTTGGAATAAGGTATGCACGTCAATGACAATATAATGTAAAGGAGGTTTTTGTTAGCTTTTATAGTTTAGATGGCGCATTTGATAAAATGAATTGTATATCAACACATAACTTCCCTCTCACAATGTATAGTTTTTTTACAATAAGAACCCTTGATTTAGTATGGAAATTCTTTATAAATAATTACATATTCACAGTCAATAGTGATGGAGATGGTTGACTAGAGCCCTTGGCCACCATGTACTAAGAGACAAAAAGACAAACATTAATATTAATATGGATTGATTTCTCGTCTAAATGGAAAATTCCAAACACTCCATTGACACATATAATGTGGTTTGGGTAGAGGGTAAAACATGCAAGACCCCATGTGGAGATACTACTCTTGGAAAAATAGATTTTTTTGATAATTATTAAATATTTTAAGCCTTCACTTTTATTCATTGTTGTATTCCTTTTCCCATACTTGGAAGTTTTTCCTATGGTTTTTTATTTTTCATTTTTTTGGCTTTACAAAAGAGATTTTGGGATACCACTAAACGTACCTCACAAGAAAGCTATATGGAGTTATAAAAATCCATAGTTGTTGTGGGTGGGAGGACAACATAAATGACACATCATGTATATACATGTATTTCTATCCTTTTGGGTTTAGTGTAATTACATCATTATACTTTTTTTTTATAAAAAAATATATTGAAGCAATACTTAAACACAATAAAATAGATAATATTTCAAAGCTAAAAATATGGTATATTGAGAATAATTATTGATGCATATTGTAAGATTCATGGTGAGTGTGATAACTTTAAATATTATTAATTAAAACTTACACTGGGCATGTCAGAGTGGAGGGGACATGAAGTCCCCACATAGACTCTAAAATGAATGAATTTTCTACCAAGAACAATGAAATTAGATAATTACAGAGAAAAATAAATAATATGTTGTGTTTTATGTAGAGAAAAAATATAATGTCCTTGTCGACCACCTTACCTTTATGTTAAAATACAATAAAGTGTCTACAAAATCAATAGAATGACAAAAAAATCTATGAGCTTATAAACAAGTGTACCTTTTGTTTTAACTTTTTTTAGTTACGAGTGATGAAACCTCTGCCCCTCTTTCCCTAAGTCATTCTTATCCTTATAATTCCTATAATCAACTTCCAAAATAGCAACAATGCGAAGACAAAATTAAAGTTTAACAATAGACTATAGGAAAAAATTCACATGAGGCATTCAAAAACAATAGGGAAAACACTCATAAGCTTCCTTTATGACACCTTTCTTAGGTTATGAATACAAGTGAATGTGTAGGCCATGACTACAATAGGCATCCATGAATTTCAAGAGAAAAGATAAAGAGTATGTTGTGTAGAAGAGTAAGTTTTTCCCATGCTAGGAAAACTCCACGTTTTTATAAAAGGGGTGAATCCCTAATATGTCACCCTTAATGTTCACATAGTCCCCACCCTCTGAGGAAAGGAATCGCTAAATAGTCACTAGCCTAAAAAACACGGTATTAAATTTATGTAAATACTTGTTTAGGGATTTCTATGTTTTTGGGTTTACTACAATTACATCATTATATGATTTAATAAAATACATTGAATTAATATAGAAAAATAATGAAAATAGAAATCAATTCAAAATAGAAAAACAACGGTCTATTAAGAATAAATTTCGACACATTGTAAGAGTCACAACGAACTCGATAACTCTAAATGTTCCACCTCCTTGGAGACAAGGAACCTTTGCACTCAATTTTAGATACATGCTACCTTTTTTGAAATGACTTTAGGATAAAATTTAATAACGTAACACTATCAAAGATTATCTTTTTCCTTTTTTGTTTAAGTTTAATATTTATTCGTAAATGTCATCTAGATATGCATATTTAAATGCATCAAATTTTAACAAAAACATACCTATCATACGATTCAAGGAATTATAACACAAAGTGTATTTTCTACTAGGTGTAATTATTTGCAAGCTGAAATTGTGTGAACTCTTTAAATATAAATAGTTGTATAACTCTCATCTTTCAACCAGATCAACAAAAAAGATTCTCATGACAAGCATTCTTAAATTGTTGGCCATTATGAGCGTTACAATTTTGTGGTTTCAAATTCCCCTGGTCTCTATTGTTACTTCTTTAACGACCAACATCACTTCTTATAATGGAGGTGGTGCCAATGCCCCTTTCGGCCACCACTTTCGATCTCTGGGCAGCGATAGTAATCCAAAGGACGAAGGATCGATTCTCCTACTTGCACGCTATAGACTTGTAAAGCTATGATTATGTTACTTGTAGACATTTTCTTATAAGTGAAAAACAAATGGGATTTTTTTGAGAATAACATTCACGAGGAACTCTCGCCAGAATGCGTAGGCTCACATCATTGGGAAATCCAGGAATAAGAATCCCTTCCATGCTTACCCAAACTTCACTTGAAGTATGAATTTCTAGACCCAAACCCTCGCTTAAATATATACCTCGGAAGTTCAAGTAGTGCACAGAAGTTATCTCACAGTGACGTTATCATGAGATGATAAATTCCATATGTTCGAAATTAAAGCATGAAGGCGTGGCGCTCATGTCCGACCAGGGAAGGCTAATGGTGGGGAACAAAGATAAGGGAGGTGTATTTTTTTGTTGTTGGGAGAAGATTAGACCAGCCCTGCAGACATGGCGCAATCAATTTGTATAAATAGGAATTAGTAAATTCCCAATCATTCTAGAAAATTACAACCGTATTCCATCTTTTTTCGGTAAATTAAACCTCGGGTGAAACACATCAGACTCTTCTCATTTGCTGAAAATCAGACAACACCATTCACCCATCGAGACCGAGAAGAACCCAAAAAAACGTAGCACTTGCTACCGAAGAGAAATGATGAAATATATTTGTTAGGAAGAGAGGGAAACTGTCCCTCACCAACCATATGCTATGATTCAGGAGATGAAGGGCACAAAGAAACATCTGATGGTAGTGGGTGAGAGGAATAGTTTTCTAGGAATCGGAAGGAGAGGAACCGCAAATACGAGGACGCTTAAAAAGAGGACTACAGAGCAACATATTTTATAGACTTCACTCTTGAGAGAATCATGAAACATGAACATTAAAAAACTGTGTAGATCATTCATCACTTTGATTATCACTCTTCCAAAATAAGTGTATATATATTATATACCACTTTTTTTCATTGAAACGCTTGAAGTCTACCAAATATCGTATGGATCAACTCCAGCTGTATACTATCTGCATCAAAGGCGAGTTTCCTCCACCATCGATTAGTTGTCAGCTCTGCGTCTAGTTCGACGGTGTAAAAACAACTCTATTAAACACATGCACAACCTAAATAATCTGCACCCTTCTTTAAATGTCACGCATCAGAGCCGATGAGACTTCATCCCATAGAAGGAAACTCTTATCAACGTAAATATGGGTCCTGATAACTTGATCGAATGATGTACCCATGTACAATGATAGAGAAAAATAACAATGAAGCTACTGAAGTAAATGTCAGTTGAATTTGATGAAGCCTCCAAACGAATGAATGAAAAGTAGCTTCCAGAAATATGGTTGTGTGAATAAGAGTGACTAGAGGTACATGTTCCATTAAAACAAAATGCATGGTCAAAATTAAAGAAGATTTCCTAAAATGCTATTCTAAAATTTGAAGCTATCACAGAATGTTGACTAAGAAACTATTATTATTTTTGAAAAACACATAAGGGTTGAATCGATTCATATTTGACAACGAAAGTGATTTTGAAAAACTGGTAAAGGTTGCAACAAAAATGCTTATGGAATGAAATAACAACCAATTTTTTCATGCTCTAGGAACAAACAAAAGGTACATAACGTACTTGAACGACCAAGGAAGCATTAGTAGTACAAAACACTCCCTAGGGACTGAAGACATTGCAATTCATTAATATCTTCAAACGATGTCAGTATGGTACGTATGCAAAAGAGCAAAACGAAATTATCTAGGGAGAGTGCGTAAAATTCCATGTGATGAACTCGGAAACTGAATTATGAACAATTAGAATCACAAACACATGAAGATAGGAAAACCTAGAAATCCCCATGGAATTTTATAATTTAGCGCGAGTACAAATACATTTGGAAAATCCACACATATATGATTTACAATTTATCAAACATTCAATTAAGTTGACAAAACTTCAAATTTAAGTTAAAATCAAAATAAGTATACATTTCAATTATGAAGAGTGTTAAAAATACACACTTTCAAAAAACAATATTCAAATGCAAGTTACCAGTCAAAGGATATGGCTTCATAGAGGTCCATTAAAATGCATGATTTGGTCAGTTGAATAAACAAAAACTATTTATTCTAAAAACGATGAGCTATGAAAATATAAAAATCAACAACACTATTGTGTAAATCATAAAAAATAGGCAAGGTAAAAAATAATCATCTTCCCAAACTTCGCTCATCAAAATTGGTGAACCTTGAAAGAAATGTACTTCAAAAAAGGGCTCGATGGTAAAATTCTATCCTTAAGGACCTAAAAATTCGCATTGGGTAGTCATATGGGAGTTCAGGGGTTGAGTGTAAGTAGTAGGGGCTAGATGATGGTTATATGAGTGACCAATGGTTGATTATGCAAACTATGAAAAATGCACCAACAATGTTGAGCATGCAAAATGCACCAGAATTGTGTTGAAACATCAAACTCACCCTATGGGTTCCTCATTGCTCTATTTTTAAGAATCAATATTTTTTTGGAAAACTCCAAAGGAGAAGAATTTAATAAATTTACTTTTAAGCCATTTTTTGTACAAAATAAAAAAAATACACTATCTTCTAAGTTGCTCCTTGATTTTCCAGTGGATATGAACTTTCAAAAATATGTTTTTTTAAATTTGTATTTTTTTGAGTATTATTCATAGACAATACTAGATCATATCTAGAACATTTAGATTTTTCCAAAAATTGAAAAAATCCAAAAACATGGCCCTATAATAGCAATTTTGGAGCAGACAATAAATACCCATTGGGTAGTTTTGAAACCCACAACATGGATTGGCTTAAAAAATTCTCAGGGGTTTGGGAAGAAGCATTGTAATTTTTTAATTGATAAAAATTTGAAAATCAACATCTTAAAAAACCTCCAAAAGGGAATTTGAGATCCACCAAAAACACTTAAAATTGGAAAAAATGTAGAAATATCTTCAAAAAACTCTTCTTCATTCAAATATGCAACCAATAATGTAAATAAATCTAAATAAAAAAATCTAAATATGAGAAAATTACGAGTTGGAGATTGTAACTTTGGCTTTGATGTCATATAGAAATCGAGGAGGTCCTAGGAAAAATTGCAATGCAAGCATCCACACAAAGTAATTAGATGAGAGGAAGAGATTCCCTAGCAAAAACAAATTGCATTATACTAAAACTAGAATATACAATGCACGTGTGAAACTAATGGCTACACTAGATCAAAATCTCCTTAAAATACTACATCTCTACGAAGTTGACTCTAAGATCTAATCTAAACTTCCACAAGGATAAAAAGGTTCTTTATATAGGAAAAGTAATATGTAAGTGAGAGATTGTTATTGATTGAGTGAAAGGTTGAATATGATCATTCCCCAAGTCACACCTCACCCCTCTCCTACATGTGAAGATAACTATCACTTAATTT
This sequence comes from Taxus chinensis, assembly GCA_019776745.2. Taxonomy (NCBI): domain Eukaryota; kingdom Viridiplantae; phylum Streptophyta; class Pinopsida; order Cupressales; family Taxaceae; genus Taxus; species Taxus chinensis. The sequence goes on from CM034153.1 coordinate 60,064,634, forward strand.
TGCATTAAGCAATTATGCACATAATAAATCTTGCTTTGGTAACAACACTGCCTAAGGTGAAATTCACAACAAATATGAATAAGAAACACACCAACACCCCTTTTAAGATCAACTTAGGTGATCTGGTAAAAGTGGATATTTTATGTTCATTAATATGGGTCTCGACAACTTGACTTGATGAGGTAACCATGTACAATGATAGAGATAACAAAAAATGAAGTGCATACCAAAGTACATGTCTATTGAATCTAATGAATCCTCTAAAATAATGAATTAAAATTAGCTTCCAAGATTATGGTTGTGTGAATAAGAGTAACTATAGATGTGTGTTCTATCCAAATGAAATACATGGTCAAAATCAAATAAGGTTGGCTACGAAACTATTCTAAATTTTGAAACCACTAAAAAATGTTGGCTAGGAAACTATTTTAATTTTTGAAATCTTCATAAGGATTGAATCAATTACATATTTTGAAACAAAATGATTTTGAAAACCCATAAGGGTTGACACAAAAATGCTATGACATGAAAAAGAAACCAACCTCTACATGTTTTAGGAACAAACACAAGATACATATCATACTTGAATAGTAGTACAAAACACCCCCTAGCAGGGAGAAAAGAGAAGACAACTCAATAAATTCAAACTATGTTAGCATGGTAGTGTAAAAAACACAACAAAATTGACTTAACAAAAATAAAAATTATTACTGAACCTTAATATTGCAGAGTCGTGTATGATAAAGTAAAAATTTGACACAAGTAATAAGCTAGATAAATATGAAACCCTAAGTGAAAGAGAGGGAAAGAAAGAATTAGTTGGTTTACAATTTTATGAAGGTGATCTGGACTAGGAAAAATGATGAACAAGAAAGGAATATTGTTGTAACTATGCACAATAAATTCTGGAACTGTCAAATGAAGCCAAACTAAGGCACCTGAACTAGGGTGAGGGTGCCTAAGTGCCATAGACCTCAATTGGGCACATGTGACTGCATGGGATTTTGGAACCTAATTTTTTTAGTTGTACAAGTGTCATTGATATTCGATTTTGGTCACTTATATGTCACATCTTGATCAATGCATGTACCTGTAACCTACAAAGAGATGTTTACATGTAAAACCCTAAAACTACACCAAATCCCAAAAAATAAAAATACAATATGCAGAGACGGACTGACCATCAAGGTCACCTGACTGAGTGAACTTATGGCCGATTACTACACTACATCTCAGAAGCCATATAGTTATTGTGTGTGTGTGACAATGGTGCCCTAGGAAGCCCTTATGCAAGATGCACTAGATAAAAACATAATTTTTCTAGATAGATACAAATGTGTGTGTGGAATAGAATGAGCTTTCCCCTCATATGCATGTATATAGAAAATTTAATCCCTTGTCCCTTCTAATGGATGCCAAATAGATGCCTTGAAGTTATTTAGGTGCCTTTAGATGCAATCTTAGGTGCTAGATAATATGCTTAGAGATTGCTCCTCTATTTTAGTCACATATATTTGTATTTATATGATTCCCTTAGTTAAATTTTGTAATTGGCAACTAGAAGGCCAACCCATAAGAAAATAAGATGCCAAAAAGATAAAAGAGTCCCAAAAGAAGTGGGTAAGATAGAAAAGGGTCAATGGCACCCACAGGGGACGAGGACACCTGGGCGTTGATGTCTTGGTTGGGTGCTAGTGCCTGGAGTCATAAAAGATAAACAAGTAAAAGATCTGAATGGGTTATAGGGTGTAAGAGACCATAAATAATACTAGAAACAACGCAAAGAGGCCAAAGATAATTGTCAATTACTAGTTTTATCACTTAGGAATCATATGAATACAAGTATGCTTTTAGGACCTATAAATGTACCCAAGTGCGTGATTTTGTGTCTACATTTGTCCCCACTTTATGTTTTTGACTGAATACTTGATAATATAAAGTAGTTAAGTGACATGTATCTGTTAACCATGTAGAATGTGATGGTGATAGCGTGATAATAGACAAGTGATAAAAATGAAGTGTAGAAGCTAAGAAAGAGTAAGTGACCCTAGGGGTGAAGTGTATTATGGTATACCTATTGTTATGCTTGATGTAAGGCTGCTTCTTATTGGTATTAAGGATGGGCCTATAAAAGAAGATCGAAAGAGTAGTCAAAGTCATGTATTATGGAAAATCTATATAAGTATGTAAATGTGAAAAGGTAGTAAAAAGAAAGAGTGTACTTGATGATCATGATTGTAAAAAATTATGATCGAATGTTACTAAAATATTTTCGTCAAAGTCTTTTTGATGATGCTCTTCAATGGAATACTCATTTTCCATATGGATCTATTACGACATACTGTGAAATGGAAGATGATTTTCTTATATGCTTTATGCTTAACATTGGTCCTAGAATTACATATAATCACTTACCTAACTTACATCAGGGAAAGAAAGAACCTATTCTAGATTACATTTTATGCTTCAATTATTGCATACATCACTTAGTATTTCAACCTATTGATTTAGAGAAGCAATATATCTTTTTTCATGGCTTGATTCCTGTAGTGAAAGAAAAATTACAATATGATAAGTGTGAATCATTTACACTTTTATGTTATAAAGTCATTGATATAAAACATAATTTAATTGTTGCACATGTTATAAAACACCCGCTTGTTTCTTTTTTTGTTTTATCATCCTCCACTTCTTCTCATCTTCCATCTGTGAAGCATCCTCTTTGGTCTCCATCTCCCCACCTCGTAAGTGTGTTCCATCTCCCCCACCACATACACATCATCAATATCCTCCACCACGTCGGTCTTCACCTAAGTCTTTTCCATCTCCTACTTTGGATCCATTGTGTTTTCTCACATGCCGCTACGACAAGTGATGGTTTTTGTGCTTTTTTTTGATAAGTGCTTAATTCTCTTACCCTCTAATCAACATCCTCCTCCTCATCGCTTGCATCACCAATGCGATATTCCTTATTGTAATTTCCACTCCATCAATTTTCATCACGATAATGATTGTTATGCCCTTCATGACAAGTTGCAACAATTAGAAGATAAGGGTGTCATTACCTTTAACTCTCACTCTCATGAGCAATATTTTTCACCCATTCCGCATAAATGTGCTTCCACTATTGTTCATTTGTCACCTCCACCAACTTCTAAGGTTGTAAGTCGTCCATCCCTTAAGATCATTATCCATCCATGTCCTCCACCTAGCGCATCCATCACCACATCCTCTTATCCGCCTCACAATGCTACTATATCTCATTAGATTCCTAAGATATTTGCATTTGAGCTTCCTACCACTCCATCTCCTATCAGTGGCACCATCTCATCTGCCATTCAGCTTGGCTCTTATAATCATGTTGTTTCTACTCCACATGCTTCCATCACCCCTTGCAGACCTCTCCATATTTGGTAAGTTATTTCTATATGATCACCTTATTTCCTGATGATGAACTTATGTTTTTAAGGTTCTTAGATGACTGTTGAGGTATTTTTTGTAAGAAAATGAACATCACTCTCATTCTAGAGGGATTTCTCTTCTTCCCCCTATCTATTTCATTATTCATCCTATCACGTGCTCTTACATCTTTTCACTATACAAATATCAACACATCATTTTTCTTACATTATCTAAGTCACATCACCATCTATGTTACTTTCTCTCTTTACACCCTATACATACATTCTTGTATTCATATTACTATACTATCTACATCACATTACCATTACCACTACTCTAATACATTACATCATACACGTACATTATTTAAATCATATCCTTCACATATAAATCATCCACATCATCATATGTTTCAAATTTTCAACAATCAATAAAAAATTTTCAACAACGCATAAATCAAAGTACATATGGAAACCATCACATCAATGCATAACACACATGATATCCAATGCAGGTTTATATATATATATATATATATATATATATATATATATATATATATATATATATATATATATATCCTCAAAAAGCATAGTCTTAAAATATAATTACAGGAGGAAATCCCCCATGTATAACTGCAAACACATACGTCGTATATAATCATTGCTATCGCTAGCTAAAATCGCATGAGATATAAAACTAGATGCTTCACCGCTCAATCTACACCATTGGTCAAGGACTCTATATCTTTCTAGTTGTCTACGTAGTATAGCCACCTCGACCTACTGCTCAACGAATCAGCCATGTAGCTCCACATATCTCACAAATACGTCCTAAGCCAGGGATCCACCTCCCACATCCTCACTCACTCACTCTATATTCATGTGAATCTCATCACGCTTGTTTACTATTACAGTGCATGTGGTTGCCACTATAGCAACCAGTTTGAACAAATGGTCATGCTCGATCTCAATTTCATCCACTCGCTCTAGTATGTCACATCCCATGAGTGCATATGAAGGAACATTAGGTATCAACATGCATATTGATGAATCAAAAATCAATGACCAATGTGCATCACCTGAAACCATACAACATCATATTAGTTACTATGAATTCACAATATATGTCAATCCATTTATAATCAACACATAACAACAAGCAATAATCATGCTTTGCTAGTGTTGATGTTATGCCAAATCCGTCGAGAGCAGGTGTTTGTCCCTCTATTCCTCTTATTGGTGGTCCACCTGTTGGATCTACGAAAATTGGAAACAATAACACCCATTGATGTGATGCCCACCACTCACTAGAGTACTAGGTACACCCCGCATCATCCACTTGTAATGTCTCTAAAGCCACATCTATCTCATATGAGCCCGAGGCACTAGCTATGCTCTTATAGGACCCGAACTTTCTCCTAGCCTCTGTAATTCTCTAGTGGCTCTAACCCATATATATGGATTTAGGTGCACATCTCAAGACATACAAAAATTCCTCGATACACGCTCCTCTTGGAATAACTCTGTAACTCTTAGAAATCGGTCCTCTAACCACATGGTGCATCAAATACATTGAAACTCTACACCATCCTCCAACTAAACTCCATTGTCTTTATATGGCCTCCATATGATGGCCCCTATTCCCATATGATCAAGCATAGATATATAATTTTTGGTATCTAGCCTCCCATTTCTGGTGCCTACCCACATGCGCTCCTACTATCTCGAACCTAGTCAACCTCGCTGGCCTATTATGTGGCGTCCTCACAAGCTCAAAGCTCAAATTATAACTCAATCAAGGTGGAAATGAAGTTACTATCGTATTTTCATTATCGCTATATATATAAATTTTCAATTTTGCATTTACTATAGTTACTATTAGTGCCCATTCTTCCAATTAATACACAGCGCACAGTTTTGCTCATATCTTGAGCTTCGCTATTCTGTTTTCTTCCCCATTTGCGCTAATTAGCTCAAAATTTCTTCTACCACCATACTCTACATATTTCAAAATGCTATATTCCAATCTCGCACATATGATATCCAACATATACTCCATCTTAAAACATCTTCTTTATTACCTCTTGGTCATCATTACATCTTTTCACCTCTACTTTTGGCTTAGTACTCGTTATATCTGTTAGGAAATATAATTAGTTAGTACTCCACATTTATATTTATAAGTTTGGGTGATTATTATATTGGGTGAGTTGTTGAAACAACTCACGTATTGTATTAGTTAAGTTGTTTGTAGAGGGAGCTATTATAGGGAGAGTTGTTAGAGCAACCTCCTTGAGTATAGGAGTAGCTTATTCTATATAATTGTAATGTGCCGTATTGAATGATGAGACCTGGAATACATTGAATATACTCTGTGAAGAATATTATTGTGTGATTATAATTATTGAAGTTTATTATATTCATCTATGCAAATCTGTCTATACTATTAGATTTGGTATCAAAGCGCCTTAGATCCAGAAATTCCTCTTCCATAAGTCTGGTCACCATTCTTTGAGCAAGGATCCATGAGAGTCTTTTACAGGTTTCTACCATTCTCTTAATCTTGAAGTCGTATTTCAAGGAGTAGTAGAACATGAGCATTTTTGCAGATGAACTGTTTATCTAACAGTGGGTTACTACCTTCACCAACGCGATCATCGTGTGTGCTCATACATCTAAGGTTGATCCAGTTGTCACATTCACACCCCCCTGCGTTCACGTGTACCTGACAACATATAATCATTGAAATGATTGAATAACTCGCAAGCAAAATCGTATCTTGTAAATGTTATTCTTGGCTATAATATGTATTCAAAGTGGAGGAATATTCAATTGCCAAATTGTTGGGAAACTAATAAATCATCAATTGTGAACATATTTTATGCCGGTGATTCAGATCTTGTTGAAGTAATGGATTATATCTACCAACAGCAGTGGGCATACTCTTTGAGATTGATATGTGCAACTTTTTATCCAACTACTCATCGATCCTTTGGTTTTTGAACTAAGCAATCCTTGCAGAGATCTGGGAGTTGTATCACATACAAACTGCAACTCGCTAATGGTTCTGTCTCGGTTAGATCTTATTTGGTGGACACTAAGACTCAGCTATCGCCTGCAAGTGAATCAGATCCATGACTTTATATTGAATAGTATGAGATTGACGCACTTGACGGATTACACATGTAATACATGCAGTTCAACATGAAAATTCCATATATACATGTCAATTAGGCTATTTTGTCATAGTATGTGTGAATCTAATAATAGCCTCCAGCTATATTAGAAAATTGAGTCGTTATAGTTTAGTTTTTAGATTTTAATTGGTCATTGAGTCTTTTGTTTTTTGTTTTTAATAGTTATTTGAGTCAAATAAAAGTATTTTTAGTAGTTATTATTTCATCATGTAATTAGTATCATGTATTAGAGTCTTAAATCGTATAAGTTTTAATTCAATATATTTGGCCATGTTTTAATGTAGTTCTTTTTTTTTAGGGTCCTTTCGTCATTTTGTAATAATTTTGTATCAGCATATTGTCTAGTTTAATTGAATTAGTTGTAGATAAAGAGTCAGTGTGTCATTTTGTATCAGTGTCAAAATAAAAACCGAGTCAAGAGTTATTTTGTATGTCTTATGTCATATAAAAGTCCGTAAAATAAATAAAAATTTCTTACGAACGCATTTTTCGGTGTTACCCGACGCCTGACAAAATAAAGTGTTTCACATTGTGGGGGGTGGAGAACAAATAATAATATCAATGTGGAAACAAATGTGCTTCATGTTCGCATCCTGCTGAGTTAACAACACATATACCGGAGGCAGGAGGCATCGGAGGTTGGAGGTCATTCAGCGACCTCTCGTCAGTCGCCAACGACGGGGCCACATATCAGCTTTGGTGACATGTGTGTGTGCAGTTTGATTTTAGTGCTTCCAGTGTGGTGTGCCTCAGTTTGCAGTAATATTGTTTTCAATAAGTGGAAATTTCACATTGAGGGGGGAACATGATCCCAATGTTCCATTTCCAGTATGTCATCTTTTTCTATGCATGTACGAGTAGCAGATTTCAGTAGAATTTCCTATGTTATTCCCTGTAGTGAGATATTGATGAGGGCTGATAATAATACTTGGCACATCATGATGTGGTTGTAGGTAAACCACTTGAAAACCTTCATTTGTGGTTTGTGGTAAACCACTTGCAAAACCACCATTCTTGGTTGTTGGTAATCCATTTGCAAAACCATCACTTTGTGGTTTGTGGTAAACCAATTGTAAAACCACCATTCTCAGTTTTTGGTCAACCGTTTGCAAAACCATCCTTGAGGTTTGTGATCATCCTGTGAAAATCACCAGATCATGAGCAGGTGCAAGTATAAGGCAGGTTTTCCCCATGTTTGCACTAAGGGGGGGAATGTTAGGAAATATAATTAGTTAGTGCTCCACATTTATATTTATAAGTTTGGGTGATTATTATATTGGGTGAGTTGTTGAAACAAATCACGTATTGTATTAGTTAAGTTGTTTGTAGAGGGATCTATTATAGGGAGAGTTGTTAGAGCAACCTCCTTGAGTATAGGAGCAGCTTCTTCTATATAATTGTAATGTGCCGTATTGAATGATGAGACCTGGAATACATTGAATATACTCTGTGAAGAATATTATTGTGTGATTATAATTATTGAAGTTTATTATATTCATCTGTGCAAATCTGTCTATACTATTAGAATATCCACCCCACACTCTTTTGCTAAAAGGGGGGCATACAATCAGGATCACTGTATAATCCCTCTCATGTTATTATATGATCATTCTATACTCCTATTACATCATTATCCAACAATTTTTTTTACACTATCCAAACAAAAGAACAAATCGGTCTATTCAAATAGTTTTTATTTATTTCCCGTTAATGGTCCAATCTAGGGGAAAGTGCAAAAATCTCTCCATGAGTAACATATAACATACATCTAGTCTCAAAAATAATATTTTACTATTCAAATCAAATCAATCGATAGATACGACATAACATACTCTACTATCTCTCTGAGATGGCCTAACTTGGTATCTACATCGCTTTACTATCATTCCTAGATGACCTAGCATGGGAATTTATGTACACTTTCTATCACTTCCAGATGACCTAACTGATAGCAGGAGATAGAAACAAATTTATTCAATGTATTCTATTCCATTTTTTTCTAAACAAAAGAGGAAAGCCAAATATAAAGGCTGCGGGAGGGAGTACAGTTATAACTGTCCATCAACAAATACATAACAACAATGTATTAAACTAAACTGATGCTAACATTCCCCCCTTTAATATATTGTTTCTACATTTGTACCCCCTAAACAAATCAAACTTCACCTTGCCAAGAGGTTTGGTGAGAATATCTGCAACCTAAAAATCAGTAGGGCAGTACTGGAGTTGAATTTGGTGGTTCAAGACTAGCTCACGAATGTAGTGACATTCGACCTCAATATGCTTTGTTCGTTCATGAAAAACAAAATTCTTCACAAGCTTCAACACACCTTGATTGCCGTAGTGAATGATGGGAGGTTTCTCTTCAGGAATCCCTATATCTAAAAGAATGCGACGTAACCAAATCGCTTCGCACATAGCTCCTCATGCGGCACAGTATTCAGCCTCATTGGATGAGAGAGCAACAACAATTTGATTCTTTCTAATCCATGAGATAGGTCCAGATCTGAGATGAAAAACATACCCTGAAGTGGATTTCCTGTCATCAACAGATCCTGCATAGTCCGAGTCTATATATCCCTATAAGAAGAACTGAGTGTTCTTCTGATACTCCAGACCAAAGTCAACTGTACTTCGGACATATCTCAACACATGCTTTGTTTCTATCCAATAACATTTCTTTGGCTCTTGCATAAATCTGGCGAGATAGCTCACTACAAAGCAAAGATCTGGCCTGGTATAAGTCAAGTAAATGAGACTCCCCACAAGCTTCCTGTAGTGAGTGCCATCTACATGTGGTCAATCCTTGAATCTAGATAATTGCAAACCTTTTTCCACAGGTGTGGACATTGGTTTACAATCTGACATTCCATACTTTTCTAGGAGTTTCTTAACATATTTCATTTGGGAGACGAAGATATGATTCTTCTTCTACCATATCTCTAAGCCAAGACAGTAGTGAAGTAGCCCCAAATTGGTCATGTCGAAGGATTTCTTCAAATCATTCTTTACATCATCCACAAGATTTTCAGAACTTCCCATGATCACAAGATCATCTACGTACAAAACTAGAATAAAAATCTTTGTTCCTACCTTCTTAATATACAAATTTGTATCTGAGGGGAAATGAGTGAATCCATGCTGCAATAGGTGATCATCAATTTTTATATACCATGCCCTAGGTGCTTGTTTGAGTCCATAAAGTGACTTTATCAGACGACATACCTTGTGTGGTTGATGCTCATCTACAAACCCTTCAGGTTTGGCCATGTATAGTTCTTCTTTGAGATCACCATTCAGAAAATCACTCTTGACGTCCATCTGCTGAAGTTTCCATCCATTTTGTGCTACCTGTGCACAGACAACTCTGATGGTTTTGATCTTCACAGTGGGTGCAAAGGTCTCATCATAGTCAATTGCTTCTTGCTAAGCATAACCCTTTGCAACAATTCGTGCTTTGTGTTTGTCGATTGAACCATCTGCCTTATATTTTGTTTTGAAAATCCCTTTGCAGCCAATGGATTTCTTACCTGGATGCAGATCGACAAGTTCCCACGTCTAATTCTAAAGTAGGGAATCATATTCAACATTCATAGCCTGTTTCCAATGTGGTTGGTCTAATGCCTCATGAACAGTGTCAGCTTCGATGCTATCAACAACTGAACTCATGAGTGCAAAATTTACCTCATGTCTAGCTCTAATTTGTGTCCTAACTCCCATAGAAGTACCTGGAAGTGAGTTCAGGTGTGCATCCCCAATAGTATTTTGGACCCATTTCAGACGTTGGTGCTATTGCTACTGATGTGAAGATCTGTTTTCTAATGTGCCTAGATCAACGAATAAGTCTCGACTCAATTTTTCTTCTCTCTGAGAAGAATCATCTTGCCCATCATCTGGATGTGTGAGCAATCTATGTGACGAGGTCAGTACTGGATCTCCATTGTGTGGCAGGGAGTCAAAGGATGACTCATCACACACCACATCTCGACTCTCGTAGATTTTCTTTGTCTCAGGATCCATGAGACGATATTGTTAGTGTGATTTATCTTATGTGTCCTCCTCTCATGTTGGAGGGTCATCTCACATGGGTTAGGTTTAGGGTTAGGTTCAGGGTTTCATATGTGTCATGCACTAGGGTTACTCAGCACCCTATATGTACCCCTTTTCTATTCATTTATGAGCATGCCAAGACACTCTGTTGTCTTTCCTCTATGCAAACTTTGTTTCTGTTGAGCAAGTTCTTCCATTACTGATCAATTTTTTCCTTATTATCGCTGGAGCTTTCATGATTCCGTTGGAGTGCAACTACTTCGTGGTGCCTCATTTCCGATTCAATTCTCGCAAACTCTTTTCATGGTATCAGAGCTGAGATCAGGTAAACGTGCACTCGATTTATTTTTTGTTGCTATTACTCTTACTTGGTTTCATTATTTTACTTTGCATGCAAGTCTTTTGATCACCATTTTCTGGAAATTATCTTGCTAATATCTCTAACAAGCTTTCTCGGAAATTTTTTGTGTTTTTTTTCTTGTGCATGTTGTCTGTGGTTTTAGGATCCTTGAGTTCTTCAGTCGTGGTTGCTACTCAACGAACTGCTGTCCCTCTGGTTTTTTTTTGCTACCTAGGCGTTTTTAATCACATTTGCCACGTTTTTTTTTGGGCCTGCTAAAACAAAAACGGCCTGGCAGAAGCAAAAACAGCCTGTACACTCTCTTGACGCGGCCAGGCAACATTTCTCTACATTTTTTTTGCTTTTCCTATGCGGCTGTACATCTTATCTCTCCTGTCCAGCCTGGTCAAACGTGGAAACAATTTTTCTCAAAGTTTTTTTGGTAAATTAAAGCTAAAACATGGCCTTTTTTGGCGCGGCCTGCCTGTAACCTACAACTTCATTTGCTGCAGCCGAATGCTCTCCAAGAAGGCACATTTTTCAGTGTTTTTTTTAGTACAGTCAGTTGGTACAGTCGGTTGGTAAGTTTCTTCTTTTTTTATCTCAAAAATCCTTGCTTTTAAACAAAAATGACCTTGTTTTTTTCATGTTTTTTTTTTAAAACAAATCAACTTTTTAGTAAGTTTTTTAAAGATTTCTAAACTTCACCTTGTTTCTTTAATATATGTTAAGTTTCTAAAATCAAATTTGAAATTTGTTTTTTAATTAGAAGTTTCTTCAAATATTTAAAAGATCTAAATTAAATTCTAAATCTTTTTCTTATCTTTTTTAGATCTTAATTATTTCCTGAAATTAATTAGATTTAAGTTAATTAAATCTATTTTTTTATTAATTTCACATTATCTACACACTAAATTTCTTTGGCACTATAATTTGGTCTATTGGCTTTGTGTATTTTTAACCTTTCGTCGAGTGCCGAAGACGAAGGGTGAGGTCCGGCATTGGCAGGTGGCTAATTCCCCCTCGCAATACAAACAAACCCTATCTAAAATTTCGTGCCATTTCCAATGAGCATACATACGACACCCTTTGCATGCGTTTTAGACACTTTTTTAATCCGTTTGTAGGCTTATTGGCTTTTTCTCATCAAATTGCGGGAATTGGTTTTTGCTATAACTTTTGACTCGTTGCTCGGTTTTGAGCACTTCTTTAGTCAAATTTGCATGTTTTTTCACACTCTAGATGATGGGATCATTATCTTTGTAAATGCACTAATTTTATAAAGTGCCGCATTCTGGGGGGTGTCTTTGTTTTGCTTAATTCAGCTCATTCTTTTGAGCTTTGTTCTATTCTTTTTTTCGTGGACTTGTGAGCGCGTCCGCCACAGTTTTACGACAAAGAGGTTCTTTTGTGTGACGTGAGATGCTTTTTCTCACCACCAGGGTTGGCTTTCACCTCCTTTCTATTTTTTTTCTTGTGTTTGTTTACGGTGTTCCTCTTTTGTTGTGCTCTACAAGACACTATTGTGGTATCCCCTCTTGCGCATTATTACGCTAATTACAAGACGAGTTACCAAGTGTTTCAAAATGCATGCACGGACCCGATTGTAATCAATGCACTCAACTATAAAGTGCCGAAAGTAGGGGGGTTGTTATTGTCCTAGGTGGTTGTGTTTCTTTTCTACATTTCTTTCTCTCTCTCTCTCTCTCACTATGGATGCACTTTCAATTCCTTTGCTTACGCCATTCAATTTTTTTGAATGGAGATCGAAAATAATAATGAAACTAAGGGGTAAAGGGTTATACCGCATCACCATGGGAACTGAGACTGAACCAGATGACGAACATGAAAAATCTAAGTGGTTAAACCGTAGTGATGAAGCTTTAGGTCTTCTCTGCATGTTCATTTCTCGTGACTTGCTCTTCCACATTGAGGCGTCTGAAACACATACATCTGCGTGGAAAACGTTGGATGCGATGTTTAGACAACTAGATGACATGAGAGGGCATGAGTTGGAAAATGAACTACTAGGGTTAAATCCTAGTGACTTTGAAAACCTACAAGCCTTCTTCTCAAAATTCGTCCACATTAGATTATTGTTAAAAGGATGTCAAGTAGAAAAGAAAGATTCTCAACTGATCTTGTCGATTCTCTCTAAACTAGGTCCCGAATACTCTGTCTTCGTGTCAACTTTCTACACTACAAAAGCTGCTTTGGGCGATACTTGGATGATGCCCTCCTTTGACTATTTTTTGTCCCAAATCATTCGAGAACAGGACAAACTCATTTAAATGGGGTCTCTCAAGTCAAATTCACATGCCCTTGTAGCAAGTACTAGCAAAGGAAAGAAGACTGAAAAGAAGAAATAAACAAAGGATCAACCTAAGAAAGAAACCAAGATCAAACCTAAAAATGACACAAACACTTCGACTTCTGAGCCTAGAGCGCAGAAAAGCAAGTATTTGTGTTCCTATTGCAAGAAGACTGGTCACGACGAGTAACACTGCTTTAAGAAACAGATTGATCACTTATCTCATTTACTTGAGAAAAATAAAATAAGTGTTCCTAAATCAATAAAACAAAGTGCTCCGAAGGCCAAGTCTTCTGCTGCAAAAGGTGCTAGAAATGATAAGAAGAAAGGAAAGGCCCTTGTAGCCAAATTTTCTCCTTCATCGACATGGATTATAGATTCTAGTGCCTCGCACCACATGGGTTCTTTACATGTTGAGTTTTCCAACATTGAACCTTGTGGAATGTCCCAAATCACGATGGGTAATGACACGGCAGTGTCGGTTTCTGATAGTGGATCGATAGAGATGGATGGGGTAACATTTAACCAAGTGTTGAGTGTTCCTGATCTCTCTACCAATATCCTATCAGTTTACCAAATTACTCACCTTGGTGAAGGAATGTGAGTGGAATTTGGTCCTAACTCGGTGATTATTCCTGATCTTACTCCAATGACACTATCAGTGGCTGAGGGAAAGGTAGATCACCATTCACAGTTGTACACCTTCTCCCACTTTACTTCTGATTCTAAGCCCACTTCCTTGCTCACTCATGAAAATGAGGTTAGTAAGTTATGACATGAGTGTTTTGGACATCTAAACTATCGTTACCTTGAACAATTGAGTCAAAATGAAATGGTCAATGGGTTGCCTCACGTCAAGTTTTCTAAGGGTCTTTGTGAGGGTTGTACCCTTGAGAAAGCATCCTGAAAAGATTTTTGGCAAAGGAAAATCCTAGAGAGCCACTCGTCCCTTGGATCTTGTTCACAGTGACATTTCTGGTCCATTTCCTTCTCCTTCATTTACTAGAGCTCTTTATGTGCTAACCTTCATTGATGACTATTCGCGATATACTTGGGTATATTTTCTTAAGCTTAAGTCTGAAGTCTTTGAATCATTTTCAGGACTTTAAGGCTCTTGCTGAGAAACAAGTGGAACGGTCTATCAAGGTTCTCCGAACTGATAATGGAGGTGAATATGTAAACAATAGGTTCATGGATTTCTGTACTTCTGAAGGGATCTCTTTACAACATACAGTTGCTTATATCCCTTCGCAGAATGGAGTTGCAGAAAGAAAGAACTATACTCTTAAGGAGATGGCCACTTGTATGATTCACTCGAAGTCTCTTCCTCTGCAGTACTGGGCCGAAGAAACGGTGAATTGTGCAAATTACATTCAGAACCGTGTTCCACACAAGGCAGTAAGAGGGATGACACCCTTTGAAGCCTGGTTTGGATGCAAAAATGATGTTGAGCACTTTCAGTCTTCAGATCTAAGGCTATGGCTCGGATTCCCAAGAAGAAACAAGGCCTTGGAACCACAATCCAAACCTTGTATCTTTATTAGGGTATCCTGATGGCGTGAAGGGATATCGATTGATGAATTATACTTCTCATGAGCTATATATTGAGAGAAGTGTTAAGTTCGATGAGTCTTCTTTCATCACTTAGCATACTTCTCCACCTATAGAGGTTCTTCAGCTCACTGATTTAGATTCATGACTCATCAGATGATGATACTGATTCCAGCGTGCTCCTCTTGGGATCCTCCCAACCATCAGACCTATTGAGTCTTTCTGATTCTGACAGTAGTGATGATGAGGACCTATGTCCCTTCTCACTCAAGTGAAGAATCTTCTGCTAACTCTGAGCCTGATCCTCCTGGAGTCCCCTTTGGGCTGAAAACTTTGCAAAGTGCTGGAGATTCTAGTTGGAGATACTTCGGATATGAACATATCGCTCATATTTTGTTGAGACCCCACTCAGTTCTTACCTCTCCTTCTGATCCAAAGAAAATTTCCGGGAGGCTTCTGGTATTGGTGAGTGGGATTCTAGCCATGGATGAGGAGTATTCCTCTCTCATGAAGAATGATACTTGGGACCTCACCACTCTTCCAAAAGGAAGAAAAATCATTCAGTGTAAGTGGGTGTTCCGAACAAAGTATGGAGTAGATGGACACGTGAAAATTTTAAAGAGATATTAGTAGCTAAGGAAAAAATTCAAAAGAAACAAATAGCATGGGGTTGATTATACAAAACCTTTGCTCTGGTTGCGAAGATGCATTGGTATAAGGACTGACCCTAGCCAAATGGGAGGAAACAGATGGAAAGTCCATCAAATGGACGTTAAGAGTGCCTTCCTTCATGGTGACCTAGAGGAAGATGATCTATATGGAACAACCTCAGGGTTATGTCCAAGATTCCTCCCTCGTTTGTAAGTTAAAGAAGTCTCTTTATGGCCTTAAACAAGCCCCTCGGGCTTCAGTATGCCAAGATGGACTCCTTCTTAACAAGGGTTTACTAGGTGTCACACCATGATCCAAAGAGTTTATATTCTACCAAGATGACTCCATACTCATTCTTGTTCTATATGTTGATGACTTGTTGATCACAGGAAGCTCTTCCTCTATTATTGATTCTGTGAAGATCGTCTTAGCCAACAATTTTTCCATGACTGACTTAGGTCTGTTCATTACTTCCTTGGGATCCAGATTTCACAATCTGACTCAGAAATCTTGATTTCGCAACCTAAGTATGCTCTTGATTTAAATTAGCTCATTTCACCAATGTCTAATTGCAAGTCTTCTCCTACTCCTTTTCTTTCCGGGGTTAAGTTGGTTTCAGATTGCTCTACTCCCTTGGTTGATGGTACTCTTTACCGACAGTTAGTTGGGAGCTTGATCTACTTGACTCACACTCGACTGGATTTATCATATGCTGTTGGGATCGTGTCCAGATTCATGCAGGAGCCACATGAGCTGCATTGGAAAGCAACTAAATGGATCCTTCATTATGTTCGTGGCACTTATGTTGATGGCATACACTATCATGGAGGGGTTGATATTGACTTGATTGGGTTCACATATTCTGATTGGGCTAGGTGACTTAGATCATCAGAAATCTACTTCTAAGCTACAGTTTCTCTCTTGATTCGGGTTCTATTAGTTGGTCTAGATAAGAAGCAAAATGCAATTGCAATATCATCTACAGAGGCAGAATACAGAGGAGCAGTTCAACGCTGCCACAAGAAGCTATTTGGCTACAGGGTATTCTGACAGAGTTTGGCATCCACTTTAGAATAGCCTACCATTATCTACTGTGATAACACGAGCACTATCTCTATTTGCAAAAATCCAGTTCAGCATCAGCGGACGAAGCACATTGAGATCCATATGCACTTCATACGGGAGCTTATTCATGATGGTATCATCAACATTCAGTACATTCAGACAGCTGATCAGATTGCAGACTTATTCACCAAGCCTTTCACTGAGATGAAGTTTCTTCACTTACGGTCTCTTCTTGGGGTGAGGTCTTCTGCAGCTTCCCATCTTCTTAGGGCTATTTAGTCCTTCTTTTCTTCTTCTTCTTCTAGGAAGATTGTGTTTGTATATGGGCACCTTATCAGGCCTTTAGTTGTCGGGCCCCATTGACACATCTTTCTTAGTTTTTTAGGAGTGTCTTCCTCTTCTATTGGTGACTCATCATAGCTGCTACCCCAGCTTCGATGAAGGGGGGGTGTTAGTGTGAGTTATCATTATGTGTCCTCCTCTCATGTTGGAGGGTCATCTCACATGGGTTAGGTTTAGGGTTTCATATGTGTCATGCACTAGGGTTACTCAACACCCTATATGTACCCCTTTTCTATTCATTTATGAGCATGCCAAGACACTCCACTAGTCTTTCCTCTATGCAAGCTTTGTTTCTGTTGAGCAAGTTCTTCCATTACTGATCAATTTTTTCCTTGATATCGCTGGAGCTTTCTGATTCCGTTGGAGTGCAACTACTTCGTGAGTACTGCCTAGTTTCCGATTCGATTCTCACAAAATCTTTTCAGATCCGGCCTTTGAGGCACCTACTATAGGAGGCATGTAGGTAGAGATCATGACAGTGTGTATATGTCATGAGATCTTCTTCATTTTCTGGTGGTGGAACAAGCATATAGGTAGTTTTCCCAATGGGACTCTCAAATTATTTATTAAGGGCATTACGTACCATTCCATACCTCTTCCGGTGTCCTAATATACATGAGAGTAATAATGGGTGCTCAGTTTTTTAGATTCAAACCTTGTATGGACCCTTTATTCTGCCCAACCCCGATTCTTCTCTTACTTGACAGTGCAGAGCTTAAACATGTGTTATTGATCTATGAGAGTCCTGTTGTGTCAGTCGAAGTATGACATTCTGTTGGGGCATTGTAGGGAAGAGTAGTTACCTGTCATTAAAAAAACCTTTTTCAAGCATAGTTAAAACCATGGTATGAACATTAAAATAAAAAAATAACAATATATTCTCATGGAGAATGTGGAATCCTAGATCTGAAGTGGAGTGAGAGATGTAATATGCTTCCCAGACTACTTGGTGGCAAGCTAGTAAATGGTATTTGATCATATTGTTAAAGGGTGTCTTAGTCTATCTTTTCAAAGGAGGAGGTGATATCCAGATTTATTGTGAGAAAACATCATTGAAGAAGCTGGAATTTTTTTGAAAAACATATTTCTTGGAAATTATCGCTAACCGCGTTCTACATAGATCAGTGTGTACAAGCTAGCTAGACGGTCTAGCGAAAATTTAATAAATATGTTTTTTTTGAAAAATCCACTTTTGTCAATAGTTTTCCCGCAATACTTTTTGCCTGAGCTCCTTTGTAAGGAATGGGAGACTGGAAGACAGCCCTCTTAACAATATCCTTGGCAAATGAACTGATTTATACTCGGTAGAAATATGAACATATTCATCTCTCGCCCACTTCAGTGTAGTGGATTCCACATTCTCCAGTAGAGAGAGCATATTGTTATTTTTCTATTTTAATGCATCTACCATGGTAAATAGACTATGCCTTTGAAAAAGGTTTTTTCAGCAATAACTGTAATACTCTTCCCTGGGACTATGATATCAGAGGTCATACTTAACGGCATGTTATCTAAAAATCAATTCGAACCGCATTCGATGTTTAAGCATGCAAACTCAAGGACAGAGAATATTTCAAGGTTACAAACCTGGAAAATGTAGTCACCTTTGAAAGCCATGATAATTGTTGTGGTAGGATGAATGGGAGCTAGATATATTCTTGGTTTTACATTATATTTTGTCTTTTAAATTTTTTGTGAAGTTTTCTAACTTTGATGTAATGACCACATAAATTAAATACTAAATAGGTCGTTTGTATCTTAAATGTTCTCCAACTTTCGTTTCACAGGGAGAAACATATATTAAATTATTATTTTACTTTTTCTCATGTGGACATCCAATTTTATAGCCTCTTTGGGCACATTTTTTATTTTTTAATTTTTTTTATAAATTACTTTTTACTTCTTACAAAATTGGGGTGGGAGATTTTCACTAATAGGAAAAGACACTATATCTTCTTTTTTTATTAATGGCAAATAGTTTTGGAGGGACTATACCCATTTACAAGGAAGGCTCAACAACCAGATCAAACATGAAAAAAACATCAAAAGAGGATCAGAATCTAGATAATATATAAAGTCCAACAGTAACCCAACCAGTAGCTACTAGAAAAAAGCAAAACATGGAAAAAACTGCAATTAAGTAGCCAATAAACAACATTCTGTCTGAAACAGAGCAGCAACTAAAACGAAACCAGCCATACCAAGGGTGTTATTTCTTGGAGGCCCTATCAATCCTTGATTTGATTGTGCGCAAAGAAGTGAATAGCGCCAGAGTGGTAGTGTGTGTTGGATCATTCACGTTCAACTTTGAGATAGCCTGATTTCTTTCCTTTTCAGTCCCCCAAATGCCTTCAGGGACCCCGCTCAACATTGAAATGCTTCTAACCTGTTGCTCCAAGAACTCACTAATGGCGTTGAAAATGGCCATATTATGATCATGTTTGTCTTTGGCCCTCCCCAATCTATTGTCCAACGAGTTCAACTTTCTGTAGATATCCTCAGTCTGATCAATTTCAATATTTGCATCATCCTTTTCATACTTAGCCAACAAATCAGCGTCTATGGGAGGGGAGTTCGTGCAAGAAATGATCCCCCAAAGATCTTCAAACTGAATAATCATCCACATCTTGGTTTTCCATGCAGAAAAATTTGGCCCTTTTAGCAACTGGGCATCCGACAACAAAATGTGAGGTGCAGACATTTCCAAAAACTCAAAATTTTATTTTATTTATTGATTGTTCAAAAATGGTTACAAATCCTTACTGAAGGAACCTGTCATGAAGATGAGCTCTATAAGCTCGCGCAGTGAGACGCAGATGCTCCTGTGGGCATTCTACTTCGCGTTCATCATCTGCATCATAGTCACACTCCAATTCTTCACGGATTCAGAACGCTTGACAACACACGTCGAACCAAAAATAGTCGAACAATCCTTGACGCACCAATTCGTCAAATAATACCTTGCCAGTATTCAACAATTCATTGAGCAAGGAAAAATAGATGTCAGTGGTGTCCTCTTGGGCTCTTAGAGGCAACCCAGCAGAAGGATTTCTCGTAACACTCTCGGCATCAGAAATGTACGACATATACGTGTCCTCTTGGTACTCTGCTAGGGAAATCACGCTAGAAGGGTTTGCACTTGGCTCTTTGGCATCGCACAACAACACCTCCTCACTGCCTAGCACCTCCTTACTTCCAACGTTGGCTTTTCCTTTCCACACGGTGCTTGGAAACTATCAAATGTGGCTTTTTTGAAATGCGAGTGCTCGTGGTGGGCAGAAATACAAGGTAGATGGTATGGTGGCCTTACTAATGAGATCCTCCACATAGGTCACGCAAGCACCTTGATGACATAGCTCCACGCAGGTCACCACTCCTCTCCTTTGGCACTTTCTTCTGTTGGCAGCGCATGCTTATGGGGTGGTGGCTTGTCTCCTTAGCGTAGGCTTGGGCTCCTTCCACGACAGCTTCCTTCCAAATGGCTTCACCTCCTTCAGCGTTAGGTTTGCACACCAATCTCTAGCCACGTTTCCTCAAGTTTTAAACTCTACACACCGGTCGCTCCAATTTGCAGGGCAAAAGACAAACAGATCGGTCCTCCCAAAATAAAAACATGTCACTCCTCTCAATATACTCTTATTGTTACTCTAAAATTCCATGCCAAAGATACACCAAGCTCTGATACCAATGATATCAGGAGATAAAAAAAAAATTATTCAATGTATTTTATTCCATTGTGTTCTGAATAAAAGAGTAAAGCCAAATATAAAGGCTGCGGGAGGAAGGAGAACAGTTATAACTGTCCATCAACAAATACATAACAACAATGTATTAAACTAAATTAATACTAACACTAACATGGAAGCGATATAACATTTTACAAATCAAGAACCCAAAGGAGTGGGGGAAATGAGACGTCATTTCCTTTCCTATACTACTCTTATTTGGGTTCTTCAAAATGGATTTGAAATGTAGCTAAATTTGGTCTTTATCTGTCTACAACAATTAGACCTTTTGGGGATGTAGTCGTAGTCAGATTGTAAAACTAGACCTATCTCCCTAATAATCTTCCTCTTGCGGAAAGACACCCAAATCCTCCCTGGATCAAAAATTTACTAAATTAGGTTGGGAATTGATTACTCTTTATCCCTTCAAATCTCTATTGACAACAATTCAAAAATATCAAAATTATCAAAATCAAATCATCAATTTCTTTGAGTGCTCCTCCCAAATGGTTTTTTGTCTTTATTTACGCCACATGGATCAACATGTTGATACATGGTTCACCACACTATAGTTTATTATATTTTGAACATAATTATGCAATAGGGCTTCTTTAGAATTCTTATTGGGATGTTCCTTACTTCCTTTACTCTACTTAAATTTCATTCAAACAGCATAAAGGGGGGAAAATGTAGACACAAAATCAAACATGTATAATACTATTTTACTATACCACCAAGTATGTTGTTATATACATGAATATTAAGGAAGAAGATTATTCACTAGTGATACACTCCCTAGTCCATTTGTTTTCTTTAGGTTGTTTCTATTGTCTCTCTCCCACATCTATCACTTCTACACACAATTTTGTTCAGGTCACAGGGATCCCTATCCATAATTCTTCTAACATTTTTCATCAACTATCCCAGGACACCAATACCCAGTCTGAACACTAGTGCCCATACACTCCTGTCCACCCTGGGCGCTCCTATCCTTTTTGTTCTTGTTCACATTTTTGAGATTTGTTGTCAAAATCTTTTGGTTTTCTTATTCCTATCCCAAGGTCCTAATCGGAATGTCGTGTCACTAGTGTCAAAATTCAAACAAGAGATCCCTATATATACATAACATAAATACCATTATAGGGGTGGAAAATTCAAAAAGGTCAAGCATATCTACATAATATCAAAGGGATTGCATTTTAGGATGATTACTCTGCATACATTTCATAAGAATAGGAAGTGTTGAATTCCATCACACACATTTTTATTTTATCCAGCTTTAGCCCACTATATTGGCATCATTGGCATGAAGGCAACCTAGGAGCCATATTGCATACACAAGCACATAGAACTATATGAAGTATGGAATGTAGTTCAACACTTGGTCATGAGTTTATCCTTCAGATGACCATTGAGCTTTTTTTGAATTCACATATTACAATTTTCATTCCAATTTGATGTGTTTTTTGATATTGTGTAGGTAGCTAGGGTTTGTGTTGCAGATCATAGATACCTTAGTGATCCAAGTGCGACATACAAATGATCAACAATGAACAAGTATGAAACCCTAACAACACAAGAAAAAGTAGTTTCCGAGCATTCACACAATCACCAATGCCTAGGAGTGGTCTTTGAATCCCTAGGCACCCTCACCCTATCCTAAGCACCCATGTATAGATATGTCCGCCGCAACTTTTAGAATTGATATCAAGCATCTTCGACATTCTCCCCATCCTATTCATTAGTTATATAACTTTAGATCTATTCTGAGATAAGAAAAAATTATATAAGTGTGTTATCTCTCTCATTTAGCTTTGATGGTCTCATCTTTAAAGTGTTTAACAATTGTATTCTATTACATATTTATCATAGTGACTCTGAAATAAGATTAAATTTCCATATTTATTAAATCACTATTCTATGCGTATAGTGCCAACCATTCATATAGCTCTACTAGGAAGAAACTAAAGAATGTATCATACAATGAATCATAAAAATTGTCTTCCACCCATTTACATGGATTAAAACTGTTACCGATGTTATACCTCTGCAAGAACTCATCCTAGTCTTTGTCTACCCAACATTCAATGCTCTCCAGAGATAATTGAAATGCCATTTTCACACATCTTGAAAGTATGAAAGAAAAAAGGTCTCGGCAACGAAACAAAAATGTTGGAGTTTAGTTTCCAACACAACAGGGTTGGGTGTGTTAGAAATTCACTTAGAAATATATCCAAGTGTTCACCCAAAGCGCGCACATTCTACTAGGTCACTTATTGTTTAGACTTGTTAAGATGCCAATCACATACTTATTTATTCACAACATAATACAAAATACAATGCACTAACAAATTATAACAAGAAACATGTTAATATAGAGACTGATCCTTTAGTCATTAGATTATACAATCAATATTAGAATTTGTATCCCCAACACACCATGTTCATCCCCACTAACCTTGGAAATCCACACTAGATCATCCATTACAAACATATTACAGACTCATACTTAGCAATGATCCAATTACATTACATGCATTACAAACTCACTACCAAATAGATATACCATAGATAAACATCAAATCATACTCGCATCTCTACATAATCACTCCACTCATATCTATTCACTAACTCTCTACAAAGGATGTATCACACATATATATAGGGTGAGAACTTGTCCTTTACCGCTACCTGTTGTAATTATAATATTAGATAGTTATTAAACATAGACTACATGCCCTTGAACTCGTGATTTAGTCTTAAATCCATGACTATCCTTAGGTGGCTCGATCCCTATGCTATAAAAGTCCTACTTTTATCCATGCCCACGTCTTATATTTAGTTTCATTCATACATAATCTATATCCAGCGTGTATGTGCTTTTATCCTCTACCAATGTTTTATCTTTACTAAGTCTATTTCTAGACTTTCCTTATCAATCTGTCTATCTTTGCTTTTCACTATTTATAGGCCATTTATAATCATGTCTAACTCCTTTGCTTTATCCCTATGCACGGCCCTTTGCACCCTGTTTAATTTTTAACCTTGCATAAACCTTTGAACACTATTATATATTTGTATCATTCATGTTATCATTGATACTTTTGGTTCACCTCTTACGTGCAATCTTCATCCTCTTTGCGTGGCTTGTACTTAGCCAGTTTCTTAGTCCAACACTAATTTTTTTTCCCCCTATAGTTTTCCACCCTTCCTCATGTAGGAGTTTATAGGTCTCAGTAATCAATTTGAAGGATGGGTGATTGTGTGACACATAAAGCAGACAATCTTTGATCTTGTGATTAGACGACTGACAACAAAAGTAGGTATTAGGAAGATTGATGTAAATAACTCGTTGTGTGTAGTGCATATGTTCCATTTGAATGTCCACAAAATCTTTTAACTGATGTGAAAGGTCAACCTCAACATAAACCCATTTCTGGGGCCGAGAACTATAAAAGCATTGCATCTCCATGCATACAACTTGCCCAATGGAGGAGGCAATTTGATGAAGGAAGTGCATGGAGAGGAGCAGTAGGCCAGGTAATTCAACCTAGACATGAACTTTAAGGGCCATGAATTCAAAAACAACAAAGTCCTGCATCTAAGGGAGAGAAATAGTAAGGATTTCCAAACATACCACATGTCACAAAATAATTTAGAATAGTCGAGGCATGCAAGGGGTCAAAAAACTAAAAAATAAAGAACCCTTTAGTCAAGGTTTGAACGATCTCAATCTTGATGCCATAACCATCCCAGGCTAAGATAATCCAGGATTTGAGCATGCTTTTAGAAGGCATTTAACCCACAAAGTAGCTGACAAGGAAAGATTGTTCAAGCCATTGACACACAATATTGAATTCATAAATATGTAAAACAACATCATGAGAAGATATATTACCTTGTGGAATACTTTGCGGGAAAATTTCTGAGAATATTTCTATGGCGGTGCCATTATTCACATCTCCACTAGCTCCATCCTCAACATCAATGGTTAGGATTAAAGTGGAAGGGGCATTATATAGGCGATCCCATAGGCCAGAAAACCCTATAACTTAACAAGAAAAGTACTCTCTTATAGAGCCCAAGGTAACCGCGGAATGACATGTCAGAAAACCTTGTTTATTTTTCACTAGAAATTGTTGATCAGTTTTTCCCCTACATTGAATTTCATAATAAAAAATATTCCAATGTATTATAATTTTCTTACCCACTAAAATATCATCGTTATCTAAATTTCCATCTACATAATAATAAATATTTTAAATTTTCATTGTGTTCTTTTAGTACAATGTGATAACCCAAGCCCAATACACATGGTTTGAATTTTGTATAACATGCAAATGGATTAGTATTTCCTTCTTGTATAATTCATAATTTATTCCTCCTATTCAATTTTCAACTTTCAATAGCAATAGGTTGTTCATATTATAAGAACATGACCCACATAGGAGTACGGTTGTTATTGTCTGTAAATAGATATTTTTCTTGTAAGATTAGCGTGGCGTGATGTCTTCAAAACATACATACATGAATGCATGCATGCTTTCATACATACATATATAAAACTTATGTAGCTTATAAAATCCTCTCGTAGTGTCACATTAATGAAAATGGGCCAATCATGACTATCTTTCAATATTGTTAACTTTGTTTAGTTCAATATAAAGGTGAATAGAAATCTTCATGTGGGATTTTTCATGACCTAAAATACTACCTTTACCTATTATATGTTCAGTGCTCGCAAATTCATATTTTGATTTTTTATAGCTGTGAAGATTAAAATGATAAATTATAAATTATTTTTTAATTCCTTTAAACAATTTAATATATTTTTTAAAAAGAAGGATATTATTAAAGAAATATAAAAAACTACTCAAATAGGGCATGTTTATTCGGTTCACCATGACTTAAAATATGGTTGGGGAATTGATTAGGATTAAAGGCACTTCTTGAAACTCGTAATTGCTATCGTTGATATCAAAAGCTTACTTGAATTGATCATATTTTTTGGGTTCCAAATAATGTCATATGTTTCCAACATTAGAAAGAGTATTGATATGTCTTCTATAAAGTGTCTTTTTATTATTCTTTGGATCATACACTCAACATTGAAGAGGTTGATTTCTCATATATGTGCATATCATTATATATATATTGACTAGGAGTCCCATCATGATTGACACCTATAGTGTAGATATTTATAGACAAACTATTTGTGAACTTAGTTAGGTGTACCAGTTTGTTGAAATGATTGTAATGAAACCAATGAATATTTATCGTCTAACTGTTACAAAATGCCACTTTATTTCCTTATTTACAACATTCCCTAATATTTGATCTTTTTAAACATAAGATAAATGTGTAGGCTTCCACTATACTTAAGTTACCATCTCCTTAATAAAATTAAGAATTTAAATTCAATTTTTTCATATATTTACATTTTAGTATTTAAATATTTCTCAATTATAGCTTGTGGAAGAGAATGAAGTTAATGTTGGTCAATCTTGTTCATCTACGAAGTGTGCTGTAAGATAGGAAAGTACTACTAAATTTGATGGCTATGGTTAATGTTTGAAGACACATAAAGGCAAGATACACCGGTATATTGTGCACAATTTGTTTCACGTGTGTGAGACTTTAATATAAATTTAAATTCTATAATATTGTGTCATCTAATCTATTGACATTTTCTCCAACACTGAAATTACCCTCCTTCAATCTCCCCTCTTCCTCCTACAATGTTTCACTCCTTCCGCTTTATGTTCTTCAACACATCCCTATCACTATTTTTATTGCACTCCTCATATATGATAACTAATTTAAAAAATTTTAAACTTATTATGCTCCATTAGAAAAAAACCTCCACCAATAAAATTAAGATGTTTTTTTAAAATTATTTTTTGAAATCTTAATATAAAATGTTATGAGAAATAAAAAAATCACACATATAAAACTAAAAATGACTATTGATGTTAGTGAAAACTATATACTGTAGCCGGATGATATATCACATTAGTAACTATGGCAACAGTCTATTGCAAAAGTTCATTTTAAAAAAATTGTAAAAATAAAGACACCGACAAACACGGACAAGGGGCGACAAATGGCATCTTCACATAGAGACCTCTGACGTAAAAAAGGGTTTCCGATTTAAAAAAGCATGACCAAAACTGGAAACTTTGAATCGATCTTCAAACTGTCATTTATCTTGAAGACTTTTGATTTTGAAATATGTAAGTGAGAGGTCGATGTTTATATGGCAATCGCGTAAAATTCGGGTCAAGAGAAAAAAAACATGTGTCACATCCAACGAATTGGATTTTCGATTCATCACGACTTCGGAGTCATTTTATTTACATTACAGACAGTCAAATCGATTACAACAGTTGCGTGTATTATTTAAACAAACCCTTCAACCATGAAAAGTAGCATAATCAATTTACACTTCATATGAAAAGAGTAAATCAATCACACATGTCACAAAAATTGAACACTTTTTACAAAGAGATTTTATTTTTTAAAATGGGTGACTATACAAATTAAAAATGTCAATGTATCATATCTAATAAGAGTGTCTCCCCTTAAAATGTAATAAATTCCATTTCATAAATAATGTAATGAATAAGTTATATTGTGAGATCCAATAAAAAAATTTAAAATTAAACACTGTAATCAACATTGAAATTACAAAGTGACAAACTAAAATTTTAACACATATAATGAGCCTAAAAATTAATGACAACACAAGGTTCTTCTAATCAAATTTAATTTGCTAAATATAAGAGAAAAAATAATTAGTTGTATAAAAAAAATTCATGTTTCATCTAATAAATAGTATCAAGAAAAATATCAAACTACCAAAAAAATTATGTGATCTACATATAAATGTTTTTCGTGTTCACCTCAATGTGAGAAAAACATATCACCAACACATTTTTTAGGCTCCATTCAAAAAATAAAATACGTGAAACACAAAATGAGATACAAGTCATTACAAGACAACTTGATCAACATTTAGACCTTTATTTAGACCGATTCAAATGTTCTTGACAAGTATTCATTAATTATTTTGAAAAAAAATCTTATTAAATTAGTAATTAAATATTGAAAACACTTATCTAAACTTGCAAAGAAAATATTTTTATAAATAAAAAAACAATAAAGAACATATTTTATATAAAGAACTTCCAAAAACTCACCATCTATTTGTCTAATGGAAGCGGTTTTCAATTTTTTTAATTCTTCCATGCATCATAAATAGCATTCCAATCTAAAACCCTGGATCTGTCATCATTCTTTATCCTATTTAACTTTGAAAACCCTATTTCACATACGGTTGTGCTTGCTGGAAGTACAAGAATAACTTGCCATAGTTGCATCAAACATGGAAACCCTTCAAGCCATTCAAGTTCACCGCCACATAGATCCCATGCTCCAAACATATGTTTTTTTGGATATGATGTATAAATAGTACAAATAAACTCATCCATCTCACCCCAAACATTTAACACTGTCCACAATAGGCGAGTTTCCAACACTAAATTTGTCACATAAACATGTTAACCATCTTTTTGTTTGACGATCTCTATCTTCTGTCTCCTCGTAGTAATTATAAGGACTAAAAAAATTAGCAACATTAAATATAGGTAAATCTGTGAATCTTGTATCAAGAGAATCACTTACCTTAATTATAACGATTTTTCCCAATTCAATGCAATCATCTAGTGTCCCTGATCTTTGTGACTTAGGCATGCTCTCAGATATCAATGCATGTACATGTAATGTAACTGTTCCATCTACAAACTCAAGATATCCTCTTTGTGCCCTGGGTAGAAAAGATGATGTATGTAGAGTACCTGCCCCAAATATGCCTCTTTGAAATCTCCTACGAAGCATGTCAATTTTGATATCTAATGTAGTCCCAATGGAAGTAATATCAATATGATCCTCTTGAAATTTTTTATTCAACTTATTTAACTCAATTTAAGCACATCTGCAAGTAAATGGATGCAAAATTGTACCTAAAATATTGTTGTCAAATCATACATTTTTTTCTCCTCTAATTCCCATTCTTTCAACAAAGCAGACATGAGTTTGACAAGTCTTTCCATGACCTTTCCTCTAGAAAGCCACCTAATTTTATGAATTTGTAATACCTCCAACCTATTGATTTGAAATGAATCCATCAACTCTCTCAATGCTCCATGTCTTTTAGAAGATTTTCCAAGCCATGAATATATTTTATTTGCGAATTTATCAATAAACTGCAACTTTGGAAAATAAGATGAAGCATCATTTGCTGCTAATGCTTCTCGATGAGATATGCAATGAATATCTAATAAATGAGGAGCATCTCGATGAAGCTTTGTGGACAAACCTTCACGAATTCCCCTCATGGAAGATGCCCCATCAGATCCAAATCCAACTAACTTCATTAAGGATAATTTCATCTCTGTCAAAAGAGCGATCACAACATCATACATAGCTTGAGTTGTTCCATCCTTTAATTCAAGGAGTCGTATAAATTTTGTTACACATTGACCTCTGCATCCATTTATCAAGTATGTAATATAAACAATCAAATGTTGTTCCATAGTACGATCAGTGCTTTCATCAATTAAAATAGAGTAAAATGGACTATGAAATATCTCATCTTTCAAATTTTTCCAGTAAACCTCCTTAGCAGTTTGTAAAAACTCTTTTCCAGATGTTGTATTTGTAAATGCAGAATATCCATATGAGAGAGGCATGTGTGGAGTCCCTTTATACCTTTTCAAGTCACAAATCAGCTTATAGAGCTCCAAAGATAAATCATGTATGGCAAGAAAATACATATTTTCCATCACTGATATGATTCTCTCCTTTTCAACATCTACCATGAGTTCTATGTGTTTAGTGATTGGAAGGTTACTTTGTTTATTTTCTCGCTCCAAACGTTGTGATGCAAATTTATGAGGCTCTGATTCTGCATGGGTAAGAAGGCCACTAACTTGAAGGGTGGTGCTTCCATCTTTAGCAAATGGAGTATCTTTCTTATATTTGACACACCAAGAACATTTTCTCCTTTGTAGACCATTGTAGTCTTTTATAGCATAAGCCCATGGAAATCTTGTTTTCCATTTGGCCTTGAATGTCCTTTTAGGTTTCTTTGATGGGTGTTCCTCTTCCCCAAATTCTGCTCCATCTAACTCGTGTTCTTCTTGTGCAAGAATATAAAATTCTTCATTTTGAGAATCACATGGTTGACTAGAATGCTGAGAGATGCCAAACACATCAACAAGTGACAATTGTTTTTTATCCTTCTTTGGATGACCAATGGAATCCATTTTCTCACACAACTTACACTACACACTACAACATATTAGATATTTTACCACATTTTTTCAACAATAATTTTGTGGTCACATAGTATTTCAAAAATTAAAATTGTGGCATTGGAAGTGTAACTAAACCACATTTTGATATATTATTGTAGTTATTCCACAATTCATTCTATTGTGGATGATCGACAATTCACAAAATTTTATAGCTAATCTCCATTTTGTAATTGTACATTGTCCACATTTTGTGATGTTTGTGACATTTCTACAATTTTTGTTTTTGTTAGTATTCCACAATTTTCACCGAAATGTAGTTTTTCTATCGATTGAATCTTTGCAGAATTTCCACAATTTAAAATTTCGTCTCTCTCATGAATGTTATTTTTGTGGAAATTTCTACATTTTTTTTCTACAATTGTCCTTACCACATTAAACTTGTAGGTGGAAGCTACAATTTGATTGCCACAAAAATTATTTGTGACATAACTTCAAACAAAAGATAGAATTTTACAATTAAATTCCACAATTTATAGAAAATTAAACTTATAGTTTCTCTACAATATATAAATAATAATATCAAATTTAGATAATTATTAAATTTCAAGTACATTTTCTTATTTAAAATGTAATTTTCTCCTCTTCTATTAAATGTTTATGCTTATTTTATAAAATATATATTATTTAATAATACTATCCATCTTCTATAATATATTAGAAAAATTCATAAATTCTAAAGTCTACAAGCGAAAGCAAAGTTATATACTTATATTAAACAATGTTTCAAAATATTAAAATTAATATTTTAGACTTTCAATTACCAAGATAAAAGAAGTCTAAATTCAGTGGATTATTTAATTTAGAATATAAAAAAAATTAATTTAGTAAATCTATCTTTTAATAATATAACTAATTATATTCAAACCATAAGAAAAAATATTAATAGGGTCAGTGTGCATGCTGATAGCAAAAAGTGAAAAACTTAAAACCATAACAACATGAGTGTCTAAAAAGAGAATTAAATTTATGTTAAGTTAACTTTTTATTATATAAGTGTTAGATAAACACTTAAGAACAATAATATTCAAATATTCTGAAAAAATAATAGAAATCAAAAAATGAAATATATGTTTACTTTGAAACCCATTCTATTTGAAAGGAAATAATCGTGAAGTTAAACTATATGAGGTATCCTCCCTCTTAAAATAGTGTGTTTGTAGATAAAATGAAGATCATAAAATTACAAACTGTAGTAGTAAGACTGCTAACTAGGCTCCTTTTTTGGTTACAGTAGTATAATTCTTCTAAGAAATAACAAATTTGTTATCATAGAATTGAAGTCACTGATCGATGGCATGGGAACAACCTTCCTTACATATTTAAAACAACTTCTTAATTCCTTTGGTCAAGAAAGATTGAGAGATGATTAAATATGACTTATGAGTGAGATGCATGTAATCAAAGAAGACATATTTTGAAGCATACTCACACGTCCAGGAGGTTAACGAGTTGCATAACACTTCAAATTCATAAGTTCCTTGACCATAACATGCCATTTTGTTGTCAATAAAACCATATTTTTCAGGAGAGTTTAGAAGATCGATAACAATGGAGTAATAATGTAGGATATCAGATCTAAGTCGAGGGAGCTTATATTTGAAGGCGTTCATCATGGATGCTACTTTTGAATTAAATCCCAACGCAGCATCATTTTTAACCTCCATGCACATTCCATTTTATATTAAGTGAAAATGTTCTCTCCAATGGTAGACAACCTAATGGAGGAATGTTAATTATCGAAATCCTACGTACATCCAACCTGTAAAGATCCTACACACATCAAGACTATGACTAGCCATTTATTTGCAGAAAATAATTTACGATAAAGTCGTTAGTGCCAATGCTAATAAAAAAGAGAGTTCTATTCAACAGAGAAGTATTATTTTCTTTCCCAACCAAGATCTTAATCCATCTAAGCTAATCTCTGAAGTTTTCAACTTATTGCCAGATAGGTGTAACAAACCGATCAGCCTAACTGTCACGTAAGTTAGCAGCTGACGTCAAATACAAATTTTTTCCTAAATATCTTTAAAAAACAGCGTGGCGCAATGGTATGTGGGGTTGCTGACATCGCAGAGGTCGTGAGTTCGAGTTTTGGCATAGGCTGCACTAACGTGCGTGATCGTTAGGCTCAGCCGTAACAAACACGGTAGTTTCTCTGATATTGTTTAATCCTATGCCAGCAGAGGAAAATCTAACACCTGTAAGTAATCCCCAATGTGATATATTTTTGTCCAGGTATGCAGGCAACAATTCCTTGTTTCCAAGGCCTGCAACAATATAATTAGACATTATGTTCCCATTAGAGAAGAGGCTTGTTGGCTTCTCCATTGGATTTTTTCCCGTAAGGAAGAAAATTGATACGAATATAGAAGTCATTATTTTTAGGATCTCCTATGTTGAATCTTTGAAGAACAAAACCATAGGGACTGAGGTTCAATTAGTCAGGCACAATCCGCAACAGATTGTCCAAACTCAAAACATCCAGATCTTCAAAGGCATAAATTGTCCATACTAGTAGTTTTCATGTCACCTTTCAATTTTCATTTCCCACGTATTTCAAACACATTTTTAACTATGGTACTCAATGTGAGTTCCACCTTTCTAGGGCAGGTATGACATGCAACAAATATTTCAGATCTTAGCTTACACGTGGTGAAATGCATGATGAATGCATTATTTCTTTGAATTTTTCTTACGAATATAGATCATTTTTTTAAAGCAAGGAGGTATTTAGAATATTTGAAGATAACTTCAGATCCAATAAAAGTGGCTCAAAGTATGATTGTGTAACATGTGGCAAGGTTTGGGTACATATTAAACTATTTTATCAAGTGTGAAAACTCGATTCTATAGCATTTTATAATTAAAAATCTCAACTCGTATTGTAATTAGGGAAATTTGTGGAACTGAACAAAAGCCAACCAACTAATCACTAGGGTTTAGTGGCATATGCGACAGTTAAGTTTACATTGAGGGTGTTAGCATATGGATTGTCAAAAATAAAATATTACGTGATATTATTAGTTATATATTAATTAATTATAAAATAATTTGAAATTATGTAATCAAATAAATAATAAAAATATTAAATACATTGTTATAAATATAAAAAAATAATAATTATGAATTTTTATTAATTATAATAAAATTATGTTTTTATAAATTAGGATTTGAGTAATATATTAGTTTAATTTCTTTAAAAGTTTTTATGAAATATTTAAAATTATTAAATTTTGAATTTTGTATTTATAATTTTTTAATTTAGAACATCAATATTAATATAAATCTATATTAGTCTTTTAAAAACATTCCATAATTATAATGTGGTAGACTGAATTTTATTTTAAATTTAAATTTTGTTTTCTAGAAATTATTGATTTTCTACACGAAATGGTTAGATAAGTGAATTCTCTACAAACTATTATTACTATATGTAAATTGTAGCTCATCCACAATACCAAAAAATGAATAAAACAAATTGTCATTGAAATGCCACATGTATTCTACAATTCTTCTAAATTGTAGAAATTTTGTGGAATAATTGTGGTAAAAAGTTTTTGTTTGTTGTAGTGACAATTGTCACCTATTTCAATGAAATAATTATAAAAATATCAAAATAGTGTTTTCACATGAATTTTGTGTATTATTTATGCAATTTAGAATTAGAGATTAGAGAATATTTAAGAAAATAATTTAGAATAATTTTTATAATCATGCAACACTAAAATCTCAAATATAAGATTGCAATAACAAAGGGTCATGGATTCATATTCCTTACCTCTTCAAGCTTGGTGAACTACTCGTTAAAGCATGCACTCCCTCAAAGGTCAATGTTCAACACCAAATAAGTTTTTTGTCCATTTTCAGACAATATATTATGAAAGCACAGTTGAGTGGGCCCTTATAATAATAATAAAAAAATTAACTTCTTTCACAAAAATAAAAACAACAGTAAAAACCTCTTGCAGAGATGTTAAAAGCAAAGACAATTTTGAAGTGGCAAATAATTCCGCCACTTATTTGTTTTCGAAAAGTGCAATTGAATGTTAAATATGTAGCAAGAAATTGATGTCGTCTTTGTCGGCTGCCATTAAATTCATTCTACTATCTTTCAAACACAAAATTACAGAGTCCATGGACATTAAGAACGAATTTACTCTGCTAGACATAAGTGAACATGGATATTTTTTTAATCTCTGGTTTCCGGCTAAAATTTCTACTTCAAAAGCGTGAATGCGAAAATTCGTTGAAAAAGAAAGAAAATAAAGTTTTCTGAAAAAAGAATCGTGAAATGAGAATAATTTTAGAAAAAGAGTTTGACAATTTTTAAAGCTTTTTACAGAGTGAACCTTACGCGTATATTCTCTATGGATTGATAGACAATTTTGCACATAAAATTGATAAAATAACAATAATAATAATAATAATATATGGCCGTGGCCCGTAACATCACCTGTAAAAGCAGAAAATTAGAGAGGAATATGGCTAACTCACCTTCTTTTCCATCACGCATACTTCGACTGTAACTTTGGAGCCCAGCTTGCTAGCTTTCTTTCCCATCTTAGCGATCCAAAACGATTCAAACCCGTGGGCTGTGAGTGCGACCTCTGTGCTTCTTTCGTATATAATCCAGTGGTATAAATTTTGTTAGTTGTTAGCCAGATATTCCAGTGTTGAGAGACAAGGGGTTAGGAACTTAGAGGACCCTCCCGCTGCCCACATATACTCTGAAATTACTATGTCTAATGTCCTCTATTGACATTTAATACATTATGTGCTGAATTTGCATTGTCCAATTAAAAACATTTTTTATTGATTTGCACATTGGATACAAACTGCAGTTAATGTTTTGTGATTCTGTGAACCGTGGAGGGTGGATGTGGACTATGGCAAGTGGATAGTGGGAGTCATGGGACTCGAGAATCACATGGTGATAGCCTGACAGATATGCTATGACGGCTCGGAGCTCCACGCTAATTACTCCATTATGATACGCTATAACTTACAAGTTACAACTCTGCATAAATAAAGTTCAAAAATATATTCAACCCACTCCCTCAATCCTGATATGGCAGATGCATATTGAAGATGAATAGACGTTTAGAGAAAAGTTTTCTTGAACATTTGTGGTGGCAGGTTAAACTAGCAATCACACATGAAATGTGCGATGTGAACGCCGAAGGGAACTCTAAATCGAGGTTTATTTTGAGGGACATATCGGGAAAATGGACTTTTCATATTATTATTATTATTTTTTTTTCCAAATGTAAGGTTCGACTATGTGCAAACATGTTTACCAAAGCGTTCACAACAACAACATCTGGAAAAATTCATATATCCTGTATGCTTTGATGCAGGGCTTATTTATAGCTAATAAAATACTAATTAGGGCTTCCCCTCATCAAAATTCCATTTGATCTATGGATCAAAGTTGGGACGTAATGAATTAAGTATTGACTAACACGAGCGGACCATATCAAACAAGTAGTGAGCTTGAGAATAACGTTGTATTGCATCCATGTTAAGTCGTATGGAGGGTTCACTTAGTCACTGAAATAAAATAAAAAATTGTTGATTTTAAGGCACTAAAAATTGGTCTGAACACACACACACACACACAAAAATAGTATTAAAAATATGGGGAAAATGGGTTTTTTAATATTTTTTTTATTTCTTATTGTGTTAAAGTTTTAGATTTGATGTCATTTAATTTGTTATGTAAGATGAATTCGTGAATACAAATTTGGAGAAAAAAATATGGGAATTAAATACATGCATGCCCCTCATCTATTTTATGGCTCATATTGTTCCCTACCAAACAATGTTTGTTATTTGTGCTATAATTCATCACCTCAATTTCACTCACATTATTTACGTGAATGCAATTCACCCTTAAAAAGAAAAACTAAAATGCACGGAAAATATACTGCAATTTTATCTTCTTGTCACATTTTACACCCACCCTTTGCAGTTGGTCGTATGAGTGTTTGCGGAAACGAATCGCGGGCGCTTCTTTTCTGTCAGTGGGCTTGATACAATTTAGAGCTACAAGATTTTATCTTAGGCTCTTGTATATAATAGCAGGGTCTTATGAGAGCTCGCCATGTTATGAACACCGAGGGAAAACAAACACAACTAATGTCCAACACGTTTTAATATATAAAACATTAGTGTGAAAATCAACATATTTCTAAAAATGTTCCACACTTCCACAATGGGCAGTTTGACTGAAAATATCGCCAACGGCAGGGGTTAATTTAGAAAGTCGTTTATAATTTTTAAAATGGTTTCAGGTATTAAATATTTACAAATATTTGAATTTACTATCACGCGTGACTTTCATAGTTTAAGTATGAATGACATTTGAAATACATTTATATGTAAAATACACTAATATATATTAACAATAGTTATATAAAAAAACAATAATTTATATATATACATGTTGAGTGCCCACACCTTCACATACCCTATTTCAAAGCTCTTATTTTGTCACAAGCCAGGAGTCCATCGAGAAATATAAATTGAACGGGTTGGAGATTTGTTTATTTCATACATCAAAAAAATGTATGTTTCGAGAGAAATCCCATCTCTTCTATACACAACCATAATTATTTCCATGACAAGTTGTTTCATTATTTCACCTGGTGAAATGCTTTACTGTAAAACCTATTAGAATGGAACATGGGGAAGAAGTAATAAATAAATAAAGCGTGGAAAAATGATCAAGATTTATTTTACGTTGTTAATACGGTGTATCAAATGGATGAAGGAAATCACATGAAAATCCACCAACAAGTAATGTGAATTGGGTTTCAATTTGAGGTTTTTATAGCAAGCGCCCTCATAGAAACATATGCTAATTGTGGGAAAAGTGAGGTTCCATGACAAGTGTTTGACGAAATGTCTCATCGCAATATGGTCTTATTGTTTGCTATGATATCAAGTTATGTAGAGATTGGAAACCTTGATGAGGGTCTGTATACCATTCACATAATTTCCCAACGGAATAGCCTCTTGGAATGCCATCATTGCATGATGTGAAGAATGTGAGGGTTTGCGAATTAGGTCTCAATATAATATATTTTATCCCACCATCATAAGAAAATCTCCATTTTCATTTTGTCTACGCACTTAACCACCCTTGAATTTTTAGAAAAAGGAAAAAAAGATACATCCAACGAAAATGGTGGGATTTGAAAATTTCGATCCATCTATAAAATTGATGACTTTTTAACATTCGAGATTACCATAAATAATTTGTCTCAACAACATTGTCACAACCTTAATTTATTGATGCAGTCTAAGTGAATGCAACCTTTATTTACTTAAAATAATTTAAAGAAATGACACCTAAAAACACCCGTTGATTGCTTCACATAATTTAAAGAAATCGTTTACTAACTATTGTTTATTCTTATAAATTTTCTAATGTTTATCTACACCAAACAACCATAGATCCGCGAGATCACTTTGCTGATTTTGAACCTTTATAAAATACAAGGTTCATATAAAAATATGAGAAACAATAATCAATCATCAGCGAAGGACATAGACTACATTCACTCGCTAAGAATTATTTATTATTTTATTTAATGTCATAAAGTCATGGAAATGTAAAAAACTGAGTCTCTGGAACTCTAAATCGAGGTTTATTTTGAGGGACATATCGGGAAAATGGACTTTTCATATTATTATTTTATTTTATTTTTTCCAAATGTAAGGTTCGACTATGTGCAAACATGTTTACCAAAGCATTCACAACAACAACATCTGGAAATATTCATCTATCATGTATGCTTTGATGTAGGGCTTATTTATAGCTAATAAAATACTAATTAGGGCTTCCCCTCATCAAAATTCCATTTGATCTATGGATCAAAGTTGGGACGTAATGAATTAAGTATTGACTAACACGAGCAGACCATATCAAACAAGTAGTGAGCTTGAGAATAACGATGTATTGCATCCATCTTAAGTCGTATGGAGGGTTCACTTAGTCACTGAAATTAAAAAAAAAATTGTTGATTTTAAGGCACTAAAAATTGGTCTGAACACACACAAAAAAAAAATAGTATTAAAAATATGGGGAAAATGGGTTTTTTAATAATTTTTTTGGTTTCTTATTGTGTTAAATTTTTAGATTTGATGTCATTTAATTTGTTATGTAAGATGAATTCGTGAATACAAATTTGGAGGAAAAAATATGGGAATTAAATACATGCATGTCCCTCATCTATTCCATGGCTCATATTGTTCCCTACCAAACAATATTTGTTATTTGTGCTATAATTCATCACCTCAATTTCACTCGCATTATTTATGTGAATGCAATTCACCCTTAAAAAGACAAACTAAAATGCACGGAAAATATACTGCAATTTTATCTTCTTGTCACATTTTACAGCCACCCTTTGCAGTTGGTCGTATGAGTGTTTGCAGAAACGAATCGCGGGCGCTTCTTTTTTGTCATCAGGCTTGATACAATTTAGAGCTACAAGATTTTATCTTAGGCTCTTGTATATAATAGTAGGGTCTTAGTAGAGCTGGCCATGTTATGAACACCGAGGGAAAACAAACACAACTAATGTCCAACACGTTTTAATATATAAAACATTAGTGTGAAAATCAACATATTTCTAAAAATGTTCCACACTTCCACAATGGGCAGTTTGATTGAAAATATCGCCAACGGCAGGGGTTAATTTAGAAAGTCGTTTATAATTTTTAAAATGCTTTCAGGTATTAAATATTTACAAATATTTGAATTTACTATCACGCGTGACTTTCATAGTTTAAGTATGAATGACATTTGAAATACATTTATATGTAAAATACACTAATATATATTAACAATAGTTATATAAAAAAACAATAATTTATATATATACATGTTGAGTGCCCACACCTTCACATACCCTATTTCAAAGCTCTTATTTTGTCACAAGCCAGGAGTCCATCGAGAAATATAAATTGAACGGGTTGGAGATTTGTTTATTGCATACATCAAAAAAATGTATGTTTCGAGAGAAATCCCATCTCTTCTATACACAGCCATAATTATTTCCATGACAATTTGTTTCGTTATTTCACCTGGTGAAATGCTTTACTGTAAAACCTATTAGCATGGAACATGGGGAAGAAGTAATAAATAAATAAAGAGTGGAAAAATGATCAAGATTTATTTTACGTTGTTAATATGGTGTATCAAATGGATGAAGGAAATCACATGAAAATCCACCAACAAGTAATGTGAAGTGGGTTTCAATTCGAGGTTTTTATAGCAAGCGCTCTCATAGAAACGTATGCTAATTGTGGGAAAAGTGAGGTTCCATGACAAGTGTTTGACGAAATGTCTCATCGCAATATGGTCTTATTGTTTGCTATGATATCAGGTTATGTAGAGATTGGAAACCTTGATGAGGGTCTATATACCATTCATATAATTTCCCAACGGAATAGCTTCTTGGAATGCCATCATTGCATGATGTGAGGGTTTGCGAATTAGGTCTCAATATAATATATTTTATCCCACCATCATAAGAAAATCTCCATTTTCATTTTGTCTACGCACTTAACCACCCTTGAATTTTTAGAAAAAGGAAAAATAGATATATCCAATGAAAATGGTGGGATTGAAAATTTCCATCCATCTATAAAATTGATGACTTTTTAACATTCGAGATTACCATAAATAACTTGTCTCAACAACATTGTCACAACCTTAATTTATTGATGCGGTCTAAGTGAACGCAACCTTTACTTACTTAAAATAATTTAAAGAAATAACACCTAAAAACACCCGTTGATTGCTTCACATAATTTAAAGAAATCGTTTACTAACTATTGTTTATTCTTCTAAATTTTCTAATGTTTATCTACACCAAACAACCATAGATCCGCGAGATCACTTTGCCGATTTTGAACCTTTATAAAATACAAGGTTCATATAAAAATATGAGAAACAATAATCAATCGTCGGCGAAGGACATAGACTACATTCACTCACTAAGAATTATTTATTATTTTATTTAACGTCATAAAGTCATGGAACTGTAAAAAACTGAGTCTCTAGGACAAGTGAATTCTGAATTTTTGTGGGTTCACATGTTGGGAAGGGTGTCTAAAAGCGACCAAGCCATTCCAAAGTATACAATGGAAGCAATTGCTGTACCTAATACCCGTATCCATTGTACATAATATTAAGTAATTCATTTCCAACTTCCCTGAAAAACTTTATACAGTGAGACTACCTTACCTGAACAAGAAACATTGGAGGTGGAAGGATTTTTATGTAATGACCCAATTTGAAGTTCTGAAGAAATGCAAGAGCTTGAACCATGCTGATATACCCGTAAGTTCTGAACGCTACATTGGCAAGGGGTCTTCCCGGATACACATATCCTATTATATATTCGGTGGTTATATTCAACCCGGGTTGCTGCATTTAGCTCAGTGATACAACGGCATTAAATTGGTAGAAATTTAGCATTGAAAAGAGAGAATCACCTGATTAGTAGTGGCTTGGATAACACCGACAGGGAGAGTGAAGGCAAGGGTGATTGCGCAAGCAAACAGGATTCCCCACCATGGAAACTGAAGTTGTTTGTTGAAACATTCGCATGATAATAAACCACCACTGCGGAACATACTTGTAATTTGACGATGGTTTTTCTGAAGTCACCCGAAATTTGTTGTCTGTGGACAGAATTCATATTTGCATCTGAGATAAAGCTCATATTGGCTACCCAGTAATATGTTGACAAATCATTTGCCATTGCCACGCTGTTGCTGCATCCACGGTGGAATGCACACTGCACAGCTTGTCAGTTTCAACGGTGGGAAATCTTTCCGGATGGACGTCGACGTACGGAAAAACGCGGAGTGCTGATCCACTGACGCATGTCAGAGACCCCAGGGCTCTCTCCCATTGTAGACACGCCTTCGGCGTAATTAGTAAGTGGCAGGCTGAAACGGCACCCTTCGTGTGAAGTTTTAATAAAAATATAAACCTTCATATTTGTCAAACAATTTTTACACCCTGAAATTTTTTTTAGGGGCAAAAATAATATCACACTTTTCTGACGTGTTCAAAGCCCTTTGACGGGCTGTGACGTGTGCAATTTTGAACATTGTTGTCATTCTCTCCAATTTCCATATTGATTAAGACAGTTGCACGACTCAAATGATACCAATTTTTTGAGTGCAAATGAAGCCGATTTTTTTTCTATTCATTATTTTTAATTTATCAAAATCCGATAATTTATGTTTTTATTTTATTTATTGCTTTTTAGATTGGTTAGATTGGGGTTTGGTTTGTCTTAATATATAAGTTTCAGTATATTATAAATTTAATGTTAATATGGGTACAATAATAATGAAATTATTTTTTTAATTAACATAATATGTAAATAGGGGTGATGTCTTACATTTAAGTATTGACATAATCATTATATCAAAAGAATTGTAATTTTAATTATAAAAATACTTTCGAATATTAAAAATTATTATCATAATCTATTTATTATATATAAAATATAAATATTATTATATAAAAATTAAATAAATTAATATTTATTAAAATAAATATATATAAAAAAAATAATCTTTTATATATTTTATTAATAGAATATAAAAAATATTAGTGTATAATTTTAAAGAATGGTAATAATAAATAAACGCCACCCATAAAATTGTTTAGAACACATAAATGACCGTTAAAATTGAACGGAGGAATGTTAATTTATTAATAAATATGATGATGGATTTACAATTTAAAAAGCAAGACTACCTATACGCTTTGAAAAATGTAAGTCAATAATGGTTGAATGTAACGTATGCTAAAGTGCGCAAAATTCGAGTCAATTAAGAACAGACACGTGTTCCTTTGACATGACTGCACCCATTAACGAAATGAATCGAATATTTCGATTCATCATGACTTCGGAGTGTTTACCGACTAGTAACAGTTGCGTGTATTACAATCTGCACATGTTGTTGGTGTTGGGCATGCTTGCCACCTGCTGCTGCTCCACTTGTCATCACCAGGAAAGAAGCAGTCTTTTCCACTTCAAACGAAGCCTCAATGATCCACATGACCTGCTGGAATCGTGGAATGACGGCTTAGACTGTTGCTCCTGGGAGGGAATCACCTGCCATCTCCACACTGGTCATGTGGTTCGTATGGATCTGCACGAAATTGGCTATTCGTTAAGGGAATGAAATTGGCTAACATGATTCGTATAACATGCTGGAATCATGGAACGAGGGCTTAGACTGTTGCTCCTGGAAGGGAATCACTTGCCACCTCCGCACTGGCCACGTGCTTCGTGTGGATTTTGGAATCTTCGACTATGACGGGATAATAAGTGTGAGGAATTCAAGTAGCCAAATTTTCCATGGTTTATTACAACTGCAACATTTGGAGTACCTCGACCTCAGCTGGATTGACTTCCGCCCTCTTCCCATCCCTTCAGATCTTCGGATGCTCAAGAAATTGACGCATTTGAGCTTGGCATATTGCGGTTTTAGAGGCCCGAATTCCAAACATGTCTACCTTGAAATTTTTGGACGTCCCCGGCAATGATGGTTTGGAAGGGTGGTAATTGGGCAAATGGATCAGAAATTAACGTGGTTTGGAGTACCTCAGTCTGTCTCGTGTGAATCTGACAATGGGAGGTGATCGTGTGGTGGAGAATATTGTTGCGTCCCTCACCAATCTTACAACACTCGACATGTCTGGGTGTTGGATTTTAGGGAGTACACCAATTCTCTCTCCTCTTGCAAACCTCACCTCCCTCTCTCATCTTTAACTTACTCGCAATGACTTCACTCACCAGCCATTTACCAACTGGATTTCGAATCTTACAGCTTTGGTCTCCCTCTCGCTCATCTATTGTAGAGTCCAATGTCCCATCCCTTCTGCCCTGTTAGCCTTGCCACACTTGAGGAACCTTTATTTGTACTACAACCCCGATCTCAAAGTAAACCTATCTTACATTGGACAACACTCTCACAAGCTTGAGATACTTTATCTTTCAGGGACAAATGTTGGAGGAGTCATTCCAAATTCTATTGGAAATATGTCAAAGTTGATCGCCTTAAATCTCTATGACAAAAATATTGAAGGTGTTCTTCCTCCTTCCATTGGAAATCTTTCACAACTTGAATGGTTGCAACTTTCAAGCAACTCACTAAGAGGCAACATTCCATAGACAACTTTAGGTGGACTGTCAAAGTTGTCACAACTTTACCTCGGGTCAAATCAATTAAATGGAAGCTTGCCATCTACTTTTGGTAACCTCTCATCCTTGGTAGAGCTTGATGTCAGCAATAACTCTTTGAGTGACATAATCCCACCTTCCTTACAGCAACTCTCATCACTCCAAAGCCTTTACTTGGATGAAAACAAATTCCACGGTATTTTCTTGCTCTCTCTACTAGAAAATTTCACAAAGATTTATCAGTTGTCTCTTTCATGGAACAATCTCTTGACCGTAAAAATCAATGTCTTTTGGATCCCTAAATTTCAACTTCAAAGTTTAAGTTTGAGATCGTGTAATATGGAAGGTGATTTGCCCCTTTTCATTTCAACTCAATATGACATAATCTATCTAGACTTGTCCAACAACAAGCTTAGCGGATATATTCCAGATTGGTTGTGGGATGTTTCATATGATATGAGGTTTTTGGACTTGTCAATGAATCTGTTTGATGGATTCGTTCCAGCAAAAATTAGACGAAATCTCAAATTTCTGTCAGTGGCAAAAGATAATCTTCATGGTGACATTCCAAATTCTATATATAAAGAGCCATTGGAAGTTCTTGATTTGTCAAATAATAAGCTTTCTGGTAATATTTTTACAACTGTTTGGAAATTCTCAACAACATTAAAGGTGTTGAATCTAGAGAACAATCTTTTTGAAGGTGATATTAGGAGCATGGCTTGTCTTCAAACACTAAAATTGGGAGGTAATAGATTACAAGGGCCAATTCCATCATCACTTCAAAATTGCAGCTCTTTAGAGATTCTAGATTTGGGATATAATAGCATGCAAGGAGAAATCCCACATTGGATACAAAAGTTGACTAGTCTTTGAATTTTAGTTTTGAGATCCAATAAATTTGAAGGAGGGATACCGTTACAACTAACAAAATTACAAAATCTTCAAGTCTTGGTTTTTTCAAATAACAACTTCTTAGGAAATATTCCAAGCAATGTTGGAAAGTTG
The DNA here is from genome assembly GCA_019776745.2 of Taxus chinensis. Lineage (NCBI taxonomy): Eukaryota > Viridiplantae > Streptophyta > Pinopsida > Cupressales > Taxaceae > Taxus > Taxus chinensis. The sequence goes on from CM034153.1 coordinate 60,108,881, forward strand.
AAATCAATGAAAAATCAAACACAAAGTACATACGTCCTTCAATATTCAAATTCAAGGTCATCAGTGTCTTATGCAGAGAAACTAGTAATCACCACAAAAGGGCAAGTTCTAGAGTATGAAAGATCTTTGGCATTGATTAGATGCCTTGATATCTCAAATAACAAATTCTCAGGGGACATTCCTCATGACATTGGATTCCTTATTGGTTTGAGGGTTCTCAATTTATCAGGAAACTAACTTAGTGGTAAAATCCCAAAGTCTTTTAAGAATCTTGTGCAATTAGAGTCACTTGATCTTTCAAAAAACAATCTCATTGGAGCTATCCCCATAGAGCTACAAAACCTCACATTCTTGAGCTACTTGGATGTATCTCATAATAATCTTTCAGGGATAATACCACAAGGAGGTCAGCTATCAACATTTAGTGCAAGTTCCTTTTCAAACAATGGAGATCTTTGTGGACTTCAAATAAACATAAAGTGTTCTTCTTTTTCTATTCATCCAAAGACTAGTGATGATGAAGATACAAGTGAAGAAGATTGGGAAGAACACATATGGTGGGAGATAGGACTTGGATTGAGCTTTGGATTTGGGTTTGCAGTTGTTATAGGTGTGTTATGTTTCAACAAAAAAAGAAGATCTAAATGCTTCAAGATCATGGATGGAATTATTGTAATTGGTGATGAAATAGTTAGAAAAAAGATTTATTATTAAGTATTTTTCCCTCCTTTCCTTTCCAATTCCTTTTGAAATAATTTCCTTCCTTTCTATACTCATTTGTAAGAAAATGCTTCCTTTCATTTCTCTACTCATATGTATTGTCAATGTAACCAACGTTTTCAAGTATTTTTATTTTGTTCTTATTTGTTGGGGCCCCATTATTCTAAATATCGAATCATTCTAATGGTTCTACATATAATCTGAATTAGAGATATAATGTATTCAAATGTTTACTTTATATCTTTCCTTTATTTTTTAAAACTTAAAAGTGATTTTTTTTCCAATAATAATCAAAGTTTATGTTGATAATAATAATTATAAATATAATACGCAAATATAAAAAGTAACTTGTTTTTAAAAAATGTATTTTTACAAACATGCATGTAAACGTTATGCTACTTTTATCAAGATATTGTATTTTCCTTATGTGCAATCCATGCATGATTGTAAGTTCATCCATGTAAATTTTTACTTAAAAACATCTGTCAACATTCCACGTGCTCCAAGGATTGCCAAAATGAGGTTGTCAAGTGTCAAATATATAATGTAGACATCTATATTATATTGATTTTCTAAGATTTCCACAAATTGTCAGTATAGAATGTGTTTTTTCTCCTTCCATTGGAAATATGTCGTTGTTGATCCACTTATAAATCTCTTATAAAAATATTGAATGTGTTCTTCCTTCCATTGGAAATATTTCACAAATTGAATCATTGTATTTTTCAAACAACTCACTAAGAGGCAACATTCCATGGACAACTTTAGGTGGACTATCTAAGTTGTTAGAGTTATACCTTAGGTCAACTCAATTAAACATAAGCTTGTCATCTACTTTTGGGAACCTATCATCCCTGGTTTTGATTCATCTTACCAAGAACTCTTTGAGTGGCATAATCCCACCTTCCTTACAAAAACTCTCATCACTCCAAATGATTAGCTTGGATAAAAAAACATTCCATTTTACTTTTTTTCACTCTCTACACGAAAATTTCACAAAGATTTCTACTTTTTTTCTTTTAAGAATCAATATCTTAACTATAAATGTTAATGGGTTTTGGATCCCTAAATTTCATCTTGAAATTTTAGGTTTGAGATCTTGTAATATGGAAGGTTATTTTCCCTGATGTGGAGAGTGTTGCGAGAAACCCTTCTGCTGAGTCACCTCTAAGAGCCCAAGAGGACACCACTGGCATCTATTTTGCCTTGCTCAATGAATTGTTGAATACCAGTAACTTATTATTTGACGAATTGGTGCGTCAAGGATTGTTCGACTATTTCTAGTTTGATGTGTATTGTCAAGCGCACCAAATCTGCAAAGAATTAGATCACGGGTATGATGCAGATGATGAACGTGAAGTAGAATTCCCATAGGAGCGTCCACGTATCACTAAACGAGCTTATAGATCCCATATTCGTGACAGGTTCCTTCAGTAAGCATTTGTAACCGTTTTTTAACAATCAATAAATAAAATACAATTTTGAGTTTTTAGAAATGTCTGCACCTCGCATTTTGTTGTTGGATGCCCAGTTGCTAAAAGGGCCAAATTTCACCGCATGGAAAACCAAGATGCGGACAATTTTTCAGTTTGAAGATATTTGGGGTATCGTTTCTGGCACGAACACCTCTCCCACAGATGTTGATTTGTTGGCTAAGTATGAAAAGGCCAATGCAAAAGCATTAATGCTTATTACTCTGAGCCTTTCTGATGAGGTTCAACCTCACATTTGGGAAGCAACCACTTCCTCTACGCTATGGGCCGCGTTGTGTACCATCTATGAAGCCAAGAATCTGACGATGATGCTACATCTTTAGACAAAGCTTCACACGATGAGTATACATGATGGCGAATCAGTCGAAGCCTTCTTGCAGTTTGTGGCCAAGTTACGCATAGAACTTTCTACTCTCGGTGAAATGGTGGATGACAAGTTGCTAGTCCCACTCACCTTGCGAGCTCTTCCTTCCCGGTTTCAGACATTGATCACCACGTTGACCATCACTCAATAGGAAGTGTTTTTTTCCACACTGGTGAATTATCTCAAGTAGGAAGAATCCATTCAGAATGTTCAAGAAGCCTTCAAAGACAAGGCTCTCATCACGAGGCAAAAGCATAGCAACAAGCCTAAAAAAGGGAAGTCAGCCCCCCAGAATCAGAAGTAGAATCCATAGCAACAACCTTCTCAGTAGCCACCATAGGGGTCACCCCAGAAGCAACAAAACAACAAGACCGATCGATGGTGCCACATTTTCTCAACGAATACGCACACGACTGCGAACTATTATTACAACGATCGCAAGCATGGAAATTCTGGTGAAGTGAGCACTTCTGGTCAAGGATATTCCAAGAAATCCCAATGGTGTGCTCATAATCAGAGGTAGAAGAGTTATATCGCTGCTCAGCAGGATGCCTCCTCCAATGAAGAAGTTCTAGACGCAACTCATCTAGACATTATCCTAGTCTCACAGACTTCGCAGTCGTCAGAAAGTGTCTAGTTGATTTATTCAGGTGCCAACAAACACATGACTGGCAATAAGAAGTTGCTCCATACCCTGAGTGACCAGCCCACTGGAGGTCGGATCACCATCGTAGATAATCAGGAGTATATTGCAGCGGGGATTGGTGATGTCATCATTCCTCTTGGGACACAAAGATGTACTCTCATGAAGGTGTTATATGTTCTAGGTTTGACCTCAAATATCTTGTCTGTGAGTAAACTTCTTAATCATCAAATGCAGGTTGAATTCTTTGTTGAGAAAGGGGTCAAGTCCTGCATCATTTCCCAGGGAGACTCAATAATTGCTCGAGCATTTATGAAGGGCCGTCTATTTGCACTGGATGTGGTCACTTCATCTAACATTGCTCTCTCTGCTTCAATGGCGGAGTCCACTACACTATGGCACTTTCGATATGGTCATCTTTCTACTAGGTTTTTGCACCAGCTCAGTGCTAACGAAATGGTAAGAGGGATTCGTCCACTCTCCCATTCCTTACCTATTTTCTTAGGATGTATTGCGGGAAAACAACACAGAGGTCCGTTTAAACAGAGCTCTTATCATTCTACAAAGCATCTTTAGGTTTTACACACTGATCTATGCGGACCCTTGCCAGCTAGCTTCCAAGGTTTTGAATACTTCTAGCTCATCATTGATGATTACTCATAGAAAATGTGGGTATATTTTCTCCGGAAGAAGAGTGAGGCATTTTCCAATTTCCAAACCTTTTACCAGCAAGCCACCAGGCAGTCTAGGAAGCATCTCCTTCTCCTCTGCTCAGATCGAGGGGGGAATTTGTATTGAAGAATTTCTTAGCATACCTGAAGCAGCATGGCATTTAGCAACATCTGACTACACCCTACACGCCCCAATAGAATGGGATTTCTGAGTGACACAACAGGACTTTCATGGAGATGGCTCATTGTATGCTCTCCACCGCCAAGTTGGAGGATTAGTTTTGGGAAAAAGCAGACCAGAAAGTAGTGCATCTACTCAACTGGGTACCCATGAAGATCTTTCAGAACATGACACTGGGAGAGGTATGGACTGGTCGTAAACCTTCTATCTATCATTTGAGAGTTTTTGGTTGTACTGCATATATGCATGTTCCAGATAAGAAAAGGAAGAAGATCGATCCAAAGACACTGCCATGTCTTTTCTTGGGGTATAGTACTACCTCAAAGGCATATTGTCTCATGGATCCTAAGACGAATAAAATATACGAGAGTCGAGATGTGGTGTGTGATGAGTCGTCCTTTGAGTCCCTGCCACACAATGGAGATCCAGTACCAACCTCGTCACATAGATTGCTCACACATCCAGATGACGGGCAAGATGATTCTTCTCAGAGAGAAGAAGAGCTGAGTGGAGACTTATTCGTTGATATAGGCACACTAGAAAACACATCTTCACATCAGCAGTAACACCACCAACGTCTGAAATGGGTCCAAAATACTATTGGGGATGCACACCTTAACTCACTTCCAAGCACTTCTACGAGAGTCAGAACATGAATTCAAGCCATACATGAGGTAAATTTTTCACTCATGAGTTCAATTGTTGATAGCACTAAACCTGACAGTGTTCGTGAGGCATTAGACCAACCATAGTGGAAACAGGCTATTGATGCTGAATATGATTCCCTACTTTAAAATCAGACGTGGGAGCTTGTCGATCTGCCTCCAGGTAAGAAATCCATTGGCTTCAAATGGATTTTCAAAACAAAATATCAGGAAGATGGTTCAATCAACAAACACAAAGCATGACTTGTTGCGAAGGGTTATGCTCAACAAGAAGGAATTGACTATGACGAGACCTTTGCACCCACAACGAAGATCAAAACCATCAGAGTTGTTTGTGCATTGGCAGTACAAAATGGATGGAAATTTCAACAGATGGATGTTAAGAGTTCTTTTCTGAACGGTGATCTCAAAGAAGAATTATACATGGCCCAACCTGAAGGGTTTGTAGATGATCATCAACCACACAAGGTATGTCGTCTGATAAAGTCACTTTATGGACTCAAACAAGAACCTAGGGCATGGTATATAAAAATTGATGATCACCTATTGTAGCATGGATTCACTCGTAGCCCCTCAGATAAAAATTTGTATATCAAGAAGGTAGGAACAAAGATTGTTATTCTGATTTTGTATGTAGATGATCTTGTGATCATAGGAAGTTCTGACAATCTTGTGGATGATGTAAATAATGAGCTGAATAAATCCTTCAACATGACATATTTGGGGTTACTTCACTACTGTCTTGGCTTAGAGATATGGCAGAAGAAGAATCATATCTTTGTCTCCCAAATGAAATATGCCAAGAAACTCCTGGAGAAGTACGGAATGTCATATTGTAAACCAATGTCCACACCTATGGAAAAATATTTGCAATTATCTAGATTCCAGGATTCACCGCAGGTAGATGGCACTCACTATAGGAAACTTGTGGGGAGTCTCATTTACTTGACTTATACCAAGCCAGATCTTTGCTTTGCAGTGAGCTATCTTGCTAGATTTATGCAAGAGCCAAAGAAATGTCATTGGATAGCAGCAAAGCATGTGTTGAGATACATCCTAGGTATAGTTGAATTTGGTCTGGAGTATCAGAAGAACACTCAGTTCTTCTTACAGGGATATACAGACTCGGACTATGCAGGATCTATTGATGATAGGAAATCCACTTCAAGGTATGTTTTTCATCTCGGATCTGGACCTATCAAGTGGATTAGCAAGAAGCAAACTGTTGTTTCTCTCTCATCCACTGAAGCTGAATACTGCACCGCACGAGGAGTTGTGTGTGAAGGCATTTGGTTACGTTGCATTCTTGCAGATATAGGGATTCCTGAAGAGAAAGCTCCCATCATTCACTTTGACAATCAACGTGTGTTGAATCTTGTGAAGAATCTTGTTTTTCATGAACGAAGAAAGCATACTGAGTTTGAATGTCGCTACATTCATGAACAGGTCTTGAACCACCAAATTCAGCTCCAGTACTTCCCTACTAATTTTCAGGTTGCATATATTCTCACCAAACCTCTCGGCAAAGTGAAGTTTGATTTGTTTAGGGGGTTCATTTGTAAGAGCAATGTATTAAGGGGGGAATGTCAGCATTAGTTTAGTTTATAATGCATTGTTGTTATGTATTTGTTGGTGGACAGTTATAACTATCACCTTCCTCTCCTTCTTCCGCAACCTTTATATTTGGCTCTGCTCTTTTGTTTGGGATATTGAATACATTGAATAAATCATTATTTGTCTTCTGCTATTAGTATTAACTATCCACAAGTCCCAAGGACTTACTTTGCATAGAGAAACTGTCAACATTTTAACCACTGGAAGGAAAAAATTGATAATCACAGCTTTCTCTAGAGTTCCCTCGCTTGCCAATCTGCGCATTTCTCCTCCTTATTCATTTCAAAGATACTAAAAAATGACGCACGTATCAACACTTAGAGCAATAAGAAAGGAGGAGTCAAGCCTACTATCACGCAACCTAAACAACCCGTTGTAAATAATGCCCTCTACTTTGATAGCACCTCCACTACTACTTTACTCAACACTTCTTGTATCCAAAGTGGCAATGCCGTTCAAGTGGTATCAAATGTATTCAAGTTTAGTTCAAATAAAATTATCCACAACAAGCTACCACTCATGATATAAAATTTGTAAATGTATGGAGGTCTTCATGTATTCATGTTTAGTTCAAATCTCATGATATAAGATTTGTAAATGTATATGTACGAATTTGTAAAAAAAATGAAATGTGCATATAGATCCTTTCAATGTAATGTTTCATCTATATTCCTACACTACCACTATCAATCAAACTTCTTATCAAAATGTTATCGATACTACAAAAAAGACTTATTCAACAAAGATTCAACGCAAGTAGACTGATGCAACTCACCATCTGGGTACACGTTGTGCGAAGTCTAAAACAATTTCCCTTGACTTATTACCAGGCCAGATCATTTGCAAAATTGAAGTGAGCTATCCTTACCAGTATCAATTGTATGCATGTTTAGTGCCAAAATAATGTACCCACAATTGGCTACCACTCATGCATACAAAGCATGTGTTGAGATACGTCTGATACTACATGTATGCATGTTTAGTTTTAAATAGAGTAGTCCAGAAGAACACTCAGTTCTTCTTACAGGGATATACAGACTCCGACAAATGTAGGATCTGTTGAATTTGTAACAAGAAATCCACTGTCAGAGGTAATGTGTTTAAATCTAATGGATTCGCATCTATATCTCGTGGACTTAGGAAGAATCAATTACACCTGTTGTATCAACATCTCATCCACTGAGGCTGACTACTGCGTCTAAATGAGGAGCTGTGCATGTGAAGCAATTTGGTTATGTCACATTGCATTGCTAGATATAGGGATTCCTAGTTAGAGAAACCTTCCATCATTCACTGTGAAAATCCAAGGTGTGTAAAAAGCTTGTGAACTATCCTGTTTTTCATGAACGAACATAAGTCATATTGATGGTTGAATGTCATTTACATTGAAGTGAGAGGTAGCTCTTGATACCACCAAATTGTGTAAAGCTCCAGTCAACTAAGCCCTAGACACGATTTTCAGGTTGACATGACTACACCCATTAAGTCGACTAACAAGCAGTTGCGTGTATTACAACAGTCTCTTAAGTCGGCTAAGGTCAACAGTTGCGTGTATTACACGTTTAGGGGGTATATCACTGTAGGAACAATGTACTTAAGGGGGGGGGGCATGCTCTAGCTTAATTTAATACATCCTACTCACTGCATATGGTTACTCCTTAACCGTCCACATGTGAAGATGTGTAATCTGTCTCATTGTTTTATAGTCTTGGGCATGCTGTCCACATGCTGCTGCTAAACACATTGTCATCACCATTGAATAGAATCATTCTTTTCCACTTCAAACTAGGCCTCGATGATACATGGAACATGCTGGAATCAAGAAATTTTGGGCTTGGACTATTGCTCCTAGAAGGGAATCCCCTGACACCTACAAAATGGCCATATAAAAATTGTATGGAATATACAAAATTTCAGCCTTGGATAAGTGTGAAGAATTTAACCAGCCATATTTTCCATGGCATATGAAAAGCAAAACAAGCTGGAATAGCCTACAATCAAACTACTGGGATTTACATTCCATAAGTCTTCACATTGTCCCTACCATATCTAGTCGAGGTGTTTATTACATTTACGCATTTGATCTTGGCATACATGCGGGTTTTTAGGCCATATTCCATGATGGCGTTCGCAACTTGGTACCTAGCTTTAGAATAATGGTGTTGTGAAAATCTCCGGTAATGATGTCTGTTGTAAGGGTGGCATATATGGGTGAATGGATCTAGAAATATCACGAGCTTATAGTAGTACCTAATGGTGGCTAATGTGAAACTATTATTTCTACTGGTAAGTGATTTATGTAAATTTAAAATATTAATGCTGTATCCCTCAATAATGCTGTGACAACACTCGTACATTTCTAGTTGTAATGATTTCAGGGAGTACACCAATTTAAACTATACCTTCTCTGCAAACCTCACATGGTGTTATGAAAACTGTAATTTCTGATTGTAATGACTATCACTTACCAGCCATTTCCCAACCAGAATTTTGAAAAAAAAACTTACAGTTTTGGGCTCAGAAAACACTTAAGACTCATGGCTGGTTATGTCTGCAGATGTACCCAACCTTCTGCCCTGTTAGACATACATAGCACTGTCCCAAGCTGCTCCTGCTCCCAAAATGTGTCTGGATACCCTGATCTCCAGGGATTCTAGGGGGTGCCGTATACGGCTACTCTCACAAGCTTTGAGATGCTTTATCAAATTGGGAGGCAAAAATATCAGAGGAGTGATTCCGTACTCTATTGGAACCAAATGTCAAAAAATGACATAACTTCCCGCACCAAGCTGACAGGAAAATAATTGAAGGTAATCGTCATCATTCCATTGCTAAAAGTGTAGAAACAAGCTGAATTGTTGGGTATTACAAAGTATCTCACCTTGTTAATTTTGAGTCATACATATCCATAGACATCTTTTAGATGGACCATCAGGAAGTTAGAAAAAATCTCTACCTTGGTTCTTATACTAATGTATTGGAAGCTTAGCCCATAAATTTTAGGGATCCTATCATCCTTAATTATGCATCGATCTTAGCGATTATTCTAATTGAATGGTATAATCCCACCTTAATTATAAAAACTCTCATCACTCTGATATTGCTTCACATGGATGAAATCAACCATATTTGTCTATATGCACGTTGTTACTATCTGTCCTATAAACAATATCATAGAGTTTTTATGTAAATGTTGCTTATTCCCGGGAATGATCTCTGGAAGCTTGTAAAATTCAATGGTTTTTGGTTGCACCTAAATTGCAACTCATTTTCCAGCGTGTAGGTTTGAGCTATTGCAATATCTATAGGTTATTGCAGCCCATCCTATGTAATTTCAACTTACTATGCCATTGAAGATATAGAATTAACATAACAACAGGCTTCCGTCAGATATATTCTCAGATCTACATTGTGGTACCAGAGTGAAATTCTGGCCCTGTGAAGGTGTGGAAGTTTTTGAGAGCTTGTCAGAGATAGAGATAGATTGGATGAAGAGTCATTGCAGCAATAGAGAGCCTGTGTAGCCTCCTGCAGACCTCCCAGTCACTGGCAATCTCTAACCTTTGCGGTGACATCCCCCAGTTCGTTCCAGGTGTTATGGAACGCAACTTGGAGGTTGTTGCACTTGGCGCACTAACAAGCATTTCAGGCAAAAATTGCTACCATTGTTGGGTACTTGTCATCAACACTAAAGGTAATGAATCTAGAAAAAAATTCCCAATGAAGGGTTTTATTTTACTGTATTTGGAATTTTCTTGGCTTGTTTTGGAGCATCTGTATATTGGTACCTACAGTAGACTACAAGGAATCAATTCAGAACATTAAGACGTAAAAAAAGAAGCTCTTTAGGAGGCGCCCACGATTTGGGACCTACCCAAAATATACAGTGGAAAAGGAGAATAGGTGGCCAAATTGAAGAGGAAAAGTGGCCTAGCATAAAGAATTGTGCAGAATATAAATTGACATCATTTAATCAGTGCCCTGTAATTAAATACGCCTGTTACAAAGGTTAGATTATAAAACGTTTTTTTCTTAGTATATGCGCCTATGCGCGGCCTGTTACAAGGAAAAATGTCTTATTATATTTACGCATAAAACTCGCCCTGTCTCCTCTCGCAACCGCACCATTATTCATTTGTGCTTCCCATATGACCTACACAAGGAAGCTACAAGAAAACAGGCATATTGTTGCACCTGTGCAACATCAAATACATGTTTGCCATATTGCTATCCAGTATGTATAAAGTGCCCAATCTGCAGCATCTGGACCATTGTACAGTGCGTGGCAAGACAAAAAAACATGCCCAAACTAAAATCTAAACGTGACCTACATCCATACATTGAGAAATTACATTTGGTTTCAAAGCAAGAATCAAAGATATTGGAAGAAAAAAACATGAGTTTGAGGAGCAATAAGAAACAGCTTGTGCCAAGGAAAAAACGCGGCCAGAGTTGCCTCTGCAACTTCTCAAAAACATCCCCTACAATACCACCAAAAAATGTGGCCTCAAAACCATGCATTTATTCAGTGCACGTAAGGTTGAGGAGGAAAAAATGCGGCCATCAAGGAAGAGATTACAAAGGCGTCAAAGGAAGGAAGAAAATTGATCTAAGGTGCCATACACATTCAGATCCGCCTTCATTCTTAGGCAAAGACAACCTGTAAAAATGCCTCTTCACTAGCATTTTTGTTCAAAACCACGTGGTCCAAATTCATGGTATTTCCAAGAGGTATGGTCAATTTACAGTTTGTCAAGTGTTTAAATACAAATTTCTTCCTTTACATAGTCCAAGCGCCCCAAGTGGGCAAGTTAGGTTAGCTGCCCATGTGCCTTGGGAGTAAGAGGTTTGTAGGATCAAATCCCATCAAGAGAGAACAAGGGGTCAAAAACCCCTCCCTCATGCACTGCCAAATCTGGCAGAAAATTCTGGTGGAACTGCTAAACTTAGTAGGTTTTTTTGAATTTAGTTACAACTAACTAAATTTAGCAGATAAAAATCCCTAACTTAGGGTAAAAAAAAAAATTCTCCTCCACTCTGGTCAGATTTTCTGCATTCCAGAACATTTTTTGCAGAAGGAGACCCACCTAAAAAACTTGCATTTTCAGCTAGTTTTTGATGGTTGTTTTCTCAGCAAGTTGTATTGGGCTCTGAAGGCCACCAGGGCCCCAAAAACCAAAACAAATTGCCTACCATTCAATTTTTCTAGTTTTTTAATGTAATTGCATGCTTCAGCATATTGTACTAATTTACAGATTGCCATAGTCAACTACAAAAATTTGTAACTTCTCAGAAACTAGTAGAATTGTAATAAAAAAACAGTGAAAATTGGTTCTGTAACACTCATGAGATCCTAGATGTCATTCACAGCGTTCGGTATATACAGTGCCTCTGGGAAGCGCTTACGGGTAAAGCCGTCGCGACTACTACTGCACTCAACATCTAATATAGATGTAACAACATCATCTGTGCATTGTTCCTATAAATCGACAGCAGAGTAATAAGGTCACAGTGCACACACTATGAACCATCCCATCCATCTGTGAACGATTGCAAGACATAAATCTGGAACTGATAAATTATCCAAGTATATAGCAAAGTTACATGTGCGTGTATGAGGATATTTCTTTGAGTCCAGTGTCAATAATCACACAGACCCCATCAGTACTGTCTTTGGTACCCACGTATCGAATTCTTTCACGTACGTTAACGCCTCTTTCCACGTACCGTCAGGTATATAGAAAGGGAGAGATTCTTCCACGTACTGCTGGGTATATCGGAAGGGCGCATATATAGAAAGGTTCGGTATATCAGACTGACGGTATATAGATTGGGAGACCTTATACCTGGAGTGATAAGAGCCAAACCCTGTCAGTGATCTCTGCAAAATGGGCACCAATGCCCCCAAATTTTATCTTCCAGATTCACAATTGCTCAGAGGAAGCTACTATGCTGCTTGGAAGACAAAAATAAAAACACAACTTGAGTTTGAAGAAATCTAGCTTGTTGTGACTGGTACTCTAACCAAATCACCAACGGATGCAACACAACAACGACAAGTTTGATAGAGCAGATCAGAAAGCAAAACTCATCATTTTGTTTGGATTGTCTGACGATGTGCAAGCCCACATTCGAAATGCCACAATCAGCAAAAAAAGCTTGGGATAAACTGAGCACAATATATGAGGCCAAGAACAAGAATGTCATACTCAATTTGCAGAGTCAGTTACATACATTGAAATTCAAACAGAATGAGAAAATTGAAGCCTTCCTAAGAAGAGTTACAGAGTTGAGGGATTCACTTCTAGCCCTGGGAGAAGAGGTCAAAGACGAATCTCTCGTTCCAATTGTTCTGAGAGCTCTCCCCTCTTCTTACCGCATTTTTGTCACAACTCTAAACTTGTCAGATACAACAATTAGTATTTGACAAGCTAGTAAACTTACTGCAACAAGAGGAAGCAATGCACAACAAGGATGATGAAGAGGTGCAGGCACTTGTCTTCACATCAAAAATGGAAAGGAAAAGGTAAAGGAAAACCTAAATCCTATCAGAATTTCCCCACATCAGAATCAGTATCATGGGGACAATCAACAGAAGAAGCGATGTCCAATTTGCAAAAGAGGACATGACTTGCACAGAATGTTGGTTTAACACATATAAGAAAGGTTCATCAAGCATTTCTGGACCACAACAACAACAAACTTACAAGGGACATTCAAACTACAATCAAGGGCAGAAAAAGGGGGAACTGGAAAATAAGACCCCACCAGCAAGGTAATATTGCTGAGCAACAAGAACAGTCAGACAATGAAGACTTCTTGTTCACTGCTCGATCAAGTGAACCATCCACGTCATCTAGTGATGTCTGGTATGTTGATTCGGGAGCCACTCGACACATGACCGGCCACAGAGACTAGTTTATTACAATGAGGGACACGCCATCGAAAAATCATGTTTCGTTGGGAGGTGATTCTTCATATACAGTTTAGGGGGATTGGAAAAATTTCTCTACCCCTTGGTTCACGTAACTGCAGACTGTCAGATGTTCTATATGTCCCTGGGTTGATAAAAAACCTTACTTTCGGTCAGTCAACTCCTAGATCACAACCTAAAAATTGACTTTGATAGTCAATCCGGCAAGAAAATCATGTTTGATTCGAGATAAATCCACGAGGCTCGAAAATAATTGCAAAAGCCTCAAATGTGGGACGAATGTTTCAACTTGATTTCATGTACACAAAAATGATCAAGCACTTATGGTTAAAAACTCCACCTTAGCATAGTTGTGGCATCGGAGATTTGGTCATGTAATTTTCAAATATCTCGAAACACTTCGCCGGTGTAATATGGTACATGGGCTACCATCTCTTCAGAAGGATATAGACAAGTGTCCTCACTGCTTAGCAGGAAAACAACACAGAGTTTCATTCCAAAATGAGTACATTTTCGAGCTCATGGTAAACTTGACCTGGTTCATACCGATCTGTGTGGTCCAATGCAGCCAAGTCATTCAGGGTTCCAGTACTTCATGCTCTCGTGTTGACGATTATTCACGGAAAATGTGGATTTTTTGTCTTTGCAAGAAAAGTGAAGCCTTTGAAACGTTCAAAAAGTTCAAAGTGGCAGTTGAGAATAGAAACTGGTCATAACATCAGAAATCTCCGCTCAGATCGAGGGGGGAAATTCACTAGTGATGAGTTCAGAGACTACCTACAAACTCGCGAGATTCGTCGACAAATGCCTCCTACACACACACCGTAGCAGAATGTTGTTGTTGAGAGAAGAAATCATACTATCATGGAAATGGTGCGATGCATGATCGATGACTCTGGGCTTGCAAATAAATTCTAGGTAGAAGCAGCAAAGACAACAGTGTATTTGTTGAACAGAATGCCTGAAAAAGGGATTCGCGAGAACCGATGTCGAAAAGCGATGCACCACAACGAAGTTGCACTCCGATGGTAACCTCAAGCCAAAACAATACACAAGATTCAAATCAATGGAAGGAAGATTGTAAGTAAGAATAATGGGTTTACTCATGCTCATAGATCAAAAAATAGTAAGTACAAATAGGGGTGTTGTGTAACCCCCATGCCTAAACATGTAAAGAACCTCAATGACGCCACTGACACATATGATGTTGACTAACGCATATGATGCCACTAGAAGAGGAGTTACAATTCCAAATAAGGAATGTAACTCTTATGACATATTGACGTAAATGACAATGTCAAATTCTATGATAGAATATGACACTTTTCATTTGAATTCCTAAGACCTATAACTCTCGCGGGGTGAGATGACTCACCTAGGTGATGTGGACGATGACTGGGCAGTCACACACACAAACACGCCCCCTTCATTGAAGCCGAGGAAGAGGTCAAGATAAGTCAGAACAAAAAAAGAAGACTCCCCTAGACAACTAAGAAAGATGTGTCAATGCGGCCTAGCAACTAAAGGCCTGATAAGGAGCCCATGTACAAACAACATCTTTCTGGAAAGAAGAAGAGGAGAAGAAGGAGGACTATATAGCCTGAAGAAGATGGGCGGCTGCAGCAGACCTCAACCCAAGAAGAGACCGCAAGTGAAGAAACATCACCTTAGTGAAGGGCTTGGTAAAAATGTCTGCAACCTGATCAGGTGTCTAAACATACTATATGTCGATGATGTTTTCATGTATTAGCTCCCATATGAAGTGCATATGAATCTCAATGTGCTTCATCCGCTGATGCTGAATTGGATTTCTGCAAATCAAGATAGTGCTCATGTTATCATAGTAGATAATGGTAGGCCACTGAAAGTGCATGCCAAACCCTGTCAAGATACCCTGTAACCAAACAACTTTTGTGGCAACGTTAACTTCTCCTCTATATTATGCTTCTATTGATGATATGGAAATGGCATTCTGCTTCTTGCTGGACCAACTGACAAGACCTGAACCAAGAGTGAAACTGTAGCCTGAGGTAGACTTTCGATGATCTAGATCACCGGCCCAATTTGAGTCTGTAAATCCAACCAAGTCAATCTCAGTCCCTCCTAAGTAATGAATCCCATCGGTGTGAGTGCCACGAACATAGTGAAGGATCCACTTTTCTGATTTTAAATGCAGCTCATGAGGCTCCTGCATAAATCTGGACACGATCCCGATGGCATACGATAGATCTGGCTGAGTGTGAGTAAGGTAGATCAAGCTTCCCACCAACTGTCGATAAAGGGTACCGTCAACCAAGGGGGAAGACCAATCAGAAACTAACTTAATCCCAAAAAGAAAAGGAGTAGGTGAGGACTTGCAGTCAGACATGTGAAACCGAGCAAGCAAATCAAGAGAGTACTTAGGCTGCGAGATCATAATTCCCGAGTGAGATTGTGAAATTTGGATCCCAAGAAAGTAATGAAGCAATCCTAAGTCAGACATGGAGAACTTTTTGGCCAAGGAGATCTTCATAGAATCAATGATAGAGGAAGATCTACCTATGATCAACAAGTCATCAACATAGAGAATAAGAATAAGCATGGAGTCATCCTGTCATAGAATATACACATTTGGGTCAGAGTGACACCGAGTGAACCCTGATGTAAGTAAAAAGGAGTCCATATTGGCATACCAAGCCCGAGGGGATTATTTAAGGCCGTAGAGAGACTTCTTTAATTTGCAAATGAGGGATTGATCATGGACATAACCCGGAGGTTGTTCCATATAGATCTCCTCCTCTAGGTCCCCATGAAGGAAGGCACTCTTAACGTCCATCTGGTGGACTTCCCATCTATTAGCAGTAGCGATGGCAAGGGTTAGTCGAATGGAAGTCATCTTTGCAACCGGATCAAAGGTTTTCGAGTAATCAACCCCAGCTACCCGAAAGAAACCCTTAGCTACAAGTCGCGCTTTATACTTCTCGAATTCTCCATTAGCTCCATACTTTGTTCGATATACCCACCTACACCGAAATTTTTTTCTTGCTTTTGGAAGAAGGGTAAGATCCCAAGTGTCATTATTTATGAGTGAGGAATACTCCTCATCCATGGCACAATCCCACTCAGGAATCCCATAAGATTCCTAGAAAGATGGTGGATTAGAAGCAGAGGCGAAGAAGGAGTGAGGTCCAGTGAAGTCTGAGCGATTACGTCTCTCATCCAAAGGATCTCCAACTAAATCTCTAGCACTCTGTAAAGTTTTCTTGGCCCAAAGAGGTCTAGAAGGCTCAAGCTTAGAGTCAGAAGATTCTTCACTTGAGTGAGAAGGGACATAGTTTTCATCATCACTACTGTTAGAATCAAAAGACTCAAAAGTTTGAGGATCAGGAGGAGAAGGGAGAGGCAGATCTCACTCAACAACATCATCATCTGAAGAGTCATAATCTAAATCAGTGGGCAAAATAACCTCAGTGGAAATTAAAGTCAAGGATGACTCATCAAAATTCACACTCCTCTCAATATAAAGCTCACGGGTGGTAGGGTTCAACAATCGATATCCCTTCACGCCATTAGGATACCCGACAAAGATACAAGGTCTGGATTGTGGATCTAATGCCTTACGTTTATTTTTGGGAATCCAAGCCATAGCCTTGGATCCGAAGACTCAAAAGTGCTCAACATCAGGCTTGTGTCCAAACCAGGCTTTAAAGGGTGTCATCCCTCTTACTACCTTGTGTGGAACACAGTTCTGAATATAACAAGCACAATTCATTGCTTCAGCCCAATACTACGGAGGAAGAGATTTCGAGTCAACCATACAAATAGCCATCTCCTTTAAATTTCGGTTCTTTCTTTCTACAACTCCATTTTGGGAAGGGCTGTAAGCAACTGTACGCTACAAAGCAATCCCCTCAGAAGTGTAGAAATTCTCAAACCCGTTGCTCACCTACTCGCCTCCATTTTTGGTTCGAAGAACCTTGATAGATCATTCCGCTTGTTTCTCAGCAAGAGCCTTAAAGTTTTGAAAATGCTCAAAAACTTTAGACTTAAGCTTAAGAAAATATACCCAAGTATAACGCAAAAAGTCATCAATGAAGGTTAGTATATATAGAGCTCTAGTAAAAGAAGGAGATGGAAAAGGGCCAGAAACGTCACTATGAACAAGATCCAAGGGAAGAGTAGATCTCCAGGATTTTCCCTTGTCAAAGCTTTTTTCAGGGTGCTTTCCAAGGGTACAACCCTCACAAAGACCCTTAGAAAACTTAACTCGGGGTAGCCCATTGACCATTTTGTTTTGGCTCAATTGTTCAAGGTAAGGATAATTTAGATGCCCAAAATGCTCATGCCATAACTTGCTAACCTCATTTTCATGAGTGAGCAAGGCATTGGGCTTCGAATTAAAAGAGAAGTGGGAAAAGGTATACAACCGTGAAATGTGATCCTGCCTTTCCCTTATCCATAGTGCAATCAAAGTTAAGCTCACGAATGATCACCGAGTTAGGACCAAATTCCAATTGCATTCCTTCACCAAGGTGGGTGATTTGGTAAACTGATAGGAGATTGGTAGATAGATTGGAAACAATCAACACTTGGTTAAATGTTCCATCTTATATCTCTACCAATCCACTACCGGAAACCAACAAATGAGTGCCATTACCCAACGTGATTTGGGACATGCCACATGGTTTAATACTATAGAATTCAACTTTTTAAGAATCCATGTGGTACGAGGCATCGAGAATCAATAATCGAAGTTGATGATGGAGCTAATCTAGCTACGAGGGCCTTACCTTTCTTATTTTCATTTTTAGACTCCTTTGTTTTAAAAGACTCTCCCTTCTGAGCATTTTGTATGACAGATTTAGGAACACTTATTTTATTATTCTCAAGTAACTGACTTAAGTGATCAATTTATTTCTGAAAACAATGATGCTCGTCATGGCTAGGATACTTATAATAGGAGCATTTACACTTTTCCTTCTTCTCTTTAGGCTCAAAAGTAAAAGTGTTAGTGTTGGGCTTAGCTGGGGGTTGGTTGGTTTTCGTTTCTTTCTTAGGTTGGTCCTTAGTTTCTTTCTTCTTTTCATTTTTCTTTCCCTTATTCGCCACAAGGGCATGTGACTTGGATTTTAGAGTCCCCATTTGAATGAGTTTGTCCTGTTCTCGAATGAGTTGGGACGAAAAACTGCCAAAGGAGGGCATAGTCCAAGTACTACCCAAGGCAGCTTTCGTGGCGTGAAAAGTTGAAACAAAAACAGAGTATTCAGGACCTAACTTAGAAAGAATCGACAAGATCAATTGAGAGTCTTTCTTATCCACTTTACATTCCTTTAGAAGCATTCTAGTGCGGACAAATTTTGAGAAGAAGGCCTGTAGGTTTTCAAAGTCACTAGGGTTTAACCCTAGTAGTTAGTTCTCCAACTCATGTGCTCTCATGTCATCTTGCTTCCCAAACATATCATCGAGCGTTTCCCACGCTTGATTGGGTGTTGAGGAAGTTTCGATGTGGAAGAGCAAGTCGGGAGATACGGACATACAGATAAGACCTAAGGCTTCATCACAACGGTTGAACCATCTAGATTTTTCGGGTTCATCAGTAGGTTCGGTCTCTAACCCCATGGTAACTCGGTATAACCCTTTACTTCGCAAACCAATATAATTTTAGATTTCCATTCGAAGAAATTAAAAGGTGTGAGCACTGGTACTTTAGAGATATCCATAATGAAGAGATATAACCAAGGAATGCAGAAGGAAGGAGAGAGAAAGGAAACAACCACCCCAGAACAAAATTACACCCCCCCGAGTTTGGCACTTTATAATTCAGTGCGTTGATTACAACCAGATGTGACTGTGTTCCGAGAACCAGTTTGTCACTCACCTTGCAATTAGCGTAATAACGCGCAATGGTGGAGACAACAATCAAGGTTCGTAGGGCACAACAGATCAACATGGCAAGCAAGCACAGAAAGAGAGAAGAAAGAGGGGGAAGAAAGAGCTTTTGACCATACACCAGCAGAGATGTTGAGTTATTTGAGAAGAAGGAAGAAGAGTATCCTCCTCCAGACTCATCTGATATAGATTCTTCACCAGTTGTAAAAATTGAAACTGATGTTCCCACAGATGATGAAAGTGAACATGGGGATAATGGTGTTGATCATATAGAACCATGGCCCATGGGAACAGTTCAACTTATGCCCAAGTGGCGTACTAGCACATTACGAGATGCAAGAATGGATACTCTAGCGGATACATCCACCCTTGAACCACGGACTTGTAGTAAATAAAGAGAAGAAGTTAAATTTTCTTTGATGAGTAGAGTTATTGAATCTGATGAGCTCTCTACAGTCTAGGAAGCCCTATAGTCAAAATCTAGGAGAGATGCCATGGACTCTGATTATCAATTAGTAATGAAAAATAACACATGGTAGCTTGTCTATCTTCCACCAAGAAAGAAACCCATTAGATGTAGATGGATATTCAAAATAAAGTACAAAGCATATGGGACAGTGGATAAGTACAAAGCAAGAATTGTAGCAAAGGGGTATGCACAAAAACAAAGGCATTGAATACGAGGATACATTTTCTCCCACCACTAAGATCAAAACGATCTGGATAATAATTTCTCTAGCTACATAGTTTGGTTGGAAATTCCATCAAATGGACGTAAAAAAGTTCCTTCCTGAATGAATATTTACAAGAAGAAGTCTACATGACTCAACCTGAGGGATATGTAGTACCTAGTCAAGAAGAAAAGGTATGTAGACTCAAGAAATATTTGTATGGCCTTAAACAAGCACCATGGGCATGGTACATCAAGATTGATGAGCATCTCGTACAACATGGATTTGTTATAAATCCATACGATCCCAATCTTTACCTCAAAAAGAAAGGGGGAGATTGTAATTGTTATTGTCTATGTCAATGATCTAGTCATCACTGGCAGTTCAGTGAGGATGATCGATGCAATGAAGAAAGATCTTAATCGATCGTTCGACATGACCGATCTTAGGCTGATGCATTACTGTCTTGGATTAGAAGTATGGCAGAAACAGAATCACATATTTTTTTCTCAGATCAAATATACCAAGAAAACACTCAAGAAATTCAGGATTGTGGATTTCACACCAATTGCTACACCTATGGAGAACATATTGTAATTATCTCGTTCAGATCCATTTCCTGAGGTAAGTGCCACTTTATATCGGCAGTTGATTGGGAGTCTCATTTACCTAATCTACACTAGACTAGATATCAGCTTTGCAGTGAGCTATCTATCCAGGTTCATGCAGAAACCCAAATTGTGTCATTGGAAAGTAGCAAGGCACATCTTGAGATATCTCAAAGGATCAATAAATCTTGGTCTAGAATACAAGAAGAATGACAACTTCTTCTTGTCATGATATTCGGATTCAGATCATGCAGGAAATATTGATGATAGAAAATCCACTTCAGGATTTGTAGTTTTTATGGGATCTAGACTAATATCATGGGGAAGCAAGAAACAACACTTTTTTCCTTGATCTTCCATAGAATTCGAGTATCGTTCTACAGGAGAAGCTGTCTATGAAGTGATTTGGCTATGTCGCATGCTCAAAGGACTTGGAATACAACAAGACAAACCGACCACCATGTATGTTGACAATGAAGGTGTTATCAAGCTTCTTTGCAATCCAATGTTTCATGAAAGAACATAACACATTGAGGTACATGTTCATTTCATACACGAGCATGTGTTGAAGCACAACATCTAGCTTCAATTTTTTCCAACAGCTAAAAAGCGAGCAGATATCTTCACGAAGTCACTTGTACGTGACAAGTTTGAGTTGTTCAGAGAATTCCTCTCCTCATCCCTTGAGACAATGCACAATTAAGGGGGGGAATGTTAGGATAATTAATTATGCAATTTATAGTTAATTATTATTGCTATATGGTTTTTAAATCATATTTGTCTTATTCCATAGTCATAGGATTATTTGTCGCATAGTTGCAACTTATCATTTATTTGTATTAAATTATATAATTGTTGCTTCTCGGATATATTTTGGAAGCTGTTGTAATTTAAGCTGTACATGTGTAACCTTTCTTTTGTCTCCACATGACTATACAATACCTATAATTATTGCAATCCATTCATTGTAACTTGGTTGATTTCACATTAATATAATTCACATGCTACCATCCCTGTTTTGTGAAATTACACCAGCTCAAAAGAGGAAGAAGATCAAGTCAAAAACACTCCCGTGCATCCCTATTCGGATATAACACTACCCCAAAAGCATATCGTCCCATGGTTCTTGAGACAAGGAAAATATAAAAAAATGGAGACGTGTTTTGTGATGAGACATCCTTTGACTCAGTAATTTAGAAAGAAGAATCAACACTAACCACCTCTCACCAATTGTTCTCTAAGTCAGATGATGAGAAAAGAGGAGAATTTTCATGGAAAATATGAGTTGCAAGGGGAACTATATGTTGATGTTGGAAAATTAGAAAAATTTACCATACATCCATCACGTAGTTCTTCACATCAGTAGCAAAGTTCTCGTCTGAAGTGGGTACAAAAATATCTCCTCAAAACTTCTTATGTAGTCACAATGAGGAGTCAGAAAATAATTGAGGTAAATTTTACACTCATGAGTACATTCTTTGATAGCTCTGAACCTGATAATGTTCGAGAAGCACTAATTCAACCTCGATGGAAGAAAGACATGGATGATAATTATGACTCACTCATACAAAAAAGAACATGGGAACTTGTCTATTTACCTATTGGAAAGAATCGCGTAGGCTGGAAATGGGTTTTCAAAATTAAATATAAGACATAAATCCATCGACAAACACAAATAATGCCTTGTAGCAAATGGGATATGTGTAGAAAGAAGTCATTGACTATGAAGAAAACATTTGCAGCTACTTCGAATATCAAAACCATCAGGGTTGTATGTGCACTATCATCACAGACTGGATGGAAACTATAGTAGATGGATGTCAAGAGTTCTTTCCTCAATGGTGATCTCAAAGAAGAAGTGTACATGAACCAAAATTAAGGATTTATTGATGAAAAGTATCCTAAAATCTCATCAAATAATTGTGTGGAATACAAAAATCTCCTAAATAATGGTACATCAATATATATGATCAACTTTTGTAGCATAGTTTCACCTGTGGCCCCTCGGATACTATCTTGTACATCAAGAAAGTGGTAACAAAAATCACCATTCTTTTTTAATACGTGGATGATCTTGTGATCAATGGAAGTTTAGAAGATTAGGTTGATATTGTGAAGAATGACTTCAAAATATCCTTTGACATGAATGACTAGCAGATACTCCATTACTTTCTTGCCTTGGAGATATGGCAGAAACATAATCACATTTATATCTCCTAGATAAAATAATTTAACCAAAATCTGAACACACTCAATATACTGCAAATAATTTGAACTTCAAAAGAAAATAGATATTATTTTTCATTATTGAATCATGAATTACAATGTTTCCTGAATAGGAAAATAACTCCCAACTCGAGTTTCCAAGCAAACTCTAACTAACTTTGACTAAATCTACTCTAGGTGGCAGAAATTACTATTTTTAGTAGTTTACTTGAACCTGGTATTCTTAGTAAGTTCACATGCTTATTCGTACGCTCACAAAAATTTCCACACATCTTCTACATGCCTAAATTATAGGAATTTCCAACTATCCAACTCAAAATGCATCTAAGAGACTAACATTAGCTAATGCCATAAAGTAGGAAAAAAACCAAATTACAAATTAAATCCTAATGTTTGGCCCTCAAATGGTGGAATTCGGGCCCGAAAATGTGTCGAAACATGATCCAACCAAAATGGTTGGTTGACCGGTGCATTCATCTCATTGAAATAGGTAGTTTTAAAAACAAAATGATCCCAATCAAAACACCCAGAGCACGAGTTATGACCTTTTCAAGTTCCTGCTAATTGTAGCGCATCATTCTCCCCTGCTTAAAAAAAATGCATTTCCTGCAATTTGTCTTCTTCAAATTTATTCCACTTATCTGCATCCATCTTCTTAATCTCCCACTCCATGACCCATTTATCATCCTCTTTTTCCAATCCTTTCCAATGTACCAAATATTTGTAGCATTTCCCATGGCGTGTGTGCATTGTTTTCTTGTCTACAATCTGATCCACTACTTTTTTATTCTTCACTAGAACATGATGCCTCCAATCTACCACTTCATCACTAAAATCCCCTTCTACACCATTCCCATGAAAATAATATAAGTTTGAAACATAAAACATTGGAGAAATATCAAAATTCCCTAGAAATTCTACCTCATAAGCATTATTATTTATTTTTTTATGATTTTGGAGGGACCAATCTTCTTGTACTTAATCTTTTTTTAGGTTCCTTTTGGAAACATTTACTTCTTAGGTATACCATAACCAACTCACCCACTATAAATACCTTTCTTCGTTTGTGCACATTTGTTATTTCCTTATACTTCTCATTATTGTTCTGTAACTTATTCTACACTTCTTCCTGGAATTTTTGTATATGTTCAGCAAAAGCTTCTGAATCATCACTGACTCTATCATCAACTAGGAGTTACACCAAATCTAAGACCCCATTTTGATTACTCCCATACACAATATAAAATGGAGACTTTCATGTGGATCTATTTATGGAGCTATTATAAGCAAACTCAGCTTGTGGTAATGTTGAGTCCCATTGTTTTGGATTTTCCCCAACTATTCACTTAAAAGGTTTCCGAAATTCCTATTTACCACCTCTATTTTTCCATTAGTCTGAAAATGATAGGAACTCTTGAACTATAGTTTAGTTCCCAACATATTCCATTAAGTCCTCCAAAATTGACTTAAAAACCGTGTGTCCATATATGAAGTAATGGCAATTGGAACACCATGCAAATGAACAACCTCTCTGGAAAAAAAATCCACTTCTCCTATCGCATTACTAGTTTCTTCAAGACAATAAAATGAATCGTCTTAGAAAACCTATCAACAACCAAAAAAATTGAGTCATTACCTTGTTGTGTTTTTGGTAATCTGAACACGAAACATATACTCAAATCTTTCCATGACCCTTTTAATAATAGGAAATGGCATATATAACCATGTATTTTGTGCATGGACTTTCGAGACTTGGAAATTTTGACACCTCTCCACATACCTTATCACATCTATTTTTAGCTTTGGCCAGTATTATTTCCTTGCTACCAAGGCTATTGTTTTATCCTTACCAAAATGCAAATTCAATCCTCCGTTATGCAAATATTTCACAATATTCTCTCTCATAGACCCAACTGCAATACATAGTTGGTGTCCCTTGAATATATACCCATCCTGTAAAAGGTACTCATCCTGGACATCATCTGCATTGTCTAAAAATGGATAATTTAACCTTTCAACAATATTATTGAAATCAGGATCAAAAGAATACAAATCCTTTATTGCTTCAAAATCAACCACCTCATTTTCCAAAGTTTTAAATGGAGTCACACACCTACTCAATGCATCTGCAACTTGATTATATTTTCTTGATTTATGTTTTAGAGAAAAAGTATAACCCTGCAAAAATGATGCCCAATTTGCATGCATACTATTCAGCTTCTTTTGTGTATTCATATAGTTTAGGAATTTGTAGTCTATAAATAACACAAACTCCTTATGTACTAAGTAATTCCTCCAATAACTCAATGCTTGTATAATTACAGAAAATTCCACATCATAAATAGAGTAGTTCTTTCTTAACTTATTCATTTTCTCACTAAAGAAATCTACTGGCTTTCCGTCTTCACTTATGACAACACCAATACCCACATGTGATGCATCACAATCAACCTCAAACACTTTATCGAAATATGGTAGTGCCAAAATAGGTTCCTCTATCACCTTATTCTTCAAGAACTGGAAGCTAACCTTAGTTGTCTTTGTCCACATAAACTCCCTTCCTTTTGTGCAATATATTATAAGTTCTACAATAATGCTAAATTTTTTAATAAAATTTCTATAAAATGTTGCTAAAACATGAAAGCTTCTTACCCTCTATTATACTCCATGTAGTGGGCCATTTAATAATTAATTTTATCTTCTCGGAGTCCATTTGTACCCAAACTGCTGTAATAATAAAACTCAAAAATACAAAACTCTCTTGCATAAACTTGCACTTCTTCATATTTTCATAGAGCTTCTCTTTCCTTAACACTTCAAATATCACCCTTAGATGCCTCAAATTCTCTTCTTTAGTTTTACTAAAAAATCATGATATCATCAAAATTAACCAAAACAAAATTACCATTGTACTCCCCCAGCATAGTGTTCATCAACCTCATAAAAGTGCTAGGTACATTAGATAACATGAATGACATCACCATCCACTCATATAATCATTCCCTGTCTTGAATTTTGATTTCCATTTATCTCCTTCTCTGATCTGAATTTGATGGTAACCATTTCGAAGATCAATCTTTGTGAAATAACTAATCCAACAAGCACATCCATCATCTTATTTATTTCGTTCATATCCTCAACTAACTTTTAATTCTTCTTATCCTTCCTCTCCATGTCCTTTTAAATTCTTTTTATTACATCGACCTTGTCAATATTCCTCCTTCATACTTTGGCAATCATCTTTATTAGATCAATGCTTGTTGACTCATCCACTATTCATGTAGAGTCTACCATTGGTAAAATTGTTATTGGATCTCTGTTTGATTTTATCTTTAAAATTTACTCTCTCTTTACTTCGAATTTTGGCTCTTCTATATAGTTCTGTAATGCTCAAGAGAGAATATTATATGTAAATGGATGGGCTTAAAATTTATCAAACATTTCCCAATAGAATATGTCTTCAGTGGTCACTAAACTTTGAAATCTGGCCCTCAACACCTTGGTCATATCATCAATTTATAACATCTTAGGAAATACCTTTGGTGATTTCCTTGGCTTTCTTCCTCCTGCGCGTTTCCTGTGTGGTGTCTCTTGCACAAAATAATGTTTCCTCCAACTTGCTTCATCACTAGTGCATTTTCTTTCCCAATTCCTTGATCCTCTTCATCGCACACTTCTTCGTGCTCTTCTTTGCACTCGTCCTCGTTTGTGAGATCTTCATCTTAAAATTTCGCTTCATATTCTTCCTACTTTATCTCTTCGTAGATTTATTCCTCATGCACATTTTTCTCTAAATCTTCCTCCTATTCCAGATCATGTATAATGTGAGGCATTTCCTCCTCTCCAGGGATTTTCCTTCATGCTTCTCTTATTGGAGATATTTGATGATTGAACGACGTGCTTGCTTATTGCATCAACACTTGCTTCTTTCCCAATTGGATCTCTCTATTTTGTGTGTATGCTACCAACCATTCATATAGATCTATTGGGAAGAAGCTAAAGAATGTCTCATACAATGAATCATATAAATTTTCTTCCACCCATTTACATGGATTAAAATTACTACCGGTGTTATACCTCTAAAAAAACTTGTCCTAGCCTTTGTCTACCCAAAATTCAATACTCTCGAGAGATAATTGAAATATCATTTGCAAACATCTTGAAAGTATGAAAGAAAGAGGGTCCCGAGAATGGAACCAAAATGTTGGAGTCTAGTTTGCAACACAACACGATCAGGTACACTAGCACATCACTTAGATATATATCTAAGTACTCACTCAAAGTGTGCACGGTCTGCCAGGTCCCTTCTTGTTTATACTTGTCAAGATTCCAATCACATACTTATATATTCACAACATAATAGCTGCATACAATGCAATAAAAAATTATAACAAGAAACATGTTAATATAGATACGGATACTTCATTCATTAGAATATGCAGTCAATATTAAAATTTATAGCCCCAACACACCATGTTCATCCCTACTAACCTTGGAAATCCATGCTAGATCATCCATTACAAACATATGTCCACTTCTATTATAGACGCATACTTAGCAATGACGCAATTATATTACATGCTTCGCACACACACTACAACAAAGATATACCACACACAGACATCCACTCATACTCACATCTCCATGTACTCATTCCACTTAGATCTATTCACTAACTCTCTACAAAGGATGTATCACACATATATATATATATATATATAGGGTGGGAACTTTTCCATCACCACTACATGTTTTAATTCTAATAATAGATAGTTCTTAAACATAGATTGTATACCCCTGAACTCATTCTTTAGTCTTCAATCCACATATATCCTTAGGTGACTTGATCCCTGTGCTATAAATAGCCTAATTTTATCCATTCCCATGTCCTATATTTATATTTGTTCATGCATAATCTATAATCATCATGCATGTTATTTTATCTTCTGGAAGTGCTTTATCTTTACAGATTCTATTTCTGGACTTTCATTGTCAATCACGCTATCTTTGATTTTCTCTATTTATAGGCCATTTATAATTATGGATAACTCCTTTTCTCTATCGGGCTGCACATGGCCCTTTGTACCCTGTTTAATTTTTAACCTTATGCAAACCTTCGTGTATTGTTTTATACTTGTTATCAATGATTAATACTTTTGGTTCACGTGTTTCCTCTTACGTGTGGTCTTCATCCTCTAAATGTGGCTTGTACTTGGCCACTTTCTCAGTCCAACACTTATTTTTTTTCCCCCTATGTTTTTTCACCCTTCCTCATGCAGCGATCTAGAGGTTTCAATAACCGATTTAGAGGATGGGTAATTGTGTGACACATAAAGAAGACAATATTTAATCTTGTGATTAAATGTCTGACATTGAAATCAGGTATTAGGAAGATTGATGTGAAGAAATCACTTTGAGCAGCATGTATCTCCCATTTGAATGTCTACAAACACTTTCAACTCATGTGAGATGTCAACCTCAACATAGACCCGTTTCTGGGGCCAATAATTATAAAAGCATTGCGGCTCCATGCATACAACTCACCTAATGAAGGAGGTGATTTGATGAAGGAAGTACACGGAAGGGAATGGTAGGCCAGAGAATTCAACCCAAACACGAACTTTAAAGGTCGTGAATTAAAAAACAACAAATTCCTACATCCAGAAGGAAATAACCAGTAAGGAGTTCCAAACATATCAAGTCAAAAAATGGTTTAGAATATTTGGGGCATGTGAGGGGTCAGAAAACTGAAAAAGAAAGAAACCTTTAGTTAAGGTTTGAACATTCTCAAGCCTGATGCAATGAGCATCCGAGGTTAAGCTAAGCCAAGATTTGAGCATGATTTTAGAGGGTATTTATCCCAAAAAGAAGCCGAAAAGGAAAAAAAATTCAAGCCATTGACATGCAGTATTAAATTCATAAATAGGTAAAACATCATCAGTAGGAAAGATATTACCTTGTGGAATGCTTTAGGGAAAACTTTTGAGAATGTTTATGTGGTGATTCCTTTGTTTACAACTCCACTAGCTCCAGCCTCAGCATCAATGGTTAAGATTGAAGTGGAGGGGTTATTATATAGGTGAGCCTAAAGGGTGGAAAACCCTAGAACTTAACAAGAAAATTAATCTCTTGCAGAGCCCAAGGTAATCACGGAATGACATGCGAACAAACCTATTTTATTTTTCACTACAGATTGTTGATCAATTTTTCCCTTACATTGAATTTCATAATAAAAAATATTACAACCTACTATAAATTTCTTTCCCATTTTGATCATCATTTTCTAAATTTCCATTTACATAATAATTAATATTTTAAAATTTCATTGTGTTCTTTTGATACAATGTAATAACCAGAGCCAAATACGCATGGTTTCAATTTTTTATAACATGTAAATGGATGAGTATTTCCTTCTTTTATATTCATAATTTCTTCCTCCTAGTGAATTTTCAACTTTGAATAGCAATAGGTTGTTCCTATTATAAGAACACGAACCATATGGTTTCTCTTGAAGTATGACATTTCCTTTTTAATTTTTAGGAATGTGGTTGTTATTGTCCGTAATTTTTTTTTTTCTTGTAAGATTAGTGGAGTGTGACATCTTCAAAACACACACACACACACACACACACACACACACACATAGAGAGAGAGAGAGAGAGAGAGAGAGAGAGAGATAATCCTCTCATACTATCACATCAATGAGAATGGGCCAATCACGATTGGATTTCAATATTGTTAACTTTGTTTAACATTATAAATGTGAATAGAATAGAAATCTTCATGTGGGCTTGTTAATGACCTAAAATACTACTTTACCTATTATATGTTCAGTGTTTACGAATTCATATTGTGATTTTTTAAATAGGTGTGAAGATTAAGATGATAAATTATAAATTATGTTTTAAGTCCTTTAAATCATTTAATATATTCTTAAAAAGATGGATATTATTAAATAAATATAATAAACTACTCAAATAGGACGTGTATTTGGGTCACCGAGCCTTAAAATATGGTTGGGGAATTGATTAGCCTTAAAGGAATTTCATGAAATTTGTATTTGCTATCATTGATATCAAAAATTGACTTGAATTGATCATATTCCCTGACCCTTATCTTGTGATATCCTTATTTTGAATAAAATGTTGTATCTATAATTACTACATGTAAGTTGGATACAATTCATTTGAATGTAAAAAGGAGAATCTATTTATTTGATTGTCCTCTTGTTTAACTACCTATCAATAATGTATATATGGAAAGAATCTTTCCTTCTTTATTGTTTACCGTATGAGTTAGAGGACTTTACATGACGTTATACTAAACATGTCAAGTAAGTAGTTTATTATTCTTTACACATTTGTTGTAAGCGATTGTTTTCTAAGTCCTTTTGTTCAAGCATTCCTAAAGTCTTCATATTTCTAGTAAATGTAGTTGATGTACAACCTAATCACAGTCGTTGACTTATTGGTATGACATAAGAATGAATAATGCCCTTGTTAGTGTAGGCTTTATTTTCCTCACTTTATTTGCATTATCCTACTCAGGATATTCCACATCACTTGGAGTTTCCCTACACTTATGGGATATGCTTGCTTAGGTGTACACTGACAGAGTCGAATTAAAGGTTACGAGCGCCCTAAGAAATAAATAAAGTGGATGCCCCTCTTAAAATTTAGTTAATAATTTTTCCTCATCAAATAAATAAATAAAAGCTACGTACATTATTGTACTTTATAATTTTCATAAGGATCATAATTAATCACTAATTTAGAGAAATTGGTATAGAAAAGGAATAAAAACATCCTATAAAATTATCAAATAAGAACAAGTAATAATCCGTGGATGGAGATAATTAATTTGAGGTAGCATTCATAGTTTTGTGAAGAGTGGTATTTGGACCAAGATTACTAATTCCTCCATAAAAAAGAGACATTTCCCCCCAAAACATTGTTAATAGAGAATTAAATAAATTTTCCTTCAATTATACTTTTCTTTAATAGCTATACCAGTGACATTATAAAGAATACACGAACATTTTATGAGAAAAAATTACACACTTGAATTATCTAGAGCTACATTAGAGAATGGGTAAAAATACCAACAAAATTGTATGAGCTTAAAAATATGTATTTTTATTTTTAATTGCAAAAAATATTATAGTAACTTTTATGTGTATGCATGGAATATATATTAATTTCTACTAATATCAATGCAAGGGTCAATTAATATATACTTTAGGTAAAAAAATTAATGTTGAGTTCTAATAATAATTAAAAATATTTAGATTTAAGTGTGCCCTGATTGCTTACACCGTAGGCAGTTGCCTAGTTTTCCTAGGGCTTGATTCCCCCCTGTACACTGGACTACACTATTCTAGGTGTTGGTTACCACTTGACTACACTATTCTAGGTGTTAGTCACCACTTGACAACACCATTCTAGTTGTTGGTTACCACTATTAGGCAGATAGGTGGATCCTATTGCCATGATTCTATATTGAGGATTTCTGTGTTATTATAATACACATTCACTTGTATCCTATATCACGTCTACATCTCTTGCATTATTCCGATATTTGATCGTATTGAGTTGTCTACACATATAAGAGAACCAACCATCTTCCTGTCAAAAATAAAAATACATTATTTGCAAGCCTGCCAGAGTGTTATTCCGAAAACACCAATTGAAATATCTCTTGTATCCACAAAATTTGAAATTTCCATATCTTAGCAAGGTTTTTTTGCTAATTAAGCAATTGACATTACTAAATCACACGTGCAAATTTTTCGCTGCAATATATAATGTCTAACTAAAATGCTTAGGTTCTAAATAATGTCATTTTTCCAACATTGGAAAGTGTTAGGAAATTAATTATTAATGTTTACTTGGAAGAGTAATTCACATCTACTGGTTTTCATCTATATATTCACACAAGATATTGCAGAGAGTGATTTACCTGTTCTTCAAAAATCTAATTTGGTATCAGAGCAGTATGAATTCCTGTGGCAAAGCCATTACAACTTCTCCGATATGAGCGACTCGTGATTTGCAATTCATTCAGATAGGTGCTTTAAATTCTGTCTTATATCCAAACATTTCGCATACCTGCATGATCGCATCTGTTTTCTGGAAATATCACATGCAAGAGGATGATTTGTTGATTAAAGATCATTCAAAAAAAATACCCTGCAAATACAACGTATTCCAATCTAGTTCTATTGATTCAATCTTGCAGTGTTTGATGCTCCCCAATTTGTTCCCACTCCGCTCCATGCATGCCGGGAAAACCTGTCAATTCTATCATGCCATATTAATCACATATTCCTCCATCTGTGTGGGCAGTCCTCCTGCTCATTGACTGTCTACACATTCCAATTCCAGGTTTTTGTTTTCAATTGATCCTGATGTAAAAGCATAGCATAGTTCATTTCTGTGTTATCTACTATTCATTTTTTTCACGTAGCAAAACAATGCATTGTGGAACAACGATCTTCTGATCTGAGGAGAAAGGAATATATCAGCTAAACATCTTAGTGAATTCTTTGAAGACTCCACCAAATCTGTTTCAGATCTGCCTACCACGAGGAAATTTACATGAATATGTGAATGATCTATATTAATGTACCCTGATATTACACCCGTGAATCCACTATATTTATGTGGAGATCTGCAATTTAGCGCCATTTTTCAACATTTGACGGGAAACTAAAAACCCACGTGGGGAATAACTTAGCCTGCAACCAAGTGGCTCTGCTTCACAAGATCCCATTGCATTTTAAGCCACGTGCCAAGGTAAAATAGTGAAGTTACAGCTGACAATTGGACCTCAGTTTCAGAAGGGAGCGCTCAAAAAATTGCGGCCTCCAACAGCCAATATGGCCATTCAAATATTGGCAAGTTTCACCATGTGATTTACAAGCTTTGATTCAATATATTGCGTGAGGATTGGTATTTATATATATATGTCTGTTGTTTTAGTTAACTCACAGTTCATTCTGACCTTAGATGGAGTCTCAACTTCCATTCTATATCGTGTCACTATAAAGTTATTTTATTGTCATTTAAACACATGCCTAAGTCTAAAGTGTCATTTAGGTGGTTTTAGGTCATATTGGTCCACATTTCCTAATTAAAAGAGTAATGTCCATTGTGTTTAAAAGTAAAGCCAATATTGTCAAGGCTTATCACGTGGATTTTCAAGTTTATATTATTTGTTAGTCAAATTTTTACATGTCGTAGAAAGTATCATTATTTTGTGTCAATAATTTTGTTGTCAAAGTCAAAAAATTCAGTATCGTCAAGAGTACATTATTGAAAAAAATTCCTCTTGAACGCATTTTCGGTGTTACCCGACGTTCGGAAATAAACTGTTTCACATTGCAAGAGGAGAGACAAAATAAAGTAAAATGTGAAACTTGATGAGCTTGACATATTGCTGAATTAGCAGTAGACTACTGTGGAGGCACAGGAGGATGGAGGTATCAGCGATTTTATGACAGTGTGTGTGAGTTTTCTTTCATTTCTGAATTGACAGTATGACAGAGTTCCTGTTTTGGATTGAATAAGTGAAATGTTCACATCATGGTACTCATTGTTCCATTTCCATTATGCTTATACTTTTGGAAGCAATATTTCCTACATAGAGTGACATGTATAATATTGACTCAGCAACATGATGTAAATTTGGTAAACCTGTAAAAACCTTTGTGAAAGGTTATTGTACATCAATTGTGAAAGTTTTTTGTTGCAAAACCAAGTGTATTATACACCTGCAAAACTAGAAGCCGGAGAAAACCATCAGTGGAAGAAATGTGCGTTATTTCGAGTTTTGTCAATGCTGCACTGGATTTGATCATGAGCACACAGAGGTTACAATCACGAGAATGTACCATGTAAACACATTATAAATATTAGGTTTGAAAGAATATATTGTTTCCATAGAGTATTGTTGTACCCGTAGTCTTTAACAATGGGTTCCTATTTTATAGGGTACTGATTTTCTATTTGATGGCTATATATTAGCCTAATATATGCACTAAATATAATAATACACCTGTGCAAGTCTGATCAAAAATCTATAGAAAGAAGGTGTCTTGCATAAAGTGTCTTTTTATTGATTCCACATTGCTAAAATATGTGTGTATCTTAGAGTCTAGTGAGCCCCATCATGATTAGAACACTTTTAAGTTAGATATTTATAGACCTCTATGCATTTCGTTGAACTTATTATAATGGAACTGATGAAATTTATATCTAACTGTTCTAAAATCACTTAGTTTTCCTTAATATTTGATCTTATTAAACATTAAACGTATCCACTATACTTAAGTTACCGTTGATAAAATACCAAATTCACTTTTTTCATATATTCTGATATATGTATAAATATTTCTCAATTATAGCGTGGAAGAGAATGAAGTTAATGTCGTTCAATCTCGTTCATCTATTAAATGGAGTGCGTTATGAGATAGGAACGTACTATTAAATTTGACGGTTGTAATTAATGCTCAAAGACACATAATGGCAAGATACTCTAATTCATTGTGCACAACTCATTTCACAAGTGTGTGACTTTATTATAAATTTAATATAGGGTGTTAATTCTTAAATATTGCATCATCTAATATATTGACATTTTCTCCAACCGTTGAATTACCCTCCTTTAATCTCCTCCTTCATCATCCCTCTTCCTCCTACAATGTTTCACTCCTTCCACTTTATGTTGTTTAATACATCCCTAATACCTGTTAGTGTTTTCATTACACTCCTCATATATGGATACAAATTTTAAATTTGTTAATTATTTATTATGCTCCATTAAAAAGAAAACCAATTTTTTTTAAAAAAATATTAATACGTTTCTAAAATGTTATGAAAAATTAAAAAAAATACATATATAAAACTAAAAATGACTATTGATGTTGGTGAAAACTATATACTTGTAGCAGGTTAATATATCACAATAGTAACTATGGCAACAGTCTATTGCAAATTACAATATATGTGTCCATGAAAGTTCATTTTAAAAAATTGTAAAAAGAAACTCATCGACAAAAATGGACAATAGCCGACAAATTACATCTTCACATACAAACCTCTAACGTAAAAAATGGGTTTCCAATTTAAAAAATTGGAAAACAACTTAGATAGATAAAAGATGAGTATAGATAAGTATGGATAGAGATATTCATGGTGTAGAAACTCGAAAACAACCTAGATAGAAGATGAGTAGCAATTCACATGAGACCCTAATGTGTAGGATTGTATTATACTTGGTGCATGGTAAATGTCTATCTGAACCATAATCAAAATCATACGGATTGATAAAGACAAATAGATAATAGAAGGGTAACATCGTCCCCCATTGACCCCCTTTAGGTTCACCATTATGATTAACTAAGATGTTGGGATAAGCCTAATCATTAGTGTTGCAAGGAAGTAAGAGGTAATTTCTCATAATGTATATCCATAACTGAAGTATAAAAAAATGAAATCCTTTTTGTAGCCTAAAGGAACATAATGAATACTTAGGATTTCGCAACTGTTATTAGGGGTATGCCAAGCTAGAAAATAAAATGGAATAATGTCGTACAAGACGTGCTCAGTTACAGGAAATGGTTTCGATCATAAATAAGCCTAGAATGGAGTGCCTAAGGGACAACAGTGCCCCCGATCACTCCTTTCCTAAATTTACTTATTATTATTTAGACCTATAGTGTACTTTATGTTTACTATTATATTCTTATGGTTGTAAACCGAATATTCACTCTTTGTCACCCCCTTTTTACCAAATATTTGAATTTGTGTTTTATTGAATTAATTCACCCTACATCAATGAAAACACTAAAACCACTTTCCACATCAAAACATAAAACAAAGAATCTCTAGTTAAATGACTTTGGGTATGGAGATCTTATTTTTATAGATGCCATAAAAGATTTGCTCAGTCCTTCCGCATTTCATTCAATTCAGACCCAGATACATAGTTGACTAGGTGGTGTGTGCAACTGAAAACTTGAGCCCATGGTGTGCCTGTAGATCTGGCCTGGACGCACAATCACAGATGGAAATGTAGATAGAAAGCTAGTAGTTGACTGTAAAGATGTAGGAGCATGCCTGAGACATCGAAGCAGAATAGAATCCCTCCCCATATGTTGTGCTGTGTTGATACCACACCTCCTAGCTTGGATGCACTGTATCCTATGTGGATGCATTACTGGATGTAAAACTATATGCCTGGTGCACTTGTCCACCCCTCAGATGCACCCTTGAACTCCATGGATCCTATGGCTCTTGCAGCAATTTTTATACCCCTTTACTGACTTGGAACTGTCGAGAACATAATTTCATAACTAACCCTGATAAGGCCGACTAGGAATAAGATAAGTACAAAAATAGTCATAAGAAGCCCAAAAAGTGGCAGGAAAACTAAAAATAGACCAGGGCAGCTGGGGGCGCCCCAGTACAGGGTAGGGTGCCCCAGTTTAGCCTAAAATGATGGGAAATGAGGAAAATGCCTTGTAATTCATAGGTA
Source organism: Taxus chinensis (assembly GCA_019776745.2). Lineage (NCBI taxonomy): Eukaryota > Viridiplantae > Streptophyta > Pinopsida > Cupressales > Taxaceae > Taxus > Taxus chinensis. The sequence goes on from CM034153.1 coordinate 60,145,075, forward strand.
AATGTGTGGGAATGATGAAATAAAAGTAGAATAATATGGCCAAAAATATGGGATTAAAATTAATACTTTAGTCACTTGAGAACCCTCTAAATAGTAGTATGAAACTGGGCTAAATAATTGTGTAATGTGCAATATTTTGTTACTACATCTGAGACCCATTCTTATTTTTTGACTTACCGCTTCATCCTATGTTACGATGAAGGGGGGTGTTGGTATGAGTCACTTTTCCACATCACTTAGGTGAGATCATAGGTTTGCGTGTTATGTAGGGGTCATCAAGGGATTCTCTTACGTGTCAATGCGTCATAGGCCCCATTGGGAGTTACTTTTATATTCTGGGAATGTAATTCATCCTCTCCACTTGATTTTTCATGATTGTAGCACTGGGGGTTACTCAACACCTCCTATTTTTACACCCCATTGAATCTATGAGATAGAGAGAGAATTTTGTGGCTTAACGAGATTCTACCCGTTTGTCAAATATTTGCATGCACTTTTGGTTGATGCTCTCTCCTCCTGAGATATCTTCACGCTTTCATTTGCACGTTCGTCGATATTCATGTCATCCCTCATGATCCTTGCATTTCAGATTTTCAAACCCTCTTTCAATAACTTCAATTTTTTAGGTCACAAATCATAACCCATCTACGATATATGAAAAATCCAAGATATGTGCCTTGATATTTTCATCCCTCAACTTTTTTTAGATATACACATTTAAGATATTTCTATGCTTTCAAGGATTCTAGGTATGGTATTTCAAATTTAGGGTTTCTAAATTTCCCAAGTTTTGATTTTTTTAGTCTGTACTTTTAAGTTTAGGGTTTCATGGGAGATTTATATCAGTTAATTTTTCATTCTTTTATTATTTTTAGGCATCCCTTTAGACCTTCATATGCTAAATAAATTGACACATTTAAGCTTGTAAGATTGGGTGTTTATAGGCTGAACTCAAAATGATGTTCACAACATGTCTAGATTGAATATTTTGGATGTATCTAACATTTATGGTTTGGAGATTAGGTAGTTGGGATATAAAATATTCCAACATATTCTAACTTGCTTACCCACTTTCATCATCATTTTCTAAAGTTCCATTTGTAACATAATAATAAATATTTTAAATTTTCATTCCATTCTTTTGATAAAATGTGATAAGTCGAGCCCAATATACATGGTTTGAATTTTTTATAACATGCAAATGTATTAGTATTTCCTTCTCGTAGATGCTTAATTTCCCTCATCCTAGTTAATTTTCTACTTTCAATAGTAATAGGTTATTCATATTATACGAGCACGACCCATATGTTTGTTCTTGAAGGATCACATTGCCTTTTTCATTTTAGGAATGCGGTTGTTAGTGTATGTAAATTGATATTTTCTTGTAAGATTAGTGTGGTGTGATGTCTTCAAAATGGACAAATGTTTTTTTATATAGAGCTTGTATAACTTATAAAATGGTCACATTAATGAGAATGGGCTAATCATGATTGGATTTTAATATTTTAAACTTTGTTTAACAATATAAATGCGAATAGAATATAGAAATCTTAATGTGGACTTGTTTCTTAGTGTTTGCAAATTCATATTTTGAGTTTTTTACAAGTGTGAAGATTAAGATGATAAATTATAAATTATTTTTTAAGTTCTTTAAATGATTTAATATATTGTTAAAAAAAAGGATATTATCAAATAAATATTAAAAACTACTCAAATAGAACATGTGTTTTTATTCGATTCTCTGTGCCTTAAAATATGGTTGGGGAATCGATTAGCCTTAAAGGCATTTCCTGAAACTTGTAATTGTTATCGTTGATATAAATATTTGAATTGAATTGATAATATTCCCTCACTCTTATCTTTTGTTATCCTTATTTTGAATCAAATGTTATATTTACAATTTCTATGTGTAACTTAGCTATAATTCATTTAAATGTGAAATGGAGAATATATATTTATTTGATTGTCCTTTTGTTTAACTACTTGTCGATAATGTATATATGGAAAGGATCTTTCCTTATTTATTTTTTACCATATGAGTTAAAGGAATTTACATGATGGTATATTAAACACGTTGAGTAAATATTTTACAATTATTTACACTTTTGTTGAAAGCCATTGTTTTCTAAGTCTTTCTCTTCAAGCATTCTGAAAGTCTTCGTATTTCTAGTAAATATAGTTGATGTATAAACTAATCACAATCATTTAATTATTAGTATGCCATAAGAGTGAATAATGCCCTAGGATTCAATGCAAAACTTCCATTTCTTCATGATGTGGGGGTCATTATGTCTATACATAGAAGAATTGAATCAACCATCTTCCTTTCAAAAAGAAAAAGACATTATTTTGCAAGCCCACCAAAGTGGTGTAAAACAAAAAATCCTCTTCTAAAAATACCATAAAATTGAAATCCTACCTCGAGATCTATATAATGCAATAAAATCCATGAAATTTGAAATTTCCATAACTTAGCAAGAGTTTTTGCTAATTAAGCAATTGACATTACTAAATCACACATGCAAAAATTTTACTGCAATATAATGCCTATCCAAAATTTATAACAAATTTTTGGGGTCTAAATAATGTCAGATGTTTCCAACATTGGACATAGCATTGCTATGTCTTCCATAAAGTATCTTTTTATTGTTCTTTGGCTGATACACTCGACATCGACGAGGCTGATTATTCAGATATGTGTCTATCATTTTATATATATCGATTAAGAGCCCCATCATGACTGACACCTTTATGTTAGATATTTATAGACAAACTATTTGTGGATGTTTTTAGGTGTACAAATTTCTTGAAATGATTGCAATGAAACAGATAAATATTTATCATCTAATTGTTCCAAAATGCCTCTTTATTTCCTTATTTATAACATTTCTTAAAATTTGATCTTATTAAACATGAGATAAATGTGAATTATGTCACTATATTTAAGTTACCATAAACTTAATAAAATTAAGAAATTAAATTCACTTTTTCCATATATTTATATTTTTATGTTTAAATATTTCTGAATTACTAGTGTGGAAGAGAATGAAGTTAATGTTAGTCAATCTCATTCATCTACGGAGTGGGTTGTGAGATAAGAAAGTACTATTGAATTTGACGGTTGTAGTTAATGCTCGAAGACACATAAAGGAAAGATACTTTGATACATTGTGCACAACTCATTTTACATGTGTGAGGTCCTATTATAAATTTAATATAGGGTATAAATTCCTAAATATTGTGTCATCTAATCTATTGACATTTTCTCCAACCCTGGAATTAACCTCTTTTCAATATCCTCCTTCATCACCCCTCTTCCTCCTCCAATATTTCACTCCTTCCACTTTACTTTCTTTAACACATCTCTATAAGTGTTTTCATTGCACTCCTCATGCGTGTTTAACAGTTTTAAATTTGTTAAATTTATTGTGATTTATTAAAAATAAAACTTCGACCAATAAACTCAAGCATGTTTTAAATTTAATTTTTAAAATCCTAATATACAATTTTATAAAAATTAAAAAATCACATACATAAAACTAAGAGTGACTATTGATATTGATGAAAACTATATATTGCCTTTAGCAGGATAATAAAATCACAATAGTAACTATGTCAACATTATTACAATATACATGTCCTTTAAGTTCATTTTAAAACAAATTTAAACAAGAAAGATACGAACAAACACAGACAATGGCTGACAAATGGCATCTCCACATAGAGACGTCTAACATAAAAAAGGGTTTCCAATTTTAAAAAGCATGACCATGGAAAGTGTACCTAGAAGGCCTGAAATTTGATGATCTATGGACCGTATTTCCATATTTTAACCATAATTTACAATTTAATAAAATTTTAAACCATAAATTTAGATAGGGTACTTTTTATCCAAGTTGTAAATTTGATGGTATATTTTTTACAAACTGTAAAACACGTTAGTAGGCATACATCATATGAGGTAGAAAAATTTGATATATTAAAAACTATAATTTAGAAATATAATATATAATAATATATGATTTTGAATATTTTTTTGTTCAAATAGAAATTTATTTTCTAAATTCAAACATATGCTTTATTCTTTTTTGTTAAGTGAAACTACAAGATATTCTATATTGATTTTTCAAACCATTTAGTAATTTACTATTCTAATTCTATTTTACATAAATTTTGGATAGAGCCTGAAGCAAGGCTCCTAAACCATTGCAAAGCCTTCCCTTTGAATGAAGATGCCAACAGTTTGACAGCAACTTGCATCTCATCAATCTCATGGATTGCAGAAATATTAGCAATGTCCTTGACATGATCGCCAGGAGTGGTCTTATTTTCTCCAGTAAAGTATGGAATGTTCTTCAGTGCTGTAACTGGGATTGGATTTTGTGCATTGAGAGCAAGTGGGCTGCTTCTAGTGAAATTGACATATGGATTTGGTTGTGCCATCCTGATTGGTCGAAGAACTCTTGTTGATTGGATGAAAGGCCTACCAGGTGGAGGTGTTGAAAGGTTCTATTAGGTGGAGATGGAGATCTTTGAGCTCTTCTTCCCCTTCTTTCTCTGCTTGGAGATAGGTGTAGATAAACAAACAATCCTTCCTCCCTAGTTCTTGACCTAGTCTGTATTCTTCTCATAAATTTTCTAGGCTTGGACTGCTGAAAATAGTGGATTATGCTTCTTTTGGAGTCGCCAGATGTGCAATTTCAAAGCTCCTTCAAAGCTGGAAACTTACAAGTGCACATCAATCTTGTCGTAGTTAAGTGAAGACCTCTAAAGGTGTCCCACCAGGCGTTCCAGAACTGTTATCACCAAATCACAGCACCCCTATGTTTATACAAGTGCATATACTTGAACTCGCGGTGTGATTGGATAACATGGGTACTATCTCCAAGTTGTGGGACTTGCTACTTGAGATATACCTCCAGAGAAAGCTGGTTCTTACTCCTAAACTACCTGCCACTATCTACTCTAATGCAGGGGAAACTAACTATTATAATCTAAATTTCCAAGGGACCAGGGAGAGAGAATGCATAAAATGAAAGCCTACACTAAAGCGGTGATACACTAGAAAAGGAGGGTGTGAGAGTAGTCTTCAAATGCGTGAGATACAAAAGCAAAGTGCACACTAGAAGGGGTGATGACAGTTCTCCATAATCTAACAAAATGCATTCACAACAATATTTCAAACATACACAATGATAATGGATTCCCTACAAGAACATAAGAATAGACACAATATTCTTGTAATCAAGGTTGAAGGGGGCAAGAAGAATGCAAGAAAACACAGCAGGGGAAGATGCATCCACAAACTTATATTTTATTGCTTCCTGATATGCACAGTTCAATCGGTTACAAGATGAGGGCCTAGATCACCATGGAAGGAGTCCAAAACAAGGGCCTATAGCACATTGTATTTACAAAGAAATTTTGGCAGAGATTTGCTATAAAAAACTACCTCCCTTTACAATGATCCCAACACTCCAATTTATAAGAAAATGAGAAGAGAGAGAGAGGGGGAAAATGGAAATCCAGAAATCTGCCCTTAAACCACTTGTAAGAGGCATTAAATGGAGTGAAATAATTGTGTGTTACTTGGAAAAGGCTCCCCATACTGTCCCAGGTGCTGCAGCAGAGAAAGAATGATGACCATGCCTCTTAATTGCACTCCCAACTACCAAATAAAACACTGTTATGAACCCGGAAACGTTTTATGAAAAATTTCCACCGATTTCTCATCAAATATATAATTTATTGATTTATTTGCATCAGGCTCGGAGCCATGATTCCAACAGTATCAATTTTGTGTGATTTCGTTGAGAAATGCAAAAGTTATGGCCTTCTGAGTGTGGGTAGCTATTTTGGGTCTGGCAGGCATTTTCTGTCATTTAACAGGAATGAGCATTAACTGACTGGAGCCAAATATGTTTCTTTTATTTAAATATATATAACCTCATTAAAATTAAGAAAGTCCAATTTTGTGAAAATTGGAGCTCGGAGTCAAAAGTTATGGCCGTTTGAAGTTTCGGGAGTCAAACGTTGACTTTTCCTTTGAGTTGCGGATATTGCGGCAAAATCGGGTCCGCGTGTCCCGGCTGTCCCGGACACATTCTTCCGCATCAGACGATTCGGGCTTCCTTGTCCCCTTTTGTGACCTTTTTGCCTTTGCGCGTCTCGCGTGTCCTGCACGTACTTTTGTCTCGGCTGTCTCGAATGAAAATCTCCGCACCACCCGCGATTGACTGACTTGCGAAAAATCGGCCGATTCACGTCCCATGCGTACTGACGTCCCAACTGTCCCATGGACCGCCTGGGACAAAAATTTCTGACTTAGCTGATTTTCTTTGTATTTTGGCAGTGAACCTGGTACGACCCGCACTGGTACGATCCGCACCCTTCAGACCCGCAATGCTCTAAAACAATCCTGCGACCTTATTTTTTCCATTTTTTCTAACTCGTTGGGATTTTTTCTTGGATGGGAGAGTTAGAGAGAAGCCGAAGGGGCCTCAAAAAACATGATTTTGGGCCTTGAATCAATCTTCTTGCTCGGGACTAAAGAATTTGATGCATGTTATCAAAATTACCTTGAGGGGAGAATTTTGGATAATAGGATGATCAACAATCCCCTCTCCTGGTTGAGCAAGAACGGATCCCATTGTTGTACCAGAGGCATCCACGTGGACATGGAAAGGTTTATCCCATGATGGGAATCGTAGAATATGTGCAGTGATAAGCCTTTATTTTAGAGTGTCAAATGCCCTCTGCTGTGCCTCTCCCCACTGAAAGGCACTCTTATGTCTGAGCAATATTTCCAAAGGCGCGGCAATCTTGGCATATCCCTTAATGAACTTTCTGTAGTACCCAATGTGTCCAAGAAATCTGTGCATGGTGCTTTGGCTGGCGAGCTCCCCTAATCCCACAATAACTGTAACTTTTGCGGGATCCACCAGTAAGCCCTCTTTACATATGATATGCCCCAACAACGTTCCAAAAGGGAGTTGCAAAGAAACATTTCTTGATGTTGAGGGAAATCCTCAACTGCCGACATCTTTCAAACATCAATCTCAAGTTATCAAAATGGTCCCTGACCAATCCATACATTGTCCAATCATCCAAATATACTTGTAGAAACTTGTGGATGAATTCCTTAAATGCTTGTACCACTATGCGCAAGAATACAGTAGGCGCATTCCTCAATCCAAAGGGCATGACTGTGTATGCAAAGCTTCCCCAATCGGTGCCGAAAGTTGTTTTTTCTTGTTCTTCCTTGGCAATCCTTACTTGGTGATATCCCGAGAATCCATCCGTAAAGGAATAGAACTTGCGCCCAACAACTCCTTCCAAAATCTCTTCAGTGAAGGGGTGGGAAAAGGATCTATCATACAACCATTGTTCAACTCCCTGTAATCCACACATATCCTAATCCACCCATCCTTCTTTATGTTGATCACCATTAGACTTATCCATTATGATTCCTCCACAACCTCAATGATACCAGATGCTATCATTTTGTCTAGCTCTTCTCTAACCCTTACGTGCATGTTGGGATTCATCTTGTAAGGCCTCTTCCTAACCGGGTGCGCACCATCTTTCAAATTTATCCTCATTTCCCCCAATGAATGGTGGATGCCTTTCAACTCATGGCATCCGCGCAGGAATAAATCCTCAAATTCATGCAAGAGATCGATGATCTTTGATACTTCCTTGTCTGACCATTAGTCCCCAATGATAGCTTCCTTGAGCTCCTTCTCCGAGCCGATGTTAAATTTCTTGGTTTTGAGTGGTTCATGGTATGCAAGCACACATGCATCTGCACTGTCAACTACCTCACGTGTCCCAACCAAATGGTCGACATTCAAGCTCTCCATCTCCTCTCCATCAATAACATATACCATCTTTCCTTTCTCCTTTTCAGCATGCGCACACTCAAATTGTATGTCTTCTAGTTCCTCCTCTTCAAACTACACTTCCAAGCTAGGTCCACCCAATAAGTCTACTAATCTATCTTCCGTCATGACACAATCCCCCAGAGTAAGGTGCTTGATAGCATGCAATTCCTCATCAACCGGTTACTGGTACTTCGGTACTCGAATGTGTGAACTAGGTCAGCTACTAATTCCTACCAATTTCCCATTTGGCGATGAGTTTAAGAATGGATGTACCAAGCACGCGCACAACCTTGTAGTGTTCAATAAAGCTTGTGCACCCAAAGGGATGGTGGTAAAGCTTCCGCTCCTTCTCCCCAGACCCCCTCACATGCCTGGATGTGGGAAGAGGCGGGTTCATTGCCATTGTAATCCTTGATAGCGGTGGGTATATTTCTCCTCGAGAATCAGATAGTGAGCACAATTCTAACTTCACGCCACTCTAACAAGTTTTCGCTATGCACGGCCCACCACCTCACTGTTGTGCCTATCAGAACATAACCCAACATACCTTGTCACTCGTCCTCCCTCCATTTAGCTTCAATTTCTCTTAGAAAGACCTCAGGGTATGCATCCCCAGAATACTTCGTTATTGCCTTTCCTCCCAGGCGCTGAACTATATGTGTCATGGTTACCCTGGTCACCGATCCTTTCAGATGTCACCCAATCATTTCATAAGTCTCATGCGCCCATTTATCGCATGCTATTCTGGTAGTATCACTGACAGATTGAGCATCATCAAACTGGATGACTCCTTCTTTAGGGTGGATGGTCTCTGGATCTCTTATGGAGCGCACATATATTATGTCCAGGACCTCCTCTCCGAGGGGTTCAGTATAGGGTGTGGAATTTCGATCAGCAAGTGGTATAATCACTCTTCCTTGTTTTCAAAACTTATGTAACCCTTGTTAAATCAGGGATCTACATTATTCTTATAGCACCATGGGTGCCCAAGTAATGCTGGGAAATTATCTGCCTCGGTAAGTGCCAAGACTTCAAAATCCCTAGTGAACCTAGTCCCCTGAATGGTAATGGTCACGTCCTTCAAGACACCTATGGGCATCTCCTTTGTCTTATTTGCCATATACAACACATGTGAAGATGGATGTAATGCAGGTCTTCCCATTTGATGTCAGGCATCCAGAGTGAGAACATTAACCTCCACACCTATGTCAATGAGGATGTTGCTAAACAACCATCCATCCACTACTTCATTCAAGGTGATCTCTTTGTCGTAATCAAGGCTGTGAGGTGGGAGGTTTGCATGCAGGATCTACCTTTCATGTTCTTCCTTGGCGCGTGGTACCTTTTCTCTCAACCATGCTCCTAGTAGGGGAATGACATTCTCTTGCCTCAGCAGTTTACACACCTCCTTAACCTCGTCCAAGTCATCCTTTGGTGCTTCTATTGGTCTTTTTTGCCCATATTTTCTAGTTTTCTCTTTTAAGCATTGGATGTCCCCTTGTAAGCTTCAAATTATGTCCATGGTTTTCCTGGTAGACTTCTTTCTGGTGAGCCGGGTTTGGATACTTGCCATGTACTACTTCTTCCCTTAAAACTAGAGGTCTCTGCCTAGGTGCTTCCCTTGCGCAAGTGGACTCCACCCTTGTTGTTACCATAACAAGCTCTAGTTCTGATTCACGTATTACTCGCGGGAGCCATTATGTGTCAGCCTTCTTAATACTCACCATGGCAGTGCCCTTATCCTTCCGGTGCTGCTGCTGACTCATATGTTCGTATAACTCTAGGAACTCTTCGTACTTATGTTTTTTTCCACACCAGGAGCATTGTAGAAGATATGGACATTCACACTTATAATGGTCTGTGGCTCCACAATTAAAGCACGTCCCACATAAGAACTCACTTCTTCCCCCACAGTTACCACGACCATGAAATCCTCCATGAAATCTCCTCCTGTGCACACCTCCATCTCTGCGTTCTTCATATCGATGCTCATCTCCCTTGGAACTACTGGCAATGTCAGTCTGGCGCACGCCAAGATCAATTGCCTCATGAATTTGGTCAATCAATCTACAATTCTTGGTGTCATGTGTGGTTGAGGTACATATCTTGTAATAAAAAGATACATTTTTGTGGATCACGCGCTGTAAAAGGGGGCACCTACTTACATCATGATCCCCATGACATATCTCATAATTTACAGCTATGGCATGTACCGCCTTCCGAGCACATATCCCGCCATTATCCTTTGTGTGCCATTCTACGTTACAATTTGTGCACCACATCCCACCGCGAGTCTCTGGAACTATGTTGGCAGATAATTTCTCCAACTACTTAGCCATTGCAGCAATCTGAGCCTCCAAAAATGAGCTAACACCAGTGTCAACACTACCAACTGCCTCAGTGTGCAAAGCAGCTTCCAACGCTTCGCGCGGGTCCATGAATGTTTTATGAGACAAATCCCTCCTAAAGGGTGTGATCAACCCTCCGACAAACCACTGAGCATGTTGTGAAGGGTGGATATCATAAGACAGTTTAGAAAATAGATTTTTAAAGCACGCATCATATTCCCGCACGCTCTCTGCCATTCCCTACTGGATTTCTTTGAGAGAGCTGATGTGCTTCTGTTTAAACTCAGGTATGTGGAATTCCACCAAGAATGCATTTTTCAGCATGGTATAATCCACAACAGTCTGATGAGGGTCATACTTTCTATACCAACTATACGTGCGTCCTTGTAAGGTTTTCACAAATTGACTGGCCTTTTGATCCTCAGTTGTGATCCCCTTCGCGTGCCATAGCAGCTCGCACTTATGCACATGCTCTGCGGCATCTTCTATCACACTATAATCTGGTAAGTGCAAAGACATCTCAAAAAATATTTGACGAGGTGGTTGAGGCCCTTGTCCTCCTAACCCAGTCCCTCGATTTCCTCTGGTGTTTCCTCCTCCGCCAGACCCACTAGATCCTAAGCCACTAGCTCCACCACTTCCACCTCCAGATCCTCTTATGTTAAGTATAGGGCTTGTGTTTTTCGTGCCGAATGCTCCCATCATCCCACTAAATTACGCGCCAATAGTTTGTGAAATAGTGCCACTCCAAGTCATATTTCCCCCACCACTTCCTGACGCGCTCCCAAAACCACCTGTATATATGCCTTGTCCAAACATTCCACCAAATACTGGAATAGTGTGTGAAGCCATAGAAGTCCCAAACGAGAAGTTGTATCTTCTAGGCGCCGATCGGTTTCTTCCACTGATATCAAATGGATCAACTATACTTTTCCCTCTTTCGAACAAACCAAGCACCAAGGTTCAATCGCTAGGTGGGGTTAGATGCACACCAACGAATCTTCTTTCTCCATGTGACAAGATCTCATCAGAAGCCGAGGGGTTCTCTCTTTCGCGCTTGCCAAGATGGGGTAGCACAAACTGTTCAGGCTCCACATCCTCCATGTGAACCTCTTCCCCCAAAAATGCCTGCCTCCATAAATCCATCGTAAATGCAACCTCATTCTGTCTCGCAATCTCCATCTCATGCGCTTCACCATACTTGAGCTGTCTCTCCTCCCTTTTCTTTTCAGTCATTATATCAGCCATCTTTCCCCAACCTGGCTTCCTTGCCAAGTTCTCAGAGTGGTTTAGCCGGCCATTGGGAATGCCTCTAAACTCATGGTTACCATCAAGGTTTTGATTGCCAGGGGGATAGCGCACAAGAATGATCCTCTGGGCTCCTACAAAAATTCAAACTCAGCAACTTCTGAACAAAAGTACGTGGAAATTTCGTATTCCAGAGTGTAGCTAGCCAATATTCCCTTCCACCAATGATCTATAACACGGGTCCATGTTAGATCAGCATCTTGTAAGTTCTGGTATGTCTCTTGGGTCCAAGGGTGTGATTTATAATACCACCCCGACTTAGATGCATATGCCAAGAGCCACTCAAATAACTCTACTGGGAAACAACAAAAGAAGGTTTCGTACAACTCATGATAGAGAGTGTCCTCCACCCATCTTCGCATATCAAACTTAGGTCCAGTACTGAATCTCTGAGCAAACTCATCCTCTGTGCTTTTAAAAAAAATTTCAACACCTTCAAGTGTTAAGCGCTCCGCCATCACTTTTTGCATAGATCATGATGTATGCCATGTTCCACTACAACTTCGAAAAGAGGTCCTGGCAACAGAACCAAGATGTATTCATTTTTTCACCCATTAAGAACAAGGGAACCTCATTCGTGCCGACCTATCACCCAGCGGGCACTGGGCGCTCACCTGAGGCACGCGAGAGGGAGCCGAGTCTCTCTTTTATGTGAGTTTAGTGGAAAGCATCAATCATGATCTTGAATTAGTGATTTTAAAGGACATGAAAAAACTATAGAGCTCATAACGACTTCTATACCCTTTCATTCATATCAAAATTGAAAGCAATAAATAGAATTAATAGAACTAGGAAGTTGTAAATCCACAAATAGACTTAACATTCAAATAAGGTTCATGATTATACAAGATCAAAAGCATAATAGAAATATGCAGATAATACAGAGAGAAGATCTTAATTAAATCGCAGTGGTAACCTTATCATATTCATTCATAGTATTACTACAAAGCATCATAGAGTGGTAGAGGTCACAGCCATACCCCATATCTGGATCCATACATGCATGCTCACAAAACAAAATTTACATTCCCCATTCCCTTATTACATCCTTCCTATAATCATCTACCCATTTTATCCCATAGTTCTCACAGTAATTCTGTAGAGATCCGCTTCCTCACTCATGTCCTCGGGTTCTCTGCTAAGGGTGCGCATATATATAGGCATCTGGTCTCCAACAAACTCCTCTGCATCCTTAGATATGGCCCCAAGTGTCAAGGTGTGGATCACCTCAAGTGCATGCCTCTCCATGTCATGATTAGCTTTTTGGATCTTCTTATCACAAGGTATATTCCTTCCATGACACCCTGTTGCTAGGATGGAACCTTATCCAAATGGAACACATTCTTCATGTGTTCTGTCCAAAAGACCGAAAATGGCTAAGTCCCGAATTGTGCTTTGTGGGCGCGCATCCTTGGTTCTCCAAGAACCTTTTTGAATCCTACCTTGCGCGCCTTAACTTACGTGCTTCCTTCGGCCGTGCGTTCCTACGTGTCTTTAAGATTTGGAAGCTATAGTAGGGTACTAACATGCCTTCTCTATAAAGCTTTGTTGTTCGTATTTCTTGTTGATTCTACAAACTTGCAATTCTTAAGATGCTCAAACACTTTAGGTTCTACAACTTTGATGCATCTGTTGCCTTTTGAAATACTTGGTCGATATTTTGATATTCTTAATGACGTATAATATTGTCTTGGAATGACTACCTTCTTGATTGATTTGAAACCTGAACTAGATTCGTAAAAGAGAAAATATCTTCTTTTGTAAGCTTAAAGATTTTCATCCATTCAATTATGATACTTGATACTCTTTAAGGCAGTTTATAACTTCCGTGAAAACTTTGTTTCTTTGATACTCCATTCACTTGTGTATTGAAATTAGAAGCACATTCTTGAGTTAAATTCTTGAAGGCCTGTAGCTTGAAATGATCAATTAGGTAGTTGCATCTTTATCATTTGTTTAAGTGTAAATCATGAAGCTTTCTTATATGACCCCCTGAAATTGTTGCTTAAGTGCTTTACTTTAGGATCTTTTAAAAGCTCTTACCATTGTAGAAATTTCTCGTGACTTAGTAGAAATTGGATCTAGTTCTCTTTTTTGAGCTGGTGTGTGGTTTTCTATGCTTCTAGTAAGCAATGTTTATCTCATATTTGTGACTTCTATCTTTGTATTTTTTGGCACTTACTAGCCTTCTCAAGGCTCTCAATACCTGAAACATGAATTGCTTCCCCTCAAATTGTCTTGATAACTATAGATGTTGGATCTTTGCAATATACTATTTTCCATGTTGAAAATGAGTTATGTGAACTTCATACTTAGCATTTGTGCTCAATTGCTGAACAAATTCTTTGAAAATTATTAATTTCTAGATACATGTGTGAATGTTATAACTTAGGATGTTGATCAATTGATGTTTTCTTTTATGAAGCTTTCATTTGATTGTAGATCAATCCTTTTGAAAATTTGAAGAACAATGTACCCTTTCTTGCTGTAATGGCATTAGAAATTTTGTAACTTACAAACTATGTCGATCATGTATGCAAATTGCATCTGATGAAGCTTTTAGTTTTAAGTCTGCATAAACTAAAATGTAAATATGGTGCTATCTAACTTGCGTTGTACAGAAGGTCAACCTGATATGTTTTCCAATCTCTTTCTGTGTGTTAGCAATGATTACAAACTCCTCTCACTATGATTTCATGAACCACTGCTTCTCATTTTCCATACTCGGTTAATTATCTTTCAAATTAGTTTCTAAAGTATAATGTATACTACTTCTTTCCACCATTAGATGAATACTATGATTTCATATTCTATTTCCTTGCTTGCTTTCAATATGTATCCTTCCTAAATTCATTTGTTTCATAGTCTTTCCTACAAGCATATCAATCATCTTCTCATAAAAATGATTTCATTTGTACTTGTTCCTTCAAATTGAAGATCTTTGTATTACATAACTCTAGTAAATTCATTCAATAGAGTTTTATTTCATTTGTATGCCTTGACATGTGATTATTTGAAGCTATCAAAACCTGCATACTTGTATCTCACCATTGGTTTCTTGTTGTAATGTTGAATTTATTACTTTTAATATGCATTTTGAATTGAAAAACTCTTTATTTTGTAGCTGTAACTGTTGATACTTGATCCTATTGTAGGTTGAGTTCCCATTGAGCTTACTGTAAACTATGACTTATTACTTGAGCATAATTCCAAAGTTGTTATGATAAACTTCCCTGTAGACTACAATAGATTTGTAAAATCTTCTTGTTATTGCACCTATTGAATATGTTCTGATAGAAATCTATACCTATTTGTACAGTAGTATGGTTGTGAGAATATTTTCTTTACTCTTTAAATCCGAAGATAATAACATCATTTCCTGCACTTAATTCCGAAAATAACATTATGAAATGTTCTTTATGATTTTGTTTCATCCTTTTGATGTACCTTATCTTTGCTTAGTTAAGAGATTCATCTACCTAAAATTGATAGCACAATATTCAAAGTTTAAAACTCAGAGCTCTAACAGATTTTGTTTTTTGATCACACTTGTACATGTGTTGCTGAAAGATAAAGGCAAAGCTAAAGATGGAGTTGTACTGAAGACAAATATATACAAGAATACCAAGACAACAAGAACCCAAGAAAAAGACGAGTTCTACCTTTAATCCTTTTCTTTCAGTTTTATGTATATGTGCCTCTTAACTTGAGTAAAGATAAGTTACCTCCCACGGCTTGTGTGGGTTGACTGCACTTTTATTTCTCATGAATAAATGAACTATTTTCATGTAATGAGATGTATGTCTTTTATTTTCTGTACTCTCTTCATTTGTATGGATGATAAATGAACGTATACAACTCAAAACACTTAAGTAATTCACTTAATCATATAAATAAATTAAAATCAAGTGTACCTTTTTTATGCTCATCAAGAATGCTGCAGAATTCTTATAACACTGCACCTTTCCATGCTTCAAACATGTAACTCAGACTGCTGCTTCAGAACATAAAACCATGCATATGCCATCTTTCTTGATTTCACCAAGGCCTTGTAATAGTCTTCCCAGGCTACTGCATTGTCTTGCTGAAGATGATACACTAGAGAGGTGGTATACTCAAAGAGTTTCCTTGTGGGGCAACACTTTCAACTGCTAATTTGATGCATGACACTCTAATATTTTCCAAAACTAGGAAATCAAATTGTATACCATTCTTAGACGTTTGACCAAAACATACCCAAAACTTGTAATCTGACCAATCTGAGAAACTTAAAAGTTTCAAGTTGCCCATTTTGCACGAATGCAAAATTATCAAAAATTCTGAAGATCTTACAGGGAAAGCTTCTTGTTAGCTTGTAGACTAGTGCCGTGTTTTTCTATGTTGGGCATGGAGTTAAAGCATATAGCTAAAATTTTATTTTTTTGAAGGTCCAACCCTTCCAAAATAAACTAAAACCAGGAAAGGATCTGGTAAACCAGATCATGTGTACGAATGCACTTATTGAATTGAAAAACATTGCAATGTGCATGAACTGCACTTTTTGAAATGGAAATCATAATCTACCCTACTCTAACTAGTAGAAATCGAAGCTAAACAAAACCTAAAATAGGCAGTGAAAAATAGCTCCCCTTTCTCCAAAACTGAGGCCATGAATTCAGCTCTATAAACCAGCA
Organism: Taxus chinensis; assembly: GCA_019776745.2. Classification (NCBI taxonomy): domain Eukaryota; kingdom Viridiplantae; phylum Streptophyta; class Pinopsida; order Cupressales; family Taxaceae; genus Taxus; species Taxus chinensis. The sequence continues at coordinate 60,161,287 of CM034153.1, forward strand.
AAGTGAAAAAGCTGAAAACAAGATATGTACCTTTATTTCACTCATCAGATCAGTCCAAGAACTGGGAAACATATCTATCTAATCTATAATCTGTTCTAGCATGATTTGAGGATTTCTATTGAGAACATGAAGCTCACTTTTTTGCTCTAGAAGACAAGCATGAAATCTAACAATGTTGTAACTAGGTGAGAATCAACCAAATACCGAATAGGACAAGGCCTTATAGTAGCGAATACGTTGACTATTTTATCTGATATGTATCTTGAACATCATTTTCAAACTTAATCTCTTTCTAAAGTTGTTCTAGAGGCTGTTTTGTGTCTTCTAACTATTGTAACTCATCCTGAAACTGCTTTGAGGGTTGTTTTTGGTCTACAAGTTGTTGTTGTATGACTGTTGTGAATGATTTTTCAGTAGTACTGTCAAATGCTCGTACATTGCTAAGATCCTCAATGCAGTCTCAAAACTCAAGTTCATATTCTTCTTCTTCATAGGCACTATCTAAATACATGGTATAGTCGAAAAACTCAAAATCATCTTCTTCTTATTCATCAACAGTTATAAGAAATTTTCATTCTTTATCATCTTTTAGGACATCCTGAAGTTGATCTGAACATATTTCAGCCCCTTCAAATTTTTGTTCCAAAACTGATCTTTCCTCTTGATTATCTTGATTTGAAAAATAATCTATAAGATCAAATTTGTCTCATTTTTCTGCACAAGATCTTATCTAGGTAGCATGTTGTTCTGACATATTCTCCTCCAAAAAGGGTTCTTTCAGGAGTGGATAATAAAGATCTGCATCCAATAACACTTCTTGATATTTTTCAAGTACAAGAGGAACCTTAACAATTAGACCTTATTTGAATGTCAAAACTACAAAATCGGTGAGTTTTATACGTTTCTCTTCACCTATGCAATTTACCAAATCTAATAAGAAATCAGCCTCTTCGAGCTGTAAATCTACAACATAATTTCCTTGAATTTCAACCTCCTCTCTATCTGAAACTGATCCATCCTCTTTTAATAAGATTTGAAGTTGCGTGAGTATGGTCCCTTCATGCACACTACACTCAGAATATGCAGATTGCTGATCATCTTCCAATTGTTCTTGATTTACTGGAAAAATAGGTTGTACCTTTTACATGGTTTATTTTTCCAATTTCGGAATAAAATCAAATTGAAACTTTGATACCCATCCATGAAAATTCTACAAAAATTCTATTCTATTGTTGTCTTCTATTGGATAGTCGTCCTTGATGATATCTTGGTTCTCTCTTTCCTATACTAGAAGTATGGGTAAAGGAGGATGAGTGGGTTTAATTTCAGCTTTAACAAGAAAGTTTTGGACAAGAGGCTGGGGTATAAATTTTGTATCTAGAACAACATCTGAATGCCAACTTGGACACTTAATTTTGACTTCAGTGTATGATTATGGGGTAGAAAAAGTAGGAGTTACAACAACCTGATAATTTGGAAACTGAGGAATGGGATGCATTGGCTGGAAAGGAGAATTTATAGGCACTGGATTATGATAGGGAGGGGAAGGTAAGGGGGAACTCACTTGACAGGCTTCCTTAAACTATGCCCCATCTAGTTTTGATTATCAATTCTTCCTTGATAGTTAATTGTTGTTCAAAACATTAAACTGATTCTAAGATCTATATTGTGAATAATCAACATAAACCCTCGTAATATCCTTGATCTTGAACAACATAACCCAATATAATAATCTTTTATGGGGAGGGTTTGGGTTTTAAGGACCAATAATATACAATAATACAGACCAAGAACCCATAAAAAGAACGAGTCTACCTTTAATCCTTTCTTTCATTATATGTATATGGTGCCTCTTAACTGAGAAGATAAGTTTACCCTCCCACGGCTTGGGGGGGGGGGGGGGGGTTTGTGTTGACTGCCCTTTTATTTCTCAATGAATAAATGACCTATTTTCATGTAATGAGATGTAATTCTTTTATTTTCTGTACTCTCTTCATTTGTATGGATGATAAATGAACGTATACAACCCAACATTAAGTAATTCACTTAATCATATAAAAAATTAAATCACGTGTAACCGTTTTTATGCTCATCAATAATGCTGCGAATTCTTATAAGCACGCACCTTTCCATGCTTCAAACATGTAACTCAACTGTGCTTCGAACTAAAACCATGCATGCCATCTTTCTTGAATTTCACCAAGGCCTTTAAATATCTTCCCAGCTACTGCATTGTCTTGCTGAAGATGATCACTAGAGAGGTGGTTATACTCAAGAGTTTTCCTTGTGGGGCAACACTTTAACTCTAATTTGATGCATGACACTCTAATATTTGTCCCAAAACTAGGAAATCAAATTGTATACCATCTTAGACTTGAACCACAACTACCCAAAAACTTGTAATGTTGACCAACTGATAACTTAAAAGTTTCAGTTGCCCATTTTGCACGATGCAAATTATCAAAATTCTGAAGATCCTGTTACAGGAAAGCTTCTTTTCGCTTGTATACTATTGCCGTGTTTTCTATGTTGGGCAGGAGTTTAAGCATTAGCTTAAAATTTATTTTTTTTGAAGTCCAACCCTTCCACAATAAACTAAACCCAGGAGGATCTGGTAACCATACATGTTACAAGGCACTTCTTGGTTGAAAAACATTGCAATTGCATGAACTGCACTTTTTGAAAATGAAATCATAATCTACCCTACTCTAACTAGTAGAAATCGAGCTAAACAAAACCGAAAATAGGCAGTGAAAAATAGCTCCCGCTTTCTCAAAAACTGAGGCCATGATTCAGCTCTAAACCATCAAGTTAAAAGCTGAACCATATATGGTACCTTTAATTTTCACTCTCAGATCAGTCCGACTGGGAACATATCCTATCTAACTATAATCGTGTTCGTGCATGATTTGAGGATTTCTATTGAGAACAGAAGCTCACTTTTTTGCTCTAGAAGACAACATGAAATCTTAACATGTTGTAACTAGGTGAGAATCACCCATTACCGAATAGGACAAGGCCTTATAGTAGCGAATACTTGACTATTTTTATCTGATATGTATCTTGAAACACATTTTCAACTTAATTCTCTTTCTCAAGTTGTTCTAGATGCGTTTTGTGTCTTCTAACTATTGTAACTCATCCTGAAACTGCTTTGGAGGGTTTTGTTTTTGGTTACAAGTTGTTTGTTGTATGACTGTTTGTGATGATTTTCAGTAGTACTGTCAAATCTTCTACATTGCTAATCCTCAATGCCGTCTCAAACTCAAGTTCATATTCTTCTTCTTCCATATGCACTAACTAAATACATGGTAATAGTCGAAAAACTAAATCATCTTCTCGTATTCACACCAAGTTATAGAACGAAATGTTCATTCTTTATCATCTTTTAGGACATCCTGAAGTTGATCGTGAAACATATTTCAGCCCTTCAAATTTTTGTTCCAAACCCTTGATCTTCCTTTGATTACTTGATATTGAAAATTCTATAAGATCAAATTTGTTCTCATTTTCTGCACAATATCTTATCTAGGCTAGCTGTTTGTTCTGACATATTCTCCTCCAAAAAGGGTGCTTTCAGGAGTGGATTAATAAAGATTCTGGCATCCAATTTTCCCACTTCTTGAAATATTTTTCAAGTACAAGAGGAACCTTACATAGACCTTATTTGATGTCGAAACTACAACAATCGGTGAGTTGTTACGTTTTCTTCACCTATCAATTTACAAATCTAATCAGAAATCAGCTCTTCGAGCTGGAAATCTACAACATAATGGCCTTGAATTTCAACCTCCTCTCTATCTGAACTGACCATCCTCTTTTAAAAGAATTTGAAGTTGCGTGATTATGGTCCCTTCATGCACCTACACTCAGATATGCAGATTGCTGATCATCTTCCAATTGTTCTTTGATTTACTGGCAAATAGGTTTGTTACCTTTACCTGGTTTATTTTTCCATTTCGGAATAAATCAAATTGAAACATTTGATACCCATCCATGAAAATTCTACAAAAATTCTATTCGATTGTTGTCTTCTATGGATTTCGTCCTTGATGATTAGCTTGGTTCTCTCTTTCCTATACTAGAATATGGGTCAAAGCGGATTATTGGGTTTAAGTCGCTTTAACACGAAAGTTTTGGGGGGGGAAACAGAGGCTGGGGTAATAAATTTGTATCTAGAACAACATCTGATGCCAACTTGACACTTAAGTTTGACTTCGTGTATGATTATTGGGTAAAAAGTAGGAGTTACAACAACCTGATAATTTGGAAACTGAGGAATGGGATGCATTGGCTGGAAAGGAGAATTTATAGGCACTGGATTATGATAGGAAGGTAAGTGGGAACATCCATTGAACAGGCTTCCTTAAACTACTGCCCTCTCCTCTTTTTGATTTATAATTTCTTCCTTGATAGTTAATTGTTGTTTTCAACTATTAAATCTGATCTAAGATCTTATTATTGTGCTAATCAACATAACCCTCTGTATATCCTTGATCTTGAACACATAACCCTCATATTAACATCATTTTGATGGGAAGGGTTTTGGGTTTAAGTAAATTCATTCTGATAGGGGTTATAAAACTAGTCTGAAGGAGAAGGTTGATAAAAATACTGCTAGTTTGTCTGATAATATTGCGGAAAATGAGATTTCGATGGTTACAGGACCTCCTAAAATTTTAAAACTAATGAAAATAGGTCTGTTGTTTCAAAGGACAGCTGATAACAAAAAAATAAAAGATCTGATTTTTCTTGAAAAATACCTGAAAAAACTGTAGCTTAACAATTGGTGATGATGAATGTTGAAAAAGTTTGTATAATCTAAAATCAATTTACGGAGCAAAGATGCTTTCTACTCTGGATTATTCAATCTTCAGAACAATCAATAATAGGTCTTGGTTCCTGAATGAAAAAACTAGTATGCACATGGTTTTGATCTACTTGAATGATGATGAAAACACTTTGAAAAGTAAGACTTGAAGCTATGTGAGGGTGGTCCCACCTGAGCGTGCCGAAAACGTTATCCGTGAAAGTGAACCATGTAGAGAGATGTGATGCAGTGTAACATTGACTCGTGATATCTCTCTTCATAGATTATAATGAAAACACCCCAGGTTCTGGGGTATTATACATATTTGAGGGAGTCTCCAGTATCAGGTCGGTGCCTCTTTTTATTATTCTAAACTAATTTTTTTGGGTTGGTTGGGCTTGGGGTAAAGGAGTAACTTAAAATGAAGTAAAGGAGGTGATACACCAATTTTTAAGGCTTCTGATGAGCAATTGCATGATTTAGAACAAATAACTGGAGACTCATGTATCAATGGTTTCAAGAGGCATTAAGGAAAATTTACTTACTCTTAATGAGGGGAGAAATTCACACAGTGAGCTAAGTGAGGACATGCATAATAAAACCTAATACAGACTGAGCTAATTTGTAGTAGTAAGTTAATTAGTCATGTGGAATGAAACTCACAAAGAGCTAAAAGTAATACACATTGCTGCAAAAAAATGATAGGGGAAAACCATTATTTCTTACTCAAAGTCAAAAAACTAGAAGAAATACATGCTTCAACACCCTGTTGTCCAAGAAAAGTCACCCAGCATTCTTATAAAGCTTTGTTGTTCCTATTCTTGTTTGATTCTACAACTAGCAGTTCTTAAGATGGTCAGACACTTTAGAATCTACAACTTTGATGCATCTATTACATTTCTGTGAAACACTGGTTGATATTTTTATATTCTTAATGATGTAGAATATTGTCTTGGAATGATGCCTCATGATGATTTGAAACCTAATGGATTCGGTAAAAGAGAAAATATATTATTTATGTAAAGCTGAGGTTGTTTCAATCCATTCAATTATGATACTTGATACTACTTAAGGAAGTGTATAAGTTTTGTGTTTGAAAACTTTTTTTTCTCTGATACGCATTCACTTATGTATTGAATTGGAAGCACCTTGCTTGAGTTAAAGTCGTTGAAGGCCTGTAGCCCGAAATGATCAGTTAGATAATTGCATCTTTATCATTGGTGTAACTCTAAAATCATGAAGGCTTTTTATATGACCCCATGAAATTTTTACTCTAAGTTCGTTATTTTGGAGCTTTTAAAGTTTACAATGATAGAAGGTAGAAATTTCTCAGGACTTCTTTTCCTTTTCACCATTTATTTGGATCTGGACTCTTTTTGAGATGGTGGGTGTTTTTTCAATGCCTTCAGTAAGCAAGGTTTATCTTAAGATTTGGGACTTCTTTCTTTGGTGTTATTTTTTGGGGCAGTAATGCCTTCTCAAGCTCTCAATACCTGAAAACATGTATTGTTTCCCCTAAGAGATCCTGATGAGTGTAGATGTTCGATCTTGCATATACCTATTTTTCATGTTGTGAAAATGAGTTTGTTGAAACTTCTACTTAGATTTGTGCTCAATCGCCGGCTGAACAAACTGCTTCAAAAAATTCATAATTTTTGGATATATGTGTGACCTTTTAGACTTGGGTTGTGGTAAATTGCTGTTTGCTTTTATGAAGCTTTAATTGATTGTAGATCAAGCCTATTGAAACTTTGACGGAACACTTACCCTTTTCACTGAATGGCATTAAATTTCTGTTGTAATTACAATCTATGTTGATTATGTCTGTTGTAAAGGCATATGATGAAGCTTTTGGTTTTTTTTAAGTCTACATTAAATAAAATATAAATCTAGTGTACCTAACTTGCATTGTTATGGAAGTTAAACCTGATATAATTCCATCTCTTGATGTGTGATTAATGATGATGAACACTATCACTATTTTTGGGGATTCATGAACACTACTTCTTCATTTTCAACGCGGTCAATTATCTTTCCAATCAATTTCTAAAGTTACAAGTATACTAAATTTATTCCACTCATTAGATGAATATTATATTTCCTGCTTTCTTCAATGGGATCCTTCCTCCTAAAATTTATTGTTTTATTATTTCCACAATTAGTTAAATTCTGAAGGCGTAGCTTGAAATGTAAATTATATAGTTGCATCTTATCCTTTGTTGTTAGTCTAAATCATGAAGCTTTCTTATATGACCCCCTTCAACATTGTTGCTTTTCTTTAAGTGTTTCTTTAGGAGCTTTAAAAGCTTTACCACTGTAGAAATTTCTCATGACTTAGTTTCCTTTTCAAAGGTTTACATTGGATCAGGGTTCTCTTTTTTGAGCTGGAGGTGTGGTTTTCAATGCTTCTAGAAGAATGTGTATCTACGATTTGTGACTTCTATCTTTGTATTTGGCGGGCAATTACAGCCTTCTCAAGGCTCTCAATCCTGAACATGTATTGTTTCCCCTCAAGATACCTGATGAGTGTAGATGTTCGATCTGTGCAATATACTATTTTCCATGTTGAAAATGAGTTTGTGGAACTTCATACTTAGCATTTGTGCTCAATCGCTGACCACTCTTCGAAAATTCATAAGGTTTTGGAATATCTGGTGCTTTTATAACTTGGTTGTTGATCAATTGATGTTTGCTTTTATGAAGCGTTCATTTGATTGTAGATCCAGCCTATTGGAACCTTGTGAAGAACACTAATACCCTTTCTCCCTGTAATGGCATTAGAATTTCTGTAACTTACAATCTATGTTATTATGTATGTAATTGCATAGATGAAGCTTTTGGTTTTAAGTCCTACTAAACTAAAATATAAATCTAGTGCTCCTAACCTTGCATTGTAATGAGTTTCAACCTGATATAATTTCCAAATCTACTTTCTGTGTGTTTAATGATGAGAACTCCTCTCCCTATGATTTCCTGAACCACGACTTCTCATTCCATACTCGTCAATTATCTATCAAATCAATGCCAACAGTACATGTATACTAATTATTTCCACCATTAGATGAATATTATCTTTCCTTGCTTTATTTTCAATATGTATCCTCCGAAAATTATTTTGTTTCATTTCTTTACACCATTAGTTACATTATTGAAAGGCCTGTAGCTTGAAATGATCAATTTATATCGTTGCATCTTTATCATTGTTTAAGGTCTAAATCATGAAGTTTCTTATATGACCCTAAAATTGTTGCTTAAAGTTGCTTACTTTAGGAGCTTAAAAGCTCTACCACTGTAGAAATTTCTCATGACTTGACTTTCCTTTTCAAGTTTACATTGGATCTAGGTCTCTTTTTGAGCTGGGTGTGGTTTCAATGCTTCTAGTAGCAATTTTATCTAGATTTGTGACTTCTATCTTTGTATTTTTTGGCAATTACTAGCCTCTCAAGGCTCTCAATACCTGAAACATGAACTGCTTCCCCTCAAACTATCTTGATGAGTGTAGTGTTGGATCTTTGCAATATACTATTTTCCATGTTGAAAATGAGTTATGTGAACTTCATACTTAGCATTTGTGCTCAATTGCTGAACAAATGCTTTGAAAATTATTAATTTCTAGATACATGTGTGAATGTTATAACTTAGGATGTTGATCAATTGATGTTTTCTTTTATGAAGCTTTTCATTTGATTGTAGATTCAATCCTTTTGAAAATTTGAAGAACAATGTACCCTTTCTTGCTGTAATGGCATTAGAAATTTTGTAACTTACAAACTATGTCGATCATGTATGGCAAATTGCATCTGATGAAGCTTTTAGTTTTAAGTCTACATAAACTAAATGTAAATATGGTGCTATCTAACTTGCGTTTGTACAGAAGGTCCAACCTGATATGTTTTCCAATCTCTTTCTGTGTGTTAGCAATGATTACAAACTCCTCTCACTATGATTTCATGAACCACTGCTTCTCATTTCCATACTCGGTTAATTATCTTTCAAATTAGTTTCTAAAGTATAATGTATACTACTTCTTTCCACCATTAGATGATATTATGATTTCTATATTCTATTTCCTGCTTGCTTTCAATATGTATCCTTCCTAAATTAATTGTTTCATAGTCTTTCCTACAGCATATCAATCATCTTCTCATAAAAATGATTTCATTTGTACGTGTTCCTTCAAATTGAAGATCTTTGTATTACATAACTCTAGTAAATTCATTCAATAGAGTTTTTATTTCATTTGGATGCCTTGACATGTGATTTGTTGAAGCTATCAAAACCTGCATACTGTATCTCACCATGGTTTCTTGTTGTAATGTTGAATTTATTACTTTTAATATGCATTTGAATTGAAAACTCTTTCTTTTGTAGCTTGTAACTGTTGATACTTGATCCTATTATAGGTTGAGCTCCCATTGAGCTTACTGTAAACTATGGCTTATTACTTGAGCATAATTCCAAAGTTGTTATGATAAACTTCCCTGTAGACTGCAATAGATTTGTAAAATCTTCTTGTTATTGCACCTAGTGAATCGGTTCTGATAGAAGTCTATACTATTGTACAGTAGTATTGTTGTGAGAATATTTGCTTTACTCTTTCAATCTGAAGATAATAACATCATTTCCTGCGCTTAATTTTGAAAAACAACGTTATGAAATGTTCTTTCTTATTTGTTTCAGCCTTTTGATGTACCTTATGTCTTCTAGTTAAGAGATTCATCTTCCTAAAATTGATTAGCACAATACTCAGTGTTTAAAACCCAGAGCTCTAACAGATTATTTTTTCTGATCACAGGTACATGTGTTGTTGAAATATGAAGCCAGAGCTAAAGATGGAGCTACACTGAAGATAGATATATAACAAGAAGAACCCAAGGAAATGATGGGTTCTACCTTTAATCCTTTACTTTCAGTTTTATGTATATGTGTCTCTTAACTTGAGTAAGATAAGTTACCTCCCACGGCTTGTGTGGGTGACTGCAAATTTATTCCTCATGAATAAATGAACTATTTTCATTGTAATGAGATGTATGTCTTTTATTTTCTGTACTATCTTCATTTGTATGGATAATAAATGAACTTATACAACTCAAAACACTTAAATAATTCACTTAATCATATAAATAAATGAAAATCAAGTGTACCTTTTTTATGCTCATCGAGAATGTGAACTGTTTGTAACACTACACCTTTCCATGCTTCAAACTTGCAACTAAGATTGCTTCTTTAAAATGTAAACCCTACATATGCGATCTTTCTTGTTTTCACCAAGGCCTTGTAGTAGTCTTCCTAGGCTAATGCACTTTCTGCTAAAGATGATACACTAGAGATGCGGTATACGCAGAGTTTTGCCTTCTCAGGCAACACTTTCAGCTGCTAATTTGATGCATGACACTCTAATCTTGTCCAAAACCAGGAAATCAAATTGTATCCCCTTCTTAGATGTCTGATCAAAACATACCTAAAACCTGTAACCGACCAATTTGGTAATCTTAAAATTTTCGAGTTACCCATTTTGCATGAATTTCAAAATTGTCAACATTTACTTTTTAACCTTGCACACATTTTCATGCACTATTTTATACTTGGATTATTCCTTTTTTCACTGGTACTTTTGGTTCACGTACACACTCTTCTATGTGGTATTTATCCTCCATGTGTGGCTTCTACTTATCCACTTTTTTAGTCTAAAATTATCTCGTACTAGGATTATTATCCTTCCTCGGCAATATAATGAGTCAAATAATATGTAAAAGAATATCTGGAAGAATATGTGTAATACCCCAAATGAATATCTAAGAATAATTTTTTTTCTCCTCTCACATTAAAAATTAAAATTGTGGTGATGGTATAATTTATTGGAACTCTAGGCTAATTTCCTTATCTAGTTGCCTTAATCCTTCAAGCTCATTAGATACATTGTTTGGAGTTGTCTCAACAATATTTGGAATATTTTCCAGAATCAGCTCATCGGCCTTCTCTTGTAAATATTTTACTACTACATCCCATTCTGTGGTGATGCCCTCTAAACCATCTACCTTTCACATCATCATAGTTTAACTTCATTAAACCTTTCTTCAATTCTATCGTGCTTAGATTTTATTATTTCCTTCTTCTCTTTGATTTCTTGTAGAAATTTCTCATGCTCATCCTTGTTTTTCTACAATGTGGTATGGACTTTCTTCAATTCTACCTTATCTTCTACATTGCATGTTGTACACAAAAACTTGTGTTAGCATGTACAAATGTTAAGATCATGCAACCAACCAATACAAAATCTAACACAACTAAATATCTACCTCTGATTGAGCAAGATGAAAAAGAAGGGAAAGCAATTTACCTATCTTATGTACAATTAGAATTCTCATCCTTTGTTGCCTTGGATTTTCTCCTTGTATTCTTCTCGCTTGGATGTATACAATGTATGCTTCAGATTTTGGACCAATTTGGCAGCAACTCCCCTTTGGTTAATGTCTTGACAGAGTTCAATGGATTACTTGGATTGTTGGGGAAATTGGGGCAACATATACTTGCAAAGTTTTTAGATGCTTACCATGGAGGTTGACACCTCTATTTATAGTTGAAGGAGTATAAATGGATGGTGAGATATTTCCATGGTCGATTAGATAATGGTTGACAATTGATGAGAGGGGGGGGTGTAGAAACTTCTATCTTTCATTAGAATAGTATTTTTAATTTGAATATTTGAATAAAAAGAGGGAGAAAATGGAGAGACTTCTAGAATTAGAAGGTCTCTAGATTTGGGAGCTCATTAAGTGGTGATTAGGTTAGATTAATTGCATTTAATCGAGTGATTAGATGGAGAGGCTAGGCATAAGATAGGTATAGGGTAGGTGGTATGTGAGTGTGTATTTTTAAATTGCTGGAAAATAGTTAATGAAGTTTTATTTAGTATAATGAATGAAATATTAATAGTGTACTAATATTTCTAAGGGTGTGGATGAAATTTGTGTAACATATATAGATTGGAGTATGATTGTATATGGTATAATAATTAACTAAATTAATAATTAATTATTACAAGGTTTGTGATGGGGATGAATAGTTATTATGGGATAAGTAAATTATTTGTTATAGACGACTATGCTTTTTTTTTATTATTGGCAAATAGTTTTTTGAAAGGGACTATAACCTTGAATACAAAAGAAGGCCTGAGAGCCGGAATAAGAGTGAGAAACAGAGAGAATGGATCAAAATCCAAGTGTTACAACGAAGCTCCAAGTAGCTATCAGAAACACTACTCCAACCGAGACAAAACAACAAAACAACAGCAAAAAAACAGCAAACCGACCGCAAAGAAACAACAGAAAAACAACAAAAAACAGCAGAAGCTCCCAGAGCTACTTCTTGGTAGCTTTATCAATACTGATCTTGATTTTCTTCTAGGCATGAAACATACCCAAAGCGGTCATATGGGCAGCATCAGTATTATCAAGCTCCTCAATGGTTATTTTGCTTTCTTTTTCGTTGCCCCAAAGTGTAGTCGGGACACCGCTGAGGTTGGAAACACTTTTGGCATGGCCCTGGATGAACTCCTCAATCGCCCTAAAGGCTAAAATGTTGTAATCATGTCTAGTCTTGGCCTTTCCTAAGAGGAAGTCTAAGGAGGTCATCTTCTTGTATATGTCCTCAATCTGACTGCTTTCAATCTTCCCCTCTTCCTCCCTGCTTTTCTTGCCTTTCTGCTTTGGCATGTTCTTGACCTCATCCTTCAGCAAAATTCATCTCAGCTTCTAAGGCCTCCACCTCTTAGAAGAGCTATCCATCCGTACCTCCTGGGGACCTGGCACTCTGATGTTCAGGCAGGTCATGAGAAATCTCAAGGTCAAAATGGCTCCTTCCCACAGAAAGAGTTTAAGGTTTGAGCCTCCTGGAAGCCCTGGTGACGGTTCTTAGAGGTAGAGGTGAGTGTGGTTACGAGCAGCAGCAGGGGAAATGGAAGGAGAAGTTTAGTGGAGCCGGCATGGTGGTGGGCGCAACAGTGGAGGGGGCAGCAGCAGTGTCAGCAGAGAAGCAAGGGCTGGCAGCATCAGAGCCCATCAAGGGGGAGCCGGGCTAGGAGAGGAAGTAAGACCCAGGGTACTTCAGAGGCAGCATTTCTGGATCAAAAAAAATAAGACCTGATGCAAGGGCTCACCCTGGTGTGCTTCTGAAACTCCAAAATGGAGCGTTCAAGGGGAGGTTCATTAGATAATGGGTGGAAGCAAACCAATCGATCCTACGGACGTGGTTTAAAAAGATTTTTGGACCAATTTGGCAAGCAACTCCCCTTTGGGGTTAATGTCTGACAGATTTTCCAATGGATTACTGGATTGTTGGGAAATTGGGCAACATATATGCAAATTTTTGAATTGCTTACCATGGCGGTTGGACCATCTAGTAAGTTGAAGGAGGTATAATGTGATGGTTGAGATATTTCCATGGTCGATTAGGCTAAATGGTTGAACAGTGAGAGAGGGGGGGTGTAGAATTGTAGGAAAAATTCTATCTTTCATTAGAATAGTATTTTTAAATTTGAATATTTGAATTAAAAAGAGGAAAAAAAATTGGAGAGCACTTCAGAAAGAAGTCGCTAGATTGGGAGCTCATTAAGTGCGTGATTAGGTGAGATTAATTGACATTTAATCGATGTGATTCGAGGAGAGGTAGGCATAAGATAGGTATAGGGTAGGGTGGTATGTGAGGGTGTATTTTTTAAATTGCTGGACAATAGTTAATGAAGTTTATTTAGTATAATGACTGAAATATTAATAGTTGTACTAATATTTCTAAGGGTGTGGATGAAATTGTGTAACAGATATAGATTGGAGTAGCTTGGGCTATGTATAAATAATTAACTGTAAATTAATAATAAATTACACGGTTTGTGATGGGGATGAATAGTTTTATGGGATAAGTAAATATTTGTTATAGACGACTATGCTTTTTTTTTTATTATTGGCAAATAGTTTTTTGAAAGGCGACTTAGGGGGAGACTATAAACCTTGGAAACCAAAAAGAAGGCCTGAGACCGGAATAGAGTGAGAAACAGAGAGAATGGGATCAAAATCCAAGTGTACAACGAACTCCAAGTAGCTCAGAAACAACGACTTCAACGAGACAAAACAAACAAAACAACAGCAAAAAAAAAAACAGCAAACCGACCGACAAGAACAACAGAAAAAAAAAAAAAAAAAACAGCAGAAGATAAAAGAGATAAGTAGGGGGAGTTTCTCAATAATGATATGGATTTTATTATAGGAATGAAACATACCAAGCGAAAAAAAAAAATAAAAAAAAAAAAAAAAAAAAAAACAAAAAACGGTCATTATGGGCAGCATCAGTATTATCAAGCTCCTCCAATGGTTTAGTTGGCTTTCTTTTTCGTTGCCCCAAGTGTAGTCGGGACACCGCTTGAGGTGGAAACACTTTTGGGCATGCCAGGATGACTCCTCAATCGCCCTAAAGGCTAAAATGTTGTAATCATGTCTAGTATTTGCCTTTTCTAGAGGAAGTCTAAGGAGGTACTATTCTTGTATATGTCCTCAATCTGACTGACTTTCAAATTTCCCCTCTTCCTCCATTGCTGTTCTGCCTTTCTGCTTGGAAAGTTTCTTGACATCACCTTCAGCAAATTCATCTCAGCTCTAAGGCCTCAACCCTTTAGAAGAGCTATCCACCGTACCCCTGGGGACTGGCACTAATGATGGTCAGCAGGGTCATGAGAAATCTCAAGGTCAAAGGCTCCTTCTCCACAGAAGGCTTCAAGGGTGAGCCTCCTGGAAGCCCTGGTGAATGGTCTCTCGAGAGGGAGAGGTTGAGGTGGGTTACGGGGAGCAGCAGCAGGGAAATGGAAGGAGAAGGTTAGGGGGAGACGGAAGGGGCCCCCATACCTGCGGGGAGGACAGAAAAAGTGGACCGTGTGGGGGCAAGCAGCAGGGGGCAGCAGGAGAAGCAGGGCTGGGCAGCATCAGAAGCATCAAAGGGGGAGCCGGGCTAGGAGAGGAGGAAGCCAGGGTACTTCAGTAGGCAGCATTTAGGATCAAAAAAATAAGACCCTGATGCAAGGGAATCACCCGGGGGTGCTTCTTGAAACTCCCAAAATGGAGCGTTCAAGGGAGTTCCGTAGATAAATGGGGGAAGCAAACCAATCGAATTCCTCCGGACGTGGTTTCAAAAGATTAGATGTTTAGCTAAGGGACATGTGAAAAACCTACCTTCCAAGGAGATGAATCGAATCATCATACGAGTGACCTCATCATAGGGTGATGGAATTGGAGCTGACAAGCAGGCCCGCTGTGCTAAAAGTGAGCTTCTCATCTCCCTCCACAAATCTTCTTTCGTCAGACTCTTTGTCAAACCTTTTGTGAAGAAGCGGTAGGGGTACCCCTCCCAAGCTTAAGGCCGTCGCTTCAGGAATGAGATCTCATGATTAAAATATTCTGACCCCCATAGTCGACAGTCCTCTCTCCACTCCTTGGCAAAGCGAACAGATATTCTTTGGTCATGTCCCTGCCCTTATCACCGAAGTTGGGTGAAGCCTCCTTTGCTGAGAGTGTTCCAAGATCTTATTTCCTTCCATTCGGGGTCAGCGCATGGTTCAATTTGGTAGGAGGCCCCCTCCCATCTTCTCTGTGATAATATTATTGGTTACAAAATTTCTCAAATTTCTATGAGAGTATGAGAACTATCCGCGTCTTGGTTGTGACGCCCCGCCCCAATCCTGTAGACTATCAGCCGTGTTCTTCT
Organism: Taxus chinensis; assembly: GCA_019776745.2. NCBI lineage: Eukaryota > Viridiplantae > Streptophyta > Pinopsida > Cupressales > Taxaceae > Taxus > Taxus chinensis. The sequence goes on from CM034153.1 coordinate 60,176,846, forward strand.
CCCGAATGGCTACGTCACGGCTGCACTAGCCTGCGGAAGTTCGACGTTGTGAGGAGTAACACTCTTCCCTGTCAACAATAACATTACAAATTTCATCGGCTCTTCCGAGGACGCCTCTGACTCCGGCTAACAGCAGCTTGTAGTACATCCCGCATGCGCGATTTTCCACATTTAGATAATCCCCACTTGAAGTTCCCCAAATCATTATTACTAGTCTTGAATATTTGATATTATTTGCCTTCATCATCTTCATTTAAGCACCATGTGTGTGAGCGTTGTTATTTGACGTTACCGTCCTCCACAGATTTATGACGCATCTCTCTGGATGCTTGCATATGAAGGGTCTGCAGCAATGCTATTGTGTAGCTGATTAGGATACTGTTGATATCCCAGACGGTGATGAATTTGTATTAATGCCATAATTGGCTAGTGCATCCGCCAATTGTTGCCCTCCCTGTAAGTATGCATAATATGATGCTATTGAAGGTATGACTGATTGCTTATGGATTCAGTGATTAAAATCCTTAATACTCCAGCTAGGAGATGAGGACTGATTTAGAAGTTTAATGATATTTAGGGAGTCCCCTTCAACAACAAGGTTATGGATATTTTGAGCTCGTTTGCAACTCTCAAGCCCCAGAGAGTCAGATAATGCTTCGGCAAATGATTGGTTTGAATTCCCATTTTTTCCAGCATATGCAGCAATCAAATTACCTTGTGGTTCCCGTATTGCTCCTCCTCCTGATGGTTGTCCCAGGGTTTCCTTAGAGGCCCCATCAAAGTTCATCTTGTACCAATTAGGATCAGGAGGATGTCATTTGATCGAAGATCTGTCTATCCTATTCCCAGGATTGCTCCAATTCCCCAATCTGCCAATTGGATAAGATGTACTCTTCATTCTCAGGATAACTCTTGTTCTTGGGAGGTTTGAATCTGGGCAATATTCCTCTTTGATACCTTTAGAAATTTTCCAATACTGAGCTTATAATTTGTTTGTTATTTCTGAAAATGATATCATTTCTGTCCTCCAAATCCTCCAAATAAAATGTGGGATAGCCAATTTCCAGATCCTTTTGATAACACAATGCCTGAAGGGTGGGTTCCATTGATTCCATTAGTGATTAAGATCCTTCGGAAACACATAGAGAGCTCCTTCGAATTTAGGAAAGGACAAAGTTCCAAATCTATGTGCATAACACAATGTTCATGGAACAGGTGGATGTATCTTCATAGTTCATTCCTTACAAAGATGCACCAATTAGGGTTATACATCCCTCTTTCTCATCAAATTGTCAGTGGTGAGGAATTCTACCTATGATGGCCAGCCCAAGAAAGAAATTTATTGGGAGGTAATTCGGGCATCCATATCTGCTTCCAATTAAAATCAGATTGATTGCTATGAAAAAAGATTGATATAACCATATTTGACTGAGTACTCCATCATGGGAATTATTCCAACCCAGCTTCTCATTGAATCAGATTGACTTAAAGGGACGAGATATAAATGACGACTCTGTTGACATTTACATGTCTACATTTTACCCCTCTTCGAAGTGTACTACATAGCAATGATAGTTCAAAGAAAAGAGGAGAGAGAAAGAATAAATGGTGAGGTGATGCCCCCTTAAGGGGTTAAGGTGAAGAAGACTGAATGTTGGTAACAATCCGAAAAGAGGAGGAAGAGATACAGAAGTAGTAGATGTTAAAAGGATGAGAAGATTGAGGATTGTAAAAGGGAGTAGAAGAAGTAAAAAGGATTAGAAGACAGTAGGAAGATTAGAGGAAAGAGGACTAGAAGAAGTAGAAGATTAGAGGAAGATTAGAGGAAAGAGTTAGTAGGATAAGTAGAAGATTATAGGAAAGAGGATTCGACAAAGTAGAGATGAATGAGATAAAAAGAAGAAAAGAGGGAGCGCGGGTTTTGGAGAGAAATTATATGTCCCTGACATGGGTAAGTAGGAGGATTGGGATTTTGAGGAAATGCCCTTGTCAGTGGAATGTAGTCATGGGGAGGTAAAGAAGTTTGATTTGGTGTTGATGAATAGCATGATATAATAGGGGAGATGTGATGTGATATGTGGCCATTAGATCATCATTAACAATTTTGATTATTGTGGCCTAAATCAAGATACACTAGGATATAAGGACCATGATGCTTAATGCCTAAAGCCCCTATCCTCATATATTGACAGTTACGAAGGGTCATCATATCATGGAGCAATGTTAAGTTGGCCTAATATTCATCATCCAAAATACAGAAAAGAAATTGAAACATGTAAAATAAAAACATACGCATTGCAAAATGAAATAGAGATTTTAGATTTTTTGAGAGTTTGGTGGGATTTTTTGAAATTTGTAGATGTTTTGCATTGTTTGGTTTCTTTTGTTGTTTGAAATTTATGGTTTTATAGAGGAGGGAATTTTGGTTAACAGGGAGGTCACGGGGTGATGGAAAGAAGGGGCACTCGGAAGGTTGGGGGGCATTACGCGGGTATATAAGGAGTTGAGGGACCACGAGTGGGTCATTTTCACCGTGCCGAGTTTGAAAATGAGAGCCTGTGAGAGAGGAAAAATGGCCAATGGTAATATACAAAGTACAGAGTGGATTCTCGAGAGGTATTCTAGTGACATGAAGATGTGGGGCGGCGATGAGGGATTTATGATTTATTTCATGTTATTAATTATTACGTTTTTAAAGATTTTAGGTTATTTCAAGGCTAAAATCTACCTTAGGCGCACTGTTTTAACCGCATACAGGTTATGAAACGACCTGATGCTTTAAATAGCAGTGGGATGTGATTCTATTGAGATTAGGATGTGAAGTGGCCACAATTGGGGGCGGGGTATAGGGATGTTTCAGTGTGTGTATTTTGTTAGCATGTATGGTATAAAATGCGCGTATATAAAAAATGGTAGTGCATTTAGTGATAGTGGGGGGGGGGTGTTGGGGTGTTGATAGTAGTTCTTTGGTGAGTTTAGCACTATAGGAAAAGGGTGGGGGTATGTAAATTGGTGTGTTGTATGTTATGAATTAGAGCACATAGGGTACGAGTATCCACATTTTGTTTGTGAGATGCAAAATAAGTAGTTGGGCACGATGGAGATGAGCAGCAACGTGTTTATGTGTATAATGACATTGTCTATAGGGAAATGGGGGATGGTGTGGTTTAGCGCATATAGGTTGTGTTTTGGCACATTTATGGTTTTTACTAGAAACATATGAGAGAAGAGTGGCGCGTTTGGGAAGAGAATGGAAAAGGAGAATGTTGTTAGAAGAATGTGTATGAGAGTAAGAAGGGACTTGTTGCTAATGTTTAGAAATAAGATATTGACATGTTTAGATGGGGGTTTGTAGGTGGCATTGGATCCTATCCAAGTGAGACATCTTTGATTAGTGGCTTTAGAACATATTCTAGGAGGTGCCGATGTGGAGGTTGAGGAGGATGAGGTGCGTTGTACATTTGTTTACCTTTAACATAAGTAAACAACATGGATTTGACCTAGTTCATGAAGTATTGTGTAGCTGTAAAAATGAATTTGTAACCATCAGATGAAGTGGGTTGACTGCAATTTTATTTCTCATGAATAAATGAACTATTTTCATGTAATGAGATGTATGTCTTTTCTTTTCTGTACTCTATTCATTTGTATGGATGATAAATGAACGTATACAACTCAAAACACTTAAGTAATTCACTTAATCATATAAATAAATTAAAATCAAGTGTACCTTTTTTATGCTCATCAAGAATGCTGCAAACTTCTTATAACACTGCACCTTTCCATGCTTCAAACATGTAACTCAGACTGCTGCTTCAGAACATAAAACCATGCATATGCCATCTTTCTTGCTTTCACCAAGGCCTTGTAATAGTCTTCCCAGGCTACTGCATTGTCTTGCTGAAGATGATACACTAGAGAGGTGGTATACTCAAAGAGTTTCCTTATGGGGCAACACTTTCAACTGCTAATTTGATGCATGACACTCTAATCTTTTCCAAAACTAGGAAATCAAATTGTATCCCATTCTTAGACGTTTGACCAAAACATACCCAAAACTTGTAATCTGACCAATCTGAGAAACTTAAAAGTTTCAAGTTGCCCATTTTGCACGAATGCAAAATTATCAACAATTCTGAAGATCTTACAGGGAAAGCTTCTTGTTAGCTTGTAGACTAGTGCCATGTTTTTCTATGTTGGGCATGGAGTTAAAGCATATAGCTAAAATTTTATTTTTTTGAAGGTCCAACCCTTCCAAAATAAACTAAAACCAGGAAAGGATCTGGTAAACCAGATCATGTGTACGAATGCACTTATTGAATTGAAAAACATTGCAATGTGCATGAACTGCACTTTTTGAAATGGAAATCATAATCTACCCTACTCTAACTAGTAGAAATCGAAGCTAAACAAAACCTAAAATAGGAAGTGAAAAATAGCTCCCCTTTCTCCAAAACTGAGGCCATGAATTCAGCTCTATAAACCAGCAAAGTGAAAAAGCTGAAAACAAGATATGTACCTTTATTTCACTCATCAGATCAGTCCAAGAACTGGGAAACATATCTATCTAATCTGTAATCTGTTCTAGCATGATTTGAGGATTTCTATTGAGAACATGAAGCTCACTTTTGTGCTCTAGAAGACAAGCATGAAATCTAACAATGTTGTAACTAGGTGAGAATCAACCAAATACCGAATAGGACAAGGCCTTATAGTAGCGAATACGTTGACTATTTTTATCTGATATGTATCTTGAACATCATTTTCAAACTTAATCTCTTTCTAAAGTTGTTCTAAAGGCTGTTTTGTGTCTTCTAACTATTGTAACTCATCCTGAAACTGCTTTGAGGGTTGTTTTTGGTCTACAAGTTGTTGTTGTATGACTGTTGTGAATGATTTTTCAGTAGTACTGTCAAATGCTCGTACATTGCTAAGATCCTCCATGCAGTCTCAAAACTCAAGTTCATATTCTTCTTCTTCATAGGCACTATCTAAATACATGGTACAGTCGAAAAACTCAAAATCATCTTCTTCTTATTCATCAACAGTTATAAGAAATTTTCATTCTTTATCATCTTTTAGGACATCCTGAAGTTGATCTGAACATATTTCAGCCCCTTCAAATTCTTGTTCCAAAACTGATCTTTCCTCTTGATTATCTTGATTTGAAAAATAATCTATAAGATCAAATTTGTCTCATTTTTCTGCACAAGATCTTATCTAGGTAGCATGTTGTTCTGACATATTCTCCTCCAAAAAGGGTTCTTTCAGGAGTGGATAATAAAGATCTGCATCCAATAACACTTCTTGATATTTTTCAAGTACAAGAGGAACCTTAACAATTATACCTTCTTTGAATGTCGAAACTACAAAATCAGTGAGTTTTATACGTTTCTCTTCACCTATGCAATTTACCAAATCTAATAAGAAATCAGCCTCTTCGAGCTGTAAATCTACAACATAATTTCCTTGAATTTCAACCTCCTCTCTATCTGAAACTGATCCATCCTCTTTTAATAAGATTTGAAGTTGCGTGAGTATGGTCCCTTCATGCACACTACACTCAGAATATGCAGATTGCTGATCATCTTCCAATTGTTCTTGATTTACTGGAAAAATAGGTTGTACCTTTTACATGGTTTATTTTTCCAATTTCGGAATAAAATCAAATTGAAACTTTGATACCCATCCATGAAAATTCTACAAACATTCTAGCCTATTGTTGTCTTCTATTGGCTAGTCGTCCTTGATGATATCTTGGTTCTCTCTTTCCTATACTAGAAGTATGGGTAAAGGAGGATGAGTGGGTTTAATTTCAGCTTTAACAAGAAAGTTTTGGACAAGAGGCTGGGGTATAAATTTTGTATCTAGAACAACATCTGAATGCCAACTTGGACACTTAATTTTGACTTCAGTGTATGATTATGGGGTAGAAAAAGTAGGAGTTACAGCAACCTGATAATTTGGAAACTGAGGAATGGGATGCATTGGCTAGAAAGGAGAATTTATAGGCACTGGATTATGATAGGGAAGGTAAGTGGGAACATCCCATTGACAGGCTTCCTTAAACTAATGCCTATCTGGTTTTGATTTATCAATTTCTTCCTTGATAGTTAATTGTTGTTTCAAACTATTAAACTTGATTCTAAGATCTTATTATTGTGCATAATCAACATAACCCTCTGTATATCCTTGATCTTGAACAACATAACCCTCATATTAATAATCATTTTGATGGGAAGGGTTTGGGTTTTAAGGAAATTCATTCTGATAGGGGTTATAAAACTAGTCTGAAGGAGAAGGTGGATAAAAATACTGCTAGTTTGGCTGATAATATTGCTGAAAATGAGATTTCATGGTTACAGGACCTCATAAAATTTTAAAACTATGAAAAATAGGTCTGTTGTTCAAAAGGACAGCTGATAACAAAAAAATAAAAGATCTGATTTTCTTGAAAAATACCTGAAAACTGTAGCTTAAAATTGGTGAATTTGAAAAGTTTTGTACTAATCTAAAATCATATTTACGGAGTCACCAGATGATTTCTACTCTGGATATTCAATCTTCAGAACACATCAATAATAGGTCTTGTCCTGAAACTAGTATGCATGGTGTTTGATCTACTTGAATGATGAAACACCTTTGAAAAGTAAGACTTTAAGCTATGTGAGGGTCCCACCGAGCGTGCCGAAAATCGTTATCTCGTGAAAGTGCACCATGTAGAGAGATGATTGCAAGTGTTATAACATTGCTCTTGATATCTCTCTTTCATAGATATAATGGAAACACCCCAGGTCTGTGGGTATACCTATTTTGAGGTGAGTCTCCAGTATCAAGGTCGGTGCCTTTTTTTATGTATTCTAAACTAATTTTTTGGGGTTTTGAGGGTAAAGGAGTAACTTAAAATGAAGTAAAAGGAGGTGATACACCAAATATTTTAAGGCTTCTGACTGAGCATATGCATGATGTAAGTAACAAATAACTGGATACTCATTGTATCAATGGCTTTCAAGAAGGCATTAAGGAAAAATTTACTTACTCTCTACTGAGGGAGATAATCACAACAGTGAGATAAGTTAGACATGCATAATAAAACCTATACAGAAATGAGCATAATTGTAGTAAGGTAAGTTATCTAGTCATGGAATGAAACTCACAAGAGCTAAAAGTAATACACATTGCTGCAAAAATGATAGGGAAACAATTATTTCTTACTCAAAAGTCAAAACTAGAAATACATGCTTCAACACTCCTGTGTCCAAGAAGTCCCCCTATGCCTTCTCTATAAAGCTTTGTTGTTCCTATTTCTTGTTGATTCTACAAACTAGCAGTTCTTAAGATGGTCAGACACTTTAGAATCTACAACTTTGATGCATCTATTACCTTTTGAAACACTTGGTTGATATTTTTATATTCTTAATGATGTAGAATATTGTCTTGGAATGACTGCCTTCATGATTGATTTGAAACCTGAATTGGATTCGTAAAAGAGAAAATATATTATTTTGTAAGCTTGAGGTTTTTCATCCATTCAATTATGATACTTGATACTACTTAAGGAAGTTTATAAGTTTTGTGAAAACTTTTTTTCTCTGATACTCCATTCACTTATGTATTGAAAATGGAAGCACCTACTTGAGTTAAATTCTTGAAGGCCTATAGCCCGAAATGATCAGTTAGATAATTGCATCTTTATCATTTGTTTAACTATAAATCATGAATCTTTCTTATATGACCCCCTGAAATTTTTACTTAAGTTCTTTACTTTTGGAGCTTTTAAAAGCTCTTACCAATGTAGAAATTTCTCATGACTTCTTTTCCTTTTTCACATTTACATTGGATCTGGATCTCTTTTTTGAGATGGTGTGTGGTTTTCAATGCTTCTAGTAAGCAATGTTTATCTTAGATTTGTGACTTCTTTCTTTGTATTTTTTGGCACGTGCTGGCCTTCTCAAGGCTCTCAATACCTGAAACATGTATTGTTTCCCCTCAAGATATCCTGATGAGTGTAGATGTTCGATCTTTGCAATATACTATTTTCATGTTGAAAATGAGTTATGTGAACTTCATACTTAGCATTTGTGCTCAATCGCTGAACAACTGCTTCGAAAATTCGTAATTTTTGGATACATGTGTGACTTTTATAACTTGGGTTGTTGATCAATTGATGTTTGCTTTTATGAAGATTTCATTTGATTGTAGATCAAGCCTATTGAAACTTTGAAGAACACTATACCCTTTCTCACTGTAATGGCATTAGAATTTCTGTAACTTACAATCTATGTTGATTATGTATGTAAATTGCATATGATGAAGCTTTTGGTTTTAAGTCTACATAAACTAAAATATAAATCTAGTGCTACCTAACTTGCATTGTATGGAAGTTCAACCTGATATACTTTCCAATCTCTTTCTGTGTGTTATTAATGATGATGAACTCCTCTCACTATGATTTCATGAACCACTACTTCTCATTTTCCATACTCGGTCAATTATCTTTCAAATCAATTTCTAAAGTAAAATGTATACTAATTATTTCCACCATTAGATGAATATTATATTTCCTTGCTTTCTTTCAATATGTATCCTTCCTAAATTTATTTGTTTCATTTATTTCCACCATTAGTTAAATTCTTGAAGGCCTGTAGCTTGAAATGATCAATTATATAGTTGCATCTTTATCATTTGTTTAAGTCTAAATCATGAAGCTTTCTTATATGACCCCCTAAAATTGTTGCTTAAGTGCTTTACTTTAGGAGCTTTTAAAAGCTCTTACCACTGTAGAAATTTCTCATGACTTAGTTTCCTTTTTCAAGTTTACATTGGATCTAGGTCTCTTTTTTGAGCTGGGGTGTGGTTTTCAATGCTTCTAGTAAGCAATGTTTATCTAAGATTTGTGACTTCTATCTTTGTATTTTTTGGCAATTACTAGCCTTCTCAAGGCTCTCAATACCTGAAACATGAACTGCTTCCCCTCAAACTATCTTGATGAGTGTAGATGTTGGATCTTTGCAATATACTATTTTCCATGTTGAAAATGAGTTATGTGAACTTCATACTTAGCATTTGTGCTCAATTGCTGAACAAATGCTTTGAAAATTATTAATTTCTAGATACATGTGTGAATGTTATAACTTAGGATGTTGATCAATTGATGTTTTCTTTTATGAAGCTTTCATTTGATTGTAGATCAATCCTTTTGAAAATTTGAAGAACAATGTACCCTTTCTTGCTGTAATGGCATTAGAAATTTTGTAACTTACAAACTATGTCGATCATGTATGCAAATTGCATCTGATGAAGCTTTTAGTTTTAAGTCTACATAAACTAAAATGTAAATATGGTGCTATCTAACTTGCGTTGTACAGAAGGTCAACCTGATATGTTTTCCAATCTCTTTCTGTGTGTTAGCAATGATTACAAACTCCTCTCACTATGATTTCATGAACCACTGCTTCTCATTTTCCATACTCGGTTAATTATCTTTCAAATTAGTTTCTAAAGTATAATGTATACTACTTCTTTCCACCATTAGATGAATACTATGATTTCATATTCTATTTCCTTGCTTGCTTTCAATATGTATCCTTCCTAAATTCATTTGTTTCATAGTCTTTCCTACAAGCATATCAATCATCTTCTCATAAAAATGATTTCATTTGTACTTGTTCCTTCAAATTGAAGATCTTTGTATTACATAACTCTAGTAAATTCATTCAATAGAGTTTTATTTCATTTGGATGCCTTGACATGTGATTTTTTGAAGCTATCAAAACCTGCATACTTGTATCTCACCATTGGTTTCTTGTTGTAATGTTGAATTTATTACTTTTAATATGCATTTTGAATTGAAAAACTCTTTCTTTTGTAGCTGTAACTGTTGATACTTGATCCTATTATAGGTTGAGCTCCCATTGAGCTTACTGTAAACTATGGCTTATTACTTGAGCATAATTCCAAAGTTGTTATGATAAACTTCCCTGTAGACTGCAATAGATTTGTAAAATCTTCTTGTTATTGCACCTATTGAATCGGTTCTGATAGAAGTCTATACCTATTTGTACAGTAGTATTGTTGTGAGAATATTTGCTTTACTCTTTCAATCTGAAGATAATAACATCATTTCCTGCGCTTAATTTTGAAAACAACGTTATGAAATGTTCTTTCTTATTTTGTTTCAGCCTTTTGATGTACCTTATGTCTTCTTAGTTAAGAGATTCATCTTCCTAAAATTGATAGCACAATACTCAGTGTTTAAAACCCAGAGCTCTAACAGATTATTTTTTCTGATCACAGGTACATGTGTTGTTGAAATATGAAGCCAGAGCTAAAGATGGAGCTACACTGAAGATAGATATATACAAGAAGAACCCAAGGAAATGATGGGTTCTACCTTTAATCCTTTACTTTCAGTTTTATGTATATGTGTCTCTTAACTTGAGTAAAGATAAGTTACCTCCCACGGCTTGTGTGGGTTGACTGCAAATTTATTCCTCATGAATAAATGAACTATTTTCATGTAATGAGATGTATGTCTTTTATTTTCTGTACTATCTTCATTTGTATGGATAATAAATGAACTTATACAACTCAAAACACTTAAATAATTCACTTAATCATATAAATAAATGAAAATCAAGTGTACCTTTTTTATGCTCATCGAGAATGTGAACTGTTTGTAACACTACACCTTTCCATGCTTCAAACTTGCAACTAAGATTGCTTCTTTAAAATTTAAAACCCTACATATGCGATCTTTCTTGTTTTCACCAAGGCCTTGTAGTAGTCTTCCTAGGCTAATGCACTTTCTTGCTAAAGATGATACACTAGAGATGCGGTATACGCAGAGTTTTGCCTTCTCAGGCAACACTTTCAGCTGCTAATTTGATGCATGACACTCTAATCTTGTCCAAAACCAGGAAATCAAATTGTATCCCCTTCTTAGATGTCTGATCAAAACATACCTAAAACCTGTAACCCGACCAATTTGGTAATCTTAAAATTTTCGAGTTACCCATTTTGCATGAATTTCAAAATTGTCAACATTTACTTTTTAACCTTGCACACATTTTCATGCACTATTTTATACTTGGATTATTCCTTTTTTCACTGGTACTTTTGGTTCACGTACACACTCTTCTATGTGGTATTTATCCTCCATGTGTGGCTTCTACTTATCCACTTTTTTAGTCTAAAATTATCTCGTACTAGGATTATTATCCTTCCTCGGCAATATAATGAGTCAAATAATATGTAAAAGAATATCTGGAAGAATATGTGTAATACCCCAAATGAATATCTAAGAATAATTTTTTTTCTCCTCTCACATTAAAAAATTAAAATTATGGTGATGGTATAATTTATTGGAACTCTAGGCTAATTTCCTTATCTAGTTGCCTTAATCCTTCAAGCTCATTAGATACATTGTTTGGAGTTGTCTCAACAATATTTGGAATATTTTCCAGAATCAGCTCATCGGCCTTCTCTTGTAAATATTTTACTACTACATCCCATTCTGTGGTGATGCCCTCTAAACCATCTACCTTTCACATCATCATAGTTTTAACTTCATTAAACCTTTCTTCAATTCTATCGTGCTTAGATTTTATTATTTCCTTCTTCTCTTTGATTTCTTGTAGAAATTTCTCATGCTCATCCTTGTTTTTCTACAATGTGGTATGGACTTTCTTCAATTCTACCTTATCTTCTACATTGCATGTTGTACACAAAAACTTGTGTTAGCATGTACAAATGTTAAGATCATGCAACCAAACCAATACAAAATCTAACACAACTAAATATCTACCTCTGATTGAGCAAGATGAAAAAGAAGGGAAAGCAATTTACCTATCTTATGTACAATTAGAATTCTCATCCTTTGTTGCCTTGGATTTTCTCCTTGTATTCTTCTCGCTTGGATGTATACAATGTATGCTTCAGATTTTTGGACCAATTTTGGCAGCAACTCCCCTTTGGTTAATGTCTTGACAGAGTTCAATGGATTACTTGGATTGTTGGGAAATTGGGCAACATATACTTGCAAATTTTTGAGATGCTTACCATGGAGGTTGACACCTCTATTTATAGTTGAAGGAGTATAAATGGATGGTTGAGATCTTTCCATGGTCGATTAGATAAATGGTTGAAAATTGATGAGAGGGGGGGTGTAGAAAATTCTATCTTTCATTAGAATAGTATTTTTAATTTGAATATTTGAATAAAAAGAGGGAAAAATGGAGAGACTTCTAGAATTAGAAGTCTCTAGATTTGGGAGCTCATTAAGTGGTGATTAGGTGAGATTAATTGCATTTAATCGAGTGATTAGATGGAGAGGCTAGGCATAAGATAGGTATAGGGTAGGTGGTATGTGAGTGTGTATTTTTAAATTGGTGGAAAATAGTTAATGAAGTTTATTTAGTATAATGAATGAAATATTAATAGTGTACTAATATTTCTAAGGGTGTGGATGAAATTTGTGTAACATATATAGATTGGAGTATGATTGTATATGGTATAATAATTAACTAAATTAATAATTAATTATTACAAGGTTTGTGATGGGGATGAATAGTTATTATGGGATAAGTGAATTATTTGTTATAGACGACTATGTTTTTTTTTTATTATTGGCAAATAGTTTTTTGAAAGGGACTATACCCTTGAATACAAAAGAAGGCCTGAGAGCCAGAATAAGAGTGAGAAACAGAGAGAATGGATCAAAATCCAAGTGTTACAACGAAGCTCCAAGTAGCTCAGAAACAACTACTCAACCGAGACAAAACAGCAAAACAACAGCAAAAAAACAGCAAACCGACCGCAAAGAAACAACAGAAAAACAACAAAAAACAACAGAAGCTCCCAGAGCTACTTCTTGGTAGCTTTATCAATACTGATCTTGATTTTCTTCTAGGCATGAAACATACTCAAAGCGGTCATATGGGCAGCATCAGTCTTATCAAGCTCCTCAATGCTTATTTTGCTTTCTTTTTCGTTGCCCCAAAGTGCAGCCGGGACACCGCTGAGGTTGGAAACACTTTTGGCATGGCCCTGGATGAACTCCTCAATCTCCCTAAAGGCTAAAATGTTGTAATCATGTCTAGTCTTGGCCTTTCCTAAGCGGAAGTCTAAGGAGGTCAGCTTCTTGTATATGTCCTCAATCTGACTGCTTTCAATCTTCCCCTCTTCCTCCCTGCTTTTCTTGCCTTTCTGCTTGGCAAGGTTCTTGACCTCATCCTTCAGCAAATTCATCTCAGCTTCTAAGGCCTCCAACCTCTTAGAAGAGCTATCCATCCGTACCTCCTGGGGACTGGCACTACTGATGTTCAGCAGGTCATGAGCAATCTCAAGGTCAAAAGGCTCCTTCTCCACAGAAAGAGTTTCAAGGTTGAGCCTCCTGGAAGCCCTGGTGACTGGTCTCTTAGAGGTAGAGGTGAGGTGGGTTACGGGAGCAGCAGCAGGGGAAATGGAAGGAGAAGTTAGTGGAGCCGGCATGGGGGTGGCAGCAACAGTGGAGGGGGCAGCAGCAGGGGCAGCAGGAGAAGCAGGGCTGGCAGCAGCAGAGCCCATCAAAGGGGGAGCCGGGCTAGGAGAGGAAGGAAGACCAGGGTACTTCAGTAGGCAGCATTTATGGATCAAAAAAATAAGACCCTGATGCAAGGGAATCACCCGGGTGTGCTTCTGAAACTCCAAAATGGAGCGTTCAAGGGAGTTCAGTAGATAATGGGGGAAGCAAACCAATCGATTCCTACGGAAGTGGTTTAAAAAGATTAGATGTTTAGCAGGGACAGTGACAAACCTACCTTCCAAGGAGATGAATCGAATCATCATACGAGTGACCTCATCATAGGGTGATGGAATTGAGCTGACAAGCAGGCCCGCTGTGCTAAAAGTGAGCTTCTCATCTCCCTCCACAAATCTTCTTTCTTCAGCCTCTTTGTCAACCCTTTTGTTGAAGAAGCGGTACCCCTCCAAGCTAAGGCCGGTCGCTTCAGGAATGAGATCTTCATTGATTAAAATCTTCTGACCCCCATAGTCGACAGTCCTCTCTTTCCACTCCTTGGCAAAGCGAACAGATATTCTTTGGTCATGTCCCTACACCTTATCAACGAAGTTGGTGAAGCCTCCTTTGCTGAGAGTGTTCCAAAGCTCTGTATTTTCCTTCCATTCGGGGTCAGCGCATGGTTCAATTTGGTAGGGAGGCCCTCCCATCTTCTCTGTGATATATTGGTTACAAAAATTTCTCAAATTTCTATGAGCGTAGAGAACTATCCGCTTCTTGTTGTTGAAGGCCGCACAATACTGAGAACTATAGCTGTTGTTCTTCTCACGAATGGCTGCGTAACGGCTGAACTGAGCCTGCGGGAAGTCGCGTGTGAGAGTAACCCTTTCCCTGTCAACAATCACATTACAACTTTCATCGGTTTCCGAGGAGCTATGAATCCGGATAACAGCAGCTGTAGTACATCCCGCATGCGCGATTTTCAAATTTAGATAACTCCACTTGAAGTTCCCCAAATAATTATTACTATCTTGAATATTTGATATTATTTGCCTCATCATCTTCATTAAAGCAACATGTGTGAGAGTGTTATTGAAGTTGAACGTCCTCCAAAGATTAGGACGCATCTCTAGGGATTGCTTGCATATGAAGGTCTGCATGAATGCTATTGTGTAGCTGATTAGGGATACTGTTGATATCCCAGACGGTGAAATTTGTATTAATGCCATAATTGGCCAGTGCATCAGCCAATTTGTTGCCCTCCCTGTAAGTATGCATAATTATGATGCTATTGAAGGTATGACTGATGCTTATGGATTCAGTGATAAAATCCTTAATACTCCAGCTAGGAGATGAGGACTGATTTAGAAGTTTAATGATATTTAGGGAGTCCCCTTCAACAACAAGGTTCTGGATATTTTGAGCTCGTGCAACTCTCAAGCCCCAGAGAGTAGATAATGCTTCGGCAAAATGATTGGTTTGAATTCCCATTTTTCCAGCATATGCAGCAATCAAATTACCTTTGTGGTCCCGTATTGCTCCTCCTCCTGATGTTGTCCCAGGGTTTCCCTTAGAGGCCCCATCAAAGTTCATCTTGTACCAATTAGGATCAGGAGGATGTCATTTGATCGAAGATCTGTCTATCCTATTCCCAGGATTGCTCCAATTCCCAATCTGCCAATTGGATAAGATGTACTCTTCATTCTCAGGATAACTCTTGTTCTTGGGAGGTTTGAATCTGGCAATATCCTCTTTGATACCTTTAGAAATTTTTCCAATACTGAGCTTATAATTTTGTTTGTTATTTCTGAAAATGATATCATTTCTGTCCTTCCAAATCCTCCAAATTAAATGTGGGATAGCCAATTTCCAGATCCTTTTGATAACACAATTCCTGAAGGGTGGGTTCCATTGATTCCATAGCTGATTAAGATCCTTCGGCAACACCTAGAGAGCTTCGAATTTAGAAAGGACAAAGTTCCAAATTCTATTTGCATAATCACAATGTATGAACAGGTGACTGATATCTTCATAGTCATTCCTACAAAGATGGCACCAATTAGGGATTATAAATCCTCTTCTCATCAAATTGTCAGTGGTGAGAATTCTACCTCTTATGGCCAGCCAAAGAAAGAAATTTATTTTGGGAGTTAATTCGGGCATCCATATCTTGTTCCAATTAAAATCAGATTGATTGCTATGAAAAAGATTGATATAACCATATTTGACTGAGTACTTCCCATCATGGGAATTATTCCAAACCAGCTCATCCTTGGAATCCAGCTGACTTAAAGGGAAGAGATCTAAATGACGACTATGTTGACATTTTACATGTCTACATTTTACCCCTCTTCGAAGTGTTACTACATAGCAATGATAGTTCAAAGAAAAGAGGAGAGAGAAATAAATGGTGAGGTGATGCCCCCTTAAGGGGTTAGGTGAAGAAGAATGAATTGGGTAACCCATCGAAAAGAGGAGATACAGAAGTTAGCAGATGTTAAAAGGATGAGAAGATTGAGGATGTAAGGGAGTAGAAGAAGTAAAAAGGATTAGAAGAAGTAGAAGATTAGAGGAAAGAGGAATAGAAGAAGTAGAAGATTAGAGGAAGATTAGAGGAAAGAGTAGTAGGATAAGTAGAAGATTATAGGAAAGAGGATTAGAAAAAGTAGAAGATGAAATGAGATAAAAGAAGAAAAAGAGGAGAGGGGTTTTTGGAGAAATTATATGTCCCTGGCATGGGTAAGTAGAGGATGTTGGATTTTGAGAATGCCCTTGTCAAGGGTGTATGTCATGGGGAGGTAAAGAATGTTTGATTTTGGATGTTGATGAGATATCATGATATAATAGGGGAGATGTGATGTTATATGTGGCCATTAGATCATCATTAACAATTTTGATTATTGTGGCATAAAGCAAGATACACTAGGATATAAGGACCATGATGCTTTAATTTCTAAATGCCCCTATCCTCATATTATTGGACAGATTACGAGGGTCCTCATATCATTGGAGCAATGTAAGTTGCCTAATATCATCATCCAAAATACATAAAAGAAAGGAAACATGTAAAATAAAAAACATACGCATTGCAAAAAGAAATAGATTTTAGATTTTTTGAAGTTTGGTGGATTTTTGAAAAAAAAATTTGAAATTTTTAGATTGTTTTGAATTGTTTGGTTTCTTTTGTTTTTTTGAATTTATGGTTATAGAGGAGGGAATTTGGTCAAACAGAGTCACGGGGTGAAAGAAGGGGCACTCGGAAGGTTGGGGGTCATTACGGCGGGTATATAAGGAGTTTGAGGACCACAAGTGGGTCATTTTCACCGTGCCGAGTTTGAAAATGAGAGCCTGAGAGAGGAAAAGATGGCATAGGATAATATTACAAAGTACAGAGTGGATCTCGAGAGGTATTATCAGTGACATGAAGATGTGGGGCAGGCGATGAGGGATTTTATGATTTATTTCATGTATTAATTATTACGTTTTTTAAGATTTTAGGTTATTTCAAGGCTAAAATCTACCTTAGGCGCACTGTTTAACGCATACAGGTTATGAAACGACATGTATGATTTAAATAGCAGTGTGTATGATGATTCTAGGAGATTAGGATGTGAAGTGGCACAATTGGGGGCGGGGTAGGGTATGTTTCAGTGTGTTTATTTTTGTTTAGCATGTATGGTATAAAATGGCGCGTATATAAAAAATGGTAGTGCATTTAGTGGATAGTGGGGTGGGGTGTTGATAGTAGTTCGTTTGGTGAGTTTTAGCACTTATAGGAAAAGGGTGGGTATGTAAATTGGTGTGTATGTTATGAATTAGAGCACATAGGGTATAGAGTATCGCATTTGTTTTGTGAGATGAAAATAACTAGTTTGGCACGTATGGATGATGGAGCAACGTGTTTATGTGTATAATGACATGTCTATAGGGAAATGGGGGATGGTGGTTTAGCGCATATAGGTTGTGTTTTGGCACATTTATGGTGTACTAGCACATATAGAGAGAAGAGTGGCGCGTTTGGGAAGAGAATGGAAAAGGAGAATGTTGTTAGAAGAAATGTGTAATGAAGAGTAAGAAGGGATGTTTTTGCTAATGTTTAGAAATAGATATTGACATGTTTTAGATGGGTGGGTGTAGGTGGCGTTGGATCCTATCCAAGTGAGACATCTTTGATTAGTGGCTTTAGAACATATTCTAGGAGGTGCCGATGTGGAGACTGAGGAGGATGAGGTGTCGTTGTTACATGTGTTGGGGATTCTTCACATAGCGAGAATGTTGGTCATACAAGTAGATCGGGCCTTGTTGACATCTTTGGCAAAGCGCTGGCATTCAAAGACTAGCACTTTCTGGTTATTGACAGGTGAGATGATTTTGACATTGGAGGATGTATATAAGATATATCGGTTATCAATAAAGGGGGGGGACCTATAGTGTGGTGGAGAGGTAGACCGAGTGATAGCCTCAGATTATTGATAGATGTAGAGGGTGCACCATGAGATGGGATGAGGATATATTTGGGGATGTATTTTAGACAGGGGTGGATGGAGCAGATACCATTATTATTATGTTCATTGATTAGTGGTATATTATTTCCATATGGTGGGGGCATATGGTTCATCTTGAGTTTAGAAGAGGTAGTAAATTTAATGTTGTCGGAGGAGACTATTTTTTCCTGGTCTCTAGCAGTACTAACGTGGCTATACCAAGATTTACATAGGGTGGTGTATAGTGGAGGGGGGAGTATTGGTGTAGGGACACTTTTACAGGTGTGGAGTTATGGTCATCTAGCGATTGGGAGGCTGATTGGGATTAGAGAGCAGTGACATGTGGGAAAGCCATCGGTGTATGGGTGGAGGATGATGAGGGGGAGACGATAGCATCTGGGAGATTTGATTTGGTACCGGAGATAGTTTGGGATTGTACAGGGTATACCAGTAGGTCACCACTTGTTTACTCAGACGACACATGAGATAGAGGTTTGGGGTGGCATGATTCCAAAGGCGGTACCGAGACCATTACCAGTAGTTGAGTATATAGGAGTAGTGCTAGGGTATGCTGAGTGGTGGGTGGGGATTAAGCTAGCACGATTGACATGGCTAAGAGGGGGGATGCGGTTTGTGCATGGGAGATGACAGGTGTATAAAGGATTACCCTAGGGTCAAGCATTAGTTATTCACCAACCATAGGTATAGGAGGAGGCGTCAATGACACCAAGAGTGATTATATTGGGTGGCCCATCAGGACAAAATTCAAGAGTGTAGTCCTTAGCAAATATCCCAAAGAGGATAGAGATATATGTGATGGAGGTGGATGATACTACAATACCACTTCAGATAGTAATTCCTACAGAGGCACATATGGTAGGTCCTTCAGGTGTTAGCAGATCAAGGGGGAGGAGATGGAGTAGGAGGAAAATATGGAGGAGGTGATGAAGTAGAAGGAGGAGATGGAGGAGGTGAGGATTTACAGGCGCAGATAGAAATGTTAGAGAGAGAGGTGTGGGCTCGAGTAGTAGAGGTAGCCGGCCTACGAGCACGAGATGTCTTGAGGATGAGATATCTTCATGGATATATAGTAGTGGTGGGTCAGAGAGAGAGAGAGAGAGATATTGCATGGTTAGAGTCAGAGATAACTTGATTAGAGAAGGAGAGGGATCATGCCATTTGGTGCGATGATAGAAGCTATGGAGATTAGGAGGTTTATAGGGGGAGTGGTGTAGAAAGTGATTCACAAGATGGGGGAATAGTGGTAGCACCAAGCACCTCACGTAGATCAGGATAGATGGGGCCTCATGGGACGGTATCATCACAATAGTACCAGGAAGTCATAACAAAGGCTCGATACTATGAGGATATGGTGATGCAGGACTAACAGGGCTATTTGCATTGTATTAATTATGTAGATAGAGAGAGGAAAGAGAATGGATTAGGTCAGAGTTCGAGTTGATCCACAACTTCTGGGAGTACTACTAGTATATGATGGCCTCCTCTAGCATGGGAGGATACAGACAACTCAGTTTAGTGCTAGTACATATGTATATCTCATGTATTTTAGTGATTTTTTTGAAGATGACCTTGCACAGTCATAGTTTTGATATCTGTATAGATGATTAATCATTTTGATGGTCAGTTATGATCATATGTTTTGATGTATATATGAGTATGAGATTTTTGATTTTATCTTGATGATGGATTATGGTTGTAGATATGATGATTTCTATATGGTTAGAATGTGGTGTTTTTTTATTTTTTATGTTGATGATATATGTGAGTATGTATTTATGTTATTTGACGATGATGATGTTTAATTTTGTGACTAGATTACTGATGTGTATGGGTTTATATGATGAAATGATGTAAGTTTTTATGATATATGATGATGCTATCATTGTATTATGATTTTAAGAATGCTTAATGTGTGATTGATCATTATGATGGTTTATGATGTGTTGATGTACTTTATTGTGGATGGTGTATGACTTTGATGGTTTATATTTTGATGTTTCTATGTTTAAGATGCTATTATTTTAATGATGATGGGATGATATTCATGATGTATTTATGATGTGTGTGAGAGTGATGGAAATAGAATTTAATGTAACACATGCTATGTATAATGGAAATGAATAGTCAATTTGGTACAAATATTTACAATATAACCACTATGTTGATCATGACAGAATGACAGAGATAAAAGGAGAGTGAGAAATGAAAAGGGGTCGGGGTGGATAGAGAGAAATGAAGGCCTTAGGATCTTACGAGGGTTGCACTTCTCAACAGGTGTGTGAGACTCCTAGAGATTTATTTCCTAGGGGGAATAACATGAGTAACGTGACCTAAGTTGAGATTTTGGAGACATTCCCAATCATAACTGATCCGTTGTGGCATAGAGAGGATCAGAAGAAGTCTAGATCTAGATAGTGGATAGAATAGATTAGGATGAACATTGTGGATAGGGATATGAGGGATAGAAAAGGAGAGTATTGTGCCTAGTGTTCACATACTATGAGTTATAGAGTGCTAGTAGACAAATGATCGGATTAGATTCTGCCATAGCATCATAAACTGGTTTTCACCATAGTATTTTCCCAAGGTGCCAGTGAAGTGGTTTTCACCATTGGATGCATTTTTTTAGTTTTAGGCATTTAGGCATAGAATCAACGAAGATGCATAATGTTAACGGGGTCATCCAACTCGTCTCCATCTGGAGTAGCAAACTTGTAAGCACCTGAGCTGAATTTAGTGATGAAGACATAGTGGCTGAGCTAATTTTGTTCTAACTTTCCCTTCTTTTCATGATTAGAGTTACGATTGTGTTTATTTTTCTTAAGGACTAGGTCGCCAACTTCAAATTTGCGGTCTTTGACACGTTTTCTATAATGATGGCAAAGGTGGTTTTGATAGGATTTGAGATGGTCTTGGGCTTGGATTTGTTTCTCATCAAGGAGATCGAGTTCTTGTAGGTGATGCATGTGGTAGTCTTCATCATTGAGGATATGTTGGAGGGAAATGTGTAGGGATGGGATTTTGATCTCAACAAGTAAAATTGCTTCAGTGCCAAAGAGAAGAGAATATGACATGACACTCATGGGAGCACATATGGATGTGTGGTAAGCCCACAAGGTGGAATATATCTATGTATGCCAATCATGTCATGTTTGGTTAACTATTTCTCCAAGGATGTGCTTGAGTAACTTATTGGATGTGTTGGATTGGTAATTGCCTTGTGGATAATAAGGGGTGGAAACTTTAAGCCTGATGTGGGATTTTTTACGAAGTTCACGGATGTTTTGATTTTTGAAGGATTTTTCATTATATGTGCTTAGCGTGGATGGAA
Source organism: Taxus chinensis (assembly GCA_019776745.2). Lineage (NCBI taxonomy): Eukaryota > Viridiplantae > Streptophyta > Pinopsida > Cupressales > Taxaceae > Taxus > Taxus chinensis. The sequence goes on from CM034153.1 coordinate 60,198,180, forward strand.
ATTTGTAGCATCAGATGATGTGGTTAAGGATGAATTTGGATATTTGTTTACCTTTGACATAAGTAAACAACATGGATTTGACCTGGTTCATGAAGTATTGTGTAGCTGTAAAAATGAGTTTGTAACCATCAGATGAAGTGGGATTTAATTTTCCCATGAGATCTAGACCCCAGGTAGAAAAGGTCCATGGAGTTATGATGGGTTGTAAGGCTTGTGAGGGTGTGTGGATGAGGTCAGCATGCTTTTGAAAGGAGACACATTTACGGACATAGGAGCATGCATATTTATCCATGTTTGGCCAATAATATCTGGTGCATAGAAGAGTTTTGGCAAGGGATAGACCACTGGTGTGGGCACCAAAAGTCCCTACATGAACTTCCTAGAGTGTTGATTCAACCTCTTAGGAATTTAAGCAATCAAGTAGAGTTCCTTAAAAACTCCTATGATAGAGGGTATCTCCGAGGATGGTGAAGTAGGAGGCTTGTTGGATGAATGATTTGCAATGACTGTGAGGGAGATTGGGTGGAAGGGTATGATCATGTAGGTAGGTGTATATTTCATGGTACCAGGGGGAATTAGGACCAACAATCTCACAAACAATCTTTGACTCGGGAGTATCATAAGTGGGAATTGTTAATTGCTCAATCAAAAAATTTGTATTTGATGATTTTGAAGGCATATATAGTAGTGAATCAATGGTAGCCATATCATCTTTTGATGTGTTACTTGTGCGAGGGATTTTTTCAAACTGTATATGTTGGAATTAGTCCTTGAAACCATCAACCATTCTTTTATAGGGAATCAATTTATCATCCTTGGTGGCATATTCAGTAGTCACATGTTTTATGATTAGCTGTGAATCACCAAATATGTTGAGATGTTTAATATTCCACTGGATAGCCATTTTTAAACCAACAATAAGTGCTTCATATTTGGTAATATTGTTGGTGCAAGGAAACATAACCCGAAAATATTTAGGAAGTAGGTCACCTTAAGGGGTAATAAACTGGATACCTACTCTTGAACCATGATGTGTAAATGAGCCATCAAAGTACAATGTCCATATGTCTTATTCTGCAATGGTACATATGGATTCATCTGGGAACCATGTGGTGAGTGGTGTATTATCAGAAACTAGAGCTTCCGTCAATTGGTTAGCTAATACTTTTCCTTTGATAAATTTTTGATCAACATATTCAATGCCAAATTCACTGAGAAGCATGATCCATTTAGCCATCCGTCCGGTATGAGCCGATTTGAAATGTAAATATTTAAGTGGATCAACTTTAGCTATGAGCTTAGTAGTATTATTGAGCATATAATGTCGTAGGTTTTGAGAAGCCACAGCAAGGAATGCCTTTTCCATAGGGGTATAGTTGAGCTCATATGAAATTAATGTTAGACTTAGATAATAGATGTCTTGTTCCTTTCCTTGATTATCATGTTATGCTAGAAGGGCTCCCAATGCATTTTGCGTAGCTGATATATAAAGTAAAAGAGGTACTCCTGAGGTAGGAGGTACCCAAACAGGAGGATGTATCATATATTCCTTAAGCTTATCAAAAGAGGCCTGAAATTCTTTGTTCCAATGTAATTCTACCCCTTTTTCAGTAGATGATGGAATGGATGACACTTTTCAACTAGCTGTGATATGAATCTCATGATAGCTTGAATCTTTTCATGTAGGATTCGTAATTGCATGAGATTCTCAGGTAGAGGAATTTCAATTACGGCTCTAAATTTGTTTAGATCAATTTCAATTTTGTATCTAGAGATAATGAAACCTAGGAGCTTTTCAGATGTGACGTCGAAAACAAATTTCTTAGGATTTAGACACAATTTATATTCTTGAAGTCGTTCAAAGATTTGGCGTAGGACTACGGGATGTTTTACATGAGTCCTATATTTTCCCAAAATTTCTTCAACATAGTCTTCAACTATATCATGCATCATGTCATGAAAAATGATAGTCATGGCATGTTGATAGGTGGCTCTGGAGTTCTTAAGTCCGAAGTGCGTGACTCGATAACAGTATGTGCGTCAAGGTGTACTAAAAGTTATTTTATGTTGATCTTCTTCAGAAATTTTGATCTGATTATAGCCATAGAAGCCATCTATGAGGGATAACATCTCGTGCCCAACTATAGATTCGACAATCATATCAACATTTGGTAGCAGAAAATCATGTTTAGGGAAAGCTTTATTGATATCATGGAAATCAATACAAATACGATTGCCCCTGTTATTTTTACCTAGTAAGACGATATTAGAGATCCATTCATAATAATCAATAGGTAAAATAAAACCAACGTCAAACAACCTCTTTAGTTCCTCTTTGATTAGTAATGGACCATAAGATAAGGATCCAAACCAGGCATATCCGCGTAGGACCATGTGAAAATATCTAAAAATTATTTGACCAGTGTGGTAAAGATGTCTTGTTCTTTTGTAGATAAAGATGCCCCTATCTTTGGTTCTTCTTCTATACCGATGTTGACGTAGATGGTTTCCTCAATTACAAATGTGGAGCCATCTTGTAGAGATTCAGGATCTAGGAGAATTTGATTAATGACTAGATCATCTTCAGGATTTGGGGATTCTTGGAATAATTCAATGAGGGGATATTATTTTTCAAGGTGACAAGAGAAGGTGGGATGAGGGATATTATATTGGGATGGAAATGAAATGAGGTGCTCCTGTGCTCCAAATTATGCATTAGTGTTTAAACATACGTGGATAATGGGAGGCATTTCCTGCTCTCCGGGGCTTGTCATTCACGCTTCTTTTATTAGAGATATTTAAGGAGTGAACGAGGTATTTTCTTACGGTATCAACACTTTATTTTTTCCAAATTAGATCCATCTATTCTGTGCATAAATTTCTAACCATTCATATAGCTCTATTGGAAATTAGCTAAAAATGTCTCATGCAATGAATCATATAAATTGTCTTCCACCCATTCGCACAGATTAAAATTACTACCAATTTTATACATCTTCACAAACTTGTCCTAGCCTTTATCTACCCAACATTTAATACTCTCCAAAGATAAATGAAACACCATTTGTGCACATATTAAAAGTATTAAAGAAACAGGGTCCTGAAAATGGAACCAAAATGTTGGATTCTAGTTTCCAACACAACATGATCAAGTGTGTTGACACATCACTTAGACATATCTCCAAGTGCTCATCCGAAGCGTGCAGGGTCTACCTGGTCCCTTCTTGTTTATATGTTTTAAGATGTCAATCACATTTTTATCCAATTTTTCCACTTGTGAAAAAATTGGACAACGGGGGTCTATGGTACTCTATGAATGAAAAGGGGTCTTCATGAGGCATTCTAGTACATTCTGGGTAAATTATGTGTTTAGGGAGTTTTCGTAGTGTTTTTTTCAGTTTCGGAGTCCTATTAAGCTATTTCCCCCTTTTTCACTCTTTGGAGGTGTCAAGCCTTCCTAGCAGGAATACTGACCTTGGTGCGCCCATTTCAAGTCACCATGGTAAATAATTGATCAAATTTGTATCCAAGTTTTCAGGTGACTTACTATGATCCCATAACCCATTGATTCATGATTTTTTTTAAATTTTTAGATGTAAGTCAGTGCAAAGCTTAAAGATTTGTCAAATAGGTCACAAGAGGCTTTGGGATCACACAACTCACCAAGAAACTTGTGAGTTTCTTGGTGAGTTGGCTCAGTTTCATTAAAATGACCCGACAAATATGTAATATGGGAGTCAATGGAATACTCGATAGTGATCGTGTCAGTCATTCAGTCACTCAATGGAATCGAGCTATGTCAAGTGATGGCGAAATGGTATTTGGTACCTCAGAATCAACTTACCAAACATTTGCAAGGGGCTAATCTTAGACCAACTCAAGTTCGTAGGAAGTACGTGAACTTGGTGTCTTCCTCAACATAGTGTAGGAGTAGGTGACCAAGTTGTTGATGCATGCAAATTGTATTTGGAAAGGGTCGGGTTAAGCAAGACATGGCTCAGTCTAGAGCTCACCATCACTGAGTCACGAGATAAAAATTAGGTCCACAAAGGGGTGAGTTAATACCAATCTCAAATGAGATGATAGACATTTTGGAGGGGCTCGAGATAATAAGATAAAACATGCTCAATTCATCCATGGAATAAAGACACAGAGCTCGGCATAGAGGGAACTCACCACGGTGAGTTATGAAAATATGTCGCAGAGAGAAAGTGTGGTGAGTTTGTGTTGAGTTTCAGTGAAAGGATCAAGTCGACATAGAAATGGGAGGACAAGCTCATATCTTGACTTGCAAATGGGATCAGCGAAATAAGTTCAAGGTAAATCCAAGTTGGGGTTTTCAAGATGGAGAAGTGAGAAAAATGTTCAATGTTTAGGGACTTTTGAAGATCAGTGGCCAATGGGACAGTTGATGCCATTCGTCTAAACAACATAACGTGGGATCAAGGGATCCTTTAGGTCCTAAGGTCCAAGAACACACTTTGTGGGGGTCGTGAGAAACATTGCCATGTGGAATTTTTTTGATGACAAACCAAGACAAGGGTTCCACATCGGGGAAAATTAGAAAAGTATTTTCATGTGGGAGTTCGAGTTGGCTAACCGCTTGGTCAATATAAGTAACCTTCTAATGGTCAAGAGACAAGATGGGATCCCTTCTCGGCTAGTGGGAGTTTCAGGTAGGATAATAAGTTAAGGAATATGTGGCAAGTCATCTTCATGACACGAGATGAAGCTCGACTCATGAAAATGTCTGGGCACATCTGCAGGTGACACCGAGTCATCGGGTGATCATTCCAAGCAAGGTGGGTGAAATTTTACGTGGAAACTCCAAATCCCCTTTGACTGGGTCATGAGTGGTTGAGGTGGTACCGGTTTAGTTGTGAGAGATCCATTGTGGAAGATTTGGTGTTAAGGAAAAATGTGGAGCCTCAATGTAGTAATTTTGTAAGTGGGAGCCTAGGTCGATGGCTCTTAGGGGTTGGAGAGGTCAGCTGAGTTAGAGAAGAGTTACTTGGTGGACACGAAAACTCATTGTTGGAAGAGTTGAGCCAGGCTAAGGGTTTGCACAAAATAAGACGAATCAATTCATGTCCATGGGAAATATGACTTGAGTAGAACGACAATGAATAGAGCGATACGTAGTAGCTTAGTGGGATCATGAGAAGAATTTGAGAGGCCTAATTATATCAGTGAATTGTGAGCTATTGGCTGAGTTTTTCTTGTAATTATCGAGTCAACACATGAGTGGCGAGGTGAAAAAGAATATGAAGAGACTCGGGATGAGCCAAGTTAAAACCAAATCATTCGGTGGTGAGGTTACAATCAGAGCTAACAGAGGGGTGTTGAGTTCCATAATTTACGTTTGGAGCTTGGAAAATATGGCTCAAGGTACCGAGCTCATAGGCGAGCTTTGGGAATGACATGATGAGTTTGAATGTAGCTTTGCCAAGTTTGGTGCTGCAACATTGAGTCTACGAGGAGAACAAGCTTGTGAGAAACTGACATATTTTTGTGTCTGTCAAAGTATGTAAGGAATAGCTTAGAATCCCCGAGCTCGATGTAACTTTTGGATCTTAGGTGAAGATGGAGCTCAGTGAGCCTCAAGAAGGAACTAGGTCAGCTTGGTTCTTTGTGGCAGGATGGGAAATATTCTGGTTTGATAGTGAACATCGATCTCATATGGGTTGAATCATGTAAGGGTGTTCGACTTAGTGCAGGATGATCTTGGTAAGAACAAAAGTTGTCGAGTCAAGTTAAGATGAGCTCGAAGCCAACTAATGCATATTAAAATCCAGGGGCCTGCTCATATAGTCAAATCAAGCTCATCGATCAAAATGGAGAATTTCTCAGTTGCATGGTGGTTTACTCAGTAAAGATGCATTCAAGGAGGGAGATATTTCAAGCTCAATATGATAGGGGGCCAAAGTTGATGCATTTTTTCAAGGAGAAATAAGACCTTGAAGCTCGAAGCTCATGGAATTGAGCCTTGAGATGGGTAGCTTGGTTAGATCTCAACATAAATGTTTAAGAGCGAGCTAGTAAAATGGAAATGATGAGTTCGAATGGGTTGTAGACGGTAATGGCTCATAGGAGGAGAGTTTCATAAACCTGAGTCAATATGGAGCTCAGATGGACCAAGTTACTCACATGATGAAACGATGAGCTCGCAGAACTTGGTCGTGGGCTCACTTCAAGATTATAAATTTGATTTGATTCATCGAATGGGTGAGAGCATGGTAGTTGTATCAGTAACGAGATGACATGGAGGAATTTCAAAGGAATTAGTTGAGCAAGGTGATCGAGCCACACCATCGAGTAAATGGGAATGGATCGGTTAAAGCTCGTCTCGATTCATAATTGCAAAGGGATCCCATGTGGATGTACAACTCATGGAGCAACTTAGCTTGAAGGATGAGACAACTCTCGGTAAGAACAGAAGGAACTTGGTAGATGAGGACTTGGAAGATTTAAGGGAGAGTTGGAAGTTTTCAAGGATCAAATCTCGGTGGAGAGCTCATTTTAGGAACTCAACCTGGGGAGCTCATTGCGTTTGCAAGGAGAATCTCAAGGCCAACTCAGTGAGTTGGCTCAATAATCCAACCACCGATTTTGGCTACTTTGACCCTATTTTCATGGCCCCCCACTTTCTTCAAGTTAAACCAGTCTTCAAGGGGGTCCACCATAATTTATTTAAATTAATATTTTTATTTAAATATTTTAATAATAATATTTATTATTATTAAATATTTTATTTAAATATTCCTTTAATTAATTTAGAAGATTAAGTCAACAAGCCATTAATGACGCATGATGGAAGCTTTTAAAGGGGTTCAACCACCTTTGTAGTAAATGAACCATCATGTGCCTTCATTTTAGGGAGGAATTTATTATTTCTCCTCTATTCTCTCACATAAATTCTTCTATAAATGTAAGTTGGAAGCTCATTCCAAGGAATTACATATTGGTTGTATAACTTAGACATGTGACACAAGCTAGAAAAGTTGTACATCTTTTCTAGATTCCTCTTTCTTTCTACAAGTTTTGTGGATTATGGGGACTTTCAAGCCTCTTTTCCAAGACTGTAATGGAAACCATTACCTCTTTTGAATGTAATGATGCATTGTGCATGTTTTTGAAGTAATAAAAGTTTCTTTTTTGTGACTAATCTTAGTCCTTTCATCCTTCTATACTTCTTTGTGCCTTTCTCATGCTTATAGGTACATTGTGTAAGTTCAAGTTTCTATTGCAGGTTCTTAGAGTTCTATGATTATCAAGTGGTGGATTATTACATGCAGTTGAGTTATGGTGCTTGTTCACCCTTCTCAGGTTCATCCTTCTTCACTGGAATATTGATAGATTGTTTTGTCTGATTGATTTTAATAAAGGGAATGCATGCTTCCTAGTCTGTGGTATTTTGTTACTCTCTCTAAGTTGTACTAGCTGAAGCTAACTTGTAGTGCACAACACCCTCTTCAAATCAACCCTTCCTAAGTCTAGAAACACCCTTTATTTGGTGCATCACCATCACTAGTATAGTTTTATTTCCTAAAAAAATATTTGTAGTAGCTGCCTGATTTTGCCTTTATTTTTGTCAGGAATGATGCTTTTTGTTTTGTTTATTTTCCTAAGTTCGGCCTAGTTTGACATTTTTATAGGATCGATCTAGTTTATTCGTGGTTTTTGAGCGTGCTCTCATACCGCCCACTTTTTTGTTGAAAACTATCTTGTATCTTATTGCATTAATATAATATAAGATCCTTTTCATTAACAAAAAAACCGCAAAAAACCTATATACTACCGAAAGGAGGATAATAAATTCACAAGACTAACTCTTATGGAAACAATCTATTACAAATTGCAATATCTATATTTCTTTGGAGTTCATTAAAAAAGTGTCAAAAGAAACACACTGGCAAGCACTTACAATGGCCGACAAATGGCATCTTCAAATAGAGACGTCTGAACGTAAAAAAAGGATTTCCAATTTAGAAAAGCACGAGCGTGGAAATTATAAGTAGATGTTCATATGGAAATTTCATTCATCTTCATTTTCTAACTGTCATGACTCGCAACACTGGAATCACTCATTTATTTTTCTCGTGCTCAAGACTTTTTACTATCGTGAAAAATTACAAGCACTTTTTATTGGTCTACTATCGTGAAAAATTGACATGTAACGTATCAATTTTTTGGTTTAAATTTTTAAAATGTCAAAATTAGGCTAGAGAGACATGGTTAGCAAATGTCATTTTCATCATTGTACAGGGAAAATTAGTTAGGACACTCTTTTTATAGCACCTTCTTAAGTTACCTTTGTTTTTTTTGTTGGGAGTCTGGTTTCTTGTGTATTTTTAGGGAGTCAGGTTTAAATGTTTAAAATGTCAAAATTAGTCTGAAGAGACATCGTTAGTAAATTTCATTTTCATTGTTCTATAGGGAACAAGAGTTAGAAAACACTCTTTGTAGAACCTTCTTAAAAGTGTATACAAAAAATAGTATTAGGAAAATAGGTAAGTTGGATGTTTGGTTAAAATAGATGGTATTTTTATTGCGAACAGGTATTAGAATAAAATCATGAGAGGTAGAGATCAATATTAGGAGTATTATTTTTATTCTATCAAGAAATACTATATGACATACCATAAGTTTTTGAATGATCTTTCGGTGTAAGATTGAGGCCCTTAAACTAAATCTCTGCATTTAGTAAATTGAGTTCCCTTTTGTATACAAGGATTGTGTACATTAGTGTTACATGTTTTAACACTCTAACCACCTTGGGCTGAAGTATATTTTTACTCAGCCAATAACAATTGTGCTCCAGATGCACAGTGATCCACATGATCTACAACTTATCTGTCATTGTTCATTGTGTTACATGTTTTACTCAGCCAAATCTGAATGTAAGACACTTTTGAACTAAAAACTGATCATCTTGGCCTAAAGTATATTTTTACTCAGCCAAATCTAAATGTAAGACAGTGAACATGGTTAGAGTTTTAGTCTCAATATTATTTTTACATAAGTTACATTAAAGGAAAGGAAAATAGGTTTGTTGATGCTCTAATTCATAGGAAGCACATTTCTGCTCTTATAATCGTATTGAGATTAAAAATCATATTGTCCCTTTCTCTAAATTAGAGCATCAATGTGGAGCATAATTCAGCCCAAGATGATCATTTTTTAGTTCAAAAGTCTCTTACATTCAGATTTGGCTGAGTAAAAATATACTTCAGCCCAAGATGATCAGTTTTTAGTTCAAAAGTGTCTTACATTCATATTTGGCTGAGTAAAAATATACTTCAACCCAAGATGATCAGTTTTTAGTTCAAAAGTGTCTTACGTTCAGATTTGGCTGAGTAAAAATATACTTCAGCCCAAGATGATCAATTTTTAGTTCAAAAGGTTTACCAAGCAGATAATGCCTCCAAACTTGAAGTGCATGAACAATGATAATAAGTTGTAGATCATGTGGAGCATAATTCATCTCAGGCTAAAGTCTAAATTGAGTTCCCATTTGTATACAAGGATTGTGTACATTAGTTCTAAAACATGTAAAACAAATAACAATAAACAGAAGACAATTGTGCCCCATATTCACAATGATCCACATGATCTACAACTTATCTTTCATTGTTCATTGTGTTATATTTTTTACTCAGCCAAATCTGAATGTAAGACACTTTTGAATGAAAAACTGATCATCTTGGGCTGAAGTATATTTTTACTCAGACAAATCTGAATGTAAGACAGTGAAGATGGTTAGAGTTTTAATCTCAATATGATTTTGACATAAGTTACATTAAAGGAAAGGAAAATAGGTTTGTTGATGCTATAATTCATAGGAAGCACATTTCTTCTCTTATAATCATATTGATATTAAAACGCATATTGTCCCTTTCTATGAATTAGAGCATCAATGTGGAGCAATAATGCCTCCAAACTGATCATTAAAAACTGATCACATTTCTGCTCTTATTGTATACTTTAGCCTGAGATGAATTATGCTACACATGATCTACAACTTATTGTCATTGTTCGTGCACTTCAAGTTTAGAAGCATTGTCTGCTTGGTAAACCTTTTGAACAAAAAACTGATCATCTTGGGCTGAAGTATATTTTTACTCGGCCAAATCTAAATGTAAGACACTTTTGAACTAAAAACATTTTCATGTATCTGGTTTACCAAGCAGATAATGCCTCCAAACTTGAAGTGCATGAACAATGACAATAATTTGTTGATCATGTGGAGCATAATTCATCTCAAACTAAAGTCCAAATTGAGTTCCCATTTGTATACAAGGGTTGTTTACATTAGTGTTAAAACATGTAACACAAATAACAACAAACAGAAGAAAATTGTGCTCCAGATGGACAGTGATCCACGGTGCACAAGAAAGCGTCGCATGCATGTTCTCTGGGACACCAAAGAAAATAGAAAGGTCTAGAACAATTTTAATCTCAATATGATTATAAGAGTATAAATGTGCTTCCTATGAATTAGAGCATCAACAATATAGTTTTTAGTAAAAATATACTTCACCCCAAGATGATCAGTTTTTAGTCCAAAAGGTTTACCAAGCAGATAATGCCTCCAAACTTGAAGTGCATGAACAATGACAATAAGTTGTAGATCATGTGGAGCATAATTCATCTCAGGCTAAAGTCCAAATTGAGTTCCCATTTGTATACAAGGATTGTGTACATTAGTGTTAAAACATGTAAAACAAATAACAACAAACAGAAGACAATTGTGTCCCAGATGCACATTTTTCTACTCTTATAATCATATTGAGATTAAAACTCATATTGCCCCTTTCTATGAATTAGAGCATCAATGTGGAGCATAATTCAGCCCAAGATGATTAGTTTTTAGTTCAAAAGTGTCTTACATTCAGATTTGGTTGAGTAAAAATATACTTTAGCCCAAGATGATCAGTTTTTAGTTCAAAAGGTTTACCAAGTAGATAATGCCTCCAAACTTGAAGTGCATGAACAATGACAATAAGTTGTAGATCTACATGAGCATAATTCATCTCAGGCTAAAGTCCAAGTTGAGTTCCCATTCCAAAAATAGTTTTCCTATAAATATCTAACATAAAGGTGTCAATCATGACGGGGCTCTTAATCGATATATATAAAATGATAGACTCATATATGAAATATCATCCTCATCAATGTCGAGTGTATCAACCAAAGAGTTCTCTGTTCTTACAATCTGGGACATAATTGATCATATTGATTATAATGACAATTGTGTCCCAGATTGTGTACATTAGTGTTAAAACATGTAACACAAATAACTAAAAACTGATCATCTTGGGTTGAAGTATATTTTTACTCAGCTAAATCTGAATATAAGACACTTTTGAACTAAAAACTGATCATCTTGGGCTGAAGTATATTTTTACTCAGCCAAATCTGAATGTATGACACTTTTGAACTAAAAATTGATCATCTTCAGCTGAAGTATGAGCTAAAGTTTGTTCTAATTTGAACCCATATACTTCAGCACAAGATGATCAGTTTGTTCTGTTACTCAGCCAAATCTGAATGTAAGACACTTATGTCAAAATCATATTGATATTAAAACTCTAACCATCTTTTAATGTAACTTATGTCAAAATCAAATTGATATTAAAACTCTAACCATCTTCTCTATCTTACATTCATATTTGACTGAGTAAAAATATACTTCAACCCAAGTTGATCATGTTTTAGTTCAAAAGTGTCTTACATTCAGATTTGGCTGAGTAAAATACACTTCATTTGGTTGAGTAAAAATATACTTTAGCCCAAGATGATAAGTTTTTAGTTCAAAAGGTTTACCAAGTAAATAATGCCTCCAAACTTGAAGTGCATGAATAATGACAATAAGTTGTAGATCGTGTGGAGCATAATTCATATTTCATCCTTAAACTAAGTTCTCAACGTTATAAGATCAGAAATGTGCTTCCTATGAATTAGAGCATCAACAAACCTATTTTCCTTTCCGTTAATGTAACTTATGTCAAAATCATATTGAGATTAAAACTCTAACCATCTTCACTGTCTTACATTTAGATTTGGATGAGTAAAAATATACTTCAGCCCAAGATGATCAGTTTTTAGTTCAAAAGTGTCTTAGATTCAAATTTGGCTGAGTAAAAATATTCTTAGGCCCAAGATGATCAGTTTTTAGTTCAAAAGGTTTACCAAGCAGATAATGCCTCCAAACTTGAAGTGCATGAACAATGAAAATAAGTTGTAGATCATGTGGAGCATAATTCATCTCAGGCTAAAGTCCAAATTGAGTTCCCATTTGAATACAAGGATTGTGTACATTAGTGTTAAAACATGTAACACAAATAACAAAAAACAGAAGACAATTGTGCTCCAGATGCACAGTGATCCATGGTGCACAAGAAAGCGCCGCATGCATGTTCTTTGGGACACCAAAGAAAACAGAAAGGGCCAGAACAATTTTAATCTCAATATGATTATAAGAGCATAAATTTACTTCCTATGAATTAGATCATCAACAATATGATTTTGACATAAGTTACATTAAAGGAAAGGAAAATAGGTTTGTTGATGCTCTAATTCATAGGAAGCACATTTCTACTCTTATAACGTTGAGAACTTAGTTTAAGGATGAAATATGAATTATGCTCCACATGATCTACAACTTATTTTCATTGTTCATGCACTTCAAGTTTGTAGGCATTATCTACTTGGTAAAACCTTTTGAACTAAAAACTGATCATCTCTGGGTTAGTTGAAGTATATTTTTACTCAGCTAATCTGAATATAAGACACTTTTGAACTAAAAACTGATCATCTTGGGCTGAAGTATATTTTTACTCAGCCAAATCTGAATGTATGACACTTTTGAAACTAAAAATTGATCATCTTCAGCTGAAGTATGAGCTAAAGTTTGTTCTAATTTGAACCCATATACTTCAGCACAAGATGATCAGTTTGTTCTGTTACTCAGCCAAATCTGAATGTAAGACACTTATGTCAAATCATATTGATATTAAAACTTTAACCATCTTTTAATGTAACTTATGTCAAAATCAAATTGATATTAAAACTCTAACCATCTTCTCTATCTTACATTCATATTTGACTGAGTAAAAATATACTTCAACCCAAGTTGATCATGTTTTAGTTCAAAAGTGTCTTACATTCAGATTTGGCTGAGTAAAAATACACTTCATTTGGTTGAGTAAAAATATACTTTAGCCCAAGATGATAAGTTTTTAGTTCAAAAGGTTTACCAAGTAAATAATGCCTCCAAACTTGAAGTGCATGAATAATGACAATAAGTTGTAGATCGTGTGGAGCATAATTCATATTTCATCCTTAAACTAAGTTCTCAACGTTATAAGATCAGAAATGTGCTTCCTATGAATTAGAGCATCAACAAACCTATTTTCCTTTCCGTTAATGTAACTTATGTCAAAATCATATTGAGATTAAAACTCTAACCATCTTCACTGTCTTACATTTAGATTTGGATGAGTAAAAATATACTTCAGCCCAAGATGATCAGTTTTTAGTTCAAAAGTGTCTTAGATTCAAATTTGGCTGAGTAAAAATATTCTTTAGCCCAAGATGATCAGTTTTTAGTTCAAAAGGTTTACCAAGCAGATAATGCCTCCAAACTTGAAGTGCATGAACAATGAAAATAAGTTGTAGATCATGTGGAGCATAATTCATCTCAGGCTAAAGTCCAAATTGAGTTCCCATTTGAATACAAGGATTGTGTACATTAGTGTTAAAACATGTAACACAAATAACAAAAACAGAAGACAATTGTGCTCCAGATGCACAGTGATCCATGGTGCACAAGAAAGCGCCGCATGCATGTTCTTTGGGACACCAAAGAAAACAGAAAGGGCCAGAACAATTTTAATCTCAATATGATTATAAGAGCATAAATTTACTTCCTATGAATTAGATCATCAACAATATGATTTTGACATAAGTTACATTAAAGGAAAGGAAAATAGGTTTGTTGATGCTCTAATTCATAGGAAGCACATTTCTACTCTTATAACGTTGAGAACTTAGTTTAAGGATGAAATATGAATTATGCTCCACATGATCTACAACTTATTTTCATTGTTCATGCACTTCAAGTTTGTAGGCATTATCTACTTGGTAAACCTTTTGAACTAAAAACTGATCATCTTGGGTTGAAGTATATTTTTACTCAGCCAAATCTGAATGTAAGACACTTTTGAACTAAAAACTGATCATCTTGGGCTGAAGTATATTTTTACTCAGCCAAATCTGAATGTAAGACAGTGAAAATGGTTAGAATTTTAATCTCAATATAATTTTGACATAAGTTACATTAAAATATGGTTAGAGTTTTAATCTCAATATGATTTTGACATAAGTGTCTTACATTTAGATTTGATTGAGTAACGGAACAAACTGATCATCTTGGGCTGAAGTATATGAGTTCAAATTAGAACAAACTTCAGCTCATACTTTAGCGCAAGATGATCAATTTTTACTTCAAAAGTGTCTTACATTCATATTTGGCTGAGTAAAAATATACTTCAGTCCAAGATGATCAGTTTTTAGTTCAAAAGTGTCTTACATTCAAATTTGGCTAAGTAAAAATATACTTCAGCCCAAGATGATCAGTTTTTAGTTCAAAAGGATTATCAAGCAGATAATTCCTCCAAATTTGAAGTGCATGAACAATGAAAATAAGTTTTAGATCATGTGGAGCATAATTCATCTCAGGCTAAAGTCCAAATTGAGTTCCCATTTGTATACAAGGATTGTGTACATTAGTGTTAAAACATGTAACACAAATAACAACAAACAGAAGACAATTGTGTCCCAGGGAACATGCATTTGGCCCTTTCTATTTTCTTTGGTGTCCCAGAGAACATGCATGCGGCACTTTCTTGTGCACCGTGGATCAATGTGCATCTAGAGCACAATTGTCTTCTGTTTTTTGTTATTTGTGTTACATGTTTTAACACTAATGTACACAATCCTTGTATACAAATGGGAACTCAATTTGGACTTTAGCCTGAGATGAATTATGATCCACATGATCTATAAATTATTGTCATTTTTCATGCACTTCAAGTTTCGAGGCATTATCTGCTTGGTAAACCTTTTAAACTAAAAACTGATCATCTTGGGATGAACTATATTTTTACTAAAAACAAACCCTTTGAACTAAAAACTACATTGTTGATGCTCTAATTCATAGGAAGCACATTTTTGCTCTTATAATCATATTGAGATTAAAATTGTTCTGGCCCTTTCTGTTTTCTTTGGTGTCCTAGAGAACATGCATGCGGCACTTTCTTGTGCACTGTGGATCATTGTGCATCTGGAGCACAATTGTCTTCTGGTTTTTGTTATTTTTGTTACATGTTTTACACTAATGTACACAATCCTTGTATACAAATGGGAACTCAATTTGGACTTTAGTCTGAGATGAATTATGCTCCACATGATCTACAACTTATTGTCATTATTCATGCCCTTCAAGTTTGGAGGCATTATCTGCTTGGTAAACCTTTTGAACTAAAAACTGATCATCTTGGGCTAAAGTATATTTTTACTCAGCCAAATCTGAATGTAAGACACTTTTGAACTAAAAACTAATCATCTTGGGCTGAAGTATATTTTTACTCAGCCAAATCTGAATGTAAGACACTTTTGAACTAAAAAATGATCATCTTGGGCTGAAGTATATTTTTACTCAGCCAAATCTAAATGTAAAATAGTTTTGAACTAAAAACTGATCATCTTGGGCTGAGTATATTTTTACTCATCCAAATCTAAATGTAAGACACTTTTGAACTAAAAACTGATCATCTTGGGCTGAAGTATATTTTTACTTAGCCAAATCTGAGTAAAAATATACTTTAGCCCAAGATGATCAGTTTTTAGTTCAAAAGTGTCTTACATTAAGATTTGGCTGAGTAAAACATGTAACACAATGCACAATGACAGATATGTTGTAGATCATGTGGATCACTGTGCATCTGGAGCACAATTGTCTTTTGTTTGTTGTTATTTGTTTTACATGTTTTAGAACTAATGTACACAATCCTTGTATACAAATGGGAACTCAATTTGGACTTTAGCCTGAGATGAATTATGCTCCACATGATCTACAACTTATTGTCATTGTTCATGCACTTCAAGTTTGGAGGCATTATCTACTTGGTAAACCTTTTGAACTAAAAACTGATCATCTTGGGCTGAAGTATATTTTTACTTAGCCAAATCTGAATGTAAGACACTTTTGAACTAAAAACTGATCATCTTGGGCTGAAGTATATTTTTACTCAGCCAAATCTGAATGTAAGACACTTTTGAACTAAAAACTGATCATCTTGGGCTGAAGTATATTTTTACTCATCCAAATATGAATGTAAGACAGTGAAGATGGTTAGAGTTTTAATCTCAATATGATTTTGACATAAGTTACATTAAAGGAAAGGAATATAGGTTTGTTGATGCTCTAATTCATAGGAAGCACATTTTTGCTCTTATAAGTTAGTTTTGTTTTTTTTTTTGTTGGGAGTCAATTTCTTGTGTATTTGTTGGATTCGGTTGTGAATTTTTTTATTAATTTTGTATAAGCATCTTTTGTCTATGAGGTTATGTCATATGTAGTGTTTGAAGGTTAAGTCGTATGCAGTATTTGAAGGTTTCTATATTAATTTGGGGTAAAAATAATTATATATGGAGAAATTAAATAAGCAATTGTATGTGAAATCTATAATGCAGAAGATTTGTCAAAGAATTTAAATTTGAAGGATTTAAATATTGGAGTTGGAAAAATATTCAGGGGAATATATGTGAAGCTCTTCATTCTTCCAAGTAGACACACGGCAACCACGTGCTATATATGTCAATTGTTAGAAGGAGAAAGGGGGTGTGGTACACAAATTTTTGATGCAACATACTTTGGTGATATTTCTAAAAGCAAGGCCCAATCTATCAATACTCATGTCAATAGTAGTTTTTTTTACAATTTTAGCCCTTGTGTTTTGTGGATAGTTAGGACACTCTACAATTGCAGAAGAATAAAATTGTGCATGTTGGAGGAGACTAATCTTATGTCAATGAAAAATGGAGATTATTGGAGGTCAATGAAATCAAAGCCGAATTAAAGGTCAGGAGCGCCCTAGGCAATAATTTGAGTGGACGCCCTTCTCACAATTTTCGTTAATAAGTTTTTCCCATCAAGTAAATAAATAAAAAAACAACTACATTTTCATATTTTAAAATTTGCATTAAGATCATAATAAATCACAAATTTAAAGAAATCACTATACATAAAAATCAATTAAAATATCATATAAAATCCTCATTAAAAAAATGTAAAATATTCCATGGATGGAGAAAATTAAAATCATAGGAGAGACTCAAAATGTCTTCCATAAAGTATCTTTTTATTGTTCTTTGGTTGATACACTCGACATCGATGAGGATGATTGTTCATATATGTGTCTATCATTTTATATATATCAATTGAGATCCCCGTCATGATTGACACCTTTATGTTAGATATTTATAGGCAAAATATTTGTGGACTTTGTTAGGTGTGCCGATTTCTTGAAATGATTACAATGAAACAGATAAATATTTATCATCTAATTGTTCCAAAATACTACTTTATTTCCTTATTTACACAATTTCTTAAAATTTGATCTTATTAAACATGAGATAAATGTGAAGTCTGTCACTATATTTAAGTTAACATATCCTTAACAAAATTAAGAAATTAAATTCACTTTTTCCATATATTTATATTTTTATGTTTAAATATTTCTCAATTACTAGTGTGGAAGAGAATGAAGTTAATGTTGGTCAATCTTGTTCATCTACGGAGTGGGTTACGAGATAAGAAATTACTATTGAATTTTACGGTTGTAGTTAATGCTCGAAGATGCATAAAGGCAATATACTTTGATACATTGTGCACAACTCATTTTACATGTGTGAGGTCCTATTATAAATTTAATATAGGGTGTAAATTCCTAAATATTGCGTCATCTGATCTATTGACATTTTCTCCAATCCTAGATTTACCCTCTTTTCAATATCCTCATTCATCACCCCTCTTCCTCCTCCAATGTTTCACTGCTTCCACTTTAAGTTCTTCAACACATCTCTATAAGTGTTTTCATTGCACTCCTCATATGTGATTACTACTTTTATATTTGTTAAATTTGTTGTGCTCTATTAAAAATAAAAACATCGACCAATAAACTTAAGCATTTTTTTAATTTAATTTTTAAAATCATAATATTAAATTTTATAAAAATTCAAAAAACCACATATATAAAACTGAGAGTGACTATTGATATTGGTGAATATTAAATACTACCTTTAGTAGGATAATAAAATCACAATAGTAACTATGAAAACATTATTGCAATATACATGTCCTTTAAGTTCATTTTAAAAAAATTGTAAAAAGAAATACACGGATAAACACAGACAATGGTTGACAAATGGAATCTCCAGATAGAGACGTCTAATGTAAAAAAGGGTTTCCAATTTTAAAAAGCATGACCATGGAGTGTGTACCTAGAAGGCTTGGAATTGGATGATATGTGGACTGTATTTCCATATTTTAACCGTAATTTACAATTTAATAAAATTTTAAACCATAAATTTAGATAGGGTACTTTTTATCCAAGTTGTAAATTTGATGGTGTATATTTTTTACAAACTGTAAAACATTTTAGTAGGCATACATTATACGAGGTAGAAAATTTTGATATATTAAAAACTATGATTTAGAAATATAATATATAATAATATATGATTTTGAATATATTTTTTTGTTCAAAAATAAATTTAGTTTCTAAATTCAAACATATATTTTATTCTTTTTTATTAAGTGAAACTACAAGATATTCTATATTGATTTTTCAAACCATTTAGTAATTTACTATTCTAATTCCAGTTTTCTTATGATTATCTCTATCCAATCTTTAAAAGAAAACTAATTTTCAATGTAGATTTTATTTCAACTTCAAGTAGAAAGAAGTTAATAAGATCAATCCAACCCCAAGTATGCTATTTATTTATTGCATTATTTGATGTTTTTTTTTTACATACCATAAATTTGATAAATTTTTGTTATTTGGAGACTTAATTTTTTTAGCATCTTAAATGCACACGATAAATAACTTTGACATTATATTGAGATTACCAATAAATTTATTTTTCAAAACACTAGTGTAATCTTTTATATTAATTGTGAAATCTAAATAAAATACAATAAACATGTGTTTTATTATATTTAAATTTTCATTTAGATGTTTTATAATAATTTTATCTATTTTATTTTTAAAATGGAACTCTATATTAAAGATAGGATAAAATAATATTATTTTTAATATAATTTTTTTTGACAATCTTACATATTATTCAAAACGTAAATCGAAAGGCGTATATATATGACAAAACCGTCACATATTTTCCTTTTGACAGGCAACAGTCACCGTAAAATTCCAGGCCTAGTAACTAGGTAAGTTCAGATGAGTATTGTGCATAATTCAACGAGGTTTTTGTTGTAGCATCCCAATTCTCCATCCACTTTTGTTTGAACTAACACATGCACCTCTGGACTTTGTGTTCATTTTCAAACTGTCGTGACTCGCAACAATGGAATCGGTCATTTATTTTTCTCACACGCTCAAGAGTTTTCTTTGCAATAAAACGTTATGCTCAAGAAATTTTTATTTATGTATGGCAGTGATCAAATTTGAAGGGTTGCCTACATTTTAATTTGAGGGCTAGGTTAAGCTTTACTCTTCGCAAATGGCATATTAAACAATACATTTCCCTTCAAGTCAAAATGAAAATACTAATTTATTTTCAATACATATCTAATTAATTTATATAAAACAAAAATAAATATGAAAAAATCAAAATTATTAAATATATATCTAATAATAATTTTAAAATTTATTTAAAATAAATAATCAAAGATTCAAAGAAAGTAATTACACAAATTATAAGTTTGACAAATCGTTGTAAAAAAATTATAAGTTGGTCGTATAAAAAAATTAAATTTTAGCATGAGACATGAACCTTAGGCTCACCAATTTGGGTAATTGTAGTGCCACATATTTCAAATCATTTCATTCCCAATAAAGTTGTCTCAATTGATAGAAAACATGGGTATGGAAAGACTCTGAGGAATCTCCAATTTAAATATTATTGTTCTCAAACTAGACTGTACCTTTGTAAGGAAATAAATAGAACATTTGTGTAGAATCGAGGGCATGCCACTCAATTATTTTTTAAAGCATATAATTCAAGAAGTACAAGGTTATTGAAAATAATTTTTATAAATATATTAGAATGTTATACATTGAATCAATAATTTCTTAATAAAAATAAGTAATATATTATTGCACTTGAAATATTGTAGAGACAAGCAGCAATAACAATTTACTATCGAGAAATAAAAAATGGCATACTCATGGTGTTAATGTGTAAAATAGACAAGTATTTAAACAAAGTATACATTAGGTATCAAGTTGTTATAAAATTTAAAAATATATTCGGTATTTTTATCAAACGATGTCTTGGGTAACACATTTACTTTGATAAGGGGCCGCTAGAATAATTTGAGCCTAGCAGCCACTAATCTATACCTTTCTATAAGTAGCGGAGCTTAGCAGTCACTAAGATTTTTCTTTTATGTGCACCGATGTGTATAATGAAGAAATGATGCAAAGGTGTGAGACTACAAGTCGCCAATATGAACAAAAAAAAATTATGACGAAAAAACATAATTGTACTTAAATTGCATTTATCCTTTAGGACATAATGTTATTATACACAATGCAGCTTGCCCCAACAACATTTAAGTTTGCATGTCTCTACACTATGATGTTGTATGAGCACCTTGCAAACATTTTTAATAACCATCTCGCTTCCTGAATAGGCAAAGACCTCCATAGCTTTCGTGAATAAAAAATGTCCATTTCTCACATATTTCTCATGTCCAAATATATTATGGAAAATGCCTAGCGACCAATAATATCTATTACTATGATTTGTTATCCATAGCTTTCGAGAATAAAAAATGTCTTTGTAGATATTGTTTTCCATATGAGTTAATGGAATTTACATAATGTTATATTATGGAAAATGCCTAGTGACCGTTAATATCTATTAATATGATTTGTTATTCGAGTGATCTACTCAAAATAAGAAATTATTTAGCATAGTTTCCACAAAATCATTCTTTTCTATAAGTATTCGAGCTTAGCGGTCGCTAAGCATTTTCTTTAATATGAATTGTTTTTTGATCTTACTCAATTATCGGTGCTTAGTGGTCGCTAAGTATTTGACTAAATATGAACTGATATGAATTATGTGTTAGACAGAATACAACTTATGAGAAATATTTAAGTTGTGATCCCTTTCAAGGGTATCAAGTGAAACTCTTAGATGTGCAAGGGATTGTATAGCCAATATGATACGATTTTAATTATTGAAAAATACTAGCGATCGAAAGTTGTCGAGATAGTTTTTTACATTGTTGGAAAGAAAACCTAGGAGTTATAGAGGCTAGTGGACACTAGGCTTCTCCTTGACAAATAGATGGACAACATAAGACATGCAGAGTTGTTTATTAACACCAATTGAAAAGAATAACTTAGCGGCTTCTCCTCTTGTTTAACTACCTATCGATAATGTATATATGGAAAGGATATTTCCTTCTAGATATTGTTTTCCATATGAGTTAAAGGAAGTTGAACACCTTCAAGGAGATAATAAGTACTATTTTGAACAACATGGTTTACATGTTGAGAACATTTTAGCTTATGCTTTCCTGTGTGTGAAGTTTGTAAGAATCTGCTTCTTGCTTTTTAAATTGTTAGGTTTGCGAGTGATTTTAACGAATAGATGTTTGAATTTGTCTCCTGCATATTTTGTTGATGTTTTGTTCTTTCAATAACCAAAAAATCCTCTTCTAAAAACACCATTAAATTTAAATCCCTACCTCGAGACCTATATAATGCAATAATATCCACAAAATTTGAAATTTCCATATCTTAGCAAGGGTTTTTGCCAATTAAGCAATTGACATTACTTAAACACACTTTTGCAAAAATTTTATCGTACTATATAATCCCTAACTAAAATTTATAATAAATTTTTGGGTTCTAAATAATGTCAGAGTTTCCAACGTTGGAAAGAGCATTGTTATGTCTTCCACAAAGTGTCTTTTTATTTTTCTTTGGCTCATACACTCGACATCAACGAGGTTGTTAGGAAAAATAGATATTATTATTATTAGTGTGAGCATTAGTGAGTGTTTATTAGTTGTCTACTAAACAACTCAGAGTGATTTGTGGGATTGTGTGTGAGTTGTCTCTGATAAGCTTTGACTCCTAAATATTAGGATCAAGCTATTGTATAAGAGAACACTGATTATTGAATAATAGTGACTCGAGTTATTTATCATTTTTTTTGTCTCATGTGTTTTGTGTTCTCTGTATATTTTTGGTTTTTAGATCTGGGTAATCATCTTCATCTAGTATCAGAGCTATTAATTCCTAGGGCCATGTATTCTTTTTAGTGCATTGTTTAAATCCCATTAGGGAGCTTGTTCGCAGTATTTAAGGTTTCAATGGTGACCGTGGACATTATGCGGAGGTTTGAAAAATATTGCACCGTGCACGAGAATTATTATACTAGCGACTGGATTTGACTACGGCTTCGACAAGCCTATGGATCCCTGTGTATTGATAAAATCTTGGATGGAGGATTAACTACGACATGCTAAATTCCATTCATGCACATCACGTAATCGTCCCTGACCTGAGTGCACCCTCAAATGGCGAGCACGTCCTCCAACATCTGCATGAGGCATGAATTCAATGTTCACGATCCTCTCAGAGTGGTCAGCCATTAGAGTCTTTGAAGAGCTGAAAGGGCCATTAGAGTCTTTGAAGAGTCCACAGATATGACACTTAGAAGTAGGGGTTAAATTTGACGGTTGCCCCTACCCGTCAAAAAAAAATTTGTGACGGTTTTAAAACTTATATCACCTTGCACATGACGTTTATTATTTATTTTTAACTTTCATAATTTTTATATTACAATAAATTAGGTAAAATATATTAAAGCAATTTTTTTTTAGTTCAAAAAATTGTAATTTTATAGTTCAAATAATGTAGTTGATGCTCATCTTTAGAGAGTAAAGTACACAATGCACTTGAATACCCAGAAATCTATGATCAATCATTACTATTTTTTTCCTTTCAACCTTATTTCCAACATTACATTCTATTTTATAATTCAACAATTTATAAGAAAATAAAACATTGAAGAGATTAAACTACCTACTTGAAAGTGTTGCCTCCTCCTCTCAATGCCCTCCTTTTTTATCAAATAATCTATTCCCAAAAAAAATGTGTTTGTTGCATATGAATTTCCCTTGAAATTCTGAAACATGTTGTCTTCTCATGTTTCAAAGACCGGGTTCGATTGTTTTGATCCTGTTGCAACATACCTTCATTAACTAGTTAACACTTTCCCTGACATCCACCTCACTCTAATCGACTTTGCTTTCTTTTTTTCTTACTAATTATTCTAACTGCAAAAAAATATTTGCCATAAAGCTTATGCATTATTCTTGATTCAGACTAGTCAAAAATCAAATACCTGGAATCAAACGAATAGACAAGAAAAATCTAGTGTTCATCATCACCTACTCCAAACTGAACCCAAGTGCATTGATGAATCTAAACTTCACTCTATTACTCTTTGTCGTCCATCCACTCTAAGTGGGAGAAAAGAAGTCTCTGTAAAGTTCAGATCGATTATCAATGGATGCCCTAAAAATATTTGTCAATAGGAGCAGCGAGAAGAGCATTACAATTCTCCATCCCTACCCACGCTCCTTATTCAATATTGAACGCCGTATCAGAATTAATATCCCACGTGGGATATTGACAATGTGACATTACACATCGTGTGTGACTCTGTGAGTTAAACAAGAAATGAAGTTTGAAATATTTTCATATCTTATTACGCCTAATTCATTTACTCAGAAAATGAAAGAAAGCAAAATATTTATTGCAGATGCATGCAAATGTGTATAAAATATTATTAAAAATTTACTGCCACCGACCTTCATTGGTTCACCGTTCAATGAAGACTCGGCATATTCTTGGCATTAGCTAGGAGCCTAGCTACCTACGTGTAGAGGAGGTTTCCTGAAAACGAGTGCTACATTTACCATGGCCAGTTAAACTTTAGCACTATGCGAGCACATAATTTACACTTCTTAAACTTTAAAACTCAATATCCGCACACAATTTACAAAATAATTGTAAGCTAGGTAGATGGAACATTCTGGAGTTATCCCGGGACCAGAAGTGAAGTGACTGGTGCAGAGGTGCCAAGTGTCAAAAGTGGCAAGGGACACATCTAGCTAAGTTTGAAAGAGACATCATACAACTCCAACAGTTTCCACGCTCTCCAAGTAAGCACAAGGCAATTATTTAAAAAACCAAATCTTTTAAATGGTCCCATACTCCCAGGTGTTACTTAACACATATATTTAAATTAAAAAATGGCTGAATTTTAAACCTAAATGTTTATATGACAGGGTCATAAAATAATTGCCCATCTTGTGCTACGGTTGATGAAATAATCCGACCGTATTTTACGTCTAAAATTCTAAAAAACGTCTAAACGGACGCCAAATTTAACCCCTACTTAGAAGTCTATGAACCTGCAAAGTTTTAAATGCAACCCTCTTTCACGTGATGTGATGATCTGACCTCACACCCACGGCCTTGAATCTTCTCTGACCTCCGTAGTCCCCAATGTCACCTCTGACTTCGACCACTGTGCATACAGCTCCACGTTGTGATTAGCTCCGGAAGGTATTAAAGTTTGGTTTTGAATTTATTAAGGTATATAAACCATATGCCATTTCTTAATTATCAATATAATATATTATGGCATAAACCTAAGTATTAATATCTTGTTATAAGTTTAGCATATATGGCTATAGAATTATAAGAAATAGTAAAACTAGAATATTCCAAATTAGGGGGTTTATTTTGCTTTAATAAAGACAAAGTATTTGCAAAAATGATATAATTTCTAATGTATAGCCATTGGCTATATTATAAATTAAAATAGAATATCGTCAAAATATAGTGTGAATCGGGTGCATTATTGGTCGAAGTCGACACCCTGAAAACCCTTGTAATAAGAGCAAATTTTCGGTTGAAACCGACGCTCTAAGGTATAATGGACATTCCACTAGACAAATTCAATGGATTGAACTTTCACACCTGGAAAGTAAAAATCCAAATGCAATTAATACATATGAATCTATGGAGGATTGTATCAGGAGATGAATCAAAACCCACATACGATGCAAAACTAATAGAGTGGGAAACAAAGGATGATAAGGAAAAAACAATAATAGGACTTTCCCTATCAGATACTGAGCTACACTATGTGGATCTGGAAAAATCCTCAAAAACAATTTGGGAGCTACTCGGCAAAACTTTTCGCTCAAATGCAGTCACTGATAAATTTTCACTAAAACTGCAACTATTCAAACTCAAGATGAATGAAAATGTGACAATGGCAAGCCACATTAATGAACTAAGATCTCTCATAAAGCAACTTGCAGAAGTAAAACTTGTAATAGAAGACGAAGATGCTAAAGCCATACTTCTAAACAGTCTTCCTCCTAAGTACAGTAATGTTGTGTTCACTCTCGGACAGATGCCCACACAGTCAATTGAAGACATGATATCTACACTTCTAAGTAAGGAAAAAATAACTAAGGAAGATAATCATGAAGAGTCTGCTCTCTATGTCAAGAAAAAATATGCTAAAACCTACATAAACAAAGAAGAAGTAGAATTCTTATATTGTAAACAAAAGGGGCGTAAGTCTCCATTCTGTAAAATCAGAGAAAAAGATGTCAACAATGGTAAACTCAAAACAGGGATAATTTTAGCGGCGAATATTCGTAATATGGTGAAAATTTCATTTTAGGAAAATTTGAAAAGGCGTATTATTCGGAGTGGGTCGGTGTCCTGTTCGCCTAAAATATATAGTATATTTTTTTTGGGGGGTCGGCTTTGCCTTCATTTTAAAACATCTCCTATAAAAACCTAGGTGATTCGTCGGGTAGTATACCTCAAGTAGCTTACCAAATTACCAATACTATGAAATTTGAACTCGCATACCCTTGAGCACCAGAGATTCATATTACTGTTAGCCTGTGATTGTTGACGCGCGAGAAATGCAGTGTTGACGCGCGACAAGGGCTGTACTGACGCGCGACAAGAGATGTACTGATGCGTGACAAGAGCTATACTGACGCGCGACAAGAGTTGTACTGACACGCGACAAGAGCTTTACTGACGCGTGACAAGAGTTGTACTGACGCGCGACAAAGGAAGTGTTGACGCGTGACTTGGGCAAAGAAGTGACGTGCGATAGAGGAAGTGTTGACGCACGACAGAGGAAGTGTTGACGCACGACAGAGGAAGTGTTGACGCGTGATAGAGGAAGTGTTGACACGCGACCTCAGACAGTGGACGTGCGACAAGACCTAAGATTGGACAGAGTTGCTACTTGGTTCTTTTGCTGACACAGGAATCTTTTCAGAATAATGGAAGGTGCCAGCTCAAAGAATACGAATAACCTAAAAGTAAGTAAGAAATCTCATAAATCACTCTTCAAGCATTTTGGAAACTCTGCGGATACAGATATTGTAAATACCAATCATATAGATGCCACCACAGAGAATCAGAATACTGACTGTGTGGAAGGAATTATTGAGGTGGACTGACAATGTCAGGAAACTCACCCATCTATCTACTAATCCATTTTTTGTGTTGAATTTTATTAAGACAAAGATCTAGCACATTACCGGCGATGATTTCAATTTTAAATAGGTATATTCTTCAACATCATCTTATTTTTAGCTCTTGTTATCATTTATTTAAAGATATTGTTGGTCTATATATTTAAAGATGTTGCTGGCACTTCTCAGGACTGACAATGTCAGGCAACTCACCCCTCTATCTACAATGTCAGGTAAAACAAAGATCTAGCATGTTACCCTTGAATATTTCACAGCAATCTAATACGCAAGAGGTAAGCTAAACCCTATCATATTTGCAATTATGTTTAATTTCTTACCAGTGATGATTCTTTCTTGATTTCTTAGAATTATATTTAATTTATTTTTATATGTGGAAAATCCTTGGATAAACTATTAAACAATACATTATACTATTATAAATATAAGTCCCGACACTCTTCCTAAAATTCCCTGCTTTGTCATAGATCCATCACTTCTTTAGATTTCTCCATGAAGAAATAGATCTATTTTTAGACTTATAATGATCATCATCTAAGACGAAGTTATTCAAACTCAATTCTAATGCTATCTTCCATATCCTATAGTCACCCACCCAAATCTACACTAATCACAACTATTTAAATCAACTTGACTGAGTATTTATCTAATAAAAATCCTTTCTAGTAATAAAACTGACTCTACATAAAATATCCTGCAAATGTAGTGTGCCTTCTTCAAGGCTCTACATAAATACTTACACACAATTTACTATGATCTAGTTTACAACCTTCAATATTTTCTTACACACTCAAAATTATTCCAACTTATAGCCTCCCAGTTCTAATCCACAATTATTCTTCACCCTTATCAAATATAAAAAAATGATAGGATTCTTCAACCTATGAACTTGATCTATACAGACTAATCTTCATGATAAAAACCTTATATCGAGCTTGACCTATCTTTTAATCACATGGTTATTCCAACTTTGGTTAATCTAGCCTCCATAACCTTGACTATTTACAGCAACTTGTCAATCTACTCTACACAAAAAAATATCCATGATAACAAAACCATATCTTTTAAACCATGGTCTTGATTATTTCCCAATCTCTAATTCTTATGGCCTGGAATTTAACTATTTCATAATTGGCTAATTCTTATGGCCTGGAATTTAACTATTTCCTAAAGATCTGTTTCAAATCTTAGTTGCTATTTTTTCCCAAAGACATAATTTTCAAGATAATTAAAGTCCCACAAGATATTTAGGCACTACATTTTACATTATACACATTAAATTGATCATCGTCTTTCATCATCATCTATCATTAATTATCAATTATCATCATTCATCATCTACGTCCACATACAATTCATGACAATGCAAGTAAACAAGAAACATACATATAATTCATGATAATCACCATATAATTAAATTCAAATACCATAGTACATACTCAATAGTAGAAGTTTTCAAATTCAATATTTAAATTTTCCTCAATAATAAAAGTTTCTAATTTTCAAAACCATCTTTTTCTTTATACAATTCTACTCTGTTCTCTTCCCCAACGGCTTCTTCCACTCTGGCTGTACCTCTTTCCCCAACACCAGAAATAACCCCTGAACTTATAAGATCTTCTGCAGCACTGTCCAGATTTCTTATAATTCTTTCTTCTTGATTTGTCGCATCTCCATGCGACAGCAAATTTGGATCAGCTGCTGCTTTGGCTTTGAATAATATGTCAGGGTCAAGACCATGCTCTTTAATTATCCGCTTTAGTGTATTGTTTTGTTTGTTAACCAAAACAATATTTTGCTTCAAATTTTTTGCTGCGGATAAGCTGTTCTTTGCTGTTTCCAAGTGAACTTGCAAAACCTTCGCCTGACTGTTCAAATTTTCATATTTCAACTGCACAAAAAGAGTAATGTCAATTCAAAATATTAATGTAAATTCAAAATTTCAAATTAACAAGAATGATTGTTTGAATGTAATAGTACTTACAACCGCTCTATCTCTTTCGGCATTTGCGATTGCTACCAAATCCTTGTCCTTGGACCATTTGTTAAAATATGCCTGCGCCTCGGCACTAATATTTTCCAATTTGTTTAGTGCCTTATCTAAAATGTCGTCTTTATAGTCGTTGTTAAACGTGACAGTCCCACATCTTACTTGGGTAAGTAAGGAATCCATCTTCGCAGGCTGATTTTGGACTACAGCGTATAAACTATCCCGTTGCCAATAATTTTCATAACGACTAATAATCTCATTGATAAGAACTTTAGCCCTTCTCTCCCATTCTATAAGCTGTTGGATATGAGGAAGAATAAACTCACTGATATGGGACTAACAATCAAAACCAATTAAGTTCTCCAAAGGAAAACGTGGCAACTGTTCGCTATCTGAATCTGATGCAGACGATCTTGCTGGAGAAGTATGGGGGCTTTCACCAAGATCAACTACTCCTTGTTTCTGCCTTTGGGTGGGCTGATCCTGTTTTTGAAAAAATTAATCAAGATTTAGATAAATAAATTTAAATCAGAACGTAATTCAAAATTGTAAAGCATATTAAAATTGAAATTTGAAGTATACCTGCTGGCCTTGAATCATCTCGCGGGTATCAAAAAAACCAGTTGGGTCATTGCTATCAATGCCCAAATAATCTTCATCTAAATTTATATTGTTCAAAACAGATATGCTCGCTGCACTGGGCAAGCCACCAAGTGAGAGAGTTGGAATTCGAAACGAGGAGGCAAGGTTTAATGTCCCACTAGGGGTTGGAGCAAAAGGCATGCGTTTACCAATGTTCTTTTTCACTGTTCCTCTAGTTGGCATTTTAAAAATTAATGGTTGAGTGGGTGTCGGTGCAATGGTTTGATCATGACTGACATGTGCTGAAAAGTACAAGAAAAAAATGAAAAATATTAAAACAATTCATAAAGTCAAAACTACGAAATTAAACGTACTATCGAAAAGTTGTACCTTGTTGTCGAGGGGTTGTTTTTTTCGGTGCTACGGGTGGCCTTGTAGGAGTTGTACTCAGTGGCTGTTCAGAAGATATGAATGCATGCGACTGTATGGAGTGAGTTGGGGAAGAAGGTTCCAAAGTCCCTACAATTCATTAATATTAAATGTTGTCAATTCATTTGGTTAAAATTTAAATTGAAAAATAAATATGCAACTTTGGAATTTGTAAATAATATATGAGAATGTATTACTTCTCTAGCGTTTAACGAGTTCAAACTGTTGAGGGTTTGGAGAGGAGTGAGCTTCCATTTCAAATTGGGAGTCCCCCGAAGCCTCCGCGTGTTGTTGGCCTCTTCCTTTCGATAACTTCTTTTTTCGGGGAATGGCTTCAAGATATCTTCTCTGCAAAACATTAAAATTTAAGTTTTAATAACTGTGCACTATAATGTCGAAAATTGAAATACAATTACAAACTAAATAGTTTATACATGTTGTTCTTCAAATGGAATAGAGAATTTCTTCAAAGCCTCATCAGAGCAAGTAGGAATTTGTTTAGCTTTTAAATTTAAAAGTGCCTCATAGTAGAAGCCGAGGAGATAGCTTGTTGAATAAATGAAAGGTTTATCTGAGAGTTTTGAATTTGATATGTCAGTTCTTATTTTTTTGGATAGAAATGTGCACCAATCGAATTTTCATTTTGAGATAGTGGCACAAATGTATGCAATGGCCAAATTTGGTATATCTGTTTGGCGACCCTGCAAAACAATTCTGGCTTGAAAAAATGAAGTAAGTGCAGCAAGAAAGTGGTGTGCAATTGATTGTGTATCTACACCACGCCTGGATTTATTGACATGGGCTGCAAATGCGAAACAGTGAAAATTACTATAAATTTATAACAACAAATTGTATCAGAATAAAAAAAAGAAAAAAAATATTAATTAAAACGAATTATACTTACAATCAACATGGAAACCGTACGTTGATTCGAGAAATTTCTTGTCTTCTTCCAGGAGTGTTTCCTTTGTTGTAACAATCGGTAAATTTCTGATAGGAAGGCCCGTAAACCGATGGATGTCATTTGGTTCAATAGTGAATTGGAACATTTGGCCATCGTTCAGAGTCACATAAAAAATAACGTCCTCTGAATTGTAGCATGACAGAAGGTAATTCAAAATATCCGGATCTGTTTCGAAATGGGGCATATTAACGAGCCCTGTAAATTCACACTCTTCCATCAAAGCTTGATATTCTGGAGACATCTTTAAAGCCGTATGGATGTGAGGGCATAAGGGATTCCTGTAGTTGATCTTGGAAATCGATTGAGTTGGATTCTCTTCATTTTCTTGCTGAACTTGCAATTGGGAAGGATGTGAAGTCGACATTATAGCTGTAATTGTGTCTTTGACAACGATTTAGACCTACAAAAATTCAAGAACGGGAAAACGAAAAACGAGAAAATGGGCGAAACAAGGGTATTTATAAGCTAAATAGGGCGTCACTGGCCCCTATTGACGCGCATCATTTGCTCCTACTGACGCGCGTCAGTAGGAGAAAATGACGCGCGTCATCAGGTTCTAGTGACGCACGACAGTAGGTTGCAGAGTCGTGTGTCATTAACAGACACTGACGCGCGACAGCAGGGGGAAATGTCGCGCGTCATTACGAACCAGTGTCGTGCGTCATTATGAGCCAGTGTCGTGCGTCATTACGAACTAGTGTCATGCGTCATCACGAGCTAGTGTTGCGCGTCATTACGAACTAGTGTCGTGCGTCATCATGATCCAGTGTCGCGTGTCATTACGAACTAGTGTCGCGCCAGTGTCGCACGTCATTACGTACTAGTGTCATGCCAGTGCCGCGTGTCATTACAAACTAGTGTCATGCCAGTGTCACGCGTCATTGCGAACTACTGTTGTCGCACGTCACTGATGGAGCCATGAAAAAACAGGTGAAAATTTTGTTTTTGAATACTGTCAAATTCTCCTTTCGCTGAAAATGGTTACGGGGATATTCGCCAGGTATTTTCCACCTTCAATTTTATAGGGGTGTCTTAAAATGAACCCTGACTCAAAATGGATGAGGCCAATGTAGTTGTTGAAGAGTCAGAATATGAAGAAGAACCGGCACCAGAAGAATCTGACTACAATTCCAATGACTTTCTATTCTAAATAAAGATCTCGAAGTCTGGAGGCAAAGGAGGAGGAAAACTGCATCTCTTATTAGTCACCAACAAAGAGATTGTTGCATTGTATTGGTGACATTTATTTTTCAGTTGTGTGTTTCATTCTGCAAATAAAACTTGTTAAAACAAGTACATGATTGTATCACCTGCATTAGTTAGGATGTGATGGGGGTTAAAGAGATACTGGCATATAATGACATGGTTTTTGGTAAACCAGCAAAATCGATTGGTTGTAGGTAAACCATGGACAAACCTTCATTGGTTTTACAGTAACCATGGAAAAACCATTTCTCAGGTTTGTGAATCCTTGGAAAATCACACTGTCATTGTTAGATGCAGTATAGGATGATGCCTTCCCCATGTTCACACTAAGGGAGTGATTGTTAGGAAAAATAGATATTATTATTATTAGTGTGAGCATTAGTGAGTGTTTATTAGTTGTCTACTAAACAACTCAGAGTAATTTGTGGGATTGTGTGTGAGTTGTCTCCGATAAGATTTGACTCCTAAATATTAGGATCAAGCTATTGTATAAGAGAACACTGATTATTGAATAATAGTGACCCGAGTTATTTATCATATTTTTTTTGTCTCTTGTGTTTTGTGTTCTCTGTATGTTTTTGGTTTTTAGATTTGGGTAATCGACTTCATTTTAGCTTATGCTTTCCTGTGTGTGAATTTTGTAAGAATCTGCTTCTTGTTTTTTAAATTGTTAGGTTTGAGAGTGATTTTAACCAATAGATATTTGAATGTGTCTCCTACATATTTTGTTGATGTTTTGTTCTTTCAATAACCAACAAATCCTCTTCTAAAAACACCATTAAATTGAAATACCTACCTCGAGAGCTATATAATGCAATAAAATCCACAAAATTTGAAATTTCTATATCTTAGCAAGGGTTTTTGCCAATTAGGGGAAAGGAGCCAATGACCGTGAATGGCCCAATGACTGTTAGTAGTTATGTGAAACAAAGTGCCAATGACCATTTGAATTAACGTTAAAAATGAAATAAAAACTAGCCAATAAAGTAAGTCACATCAAGTCACATCAATAAATGAACTAATGAAATGATGACACATAAACAACCCATAAAATGTGATTTTATTCACAACTAATGGGTTGCCTTAAATTCCTTTGTATTCAAAACTACTTATTTTAAATCCCTTAAAAATATATTTTCCACATACTCAAATTTTTTGAAAGAAAATCAGTATATTAAAAAAATCATGCTCTCCAAAAGGGTATTTTTAAAAAAAAAAATTATGATTGTTAAGTGGCTCTAACAACCTCCCACATTATGATTCATGATGATTGGCTCCTCTCCCCTAAGCCAATCAAGACTTTTGATTTTGAAAAATGTAAGTCAATATGAAGTGAGAGGTTGATGTTTATATGGCAATCGCGTAAAATTCGGGTCAATTGAAAACAGACATGTGTCACATTCAAGGAATTGGATTTTTGATTCATCACGACTTCGAAGTCTTTTTATTTACATTAGGTACAGACAGTCAAATCGATACTGTCGCATTAATGGAATTGGTCATCGCACGCTCAAGACTTTTTTTATTTATTACAGTTGCGTGTATTACACGTCTGGAAACCATCACTGCACACAAGATGGTGAGGTTTCCGCTGTCGCATCAATGGAATTGGTCATTTAGTTTTTTGTGATTTTAATTGTAAAAATACTGTCAAATATTAAAAATTATTATCATAGTCTATTTAACAGACATACATACATATATATATCATTATATATAAAAATTAAATAAATTAATATTTATTAAAATAAGTATATAAATATAAAATAATCCTTTATATGTTTTATTAATAGAATATAAAAAATATTATTTTATAGTTTTGAAGAATGGTAATAATAAATAAACCTCACCCAAAAAAATATTTAAAACACATAAATGAATGTTAAATTATACGGAGGAATGTTAATTACGCCAAAGGCATTCCCCCTATGGGAAAGGGCTTTGCAGACATTCACATCATTATGTTAAATTTTATGGCCGTTGAAAGCACTCCAAAATTTCATTGTTGTGACATTGTTATTCTTGGCTTTAAGTGGAGTTAGCCCCTTTTGTTTTTAGCACTTGCATGATCTTATAGAAGAAGATAAGTGGAGCTCAAAATTTCTCATGTGACTCTTGAAAAGAAGGCGGATGGTGTTGGATTGCCTCTGTCCTTGTGGATTTTGAAGCGAAAGCGTTGCAAAGAGGGGTATTGATTTAAGACCTCACGGAGAGGGTTTTAGAGACAATTTGATTGAAGTTGGAGAAAGTGCTAAAATTTGTTATTGAAGAAGAAGCTATTGATCATGAAACGATGCAGAGGTTTGTTTCCCCCATTATAGTGAAGCTTGAGCCTGACAATTATGTATGCTACGATCTTAAAAATCTCCATTATCAACAAGCCATTAGTGCAGATCCTGAAAATCCTCTTTTTCTTTCAAACTATGCTTAATTTCTACATCTTGTGACTCAGAATTATGACAGTTAGTTTTATATTCTCTTACAATCTTTTCAAAGAACAATTG
The DNA here is from genome assembly GCA_019776745.2 of Taxus chinensis. Lineage (NCBI taxonomy): Eukaryota > Viridiplantae > Streptophyta > Pinopsida > Cupressales > Taxaceae > Taxus > Taxus chinensis. Next base: position 60,232,730 of record CM034153.1, read on the forward strand.
TATTTGATTAGGAAGAGATCTAATGCCGGAGTTATTGGACAGTATGCACACTTTTTGTGGTTGGCACAAGGTGACCTTCCTGCCACAGAAGAAGCATTTTTAGATGCTATTGCTGCATATCCTGGGAATCCTTTTCATGCAGGGAGCTATGCACACTTCCTTTGGAATACTAAAGGTGAAGAAACTTGCTATTCGATCTCTTCGGGATTTCATCCACATTTGGTCTTCTGTATTAGGTTGTAGAAGTGGTATGTGATCAAATGATATGCATCCTCTGGGGGATTGTACTGCATATTAACAATTACTGTGAAATTGTCATGATTTTAGTTTGGGTCCATATGCTCAATTTTTTTTCTAACTAGGCAGAGAAGACAAATTTGTATTCCCTCAAAATCAAATTGAGGGGTTTACAACTTTCAGCAGGCTTTAACAAAGTAATGCAAAAGTCGGTTTTGCATGATTTATAAGCACGATCAAAGAGTTTGGTCTACAGAATGAAGATTCTTTGGTTTGAAGTGGATCAATTTGAACCGATGAAACATGACTCACTGTTGTTGTAACGAGTGTAATTACATGTTGATATAAATGAATTATTTCTTACCTGCAAATATGATGTGTGGTTGATATAGAGAAGTATTATGATCAATACGTAGTTCTATTAATAGTTGGAAGCATTTCAAGGCTAACACATAATAGTTTTGTAGTTGTTGTTTTGTTATGATCTAATGTCCTTAATACACGAGCACATTGAAAAATGAAACCAGAGATCTTATCGGTTGTAGTTGGTTAGCAGGATTTAAGATGTTCCTGACATTTTCCTTCCTATTGAATATTAACAAGGCGGGGGATTATATACATTCCAAAAGCAAATAGAAATGAATTATTGTACAAACAGTTGGCAGATAAAATTTTGCTTGCTTGTAGTTGTAAAGAGTGTAAAGTGTTTGTGATGATGATATTGGTATCCACCAAGGTATGAATCTGTGATGATATTGGTATCCATCAGATCTCATATGCACAAAAATAAGAGGTAAATATCCAATTGCACAAGAGATACAATCCATCCAATCTCTTGAGTTGTAAACATTGCTTGTCATGGTAATTTGTTCTTGTACATATAAAATCGCATAAGGATTTTTTTTCTAATGTTGGCATACTTGCTTCTGCTAACATTGTATCATAAGGGGTTTGGAATTTACTGTTAACTCCTCTATCAAGAAACATTTGTAAACCCTCAATTTTTTTCCAGGGTTCGTTTTAAAGGACTAGACTCCAGGTGGGACAGTCATATAAACTATTGTCTATATCACTTTAATAAAGATTAGCTTCCTCAATTTTTGGTAGAGTCTGTTTGCAGATATGTACATTTGAATGTTGAGAGTTTATTTGTTTTACAAGCCTAAATAGTCTCTCCTTAGGTGCATTTGAAATTCTGAAATCTCGTTCGAATATCTTGCTAGAATTTGTCTTCTTGTAACTATGATGAGTTAGGATATTAGAATCATCTCTCTACTTAAAATTTTAGATACTAAGACTAGGAAATGATACTAATAGTCTAGGTGCTAGAAATATATTGTATTTGAAATGATTCTTAAGCATGTATTTCAAATACTTGTATATGATTGTTTTGCATTTATTATTATATAAATATATCCTTTTGTTACCCATAACAAAAACTGTGGAATCAACTCTAAATTCGGTTGAATTAGTTATACGCATTTTGATAGTTTTATAATATTACTCCCACTCATACGTGAAACTCTTTGTATATAGTGGTTTGGATGGATTTATCTTTTTTATTGTTTATGACAACTCTTTAACTTCTTTTTTCACTTTTTTGCAAGGTTTTTTTGATTCTCTCTCTCTCTCTCTCCTGCTGTAAAGAAGAGAGTGTTAGTTCTAAACGAACTTTAGGTGGGTTTCTATATTGATTGAAGTATTTATTCATTTGTTCTGTTTATTGCATATTATGACTAAAAAATTAGTGTAGAGTGTTTTCATGTTATTTGTTTTTTATTGTTTCATCTATATTTATAGTTGGCTCCAATCCTTTTTCCGAAGTGACATGTGGGGGCATGTGCCTTCGTCAATGACATGATTTGTTATGTGTTGAGGGACTCATTCTCCAATGAGGCCATTTTGAAGTGTCCCAAGTTGGACATTAGACTAATTAGCGACAAGGATTTTAAAGTTGCTCGTCATACCTAAGAACATTTTATTGGATTAACATACTTCTTTTCCCTCTCCACTTTAATATGATGTAGACTAGAAACAAAATTCCCCTCCCTACAATGGGCTTGACATCAACTATGCCTCGTTTGCAGAGGGAGGAAGAGTTTAAGCATCTTCAATGTGTTGTTAATGTTTTGCATTGCAAGCAACCGAACCCCCCTAAAACAACGATAGCCAAAATGATCAGAGATCACCTCCACCTGATGCCAACATCCCAAAAATTTCTCTCCAAATTCTGAACTATTGGATCGCATTCACGAGTCTTCTGCTTTATCTATGATTCTAATGAAGATGCACTAAAATATGAACCACCCCAAAAATTAAGGAGAATGAGAATACCAATTGAGGCATTTGCAACTAGAGAAAAAATACAAGAAACGTGCAAAAACAAATTACACAAGAAAAAAACAAGAAATTTGATTTTTAAAAATAGCTTGTAGTGATTTGTTTATAAGTTTTTTTGATACAAATTGTAACTCGTTCCAAATAATTCCATGTATGTATTATGGCAGTATATATCGGAAAAACAATCAAAAAATTTAAAATACATGTTCAGTTTTTGGTAAACCAACAACTATGCATTTCTAATTTCTTTATCATTGTACCTCCATACAAATACCTATAGTTCACTTACTTCAAGTGTACACATTGTTCTTATTGTTTTCCATTCTAGTTTCTTAACATAATAAATTGTAATTCGTTTCAAATAAATGCATGTATATATTGTGGCAGAACACATGGAACAAAAAATCTAACTTTTCAACATACGTGTTCAATTTTTCCTTTTTACAATTGCTCGCTTCTTTATGTAAACCAACAACAACACATTTTTAATGTGTTCTTCTTTATATCTGCACACAAATACCCATATTTTTAAAATTCCAAGAAATAACCATGTAATTTTTAGTTGTTTTCATCCAAAGCTTTGTACACTATATCACTTTTTTACATATTGAATTGTTTTAAAGGTTATACTTCATGTTTGCGCTTTTTGAAAAATATAAATGAATACGTAAGAAAACTTTAAAGGTTCTCATTGTTTACAAATGCATGTTATCCGTCACCCTTCATTTAATGTTTGACTGCACTACAAGTTTACATTTTCCACCATATATTTGTAGAACTCCCACTATCACGAGCATATTTTAGTTGCAATGGAAACAAATTTGACACATGAAGGAATTTATCAATTAATCGCGAGTGATTCCAATTTTGACCCCACATTTCAGATACTGAACTTATCCTCCCTAAGGTCTAAACTCAACACGGGTTCCCAACATCGTGTTGACCTTTCATATGGGATACATTTTTAGACAACACTTCTACCCTCCAAATTTGCAAGCCGTGTAACTGAAAAATCAATACAAGAAGGCTCCATTGTGTGCTTACACAAGTCCCGTGTTAGAATGATCAAAAGTGAGCTGTAAGCTTCATCTCTTGCTTGATTACCAATGTATATTTATGAAAAAAAAAAATTGAGTCAAGTTACACCAAGCTTGAAGCCAACCAATGCATATTAAACTCTAAGGGACTGCTCATATAGTTGAATTAAGCTCATTGAGTGAAATGGATAATCGCTTAGTTGCATGGTGGTTGGCTCATTAACGATGCATTCAAGGAGGGAGCTATTTTGATCTCAATATTATAGGAGCCCAAAGTTGATGGATTTGTTTAAGGAGAAATAATACCTTGAAGCTCGAAGCTCATGGATTCAAGCCTTGAGATGGGTAGTTTGGTTGGAGCTAGACATAAATGTTTATGAGTGAGCTATTAAAATGAAAAATGAAGAGTTCGAATGGGTTGTAGATGTTAATGGCTAGCAGGAGGAGAGTGCTATAAACCTGATTTAATATGGAGCTCAGAAAAACTAAGCTACTCACATGATGAAATGATGATTTCACAAAACTCGGTGGTGGGATCGCTTCAGGATTATAAATCTAAGTCGAGCCATCGAATGGGTGAGAGCATGGTAGTTGTCTCGGTAATGAGATGATGTGGATGAAATTCGAAGAACTCATCTGAGTAAGTTGATCACGCTACATGATCAAGTAAATGGGAATTGATCAGTTAGAGCTCATCTTGATTCACAATTTCAAATGGAACCCGTGCAGGTGTACAAGTCATGGAGCGACTTGGATTGAAGGATGAAACAGATTTCAGTAAGAACAGAAGGAACTCAGTGGAGGAGGAATCAACAAACGAAAGGGAGAGTTGGAAGTTTGTGAGGAGCAGAGCTCAGTCCAAGATCAGTGGAGAGCTTATTTTAGGAACTCAACAAGGGGAGCTCGATGGGTTCTTGAGGAGAATCTCAAGGGAAACTTGGTGAGTTGATTTGGTGAGTCAACCACCGATTTGGGCTGTCTTGACCCTATTTTCATGCCCCCCCCCACTTTCTTCAAGTTAAACTAGTTTTCAGGGGGGGACACCATAATTTATTGAAATTAATATATTTATTTAAATATTTTAATAATAATATTTATTATTATTATTATTAAAATATTTTATTTAAATATTCCTTTAATTAATTGAGAAGATTAAGTCAACGGGCCATTAATGACACATGATGGAAGCTTCTAAATTGGTTCAACCAAATTTGTAGTAAATGAACCATCACGTGCCTTCATTTTAGGTGGGAATTTATGATTTATCCTCTATTCTCTTACATAAATTCTTCTATAAATGTAAGTTGGAAGCTCATTCGAAGGGGTTACACATTGGTTGCAGAACTTAGACGTGTGACACAAGTGAGACAAGTTGGACAACTTTTCCAGATTCCTCCCTCTTTCTACAAGTTTTGTGGATTGTGGGGACTTTCAAGCCTCTTTTCCAATATTGTAATGGAAACCATTGCCTCTTCTGAATGTAATGATGAATTTTGCATGTTGTTGAAGTAATAAAAGTGTGTGTTTTGTGACTAATCTTAGTCCTTTCATCTTTCTATACTTATTTGTGCCTTTCTCACACTTATAGGTACACTGTGCAAGTTCAATTTTCTATTATAGGTTCTTGGAGTTCTATGCTTATCAAGTGGCAGAGTATTGCATGTAGTTGAGTTTTTTGGTGCTTATTCACCCTTCTCAAGTTCATCCTTCTTCATTGGAAGATTGATAGATTGTTTCTCTGATTGAGTTTAACAAAGGGAACACATGCTTCCTAGTATGTGGTATTCTCTTACCATCTCTAAGTTGCAGTAGTTGAAGTTGACTTGTGGTGCACAACGCCATCTTCAAATCAACATTTCCTAATTCTAGCAACACCCTTTATTTGGTACATCACCATCCCTAGTATAGTTTTTTTTCCTACAAATCTCTTTCCATAAAACCCATGAAAATGTTAGCATAGGTCTAGATAACCATTTTATTGCACTAGGAGCAATATAGCACTTAGTTTAGGAAGAGGAATCTGGACCTCTCTGGAGGTTCACCTCAAGCCTAAGTCCCACAACTTGAGAGGTGATCCCATGTTACCCAATCACACCGAACATCATGTTCACATTCTAGCCATTCGGAGGGTGCAGTGATTTGGCGATAACACACATACTTATATATTCACAACATAATACCAAAGACAATGTAATAATACATTATAACAAAATACATGTTAATATAGAGACCAATCCTTCATTTATCAGAGTATACGATAAATATTAGAATTTGTAGCCCCAACACACCATGTTCATCCCTACTAACCTTGGAAATCCACACTAGATCATCCATCTTAGCAATGATGTAATTACATTACACGCATTACACACTCACTACAACAGAGATATACCACACATAGAAATCCACTCATACTCACATATCCACATACTCAGTCCACTTAGATCTATTCAATAACTCTATACAAAAGATGTATCACACACATATATAGGGTAGGAACTTTTCCATCACTAGTACACGTTTTAATTCTAAGAATAGATAATTCCTAAACATAGGTTGCATGTCACTAAACTTGTTCTTTAGTCTTCAATCCACAAATATCCTTAGGAAGATTTATCCATGCACTATAAATAGCCTACTTTTATCCATTCCCACATCCTATATTTAGATTTGTTCATGCATAATCTATATCCACCGTGTATGTTCTTTTATCTTCTAGTGGTGTTTTATCTTTACATAGTCTATATCTGGACTTTCATTGTCAATCATGTTATCTCTGCTTTTCTCTATTTATAGGCCCTTTAGAATTTTGGCTAACTCCTTTTATGTGTCCCTATGCATAGCCCTTTGCACCCTATTTACTTTTAACCTTGTGCAAACCTTCACGCATTTTTCTATACTTGTATCATTCTTTTTATCATTAACACTTTTAGTTCACGTGCACCCTCTTATGTGCGGTCTTCATCCTCTTCGCGTGGATTTTACTTAGATACTTTCTCAGTCCAACACTTATTTTTCCACCCCCTATATTTTTCCACCCTTCCTCATGCGGGGGTTTAGAGGTCTTAGTAACTGATTTAGAGGATGGGTAATTGTGTGACATATAAAGTGGAGAATCTTTGATCTTTTGATTAGATGCCTAACAGTGAAGGTAGGTATTAGGAATATCGATGTAAATAATTCGCTGTGAGTAGCGTGTATCTCCTATTTGAATGTCCATAAAATATTTTAATACATGTGAGAGGTCAACCTCAACATAGACTTGTTTCTAGGGCTGAGAACTGTAAAAGTGTTGCAGCTCCATACATACAACTCACCCAATAAATGAGGTGCTTTAATGAAGGAAGTGTATGGAGGGGGGCAGTAGGCCAGGGAATTCAACCCAGATGGGAAGTTTGAGGACTGTGAATTCAAAAACAATAAATTCCTACATCCAGGGGAGAGAACTGGTAAGGAGTTACAAACATATCATGTCGCAGAATGGTTTAGAATAGTTGGGGCATGTGAGGGGTTAGAAAACTAAAAAATAAAGAAACCTTAAGTCAAGTTTTCAACACTCTCATGCATGATGCAATGAGAATCTTGGGGTGAGCTAACCCATGATTTGAGCATGCTTTTAGAGGCTATTATCCACAAATTAGCCGAAAAGGAAAATTTGTTCAAGCCATTAACATGCAGTATTAAATTCAGAAATAGATAAAACCACATCAAGAGGAGAGATACTACCTCGTGGAATACTTTTGGGAAACCTTCTGAGAAAATTTATGTGGTGGTTCCATTTGTCGCAACTCCACTAGCTCCAGGATTGGCATCATTTGTCAGGCTTGAAGTGGAGGGTGCATTATATAGGAAAACATAGAGAGTGAAAAAACCCTAGAACTTAAAAATAAAAGTACTCTCTTGAAGATCCCAAGGTAGCCATGGAATGACATTCGAGAAAACCTATTTTACTTTTCACTGTAGATTGTTGATCATTTTTTCCCCTACATTGAAAATCATAATATAAAATAGTCCAACGTATTATAACTTGTTTTCCCACTTTGATCATTGGTTTCTAAATTTCCATTTACATAATAATAAATATTTCAAATTTTCATTGTGTTCTTTTGATACAATGTGATAACCCGAGCCCAATACACATGATTTGAATTTTTTATAACATGCAAATGGATTATTATTTCCTTTTATATTCATAATTTATTCCTCCTAGTCAATTTTCAACTTTCAATAACAATAATTTGTTCATATTATAAGAACACAACCCATATGGTTATTATTGATGTATCACATTTCCTTTTTTTCATTTTTAAGAGTGTGGTTGTTATTTTCCATAAATTGATAATTTATTGTAAGATTAGTGTGGCATGATGTCTTCAAAACACACACACACACACACACACACACACACACACACACACACACACACACACATTTATAATCCTCTCATACCATCACATCAATGAGAATGGGCCAATCATGATTAGCTTCCAATATTGTTAACTTTGTTTAACAATATAAACATGAATATAAGGCTTTATGTGGTCTTGTTGATGACCTAAAATACTACCTTTACCTATTATATGTTTGGTATTTGCAAATTCATATTTTGAGTTTTTTTTATAGGTGTGAAGATTAAGATGATAAATTATAAATTATGTTTTAAGTCCTTTAAATGATTTAATATATTTTTAAAAAGAAGGATATTATTAAATAAATATAAAAAAATACTCAAATAGGACATGTGTATTTGGTTCACTGTGCCTTAAAATATGATTAGGGAATTGATTAGCATTAAAGGCATTTCCTAAAACTTGTATTTGTTATCGTTGATATCAAAAGTTGGCTTGAATTGATCACATTCCCTCACCCTTATCTTGTGGTCTCTTTATTTTGAATCAAATGTTGTATCTATAAATTATATGTGTAACTTAGCTATAATTCATTCAAATGTGAAATGGAGAATCTATTTATTTGATTGTCCTCTTGTTTAACTACATGTTGATAATGTATATATGTAAATAATATGTCCTTCTATATTGTTTACCATATGAGTTAAAGGACCTTGCATGATGTTATATTAAACATGTCGAGTAATTAGTTTATTATTCTTTACGCATTTGCTGCAAGCAATTATTTTCTAAGTCTTCCTCTTCAAGAATTTCTAAAGTATTCATATTTATAGTAAATGTAGTTCATGTACAACCTAATCACAACCGTTGACTTATTAGTATGCCATAAGAATGAATAATTCCCCATGATTCATTGTAGAATTTCCATTTATTCATGATGTGGTGGTCATTATGTCTACACATATAAGAATTGAACCAACCATCGTCCTATAAAAAATAAAAAGACATTATTTTGCAAGCCCACCAGATTGGTCCAAATCAAAAAATAATCTTCCAAAAACACCATAAAATTTAAATCCCTACCTTGAGATCTATAAAATGCAATAAAACCCACGAAATTTGAAATTTCCATATTGTTATCCAAATAACGGCCCTAGTTATTTAGACATCTTGTATTCAAATTCTACCTTTGTGGTTCTACATTAAAGGTTGCGCACACTTCAATTTTCTTCTTTGGCACATTCTCTTGGTTGCACTTTCCTCGCGTGCCCTTATGCGCTTATCCTTTGCTTCATCCTTTCATTTTCCTTTTCCTGTTTGTTCCCCTTTTCCTCATACGCACCCTTTGTGCATTCACCTTATACCTACCTATTCATATGCCCTGTGTGCACACCCTAAACTTGCTTCAAAATTAGCTAAGTTCCTAGACTCTCACGTGCCCCACACATTACTTTGTAATAGTTGTACCTTGACCATATGTTCCTTCCTCAAGTATTTCTCCCAGTTCCTCCCGCGTGCATCACCTTTGCATGTGCCTTCCCTCTATTTTACTTTTGTGCCTCATTATTTTGTGTGCCTGCCTTTGCAATTTCTTCTACGCCATCTTGTGCAACGTCATCATCTGATAAGCTTGAGTGTGCTACACATAAAAAATCAAGCATGCCAATAGGGTGCCAAATCCTGATGACAAACCAAGGTGTGACACATAGCTAAAATGAAAAAATATAACATGCAGTTAGCGAATTTTTAGTCAATCACCACGTGCCACGTGTCTTACGTGCCTAGTTAGCACTACGAATATTCTAACAGTCATAACTTCTTTCCTAGTGCTTAGCTCCTTGCGCACCTAGAATTTTTGGAAAGCTACTGATGTGGGCTACATGCTAGGCCATTTAATTCAAATTTCAATGGGATTTCGTAGGTGAGAAGATAGAAAATGTCTTTCACGCCATCAATTCAGGATCTGATTTCTCCAACTATTAGGTTAATTATTATTTACCTAATATTTTAATTGTGCATTTTATAATTAATTAATCATTAATTATTTATTTATTCATATATGGTTTTTAAACCATATTTTTCTTTTATTTCCAAATGTATAATTGTTATAACAATTATGTGCTTCCCGGATGTAATATTGGAAGCAGTTGTGAGTTTGGTTTTACCTGTGCAACCTATTTGTTTGTCTGTACATGGTTGTTCAATTCCTATAAGAAATGCAACACTCCATTGTAAGAATGGTTGATTGAGATTAATAATATTTATCAGGCTTCCGCCACTGTTGCTCAATCTAAATTTTGTACTAGAGCATATTGAACCTCTTGGCAAGGTTAAAGAAGGTTACAGAGGAAGGAAATGTCTTGGAGAAGAAATTTGCTTCCCTGGAGAGCCAGTGTTGCCTCCTCCAGCTTCCCAGACCTCCCTACAGTCTCACAACCACCTGTGTGATTTCCAGGTAAATGTAAAGAATTTTTTTTTCCTTGGTGCCTCCTACACCAGGAAAAATTTGCTCCCTAGATGTTTTCTTAAAAAATATATATTTTTCCCCAAACAGGGGTTTTACATCAAACCTCTACATTTGGAGGACTATGCTAAAAATTGGATATTATTTTTGTTTATTTTGGAAGACCTATGTGTATGTGGAGCTTCTCACCAAGTTTCTTAAATATTTGCCTCTGACCAAGCTCTCCACAAAGCTATAAAACCGAGTTAAAGACCAGGATGGGTTATTGATTGGCAAGTTGAATGTATTGAAGGCTGAATGGTACTAACGGTTTGAGCCTGTGTTGATCATGTTGAGCCATTACAATCCGAGCCATTTGCTTATTTGGCCAAGCTCGACACATCTCCAAGCTCACGTACTTCTCCATGCCGTACCTGCACAAAGAAACAAATGGTGGAAACTTTTAAAGAAAGCAGCTGAGGCTTCTCCCTGCACAAAAGCACCTACAACCACAACCAAAAATGGTGAAGAAATATCAAATAAAAAGCAAGCAGCTAATCAATAAAAAAATGGTGGATAGAAAGCGGTGGCCAATAAAGAAAAGGCATTCAAAAGCATAAGGAGTCTCAAATCCGCGTCTTCCAGAAGCCCTAAACTCATCCTCTATACATGCATGCCACGCAGACCACCATCTCATCTTCTAAGTCACATTTTTAAAAAAGAGGTGAGTCATTTTTAAATATATTAATACAATTTGCTTCATTTTATAACTAAGCGCTCATAAGAGCCTACGTGGTTAAGAGGAAAGACTTAGAAGCGGGAGGTTTGGGGTTCAAATACCACCCCCAACATGAACTTTTGAATTTTGAAATTTAGCGGGAAAAACAATGAAACTACCAAACTTGGAGGATGATTTAGAGGGAAAACCTTGACTAAACAGTTTAGTCATAACTAAACCGCCTACTAAATTTTTAGTGAGAAAAACCCTAATTTAGGGTAAAATAATTTTTTCTCCTAACAGGCCTGGTTTTTTATTTCGAGCATTTTTTTTTGCAAAAGCAGACCTATCCAGAAATTACATTTTTAGCTATATTTTTGCATTTTTTTTGGCGTAGTGGGTTATTTTGGGCTCTAGAGGCCACCAAGGCCCACAAAACAAAAACTTTTTACCTGCCATTCAATTTTTTCAGATTTTTGAATGTAATTTGTATACTTCAGTGTATTGTACTAATTTAAAAGTTACCATTGTCAAATGAAAACTTTGTAACTGCTCAGAAACTGGCAGAATATTGTAATAAAAAATAGTAAAAAAATTGTTATGAAACACTCACAAGATCCTAGATCTCATTCGCAGCGTTTAGTATATACAGTGCCTCTGGGAAGCACTTACGGGTAAAGCAGTCACAACTACTACTACGCTTAATGCCTAATATAGCTACAACAACGTCATTTGGGCATCGACCCTTTAAATCAACGAGGATTAATAAGGTCACAGTGCACACACTATGAGCCATCCCATCCATCTGTGAATGATTGCACGACATAAATCCAAACTGAGAAATTATCCCAAGTATATAGCGAAGGTACATGCACATGGATATTTATTTGAGCCAGTGTCAATAATCACACAGACCCCTTTCAGTACTATCTTGGTACCACATATTGAATCCTTTCACGTACGTTAACGTCTCTTTCACATACCATCGGGTATATCTAAAGGGTGAGCTTCTTCCACATACCGACGGGTATATAGGAAGGGCACGTATATAGAAAGGTTTGGTATATCAGACTGACGATATATAGATTGGTAGACCTAATACCTAGATTTATAAGAACCAATCCTTGTCATTGATCTCTGCAACATGGGCACCAATGCCCCCAAATTTTTTCTTCTGGATTCACAACTACTCAAGAGGTAGCAACTATGCTGTATGGAAGAAAAAAAATCAAGACACAACTTGAGTTTGAGGAGATCTAGCCTGTTCTGGTACTCTGACCAGATCAACAACTAATACAACACAACAGAGGCAGTTTGATAGAGTAGATCAGAAATCCAAACTCATCATCTTGTTTGGAGTGTCTGACGATGTGCAAACCCACATTTGTGATGCGACAATAGCCAAATAAGCATGGGATAAGTTGAGCATAGTATACGAGGCCAAGAATAAGAATGTTATACTGAATTAGCAGAGTCAGTTACACACATTGAAGTTCAAGTAGAATGAAAAAATTGAAGCTTTTTTAAAAAGGGTTACAGAGTTGAGGGCTTCACTTATAGCCCTAGGAGAAGTAGTCTTAGATGATTCTCTCATTCCCATTGTTTTGAGAGCACTCCCCTCTTCTTACCAGCATTTTTGTTAAAACACTAAATGTGTCAAATATGACCATTAGTTTTGACAAATTGGTAAACTTACTGCAACAAGAGGAAGCCATACATAATAAGGATGATGAAGAGGAGAAGGAACTTTCTTCACATCAAGAAATGGAAAGAAAAAGGTAAAGGAAAACCTAATTCTTATCAAAAGTCCCAAAATCAAAATTAGTATCAAGGGGACAGACAACAGAAGAAGCAATGCCCAATCTGTAAAAGAGGACATGACCTAAAAGATTGTTGGTATAATACTTACAAGAAAGGTTCATCTAGTAACTCTGGACCTCAACACAAAAAATCTTACAAGGGACATTATAACAACAATCACGGGAAGAAAAAGGGGAACTGGAAAAGAAGACTCCATCAACAAGGTAATATTGTTGAGGAACAAGAACAATCAGATAATGAAGACTACTTGTATATTGCTCGATCAAGTGAACCATCCACGTCATCTAGTGATGTCTGGTATGTTGATTTGGGAGCCACTCGACACATGACCGGCCACAGAGATTGGTTTACCTCAATGAGGGACACACCTTTGAAAAACCATGTTTCATTGGGTGATGATTCTTCATATTCAGTTAAGGGGATTGGGAACATTTCTCTGCCCCTTGGTTCACACAACTGCAAACTATTAGATGTCTTATGTGTCCCTGGGTTGACAAAGAATCTACTTTCAGTCAGTCAATTCCTTGATCATAACCTAAAAATTGAATTTTATAGTCATTTCGGGAAGAAAACGTGTTTTGATTCGAGACAAATCACGAGGATAAAAAATAGTTTCAAAAGCCTCCAATGTGGGACGTATGTTCCAACTTGATTTTATTTACAGATAAGATCAAGCACTTGTGGCTAAGAAATCCACCTTAGCACAATTGTGGCATCAGAGACTTGGTCATGTAAGTTTTAATTATCTCGAGACACTTCACCAGCGTAATATGGTACATGGGCTACCATATCTTCAGAAGGATACAGACAAGTGTCCTCACTGCCTAGCAGGCAAACAACACAGAGCTTCATTCCATAAGAGTATATTTTAGATTCATGGAAAAATTGACCTGGTTCATACCCATCTTTGTGGTCTAATGCAACCAATTCATTCTGGGTTCCAATATTTCATGCTTTGTGTTGATGACTATTCAAGAAAAATTTGGATTTTTTTTCTTCACAAGAAAAGTAAAGCTTTTGAAACTTTCAAAAAGTTCAAAGTAGCAGTTGAGAACAAAAATGGTCATCACATCAGAACTATCCACTCATATTGAGGGGGGAATTCACCAGTGATGAGTTCAAAGACTATCTACAAAATCACAGGATTCATCGACAAATGCCTCCTCCACACACACCACAGCAGAATGGTTTTGTTGAGAGAATAAATCATACTATCATGGAAATGGCACGATGCATGATCGATGACTCTAGAATTGTAAAGACATTCTGGGTAGAAGCAGCAAAAACAACAATATACTTGTTGAATAGAGTGCCCAAAGTTGCTCTTGATGGAGTAACACCACAAGAAGCATGGTCAAAATGGAAACCATCTATTGCACACCTCATAGTATTCGGGTACAAAGAAAACATGCACATACCAAAGCAAAATAGAAAAAAATTAGATATGAAGTCACAAAAAATCCTCTTCATTGGGTAGAGTGAAGATACTCTTCAATATAGATTGATGGATCCTAAGACCAGAAAATTCTATACCAGTAAATATGTTGAGTTTTTTGAGAAGAAGGAAGTAGAGTCTCCTACTCCAAACTCACCAGATGTAGATTTTTCACTAGTTTTAAATATTGAAGCTGATGCTCCATCAGATGATGAAAGTGATGATAGGGATGATGGTGTTGATCAAATAGAACCATGACCCACGAGAACAGTTCAACGTATGCCCAAGTGGTGTACTATCACATTACAAGATGTAAGAACGGATGCTCCATCGGATACATCCACCCCTGGACCACGGACTCGCAGTAAAGTAAGAGAAGAAGTTAAATTTTCTTTGATGAGTAGAGTTATTGAATCTGATGAGCCCTCTACAGTCTAGGAAGCCCTATAGTCAAAATATTGGAAAGATGTCATGGACTCTGAATATCAATCAGTGATGAAAAATAACACTTGGCAGCTTATCGATCTTCCACCAGGGAAGAAACCCATTGGATGCAGATGGATATTCAAAAAAAATTACAAATCATATGGGACAGTGGATGAGTATAAAGTGAGACTAGTAACAAAGGGGTACGCACAAAAATAAGGCATAGACTACGAGGATACATTTTCTCTCACAACTAAGATCAAAACAATCAGAATGATCTTTTCTCTAGCTGCACGGTTTGGCTAGAAAGTCCACCAGATGGACGTAAAAAGTGCCTCCCTAAACGGAGATTTATAGGAAGAAGTCTACATGACCAACATGAGGGATATGTAGTACTTGGTCAAGAACCAAATATATGAAGACTCAGGAAATATCTGTATGGTCTCAAATAGGCACCTCGGGCATGGTACGTCAAGATTTATGAGCATCTCATAGAACATGGATTTGTTAGAAATCCATATGATCTCAGTCTTTACCTCAAAAAGCAAGGGGGGAGATTGTGATTTTCATTGTCTATGTCGATGATCTAGTCATCACTAGTAGTTCAGTGAGGATGATCGATGCAATGAAGAAATATCTTAATCGATTGTTTGACATGACCGATCTTGAGCTGATGCATTATTGTCTTGGATTGGAAGTATGGTAGAAAGAGAATCAAATTTTTGTTTCTCAGATGAAATATACCAAGACAACGCTCGAGAAATTTAGGATGATAGATTTCACACCTATTTCCACACCCATGGAGAACAAATTACAGTTATCTCGTTCAGATCCATCTCCTAAGGTAAGTACCACTCTCTATTGGCAGTTGATAAGGAGTCTCATTTACCTGACCTACACTAGACCATATATCAGCTTTGCAGTGAGCTATTTATATAGGTTCATGCAGGAACCCAAAGTTTGTCATTATAAAGCAGTAATGCACATCTTATGATATCTTAAAGGATCAATGGATCTTGGTCTAGAATACAAGAAGAATGACAACTTCTTCTTTACTAGATATTCGGATTCAGATCACGTAGGTAACACTGATGATAGAAAATCCACTTCTGGATTTGTATTATTTATGGGATCTAGACCAATATCATGGGAAAGCAAGAAAAAAACACTTCATTTCTCACTCTTCCACAGAAGTCGATTATCATTCTATAGGAGAAGTTGTCTATGAAGTGATTTAGCTACGTCGCATACTAGAAGGAACTGGAATACCACAGGACAAACTGACCACCATTTATGTTGACAATGAATGTGTTCTCAAACTTGTTCATAATCCAGTGTTTCACGAAATAACAAAGAACATTGAGTTACAAGTTCATTTCATACGCGAACATGTGTTAAAGCACAATATCCAATTTCAATTTTGTCCAACGACTGAACAACAGGAAAATATCTTCACAAAGTCACTTGCACGTGAAAAGTTTGATTTATTCAAAGAGTTCATCTCCTCATCCCTTGAGATAATGCATAATTTAGGGGGGAAATGTTAGGTTAATTATTATTTACCTAATATTTTAACTATGCATTTTATAATTAATTAATTATTAATTGTTTATTTATTGTTATATGGTTTTTAAACCATATTTGTCTTTTATTTCCAAATGTATAATTTTTATAACAATTATGTGCTTCCCGGATGTAATATTGGAAGCAATTGTGTGTTTAGTTTTACCTGTGCAACGTATTTGATTATCTGCACATGGCTGTTCAATTCCTATAAGAAATACAACACTCCATTGTAAGAATGGTTGATTGAGATTAATAATATTTATCATGCTTCTGCCCCTATTGCTCAATCTACACCAACTACTCGATTCACTTCAAATCTTGCCCCCTTTCTTCTAAAACATGCCAAATAGACATGGAGAAGTGGACTTGATAGATTAGCAGGCGGATTTGCAGGCATTCATTGCTAGTGGTCGAGTGTTCAAATTGACCTTCCCTTTTTATTTTCTTCTTCTTTTATGGATTCATCTATAAATGTAAGAGCTCAACTCATTGTAAAGGGTTGGATATTTTACATCCTCCAGTGTTTTCTAAAGATCATATATCTCTACATTCTGAGTTTTAGACCTCTAGATCTAGTTTGTTCATGTGAATATCAGCCTTCATACATCATTTTAACAAACTTTGCATACTTGGAAGTAATAGAAGGATAATTTTGTGGCTATTTTATGCCTTAATGTGTCCATATTCTTCTTTCTTTCCTTGTTTTCTCATTATGTGTTTTTTATGTCACTTTAAGTTCCTTGCAACTCCATTTTTTGGTTGTGTTTCATGAGATTGATAGTGTGAATGTGTTCTAGTTTGTTCTACTTGTGCCTAGCCTTCCCTCACGCTTTCTCCTTCATTTTTACTTAGAAAAGATATTGTTCATCCCACTTTTCTAGTGCTATTGCCTCCTTTAGTTTAATTTTCCTTTTTGCTTGTCCTTCTATCCTTGGTCGCTTAGCTTGTTTAGCTTAGATTTCCATTTCAGCATTAGGAGTAGAAAAAGGTAGAGGAACCAGCCTTCTCTGAAGATTTCTCTTAAGTGTGAAAGTTCCCATAACTTGGAGATGGTTTCATTATTGTTTCAAATGACTTGGTTCCTGTAGATCTGAGAAACGGGTGCATGTTTGACAACCAATAGTTTTTGGCACGCATGGTCAGACTAGAATTGAATGCTTAGATTTCAAATTACTAAGTTTGGTGTGTGACTTAGTGATTTCTAGCCTTTTGAGGTTTCTTTCAACGCATCTAGCGACTCTGAATACTCAAATCTACTATTTTAGTAGCTAGAGCACCTTTTATGAGAAGAGTGCATACAAGAAAAAGTGCTACAACCAAAGGATATTTTGAATACCTCCAAATTTCACCAAGAAACATATGTAGTAGAGCTCCCACACATGCATCCCCATCTCTAGCGTACTATGCACATTCCACTCTTCGTCACAATAGACTAGTGCAGGCTGTCATGGCGTTGCAACCACCTCCTCCTTCAAGGAAATTTTCTATCTTCATTGGTGGAATCCCTCTCATTGTCAATACACAACATGACATGCCAGCAATCGTTCTCAAGAGTATCCCATACTTCATGGGAGAAAATCAAGTCACCCCTGTTGATCACATTCAAGATGTGACAAATGTTATCTCTGACTATTTGATCACACATGTTGATGTAGCAGTCAAGCTACTTGCAGCTTCTTTCGAAGGTAAAGAATTCCAATGGTACCATGGCCTAAGACCTGCAACTATTGCCACCTGGGATGATCTTAGCATAAATCTACGTAATTAATTTGAAGATAAGTTAGATCACCTATCTTTCATTGAGAAAATGACTACATCAAATAGGGTGCCCAATGAGTAGATGGCTGATTTCAACATCAGATTCTAAAAGAATTGGGACAAAATTCTTCAAGTGGTAAGGCCTACAACCTAACATGCTTTCCTATATTATCTAAGGGCTTTAAATAGTGATATCTTAGTCATGATCCATTCCATGGGTGGAAGGACATTACTTGTTACATACAAAATCACAATAAGGGTAGAGAATATCCTTATCCAAGTGGGTAAGTTGGCTCTAGACCTCCTGTGCCTTTTTTTCTAGAGATGTATCCAACACCCATCCTTCTATTGCCCATGTTCCACTATAGAGTGTGTAACCTGTTACATCCACATCCTATTCTCCCGCGCAACAGAAGGAAGATGATGAAATGAAAGCCCTAATAAATTCATATGTTTGGATAAGTAGCAGGTGTAAGCCTTCAGAAGTGGCTCGAATCAGGCACATAACCAAAAAAATTAGCCCTAGTATAATCACTATAGAAATCAAAGATACGAGAAAAATCAGTAGAATCATAGATGGAATGTTAATGCTCACTTTCCCCTGTAAGTTATTCCTTCTGCACAGCCTCTTCCAACACCCAGTATAAGCCAAGAAATTGTTCCAATTTAGAACAACATGGTGTAAGAGTCAAAATGGTGTTTTCCTTGCAACATGCCTCATATTCATATCACTACACCAATGTTGCGCGCGCCCAAGCATACATGATTCATGTTGTTACCAATTGTGAACGGACCATAAGCACAAGTAAACCTGAGAATCAAGAGAGGCCAGAAGCTCCTCCGGAGGCAAATTTTATATTCTTTGGCACCAAGGAATTTTGTACAATCAATCAAGCTGCAGATGATGCGAGTAGACCATGCACCCATGTTGTAGATAACACAAGGTACAAAAAGTGAATGCTTGAGTTTGGCACAAAATTCACAATTCCAGAAACATAGGTTGATCCTCAAAAGCAAAAGGATGCAGCTAAGGCATCTAGCAATAAAAAGGTGCAGAATCCTGAATACGAGGCTCTGCACAATTCTCCTTCTAAAGAAACATGCATCCCTCCTTTGGTAGGTCAAACCTCTGCGCAAGCTAAGGTTCCTATTGTTGCACCTGAACAATAGAGAAAAGATGCTACTGTGCCCCAAATGCACAAGTCAATGGGCCTTTCGTTTAACATTTTAAACCAAATGAAGAAGAGAAATATGAATGTCACAATGTGGGAATCCCTGGCCATTCCATCTCAGAGTGACCTATTGCATGAGGACCTGACACAATTTCCATGCACATACCCAACTATTCACAAACCTCACACTACTGTCAATATCTACCAAGAAGAAGAGAAACAATTAAGTAAGGTTGTCAAGACCTCACCCTTTTATATGTCTTTGATCATAGGAAAACATCTTGTTCAAAATTGTATGATTGACTCAGGCACAAGTACTTTTTTCATGCCTAAGAAAATTGTTAATGTCTTACATCTTAAGCACATCCCCTTGACAAAAGGAGTCCTACATCTTGATGGCTCAACTGTCACCATGTTGGTAATCATCAAGGATCTTGAGTTGAACCTCCATGCATGTCCAAGTATCATAATAACTCAAGATGTGTCAATCATCGATCTGCCCCCTCTTTTTGCTTTATGTCTGTCAAGGTATTTTACTACTAAAGTGGGTGGTTACTTGTCTTCTGAATAGTCCCATATACTACTCAAGACAAGGTATGGTACCCGGTTTACCATACAAGTTGAGCCAATATTTTTTCATCATGTTGATTAATATGATCCAACCCCTCTCCAAGCCAATTACCTAATCCAATAAGAATAAGTATCAGTCTCTGAAAAATAGCCTGTCGCGCCTCCTATTTCTGACTTAGTGTTGGATGAATGGGCAGAAATGCACCAAAAATTTGATCCATATGCCGAAGAGATGTAAGCTTACGAAATTGGGCTTGGTACATATTTCATCCTTGAAGAAGAAGTTATGCCACTGCACATGCTTAAGAAAAATGAGGAAAGCGCGGGTCTGTGGAAGTTGTACTTCAGTGGATCCAGAAGCAGAAATGGTGTGGGCGCATGATTGGTTCTCATTTCTTCTAAGAATGAGAATTTATTTTTCCTGCACAAGTTACATTTCACATGTTCCAATAATGTGGCAGAGTATGAGGCACTAGTGTATGTCCTTCTAATTACTGAAAATAAAAACATCAAGGTGCTGTAAATTTTTGGGGACACCGAACTGGTTATCCACAAGGTCACAAAAAAGTGCACTGTAAAAAATAAGCTTCTTAAAGCTTACAAACACAGAGTTTGGGACCTTCTTGAGATATTTCATGCTTTAAATATTTAGGTGGTGCGGCATAAGATGAATAAAGAAGTTGATTAGATGACCACACTTGGTTCATAGTTCTCCCCGGCTGAGGACTTTGTCAAAGGAAACACACAACACATCAATATGGTGATCATACCATCTATTCCAAATAACAACACCAACTGGAAAGTATTTAATAGTGACGCACAGATCATCTAGTTCATACAGAATGAAGTTGATTTTTCATCAATCATGTAAGCTGATTTGCATGATATCTATGGTGGCCAAGTGATACAGCTGAAGACAAATAAATTGCCTAAAAGGCTGGTCACCTTAGAGAAAATATTTATCCCTGATGATGAGTTCAAGGGTGAAGAAAAGAATATGTGCGCGGCACAAGAATATTGTTCCCCAGTCACTATTATGCATGACAAGGAGTTGTTTCTCATTAAATCTTGCTCACATGAAGAAAAACAAGCCTTCATATCTCTCTGTCAAAAATACAGTGGCATATTTTCATGGGAATATGAATACATTAAAAATTTTGATCCAAGTGTTACTCAACACTCTATTGACCTTGATCCTGGTATTAAGCCCATCAAACAAAAGAAGTGATTAGTCAATACAAAGATAGAGCCCCTTATGAGGAAATATTTGTCTAAGCTTATTGAGGAAAAGATCATTTTTCCCATTAAATACTCTACTTGGGTTGCGAATCTTGTTTCATTATGAAAAAAAAACAATGAAATCAGACTCTGCATCGATTTCAGAGATTTGAATAAGGAATATTTGAAGGATCATTATAATTTTCCTTCAATAGAGCAGATTCTGCAAACTGTAGCTGGTGTGAAAAGGTTTTCAATGTTGGATGGGTACTCTGGTTTTAACCAAATTTTGTTCAAGGAAGAGGATCAATACAAAATGACGTTTACAACCAAGTGGGGAAATTTTTCATATCATAAGATTCCCTTTGTTCTATAAAACGTAGGCACAACCTTTCAGCGTGCCATGGATATTGCATTTAAAGGATACATCAATGAGTTCATCTTGGTTTACCTTGATGACATCACTGTCTTCCCAAGTTAGGGCGTAGATCACATGATGCACCTGGAAATTATTTTTGAGAGATACAAAATTTTGGGGTATCTCTCAACCCCAATAAATGCAATTTTGATGTGGTGTTGGGAAAGCTATTGGGCCATGTGGTCTCAAAGGATGGCATCACAATTGATCCTGAGTGCGTTTCATCCATCCTGACTCTCTCTCTGTTGGCGCATAAGACAACCTTGTAGTCCTTTCTAGGTAAAATAAACTTTGTTAGGAGATTCATTCCTAACTTTACAAGAATGGTAAACCCCATCACCCTCATGCTCAAGAAAGACACAACCTTTAGGTGTATAGTATAATGAAGAGAAAGCTTTAACAAAATTAGGCAATAAATTACTTACGCACCAACACTCATCAACCCAGATTATGCAAAGGATTTCATCCTTTATGCTTATTGCTATGATGCAAGTGTTGTGGCTGTCCTAACACAAGAAAATGAACAAGGGTTGGAGTAACCAATGGCTTTCTTCAGTCAAACGCTGAAGGATTACGAATTGAAATATAGTCACATGGAGAAATAGGTCTACACCATCATGTGCATGCTCAAGAAATTCAAAATTATACTCTCCATGAACCACATTAAGGTGTTAGTTTTTGTTAGAGACTTCATCATGGGAGCAGAGATCAGCGAGAAAAGAGCTCGATGGGTGACCAAAATCATGGAGTATGATGTGACTATCAAAGCCACAAAGATGGTTAGAGGTAGTGCACTCTACAAGTAGATTGTCGTGGACATGCAGAATGAAATTGAGACTTTATTATTTCTAGATGAAGAGATCCCATGCATAAAATCATAACAAAATGTAGACCCTAGTGTGTGTGACTGGATGAAGGATGTGATCACATTCCTTTCCAAGGGAACATACCCTCCTGGTTTAAATAAAGAAAAGATAAGACATCTAAGGATGGAATCTATTCCTTTTGTTTTGATTGATGGCATTCTCTTCAAAAATAATCTTTATGGCATGATTTTATGATGTATTGATAGCACACGGACTAAAGAAGTGTTAGCAAAATTTCACGATAGATTTTATGGTGGACACTTCTCTTCCAAATCTACAGCAATGAAGATCTTAATGGAAGGACTATTTTTGTCTACCTTGTTCCCAAATACACACAAGAGGGTTGTCAAATAAAAATTATTGCACTTTCTTTGTAGGTAAGAAAATATTCATAACGCTTCCCCTCTGACCAATCTAAGAGGATCAGCCTTTTGCGCAATGGGATCTTAACTTAATAGGCAGGATCAATCCTCCTTCAAGCATTGGGCATAAATGGGTGCTCACAGCTATGGATGACTTCACCAGATGGACAGAAGCTATCGCACTCAAGGAATCAACTGAGCATGTCATCTTTTACTTTCTCGAGCGTATTGCAACTAGGTGTGGTGTTCCTTAGACCAATTATATATGATGATACAAAATCCTTCCCTAGTATTGAAATCATTGTTTGGGATCTTAGTATTGGAATATACTTGAAGATTTCTTCTAACTATTACCCTGAGGGAAACAACTTGACAAAGTTAAAAAACAGGAACCTGATCAAAATTATGAAGTGGAAAATGAATACCAACCACAGATAGTGGCAAACAAAGGTCTCGTGCACGCTCTGGGCAAACAAAATCATGACAAAAAGGCAATAAGCACATCACCTTACAAACTCTTCTATGGCAAGGAGAATAAACTTCCTTTTATACTTGATTTGAATTCATTGGGACTTGCTCAACAACTGGAATTGGAGGGTGTGGACCAGAGATTAATTAGAATGGTGGAGCTAGTTGAACTTGAAGAATCAAGAAAATATGTCATGATCAAGCTAGAACATCATCAACTAGAAAAAAAGAAATGATTTGACAGAAAGTCTAGGCCTCAAGATTTTAAAGTTGGGGACCTTGTCTTAAAGTGGGATATTGACAGAGCTAAATCAGGGTGCCATTCAAAATTTGATGCACTTTGGAGTGGCCCATACATCATTAGTTCATGCAAGGATGCTAACTCTTTTGAGTTGTCTCATCTCGATGGACGCACATTACAAATACCACTCAATGGGATCCATCTTAAACCATTCTATTAAGTTTTTTGCATCATTTTGTAAATATTATAGTAGTTTCAATTCCTCCAAGTACGCTGCATGCACATTTTTTTATTTTTACATAGTTATTTCTTCTCGTGCACTCTTGCGGGTGCTCTTCTTTTGCTTCCAGGATGCCTTGTATTCTTTCAATAGTTTCAACAAATTTGTAGGGTTCAAAGAAGAGTTTAGAAATGTTTCATCAAGTAACTTCAAGGGGTAGTTTTTCAGATTCGTATATCGAAAATTCATATACATAGCAGATTGCATGCCTAATGGATGCTCCAGGATACTGATCTCCTTCATCTAGCAAGAAGATGGCCCCAAAATTCACCAAAACTATTATCCAAATAACTCCCCTAGTTATATAGACAAGTTGTATTCATATTCTAGATATGTGGTTCTATTTTGAAGGTTGTGCACACTTCATTTTTCTCCTTTGGCACATTCTCTTGGTTGCACTTTCCTCACGTGCTTCTTTTTTTCTTCATCCTTTCATTTTCCTTTTCCTCTTTGTTCCACTTTCCCTCACGCGCACCCTCTTCACATTCACCTTCTTCCTAGCATTTCATACTCCTTGCATGCACTCCCTAAACTTGCTTCAAAATTAACTAAGTTCCTAGACTCTCGCACACCCCACACATTACTTTGTAATATTTGTGCCTTTACCGTACGTTCCTTCCTAATGTATTTCTCCTAGTTTCTCCCGCACACATCACCTTTTTGTGCACCTTCCCTTTATTTTCCTTTTGCGCCTCATTCTTCATCACGTCTTCCTTTGTGCTTTCTTCTGCACCATCGCGTGCCACATCATCATTTGACAATCTTGATTGTGCTACATACAACCAATCAGGCATGCCAACAAGGTGCCAAATCATGACGACAAACCAAGACGTGACATGTGGCAAAATGGTAAAAACTAACCTATAGTTGGCCACTTTTCCAGTCAATCAGCACGCGCCATGTGTCATGTGTACACAATTAGCACTACAAATCTTCTAACAGTCATAAGTTCTATTCCAGTGCTCAGATCCTTACGTGCCTACACTTTTTGGAAAGTTTTTGACGTGGGCTACATGTTAGGCCATTCAATTGAAATTTTAGCAAGATTTGGTAGGTGAGAAGATGTAAAATGTCTTCACTTCATCAATGCAGGATCTAATTGCTCCAACCACCTGATTCACTTTAGATCTCGTCCCCTTTCTTCCCCAACACACCAAACATACATGGAGAAGCAGACTTGATAGATTAGTAGGCATATTTGTAGGCATTCATGGTTAGTGGTTGATTTTTCAAATCGACCTTCCCTCCTCTTCTTCTTCTTTAATGTATTCATCTATAAATGTAAGAGCTCATCATTGTAAAGGGTTGGACATTTTGCATCCTTTAGTGTTTTCTAAGGATCGTATATCTCTGCATTCTAAGTCACATACCTTTAGATATGTTTCATGCATGTGAATATTGGCCCTCAGACACTATTGTAACCAACTGTGCATTCCTGGAAGTAATAAAAGGGTCATTTTGTGGCTATTATTTGCCTTAACATGTCTATATTCTTCTTTCTTTCCTGTTGTTTGTATTATGTGTTTATTATGTCACTTTAAGTTCCTTATAGCTCCATTTTATGGTTTTGTTTCATGAGATCAATGGTGTAGATGCATTTTGGTTTGTGTTACATGTGCCTAGCCTTCCATCATCCTTTCTCCTTTGTTTTATCTTAGAACAAATAGTGTTCATGCCACTTTGTTGGTGTTATCGCCTCCTTTAGTTTATTTTTCCTTTCTACTTATCCTTTTATCCCTGTTCCCTTGGCTTGTTTAGCTTAGATTTCCATTTCAGCATTAGGAGTAGCAATAGAAGTAGAAATAGGTAGAGGAGTCATCCTTCTCTAGAGATCCATCTCAAATGTGCAAGGTTCCACAACTTGGAGATGGTTCCATTGTTGTTTTAAACAACTCAGTTCTTCTGGATTTGAGAAACGGGTGCATGTTTGACAACCAACACATATGTTAGCAAGGGTTTTTGCTAATTAAGAAATTGACATTACTAAATCACACATGTGCAATTTTTTTTTGCAATATAATGTCGAACTAAAATTTCTAACAAATTTTTGGGTTCTAAATAATGTCGAATGCTTCCAACATTGGAAAGAGCATTGTTATGTCTTCCATAAAGTTTTTTTAATTTTTCTTTGGCTCATACGCTTAACATTGATGAGATTGATTACTAAGATATGTACCTATAATTTTATATATATCGAATAAGATCCCCATCATGATTGACACCTTTAGGTTAGATATTTATAGAAAAACTATTTATGGAAATTAGTAGGTATACCAGTTTGTTGAAATGATTGTAATGAATTAGATAAATATTTATCAGTCTAACTATTAAAAAATGCCACTTTATTTCCTTATTTACAACATTATTTAATATTTGAACTTATTAAATATGAGATAAATGTGAAGGCTTCCACTATACTTAAGTTACCATATCCTTAATAAAAACAAGAAATTAAATTCACTTTTTTCATATATTTATATTTAAATGCTTAAATATTTCTCAATTATAGTGTGGAAGAGAATGAAGTTAATGTTGGTCAATCTCATTCATCTACAGTTGTGAGATAAGAAAGTATTATTAAATATGACGGTTGTGGTTAATGTTTGAAGATGCATAAAGGTGAGATACTCTGATATATTGTGCACAACATATTTCGCAAGTGTGAAACTTTATTATGAATTTAATATAGGGTGTTAATTCTTAAATATTGCATCATCTAATCTATTTACATTTTCTCCAACCCTCTAATTACCCTCCTTCAATCTCCTCCTCCATCACCCCTCTTCCTCCTACAATGTTTCACTCATACTTTACGTTCTCCAACACATCTGTATGATTATTTTCATTGCACTCCTTACGTGTGATTTTTAATTTTAAATTTGTTAAATATATTATCCTCCATTAAAAATAAAAAACTCAACCCATAAAATTAAGTTTATTTGTTAAATTTAAATTTTTAAAATCTTAATATAAAATTTTGTGAAAAATTAGAAATCACATATATATAACTAAAAGTGACAATTGGTGAAAACTATATACTATGATGAAAAAATGCTATCCAACTCTGGCACAAACCTGGAGTCGGCTCTTCTAGGGTTTCCCCCCTCTAACTGTCATACCGTGGCCTTTTCAGGCTCTGTGGGAATTTATTGCTATAGTCTCTCCTAGGGTTTTTCGCCCTCTGAGCATCCCCTATATAATGATCTCGTCATCTTCAAACCCGATTGTTTCAACCACGACAGGAGATATTGGAGTGAGCAATGACACTGTCAGTGAAGTGCCCCAGGAATTTAGTCCCGAAGGTTTTTCGTGAGGTAATCTCTCTCCTTTGGATGTAGTTTTGCCCATTCCTAAATTTAATGTTGTTTGTCAATGGTTAGAATAGTTTTGCCTCATTGGGCATTTTGTGGGTCAAATCCCCTGTAAAAGCATGCTTAAATCCTGGACTAACACAGTCTGGACCCCCCATGGGGTCCGTCTAGATAGTGTCCAAAATATGACCAAGGGTTTCTTTCTTTTTTGCTTTTCTGACCCTGCTAATGCGCCCAATATTTTGGCTAAGAAAGCCACTTGGTATGTTTGCAACTCGCTGCTTGTATTAATACCTTGACATAAGGACTTTGTGGTATTAATACCTGGACATAAGGAATTTCCTGGTCTCCCTTTGCCATGCGTTCATTTTTTGCCGCAAATGGCTGCTTTGCTTGGGTGGGTTGTATGCATGGAAGTCGATAAATTTTACCATGCTCATCCCCAAAAGCGAGTATGCGTTGAGATTGATCTCTCTTATGACCTCAAAGAATTTGTGGATATTCAAATGGGTGATAAACGCTACTCCCAGTGGGTCATGTTTATCAATCTACCCAACACTTGTTTTCGTTGTCAAGCGTCTGATCACAAGATCAAGGATTGTCTGCTTTATGTTCCCCGTAACCACCCTGTGGCAAAAACTACTCCCGAGCCAGTCAAACCCCAACATGAGGAAGGTTGGAAAATTTCTGAGGGTTGGCAAAACAAGAACAAATCCCAATAATCTAAATCCTTTAGCTCCCATGGCCATCGAGAACCAACTATTAAGGAACATTCTCACAATACTTCAGCTAAGAAGCATACAGCCGCTGCTCATTTCTAATTGCTGATGCTAAAGAACTAGTTTTTGCTGGCATTTCGGCGACCCCATTACCAAAGTACTCCAACACACCCCTTGCGGCATCGGTTCTCATGGACCAGACAAATTATGTTTCTCACGTCCCATCTCACATTCAGTTCCTCTACTGCTTTCAAGCAACTCACAAGGACTTTCCAAATGGCCCCGAAGTCTGCCTCGCATCTCTTGGGACCATAGCCCAACACGCAGTGTGGATTCCACTAAAGTGGAATACAACATTGAGTACGCTGAACAGAAAAAAATTGATCTGCAAGATTTTTTATAGCATAACGTTGCTCGATTCTTTCACAATCAATATGATGCCCTTGAGGGCTTGGAGGATGGGGATATGGCTCTTGACCAATGTTTCCCATGAATTGTCTTTCTTGGAATGTTAGGGGTCTCACAGACTCTTGTCGTAAGTACATGGTGCATAAAACTTGACAATGATGTGTAAATCTGGATGTTTTATTTTTGTAGGAAGTTAAAATTACAAGTTTTCAGTTGCAGATGGTATGCAAGTCCATCTGGCTTGACAACTTGGCTTTCTGTAGCAATCATGAAGTAGGGCGTGGGGGATTAAATTTCACTTTTTCCCCCCTAAATGGCGGCCCTTATTAATTGATTATGGAATCGACCCCACCAACTATGTCATTTGGGTCCTCTTTAATATTGAGGGTCGCCCTTTTAGGCTTATTAATATTTATGCCTCGAATGATGCAACCGAAAGGGATGATCTGTGGTGATGGATAGCCAACTCAATTCCTGATGCCTATTGGGTAATAAGTGGAGATTTTAATATGGTTGAGTCCCCAAATGATAAATGTGGCCACCTGCCTATGAGGTGGACACATGGTGAAAGGGAAGCGTGGTACTTCATGTGAAATAAATTTGGATTCTTTGATCCCAACGTATCTCACTTTCCCACCTTTGCAGCTTGGTACATGTGATCCAATTTTCGTGGAGGGACATCACGTCCTTAAACCGCTTGACAGGGCCATGCTGTCAACTCAATTTTTTTTAGTTTGATAGCATTTATTCCATGCCAGTGGAGGTTATGTTTGACTTTGTCCTTTTAGACCACTCCCCTATATGATTTTGTATCTGTTGGCATGATGCACACCCATTTTGTCATAAAGGCCAATTCTTTCTTAATACTATTGTCCTCTCAATTTTACCCACCTTTTCAAATCTAAATTCATGAAAATTGGAGCCCTGCCATGTTAGAAATTCATTTTTTAAACTCCTCATGATGTTTGTTCTCATTTCCATGGTTTTTTTTTAATAATTTTCCTCAGTCCGATGCCGTTAAAATGTTTAACCCTTTTTCAGTAGGTGGGAAATGATTTTGGTTCTCCTTTGATGAGTTGGAATGCGCGGGGACTTCCATCTTTTGTTTCTAACCTTTTACAAAGAAAGAAATCCTTCGTCGGAAGCAGAAATGGTGTTTTCCCGTTTCTTGCAACTTTCTACGTTCTTTTCCCCGTCAAATTCTTGCTTGGGAAGGTAGGGCTATGTGTTTGTTTCCCATTGGTGGTGGCCGGGTGGGTTTCTTTGTGAATTTATGGCTTTTGGTGATTTTAGAAAAAATGCCTTTTCCCCGCATCCGTGTCGGTCACTGATTGGTTGGAGCAGTTTTGGCAAAGGTTAGAGCCGGCGGATCCATTTTATTTTCTAAGGCATTGTGGCAAAAGGAAAATTTCTAAGTTGAGGTCCGCAACCAATCAGAGAAGGACACATGTCTACGTTGAATAGTTAATGGCAGGGGCGCAAACCTTCATGGGGAAAGTTGGAATTCTTCCCTTTTCTCAAAATAAATAAAGTCTAAAGTAGAAGCGTATCCCCGCAACCAATCAGAGAGGGACACGTGTCCACGTTGAAAAGTCAAAGTGGGCCGACAAAGATTTTTGAGAATTTGAGCCTTTTTGTTAAAAAAGTTCAAATGGCAGTTCCGACCTGCATTTCCTCAGCCACTCAGATGATGCCACGTGTCCAGCCTTTGGGTGGAGCTGCGGAGGGGCAGAGCAAATCGAGAAAATGTGCTTTTTCTCCCAAATGTCAGGAAATGCAGTTTTCTTCCCCATGGTCGTCGTTGCTTGGATCTTGGCAAGTGTAGGGTCCAAATTTGAAGGAAAAAGGAGGAAAAAATAGCCAAATGCCCTCTTCTAGTTTTTACGCCATTAACGAATCAGAGCTTTGTAAAACACAGAAAATGGCTCATTCTTCATTCTTTTCCCTGTATTCCTTGTCGTTCCTTCATGAGATATGTTCTGGATTGGTTTGGAACCGAATTGATAAGTTTAAAGAAGTGTAAAGTTTAATCATCAGAAAACAGATTTTATCGGGCATACGCGATAAAACGGGATAAAACTTATCAATAAGCACTTGAGTGCTATGAAAGTGGTTAAAAGGTGAAAATGGCAAGACCATGTGAAGGAGAAAATCTTGAGATGTTCCATGCTAAAATAATCATGCTCAAATTGACGAGATATTCACCTTTTTGGAACCTCCTGTTTTCATGAGTGTTTGTTTCATGTCACTTTCGAAAAGAGGATCTGCAACAAACATTATCCCTTTCGGATAATGTTTTCTTGGGGACAAAGTATGGATGTAAACAAATTGTTATAAATATATGGCTTTGGCCACGGGAAAAGGGGATTCTAGTTTTTCTAGGAAAGTTGTAAATTTTGAAGTAATTCAATACATAAGTTCTTTCTTTCTTATTTTCCTCTGTTATTCCTTTCTCTCTCCTTGCTTGATTCAATGGATCTTTTATTTTGCATTCAATAGAAACTTTGTGTTCTAGTTTGTGTGAATCTTTAGAACTTTGTGTTTGCATATTTGTGCAGGTGGTGAAGTAATTAATCCTTTCTATATATTTTTCTTGGTTCAATGTGATTAGGGAGATACTATGCTATCTATATCTGCAAAAAGCATTGTTGTTTTCTTCCTTCTCCCATCTCTATATTCTTCCACCCCTTCTGATTGATAATCTCTAGTATGAAAACGTTCCAAGATATCAAGGTCCAAACATTGAGAGTTGTATATTTGTACATTTGTTTTTCCTGCTTTATATAAGGGAACCTCTCCCATTAAAGAGGAGGGACGTGTTGTCCCCTGACTGTGGTTTCAACCCACGTTCCATTCTGAAACCCAACAAATATGACCTTGATGCAACATGGCCCCATTGTCAATCATATCAAGTGGATTTGGAATTTAATTCCAAGACCCAGTCATTGTCAGCGATTTCATCCACCTATGCAAACCAGTTGGATACAATGGTGGGAAGATGCACTGACTTGGACTGCCAGATTTCTTAGAATCTACGGCCGCTAGCTGGAAAAAATTTGGTGTCGCTCATATGCCGCCAATACCTCAGCTCTCAATGGGGTGACAGTGGCACTTCAAGGCGATCCTTTCTCTGACGCTCTGCAGCTGCAAGTTGTAATGCTTCGGCATCAAATCTAAATTGTGAACTATAATTCTAGAGGCACTCAGATCTAGGCTTGAATGCATTGGCTTAAGGTTGGAGATCAAGTCTTGAAAGAATTGTTTCTTT
This sequence comes from Taxus chinensis, assembly GCA_019776745.2. Lineage (NCBI taxonomy): Eukaryota > Viridiplantae > Streptophyta > Pinopsida > Cupressales > Taxaceae > Taxus > Taxus chinensis. Next base: position 60,264,161 of record CM034153.1, read on the forward strand.
CTCTTTGAGCCAGAAAGCCTTCTCAACATGTCTGAGCTATCATGGACAATGAAGCTCGAATGACTGATCCACAACTTATGTTGCAAGCCTTTGTGCATCATTACAAGCTTGTCTTTCAAGCTCAACGATCCTCCGCAACTCATCGAGCTGCTCTTGACCAATGTTTGGGGGTTGTTCCAAGCAAGCTTTCAGAGACACAAAAGGCGGTCTGTGAAAGAATGCTCTCCATTGAAGACCTCCACGAAGCTACTATGTAAATGGCTAATGATAAAGCGGTAGGCTACAATGGATTCCCATGTGAATTCTATAAAACTCTCTGGGATTTTATTGGGCAAGACCTTTTTCAGGTCTATCTAGAAGGGTTTCAAAACCACTCCCTAGGACCATACATTAACAAGGGGAACATCAAGTTTATTCCTAAGCAAGAAGATCCTAAGAAAATCACTTGTTGGCGACCGATTACACTACTAAATATCTCCTACAAAATCATTGCCAATGTGTTAGCTTTGCGATTACGTAATCTTCTACTTGTTATTATTCAACCACAATAAACAAGCTTCATATAGGGGCGTTTCATCCTGGATAACATCACTGCGGTTTGGGAAGGCATGAAATGGGCTTGTAAGAAGATCTCATCAAGCCATTATGCTTATCAAGATTGAATTTGAGAAGGCTTATGATAAGATTGATTGGCCTTTCATCCTTGCCATGCTTCAGGCCCTTGGCTTTGTACCCATTTTTATTCATACCGTCAATATGCTCTTTGTAGACACATCTACTCAAATCTCTATTAATGGCCTTAGCTCAGAGCCCTTTCGAATTTTTCGGTTTATCAAGAAAGGCTGTCCTCTTACCCCTACACTATATGTGTTGGTAGCCGAAGGATTTGGTTATCTCTTAGCCCATGCCAAAGCTCAAGACCTTGTGCGTGGAATCTCACTACATGATGAGCCCGATTCTCAGCTCCTCAATGGACATTTTGTGGATGATTCCTTCCTTACGCTTATTGAGGATGATAACAACATTGACAATGTTATGCAATGCTTGGATACTTTATGCTTAGCATCTGGTTCATCCATTCAATGGCGAAAAACTCAATGTTACAAGCAATCTTTCCTTCTTGCGCTGGACTAGCTTGCCCAATTTGATTGGAAAATTTAGCAGCATAGTGAGATTTTCAAATTCCTAGGCATTCCTTTTGTTTTTCAAGCCTCCTTGGATGATCTATGGCATTATGTCATTTAACGGGTGGTGAAAAAACTGGAATACTGGCTTTCTAGGCCTCTGTCTCTGGTTGGCAAATTCCAAAATTTTCTAAAGTTCTAGCTGCTACCCATGTCTACTACTCATCTTGTTGGGTTCCTTCCAAGGCCTCCATCCAAAAGCTGGAAAAGTTGCTCAAAGCTTTCCTCTGGGCCAATGCCTCTACTGGCAAAGGTTTTCGTCGACTAGCTTGGGATATATGTTGTTTGCACTGCAGCTCTAGAGGCCTCAGGCTTAACCACATTTAGCGCCAAGGGCAAGCTCCCTGTGCTAAGTGGATTATCAGAAGCATCACTGACCAAGAAGCTTGGAAAGTTCTCATATGACATGGCATTAATGAAGGCTCTCCTTACGGCCGCCCTGCATGGAAAGGCTTAGGGTTTGTCAATTTGCTCATCAACCCTGTGCCTTTCAAAATCGTTGGCACTTTTGTGCTTAAAAGTATCTGGAAAATGTGGGAATATGTCAAACCTTGGATTTTATGGAAAGGGGATGGCTTTCGCAATGGGTTATCTCTTAACCAACAATCTCTATGGTGGTCGCCAATTTTTCAATCCCAAGATCAATGCTTAGTAGAGGTCCTGGGAATCTCCACACTCAAATTCTTCAAGCGCGGAATTAACACTACGGAGGACTTCTTCTGCAAGGGCACACAATCCTGGTTATCTTGACCAAATTTTAAAGCTCTGTTTCGGCTTTCTAACTAAGATCAGGATACTTTCAATGCTGTGATCAATTCTAAGTTCCTGATCACATGCTACATAAGATTGCTGTGCACTCTTCTCGCCCTTGGTGGATGGACTGGAAGTGGTATGTTGATACCCCTTTCTGTAACTATAAAGCTAACAAAGGATATCGATGGCTCTTACCCCATTTGCCCATGGTGGACAAACTTAATTCTCGTTGGGGAATTCACACCACACTGTCTACCTGGGGTAGACGATTTGAGAATGTTTGGAATATATGTGTGGAGCCCAAAGTTGCTCACTTTCTTTGGTGCATTCTACACCAAGGCCTTCTTATCGGGGCCCGTCTTGTTCAAATTGGGATTCTAGCTCCCAAATGCCCTTTTTGTGGGCATCTAGAAACAATTTACATGTCTTCTGGTTCTGTCCTAAAGCTCAAATTGCCTGGAACTGGATCCATACTTTTTTCTTTCCCTCATGGCCCCACTATTTCACTTGGCAACATATCCTCTTGGGAGACAATCCCAAACTCCTGCCTATGTTCACCCATATTTGACATGTTTTCAAAGGGGAGATTTTATTTTGGATATGGAAAGAAAGAAATGCTTTTTTCTTTGCTAATTTTGCAGTTGATCAATCTTTCTCAATGAATAAGAAGAAGTCTATGTGTGATGCTCCAATGAGAGCAACTGCAAATCCAAGTCATTATGCAAAAATAAAGAAGGCGCATGGAGGTGGACCACATCCAGATGCAATTCAAAAAAGAAGAGAAAATAGTTAGGTATAGAAATCATTCTCCTAATGAAGTTCCTCAGACCTTGAGTTTAGAAGATGAGGAAAATTTGTAGCTTCAAATTATTCTTGTAAATTTAAGGGCAAACAAAAATCAAGAAAATAAATGTTTTTGTTTTACCTTTGGAAGATTGTTAAAGCTTACTATAAAAAGCATGCATACATGTTCTGTTAAAAAACATGTGTGCATGTTCTATTTAAAAGCATAGATGCAAGTTCTGTTAAAAAACATGCATGCATGCATGTTCTATTTAAAAACATGGATGCATGTTCTCTTAAGAAGCATGCATGCATGAATATTTTGTTAAATTCTTTGAAAAAGCATGATTGCATGTTGGTTGTGTAACATCCATGTCATCAAAAGTACATGCAAGAGCATGCATGGAGGTTTGTAGTGGTACATGCATGATTGATAGATTCCAAGAATCACATGCATGCAAAATGTGAGATCACACAAAGAGCTTGCACATTCCTATGAACATGCATGCACATTTGGGAATTGTTAAGTTGGTAAGTGGATAGTTACAATTTTAGGAAAGCTAGAAAAGACAACCTTGTTCTCTTGAGTAGGGATGTATACATGCATGAATTATGGTTGAAACTAGACAAGGTAATTGGAAATCTTTTATATTAATAAAAAAAATTACTATCAAAAAATTACATGGGGGCCATTTTTACATGTCAACAAAGACAACAATAACTACAAAAACCCCTCTACTAAAGTCAAAGACATATTAGAGTATCCACATGAATAATATACTTTAGAGCAATTTCAATGATGTATTATGTGTTGAAGTCAACAACAAATTAGAATATACACTTCGATGATGTGTCCCAATCAATGTTGTATTCCATAATGAAGTCAAAGACAAATTAGACTAACAACAACATCCATATGTGTTTTTGGAAGGTTGATACACACAATATTTTTTGGCAAATGTTTTTTTTTATACAAAATTACTAATACAAAAAAATCACTAGTTTTTTCTTGATAGAAAGTTTCATTAATTAATTTAACATATATTTTATTTATTCCATTTTGAACACTACATTATTTACAATTATTTTTACAAATATGCTAATAAAAGATGGACCCAAACCCATAAAGATAATATAATAGTCTAAAATTATTTTATAAATTAAAATGACGAGAAAAAATTATTGTTTTTAAACTTGTTGAAGTTTTAGCCATTTTTGTTAAACTTTTCATGTACCATTATATGCCTCCACATTTTGTAAATATGTTGGAAAAGATTGCTAACCTTACACTTACACATACCAATTTAATTTTTTAAATGTTTTTAACCAACCTAATCTTTCTTCAAATCCTACTTATAATCTAATTAAATAATGACCTTCCCAATTAGGAAGGTCATTATTTCAACTAGTCCTTGTGCTCTTCAAAGGGATCTCGAAGTTGTTCAAAGTGTTGCCCAAAGGCATCATAAGTTTTCATTGACTCAATATTCCGCCTTCCCTGAAATGTGAAAACTAGAAATAAAAAAATATCAAATCACACCATCTCTGTAATATGTAAATGCCTCTTTTTCCCCTAAAGCCATTGGGTCATCGGGTGACCATATAGATATATGGGTGTTTCACACCTCTCCATCTCCTGCCTCGATTGATCAGATATTTCTATAGGGTTCCATCCCCCATATATGGATAGGCCCCGATTGACCCTCAATAACTGGGATGCCTATAGAGAGATATGGGGCACGAGACACCTATAAAGGAATATGAGACACCAACTAATCAATAATCGGGACGCCTCCTCCTATATAGATGTGGGAGATATGAGGAACCAAATATAGATTCCCAGATATAGAGGGGAGAGGGCACATCTATATAGGGGGAGGGGGCCCTTGCCATATAGATCTATAGGGACTAAATGGGGTCACCGCATCATCATGTTATATACGTGATATAATTGATGATTTCTTTTGTGAAAAATAAAACTTTATAAAAAAAACACCATTTTATACTTTAAGAATAGATTAAAGTTACTCAAGATAATAATTTTGAATATTTAATACAAAAATCATTTAATTTGTTTGAACTTTTATTAAATCTAAAACACCAATAAAACTTCAATGATGTATTGCTTTGTATTGCTTACTAAAGTCAAAGAGAGATTAGAGTATCCATTTCAATAATATACTTGAGAACAACTTCAATACTCTAAGTGAGATAAATTAGAATATACACTTCAAATTTCAATGATGCATTCCAAAGGAAGTCAAAAATAAATTAAAATATCATAGAAAATCCTCATTAAAAAAATGTAAAATATTCCATGGATGGAGAAAATTAAAATCATAGGAGAGACTCAAAATGTCTTCCATAAAGTATCTTTTTATTGTTCTTTGGTTGATACACTCGACATCGATGAGGATGATTTTTCATATATGTGTCTATCATTTTATATATATCGATTAAGAGCCCCGTCATGATTGACACCTTTATGTTAGATATTTATAGGCAAACTGTTTGTGGACTTTGTTAGGTGTGCCAATTTCTTGAAATGATTGCAATGAAACAGATAAATATTTATCATCTAATTGTTCCAAAATACTACTTTATTTCCTTATTTACACCATTTCTTAAAATTTGATCTTATTAAACATGAGATAAATGTGAAGTCTGTCACTATATTTAAGTTAACATATCCTTAACAAAATTAAGAAATTAAATTCACTTTTTCCATATATTTATATTTTTATGTTTAAATATTTCTCAATTACTAATGTGGAAGAGAATGAAGTTAATGTTGGTCAATCTTGTTCATCTACGGAGTGGGTTGCGAGATAAGAAGTTACTATTGAATTTGACGGTTGTAATTAATGCTCAAAGATGCATAAAGGCAATATACTTTGATACATTGTGCACAATTCATTTTACATGTGTGAGGTCCTATTATAAATTTAATATAGGGTGTAAATTCCTAAATATTGCATCATCTAATCTATTGACATTTTCTCCAATCCTGGAATTACCCTCTTTTCAATATCCTCCTTCATCACCCCTCTTCCTCCTCCAATATTTCACTCCTTCCACTTTAAGTTCTTCAACACATCTCTATAAGTGTTTTCATTGCACTCCTCATATGTGATTACTACTTTTAAATTTGTTAAATTTGTTGTGCTCTATTAAAAATAAAACATCGACCAATAAACTTAAGCATTTTTTTAATTTAATTTTTAAAATCCTAATATTAAATTTTATAAAAATTCAAAAAACCACATATATAAAACTGAGAGTGACTATTGATATTGGTGAATACTATATACTACCTTTATCTTTTTCCATATATTTATATTTTTATGTTTAAATATTTCTCAATTACTAATGTGGAAGAGAATGAAGTTAATGTTGGTCAATCTTGTTCATCTACGGAGTGGGTTGCGAGATAAGAAGTTACTATTGAATTTGACGGTTGTAATTAATGCTCAAAGATGCATAAAGGCAATATACTTTGATACATTGTGCACAATTCATTTTACATGTGTGAGGTCCTATTATAAATTTAATATAGGGTGTAAATTCCTAAATATTGCATCATCTAATCTATTGACATTTTCTCCAATCCTGGAATTACCCTCTTTTCAATATCCTCCTTCATCAACCCTCTTCCTCCTCCAATATTTCACTCCTTCCACTTTAAGTTCTTCAACACATATCTATAAGTGTTTTCATTGCACTCCTCATATGTGATTACTACTTTTAAATTTGTTGAATTTGTTGTGCTCTATTAAACATAAAACATCAACCAATAAACTTAAGCATTTTTTTAATTTAATTTTTAAAATCCTAATATTAAATTTTATAAAAATTCAAAAAACCACATATATAAAACTGAGAGTGACTATTGATATTGGTGAATACTATATACTGCCTTTAGTAGGATAATAAAATCACAATAGTAACTATGACAACATTATTGCAATATACATGTCCTTTAAGTTCATTTAAAAAAAATTGTAAAAAGAAATATATGGATAAACACAGACAATGGCTGACAAATGGAATCTCCAGATAGAGACGTCTGACGTAAAAAAGGGTTTCCAATTTTAAAAAGCATGGCCATGGAGTGTGTACCTAGAAGGCTTGGAATTTGATGATATGTGGACTGTATTTCCATATTTTAACCGTAATTTACAATTTAATAAAATTTTAAACCATAAATTTAGATAGGGTACTTTTTATCCAAGTTGTAAATTTGATGGTGTATATTTTTTACAAACTGTAAAACATTTTAGTAGGCATACATTATACGAGGTAGAAAATTTTGATATATTACAAAACTATGATTTAGAAATATAATATATAATAATATATGATTTTGAATATATTTTTTTGTTCAAAAATAAATTTAGTTTCTAAATTCAAACGTATATTTTATTCTTTTTTATTTAGTGAAACTACAAGATATTCTATCTTGATTTTTCAAACCATTTAGTAATTTACTATTCTAATTCCAGTTTACTTATGATTATCTCTATCCAATCTTTAAAAGAAAACTAATTTTCAATGTAGATTTTATTTCAACTTCAAGTAGAAAGAAGTTAATAAGATCAATCCAACCCCAAGTATGCTATTTATTTATTGCATTATTTGATGTTTTTTTTTACATACCATAAATTTGATAATTTTTTGTTATTTGGAGACTTAATTTTTTTAGCATCTTAAATGCACACAATAAATAAATTTGACATTATATTGAGAGTACCAATAAATTTATATTTCCAAACGCTAGTGTAATCTTTTATATTAATTGTGAACTCTAAATAAAATACAATAAACATGTGTTTTATTATATTTAAATTTTCATTTAGATGTTTTATAATAATTTTATCTATTTTATTTTTAAAATGGAACTCTATATTAAAGATAGGATAAAATAATATTATTTGTAATATAATTTTTTTTGACAATATTACATATTATTCAAAATGAAAATCGAAAGGCGTATATATGACAAAACCATCACATATTTTCCTTTTGACAGGCAGGGGTCACCGTAAAATTCCAGGCCTAGTAACTAGGTAAGTTTAGATGACTATTGTGCATAATTCAACGAGGTTTTTTTTTTCACATCCCAATTCTCCATCCGCTTCTGTTTGAACTAGCACATGCACCTCTGGACTTTGTGTTCATTTTCAAACTGTCGCGACTCGTAACAATGGAATTGGTCATTTATTTTTCTCGCACGCTCAAGAGTTTTCTTTGCAATAAAACATTATGCTTAAGAAATTTTTATTTATGTATGGCAGTGATCAAATTTGAAGGGTTGCCTACATTTTAATTTGAGGGCTAGGTTAAGCTTTACACTTTGCAAATGGCAGATTAAACAATACATTTCCCTTCAAGTCAAAATGAAAATATTAATTTATTTTCAATACATATTTAATTAATTTATATAAAACAAAAATAAATATGAAAAAATCAAAATTATTGAATATATATCTAATAATAATTTTAAAATTTATTTAAAATAAATAATCAAAGATTCAAAAAAAGTAATTACACAAATTATAAGTATGACAAATCGTTGTAAAAAAATTATAAGTTGGTCGTATAAAAAAATTAAATTTTAGCATGAGACATGAACCTTAGGCTCACTAATTTGGGTAATTGTAGTGCCACATATTTCAAATCATTTCATTCCCAGTAAAGTTGTCTCAACTGATAGAAAACGTGGGTATGGGAAGACTCTGAGGAATCTCCAATTTAAATATTATTGTTCTCAAACTAGACTGTACCTTTGTAAGGAAACAAATAGAACATTTGTGTAGAATTGAGGGCATGCCGCTCAATTATTTTTTAAAGCATATAATTCAAGAAGTACAAGGTTATTGAAAAGAATTTTTATGAATATATTAGAATGTTATACATTGAATCAATAATTTCTTAATAAAAATAAGTAATATATTATTGCACTTGAAATATTGTAGAGACAAGAAGCAATAACAATTTATTATCGAGAAATAAAAAATGGAATACTCATGGTGTTAATGTGTAAAATAGACAAGTATTTAAACAAAGTATACATTAGGTCTCAAGTTGTTATAAAATTTAAAAATATATTCTGTATTTTTATCAAATGATGTCTTGGATAACACATTTACTTTGATGAGGGGCCGCTAGAATAAGTTGAGCCTAGCAGCCACTAATCTATACCTTTCTATGAGTAGTGGAGCTTAGAAGTCACTAAGATTTTTCGTTGATGTGCACCGATGTGTATAATGAAGAAATGATGCAAAGGTGTGAGACTACAAGTCGCCAATATATGAACAAAAAAAAATTATGACGAAAAAAACATAACTGTACTTAAATTGCATTCATCCTTTAGGACATAATGTTATTATACACAATGCAGCTTGCCCCAACAACATTTAAGGTGGCATGTCTCTACACTATGATGTTGTATGAGCACCTTGCAAACATTTTTAATAACCATCTTGCTTCCTGAATAGGCAAAGACCTCCATAGCTTTCGTGAATAAAAAATGTCCTTTTCTCACATATTTCTCATGTCAAAATATATTATGGAAAATGCCTAGCGACCAATAATATCTATTACTATGATTTGTTATCCATAGCTTTCGAGAATAAAAAATGTCTTTGTAGATATTGTTTTCCATATGAGTTAATGGAATTTACATAACGTTATATTATGGAAAATGCCTAGTGACCGCTAATATCTATTAATATGATTTGTTATTCGAGTGCTCTGTTCAAAATAAGAAATTATTTAGCGTAGTTTCCGCAAAATCATTCTTTTCTGTAAGTATTCGAGCTTAGTGGTCGCTAAGCATTTTCTTTAATATGAATTATTTTTGATCTTACTCAATTATCGGTGCTTAGTGGTCGTTAAGTATTTGACTAAATATGAACCGATATGAATTATGTGTTAGACACAATACAACTTATGAGAAATATTTAAGTTGTGATCCCTTTCAAGGGTATCAAGTGAAACTCTTGGATGTGCAAGGGATTGTATAGTGATCCAATTTTTATTGAAAAATACTAACGATCCAAAATTGTAGAGATAGTTTTTTACATTGCTGGAAAGGAAACCTAGGAGTTATAGAGGCTAGCGTCTACTAGGCTTATCCTCAACAAATAAATGGACAACATAAGACATGCAAATTTGTTCATTAACACCTATTGAAAATAATAACTTAGTGGCTTCTCCTCTTGCTTAACTGCATGTTGATAATGTATATATGGAGAGGATATTTCCTTCTAGAAATGGTTTTCCATATGAGTTAAAGGAATTTACATAACATTATATTAAGCATGCCAAGTAATTAGTTTATTATTCTTTACACATTTGTTCCAAACCATTGTTTTCTAAGTCTTTCTCTTCAAACATTCCTAAAGTTTTCATGTTTCTAGCAAATGTAGTTGATGTACTTGATGCTCATCACTTTCGTGTGACTTATGGGTATGCCATAAGAATGAACAATTCCCTACGATTCAATGTATAACTTCCATTTCTTCTTGATGTGGAAAGTCATTATGTATACACATATAAGATGTTTGAACCAACCATCTGTCCTGTCATATTTTGAAAAATACATGTGTTTGGAAGCCCTCAAATGGTCTAAAACACCAAATCCTCTTCTAAAAACACCATTAAATTGAAATCCTTACCTCAAGATCTATATAATGCAATGAAATCCACAAAATTTGAAACTTCCATATCTTAGCTAGGATTTTTGCCAATTAAGTGATTGACATTAGTAAAACACACTTGTGCGAATTTTTTGTTGTAATATATAATGCCTAACAAAAATTTATAACAGAATTTGTGCGTTCTAAATAATGTTAGTTGTTTCCAACATTTGAAAGAGAATTACTTATGTCTTCCACACAGTGTCATTTTATTGTTCTTTAGCTCATACACTTGACATCGATGAGGTTGATTGGAAAAATAGATATTATTATTATTAGTGTGAGCATTAGTGAGTGTTTATTAGTTGTCTACTAAACAACTCAGAGTGATTTGTGGGATTGTGTGTGAGTTGTCTCCGATAAGCTTTGACTCCTAAATATTAGGATCAAGCTATTGTATAAGAGAAAACTAATTATTGAATAATAGTGACCCAAGTTATTTATCATATTTGTTTTTTGTCTCCTATGTTTTATGTTCTCTGTATATTTTTGGTTTTTAGATCTGGGTAATCAGCTTCATCTATTATCAGAGCTATTAATTCCTAGGGCCATGTATTCTTCTTAATGCATTGTTTAAATCCCATTAGGGAGCTTGTTCACATTTTTTAAGGTTTCAATGGAAAATGTGGACATTACATGGAGGTTTGAAAAATATTGCACCTTACACGAGAGTTATACCAACGACTCGATTTGACTACGGCTTCTACAAGCCTATGGATCCCTACGTCATTGATAAAAGCTTGGACAAAGGATTAAATACGGCATGATAAATTCCATTCGTGCACATCACATAAGAGTCCCTAACCTACGTTCACCCTTGAATGGTGATCACCTCCTCCAGACATCTACATGAGGCATGAATTCAATGTTCACGATCCTGTCAGAGTGGTCAGCCATTAGAGTCTTTGAAGAGCCCACATATCTGAAAATTAGAAGTCCATGAACCTGTAAATTTTTAAAGGTGACCCTCATGCATGTGACATGATGATCTGACCTCAGACCCACACCTTGAAGCTTCTCTGACCTCCGTGGCACCCAACGTCATCTCTACTTTGACCACTGTGCATACAGCTCCACGTGGTGATTATTCTCGGAAGGTATTAAAGTTTGGTTTCGAATTCATTAAGGTATATAAACCATATTCCATTTCTTAATTATCAATCTAATATATTATGGCATAAACCTTAGTATTAATATCTTGTTATAAGTTTAGCACATTGGCTATAGACTTATAAGAAATATTAAAACTAGAGCATTCCAAATTAGGGGGTGTATTTTTCTTTAATAAAGACAAAGTATTTGTAAAAATGATATAATTCATAATGTATAACCTTCATCTATATTAAAAATTAGAATATAGGGTAAGTGCAGGAAGTTGATGGACAGATATAGGGTCATCCGTGGACATCATATTGCAAATAACAACATAATATCAACTTGTAGGGATTATTAGCAATACATACACTCAAAAATAGACAAAATTATATTAATATGAATCATAGAATCCGGAATCTAGTTTCTAAAATACCAATTTTTGTAAAAAATGGACAAGATTAGCTATATTAAACACTCAAAATTCAATGACTTGGTATATTTTTTAAAAAACGTCGATAAGATTATAGTCCGTTTGCCCACAATTTGGATGACCAAAAATTGATATATATTTTTTTCCTTTGGTGAGAAGTTATATGCCACTATCTATCTTGGGATGGATTTTATTTTGTATTTTTTTGAGTAATATTTTATTGTTTATGATTTTTTCCGTGAAAGTGGTATGAAAACATAAAGAATAAAGAAAACAGAGCACTTTCCACATGCCCGCCATAACTTCATCAAAAAATATTGAAATCAAATAAATTTTTTTTTGAACATGTATATAATTTCACCATATGGGATGGTATAAGTTTTATCACATGATAAGTGAAACAAATTTTGCAATCTTAAACGTGACATAAACATTCCAGGAAAAAGTGTCTTAAAGATATATTAGTAAAAAATTATAAAATGATATTTATCCTCTTCTATTCACTTTAAAATTAGTATTTCTACAAAGCTAATAGTCTCCCCTACGCATACCATTTTTATGACATAGTTTTGTATTTTGCATGGTTCAAGTCCGCAGAAGACTAAATTTGATGTTTTGCTGTTTTTAATGTAAAATTCAGGATTTGATGTCCACTTAATTGTCCCCCAACTTGGTGCAGTTAATATAATATCATCAAAGTATAGTGTGAATCATGTGCATTATTGGTTAAAGCTGACACCCTGAAAACTCTTGTAATAAGAGTGCATTTTTCGGTTGAAACCAACGCTCTAAGGTATAATGGACATTCCACTTGACAAATTTAATGGATTGAACCTTCACACCTGGAAAGTCAAAATCCAAATGTAATTAATGCATAAGAATCTATGGAATCTATGGAGGATAACAATGTATCAGGAGATGAATCAAAACCCACAAATTCTGCAAAACTACTAGAGTGAGAAGCAAGGGATGATAAGGAAAAAGCAATAATATCACTTTCCCTATCAGATAATGAGTTACACTATGTGGATCTGGAAAAATCCTCAAAAATAATTTGGGAACTATTCGGCAAAATTTTTGGCTCAAATACAGTCAATGCTAAATTTTAATTAAAACTGCAACTATTCAAACTCAAGATGAATGAAAATGTGACAATGTCAAGCCACATTAATGAACTAAGATCACTCATAAAACAATTTGCAGAATTAAAAGTTGTAATAGAATACGAAGATTCTATAGCCATACTTCTACAAAGTCTTACTCCTAAGTACAATAATGTTGTGTTCACTCTTAGACAGATGCCCACACAATCACTTGAAGACATGATATATGCACTTCTAAGTGAGGAGAAAAGAACTAAAGAAGACAATCAAGAAGAGTTTGCTCTCTATGTCAAGAAAAAATATGCTAAAACCTATAGAAAAAAAGAATAAGTAGAGTGCTTCTATTGTAAACAAAAGGGGCATAAGTCTCCATTCTGTAAAATTAGAGAAAAATATGTCATCAGTGGTAAACTCAAAATGGATGACGCCAATGTAGTTGTTGAAGAGTCATAATATGAAGAAGAACTAGCACCAGAAGAAACTAGACTACAATTCCAATGACTTTCTATTCTAAATAAAGATCTCAGAGGCTAGAGGCAAAGAAGGAGGAGGAAAATTGCATCTCTTGTTAGTCACCAACAAAGAGATTTCTGCATTGTATTGGTGATATTTATTTTTCAGTTGTGTGTTTCATTCTGCAAATAAAACTTGTTAAAATAAATACATGATTTTATCACCTGTATTAGTCATAATGTGATGGGGATTAAAGAGATATTGGCATATAATGACATGGATTTTGGTAAACCAACAAAACCAATTGGTTGTAGGTAAACCATGGACAAACCTTCATTGGTTTTGTGGTAACCATGGAAAAAGCATTTATTAGGTTTGTGAATCCTTGGAAAATCACACAATCATTGTTAATGTAGTATAGGATGATGCCTTCCCCATGTTCACGCTAAGGGGGTGATTGTTAGGAAAAATAGATATTATTATTATTAGTGTGAGAATTAGTGAGTGTTTATTAGTTGTCTACTAAACAACTAAGACTGATTTTTGGGATTGTGTGTGAATTGTCTTTGATAAGCTTTGACTCCTAAATATTAGGATCAAGCTATTGTATAAGAGAACACTGATTATTGAATAATAGTGACTCAAGTTATTTATCATATTTGTTTTTTGTCTCCTTTGTTTTGTGTTCTCTGACATATTTTTGGTTTTTACATCTGACAGTCAAATCAACTTACAACAGTTAGCGTGTATTGCACGTCTGGACACAATGTCGTGCGAGGTTTCCGCTGTCTCATCAATGGAATTTTCATCTTATGTTTCTCCATTGTTAGTCTTTACGAGTCATCTTCAAACTGTCGGAACTGTAAGAATTTGAATCGGTGCATTTATTTTGTTCGCACGCTCAAGACTTTCTCATTGCAATAACCAACAAATCCTCTTCTCAAAACACCATTTGATGGAAAGTGTCCCAACAACGATTTCTCCATGTTTAAGGACGGTGTAAATCCACAAAATTTGACACTTCCATTATCATTTGCAAGGCTTATTTTGCCAGTTAAGTGCATGGTCATGGGACTAAACACACTTGTGCAAATTTTTTGTTGTACTATATAATCCCAAACTGCAAATTGCTTAACAAAATTTTGGGTTCTAAATAATGTCAGATGTTTACAACATTGGCAAAGAGCATTGTTATGTCTTCCACAGGTGTCTTGCCTACTGTTCTTTGGCTCATACACTCGAATAGATTGACGAGGTTGATTGCTACATTTATGTGCCAATTCATTGTATATATATCGATTTAACTGTTAGCCCCATCATGATCGACATTTTTAGGTTAGATATTTATATACACAAATTTTTGTAGACTTTGTTAGGTGTATCAGTTGTTGAAGTGACGTGTAATGAAATAAACAATTACTTATCGTCTAATTGTACCAAAATGCCACTGTATTGCGTGTATTTACAACATTCCTTAATATATGATCTACTAAACATAAGATAAATGTGCACGACTTCCACTATACTTAAGTTACCACTTCCTTAATAAAATTCGGCGAAATTAAAGGTTTCCGCTTTTTCATATATTTATATTTCAATGTATAAATATTTCTCACTTACTACATACTGTAGTAGGATAATATATCACACTAGTAACTATGGCAACAGTCTATTGCAAATTGCAATATCCATGTCATCTTTACACTATTGATGATGGCCGACAAATGGCATCTCCACATAGAGACGTCTGACGTGAAAAAGGGTTTCCAATTTAAAAAATCATGACCACACTGGAAACAATGGAGTCGGTCATTCACTTTTCTCGCACGCTCAAGACTTTTGATTTTATTGTAAAAATACTGTCAAATATTAAAAATTATTATCATAGTCTATTTAACATACAACATACTTATATACATACATACATACATATATAAATCTATATATCATTAGATATAAAATAAATATAATTAATATTTATTAAAATAAGTATATAAATATAAAATAATCCTTTATATGTTTTATTAATAGAATATAAAAAATTATTATTGTATAGTTTTGAAGAATGGTAATAATAAATAAACGTCACCCAAACAAAAATTTAAAACACATAAATGAATGTTAAATTGAACAGAGGAATGTTAATTACGTCGAAGGCATTCCCCCTATGGGAAAGGGCTTTGCAGACATTCACATCACTATGTTAAATTTGATGGCCGTCGAAAGTAGTACAAAATTTCATTGTTGTGACATTGTTATTCTTGACTTTAAGTGGAGTTAGCCCCTTTAGTTTTTAGCACTTGCGTGATCTTATATAAGAAGATAAGTGGATGCTCAAAATTTCTCCCGTGAGTCTTGAAAAGAAGGTGGATGTTGTTGGATTTCCTCTGCCCTTGTGGATTTTGAAGTGAAAAGCGATGCAAAGAGAGGGGTATTGATTTAAGACCTCATGGAGAGGGTTTTACAGACAATTTGATTGAAGTTGGAGAAAGTGCTAAAATCTATTATTGAAGAAGAAGCTATTGATCATGAAACGATGCAGATGTTTGTTTCCCCCATTATAGTGAAGCTTGAGCCTAACAATTATTCATGCTATGATCGTACAAATCTCCATTATCAACAAGCCATTAATGCAAATCCTGAAAATCCTCTTTTGCTTTCAAACTGTGATGAATTTCTACATTTTGTGACTCAGATTTATGACAGTTAGTTTTATATTCTCTTACAATCTTTTCAAAGAAAAATTGTATTTGATTAGGAAGAGATCTAATGTCCACAGTTATTGGGTAGTATGCACACTTTTTGTGGTTGGCTCGGGCTGACCTCCCTGCCATAGAAGAAGCATTTTTAGATGTTATTGCTGCAGATACTGGGAATCCTTTTCACGCAGGGAGCTATGCACACTTCCTTTGGAATACTAGAGGTGACTAAACTTTCTATCCGATCTCTTGGGGATTTCATCCACATTTGGTCTTCTGTATCAGGTTGTAGAAGTGGTATGTGATCAAATGATATACATCCTCTGGGGGATTGTATTGCTTATTAATAATTACTGTGAAATTGTCATGATTTTAGTTTGGGTCCATATGCTCAATTTTTTTTTTTTACTAGGTAGAGATGACAAATTTGTATTCCCTCAACAATCAAATTGAGGGGTTTACAACTGTCAACAGGGTTTAACAAAGTAATGCAAAAGTTGGTTTTGCATGATTTACAAGGAAGATCAAAGAGTTTGGTCTACAGAATGAATATTCTTTGGTTTGAAGTGGATCAGTTTGAACTCGATGACACATGGACTCACTGCTATTGTAACAAGTGTAATTACATGTTGATATAAATGAATTATTTCTTACCTGAAAATATGATGTGTGGTTGATATAGAGAAGTATTATAATCAATACGTAGTTCTATTAATAGTTGGAAGCATTTCAAGGCTAACACATAATAGTTTTGTAGTTGTTATTTTGTTATGAACTAATGTCCTTAATACACGAGCATGCTGAAAAAATCAAACTAGAGATCTTATCGGGTGTAGTTGGTTAGCAAGATTTAAGGTGTCCCTGACATTTTCCTTCCTATTGAATATTAACAAGGCGGGGGATTACATACATTCCAAAAGAAAATAGAAATGAATTATTGTACAAACAGTTGGTAGATAGAAGTTTGTTTGCTTGTAGATGCAAAGAGTGTAAAGTGTTTGTGATGATGATATTGGTATCCACCAAGGTCTGAATCCGATATGATATTGGTATCCATCATATCTCATATGCACAAAAATAAGAGGTAAATATCTAATTGCACAAGAGATACAATCCATCCAATCTCTTGAGTTGTAAACATTTCTTGTCAAGGTAATTTGTTCTTGTACATATAAACTGGCATAAGGATTTTTTTTCTAATGTTGGCATACTTGCTTCTGCTAACATTATATCATAAGGGGTTTTTAATTTACTATTAACTCCTCTAATCAGGAAACATTTGTAGACCCTCAATTTTTTTCCAGGGTTCGTTTTAAAGGACTTGACTCCAGGGGGGAAAATCGTATAAACTATTGTCTATATCAGTTTAATAAAGACTAGCTTCCTCAATTTTTGGTAGAGTCTATTTGCAAATATGTAGATTTGAATGTTGAGAGTTTATTTGTTTTACAAGCCTAAATAGTCTCTCCTTAGGTGCATTTGAAATTCTGAAATCGCGTTCGAATATCTTGCTAGAATTTGTCTTCTTGTAACTATGATGAGTTAGGATATTAGAATCATCTCTCTACTTAAACTTTTAGATTCTAAGACTAGGAAATGATACTAATAGTCTAGGTGCTAGAAATATATTGTATTTGAAATGATTCTTAAGCATGTATTTCAAATAGTTGTATATGATTGTTTTGCATATATTATTATATAAATATATCCTTTTGTTACCCATAACAAAAACTGTGGAATCAACTCTAAATTCGGTTGAATTAGTTATACGCATTTTGATAGTTTTATAATATTACTCCCACTCATACGTGAAACTCTTTGTATATAGTGGTTTGGATGGATTTATCTTTTTTATTGTTTATGACAACTCTTTAACTTCTTTTTTCACTTTTTTGCAGGGTTTTTTATTCTCTCTCTCTCTCTCTCTCTCTCTCTCTCCTGCTGTAAAGAAAAGAGTGTTAGTTCTAAACGAACTTCAGGTGGGTTTCAATATTGATTGAAATATTTATTCATTTGTTCTGTTTATTGCATATTATGGACTAAAAAATTATTGTAGAGTGTTTTCATGTTTTTTTTTTTTTATTGTTTCATCTATATTTATAGTTGGCTCCAATCCTTTTTCCAAAGTGACATGTGGGGGCATTTTCCTTGATCAATGATATGATTCGTTATGTGTTGAGGGACTCGTTCTCCAATGAGGCCATTTTGAAGTGTCCCAAGTTGGACATTAGACTGATCAGTGACAAGGATTTTTAAGTTGCTCGTCATACCTAAGAACATCTTCTTGGATTAACATACTTCTTTTCCCTCTCCAGTTTAATATGATGTAGAATAGAAACAAAATTCCCCTCCCTACAACGGGCTTGACATCAACTACACCTCATTTGAAGAGGGAGGAAGAGTTTAAGCATCTTCAATGTGTTGTTAATGTTTTACATTGCAAGCAACCGAACCCCCCTAAAACAACGATAGCTAAAATTATTAGAGATCGCCTCCACCTGATGCCAACATCCCAAAAATTTCTCTCCAAATTTTGAACTATTGGATCACATTCATAAGGCTTCTGCTTTATTTATGATTCTAACGAAGATGCACTAAAATATGAACCACCCCAAAAATTAAGGAGAATGAGAATACCGATTGAGGCATTTGCAACTAGATAAAAATACAAGAAACATGCAAAAAAAATTACACAAGAAAAAAACAAGAAATTTGATTTAAAAAAATAGCTTGTAGTGATTTGTTTATAAGTGTTTTTGATACAAACTATAACTCATTCCAAATAATTCCATGTATGTATTATGGCAGCATATATTGGAAAAACAATCAAAAAATTTAAAATACATGTTAAATTTTTTGTAAACCAACAACTATGCATTTCTAATTTCTTTATCATCGTACCTCCATACAAATACCTATAGTTTACTTACTTCAAGTGTACATATTGTTCTTATTGTTTTCCATTCTATTTTCTTAACATAATAATTTGTAATTTGTTTCAAATAAATGCATGTATATATTGTGGCAGAACACATGGAACACAAAATCTAACTTTTCAACATACGTGTTCAATTTTTCCTTTTTACAATTGCTCGCTTCTTTATGTAAACCAACAACAACACATTTTTAATGTGGTCTTCTTTATATCTGCACACAAATACCCATATTTTTAAAATTCCAAGAAAGAACCATGTAATTTTTAGTTGTTTTCATCCAAAGCTTTGTACACTATATCACTTTTTTGCATATTGAATTGTTTTAAAGGTTATACTTCATGTTTGTGCTTTTTGAAAAATATAAATGAATATGTAAGAAAACATTAAACGTTCTCATTGTTTACAAATGCATGTTATCAGTCACACATCCTTCATTTAATGTTTGACTGCACTACAAGTTTACATTTTCCACCATATATTTGCAGAACTCCCACTATCACGAGCATATTTTAGTTGCAATGGAAATAAATTTGACACACGAAGGAATTTAACAATTAATCGCGAGTGATTCCAATGTTGACCCCACATTTCAGATACTGAACTTATCCTCCCTAAGGCCTAAACTCAACACGAGTGCCAAACATCGTGTTGACCTTTCATATGGGATACATTTTTAGACAACACTTCTACCCTCCAAATTTGCAAGCCGTGTAACCGAAAAATCAATACAACAAGGCTCCATTGTGTGCTTACACAAATCCTACGTTAGAATGATCAAAAGTGAGCTGTAAGCTTCATCTCTTGCTTGATTACCAATGTATATAATATCTGTAGGGTAATTCTAATTTCTTTCTATTTCTTTTTTCCATCCGTTGATCTATTCTAAATTTTTCCCGATTTTCATTTCCATTGCAGGACTATTCTTATCATTGAAATGTATGTTGTCATTGAAACACATTCTATTAAATTTAAGAGAGGAATGCTAGTTTATTAATAAATATGATCATGGGTTTCCAATTTAAAAAGCAAGACTACCTATACGTTTTAAAAATGTAAGTCAATAATGGTTGAATGTAATTTATGCTGAAGTGAGAGGTTGATGTTCATATGGTAATGACACAAAATTCGAGTCAATTAAGAACAGACACGTGTTCCTTTGACATGACTTCACCCATTAACGAAGGAATTAGATATTTGGACTCATCACGACTTCATAGTGTTTACTTACCTACTTTCCATGCTACCTAAATAGACTCTCAAATCGACTAGCAATAGTTGCATGTATTACAATCTGCACATGTTGTTGGTGTTGGGCATGCTTGCCACCTGCTACTGCTCCACTTGTCATCACCAGGAAAGAAGCGGTCTTTCCCATTTCAAACAAGGCCTCGATGATTCGTATAACCAGCTAGAATCATGGAACGAGGGCTTAGATTATTGCACTTACAAGGAAATCACCTGCCATCTCCACATTGGTCATGTGGTTCGTATGGATTTTAGAATCCACTTGGTGTATTAGATATATGTGAGGAATTCAAGCAGGTAGATTTTCCATGGTTTATTACAACTGCAGCATTTTGAGTACCTCGATCTCTATGGTATTCACTTCCACTCTCTTCGCATCCCTTCAGAGCTTCGGATGCTCAAGAAATTGATGCATTTGAGTTTGCATGATTGCAGGTTTAGAGGCTGAATTCCAAATGACGTTTGCAACATGTCTAGCTTGAAAGTTTTGGACGTCTCCGACAATGATGGTTTGGAAGGGCAACAATTGGGTAAATGAATCAAAAATTTGCATGGTTTGGAGTACCTCAGTCTGGCTGGTGTGAATCTGACAATGGAAGGTGATCGTGTGGTGGAGAATATTGCTGTGTCCCTCACCAATCTTACAACACTCGACATGTCTCGGTGTTGGATTCCAGGGAGTACACCAATTCTCTCTCCTCTTACAAACCTCACCTCCCTCTCCCATCTCTACCTTGATTTCAATGACTTCACTCACCAGCTATTTCCCAACTGGATTTCAAATCTTACATCTTTGGTCTCCCTCTCGCTCTGGGATTGTAATCTCCAAGGTCCCATCCATTATGGCCTGTTAGCCTTGCCACACTTGAGGAACCTTTATTTATACTCCAACCCCGATCTCTAATAGAAAATTAAGAGTAACAGAACAACTTCCTACGCTAATCTTGAGGAGAGATATTATGCAAAACTTTCAACATAGTAAAACAGTTATAGAAATATCAACAACATATTCATAACAAGAACACAAACACCAAATATACGTGGGAAAAATCCTTTCGGATAAAAACCCCACACTGCAAAATCCCACTCAATGTATTTCAGATCTAATGACAAGATTACATACACTTACAGAGCAAGTTTCTTACAAGAGTATCACTAGAAACAATTCTAGGAGGATTCCAACTTTACAGTACTTGCAAAGCTCACCACACCAATCGCTTCTCCAAGCCTTCAATTTATAGACCTCCGGTTATACAAGAAACCATCTATGGTTTACAAAACCATGTGCCAAACCTCTCATGAGGTGGATAACATTAAAGAGAAAGATTTCGGTCTAAAATGCACAATATTCTCCCCTATTTTTGACCCTTATAGATGTCATAAAATTTGTCATAATATCTCTAAAAATAGTCCTTCCATGATATACTATCGTATGGGAATCTTTTGACAACTCCTATTTCTATTTTTAGAGTACTAACAATGTGAAACGACTGTAAGAAAATCTTGACTAAATAAACCAAACAAGGTTGAGACACCTTATTTCCAACAATCTCCCACTTGTCGAATACCTTGTAAGGGTCAAGGGAAAGATACCATCATGGATCAACTGCTAGGGGCCGAGAGGCCCATAGACTTGAAACACCACCTAAATTTCACTATGCTCACGGGCTTAGTTAATGCATCTGCAACATTCACAACTGTCTCTACCTTTTCTAGCTTCACCCTGCCATCCTCGACCATATCTCTCACGAAGTGATACTGAACATCAATGTGTTTGGTCCTGGCATGAAAAGTCAGGTTCTTCGCAAGGCAGATTGCGCTCTGACTGTCAAAATACATTTTAACTGCGTCATGTTTCAATTCAATATCTGAACACAAACGCTTTAGCCAAATGGCTTCTTTACAGGCATGAGTAGCTACCATGTACTCTGCCTCAGTAGTGGACAAAGAAACCACATCCTGTCACTTGCTCATCCAACTAATTGCACCACCATTAAGAGTAAACACATATCAACTGGTGGATCTTCTGCTATCGACATCACCGGCCCAATCTGAATCCACAAAAACATGAATACTTAGAGAATGTTGATCTCCTCTTCCATGAAAACATATTGAGTACTTTGATGTCTCCCGCAAATATCTGAAGACCCTCTTAACTGCATCCCAATGCACTCTTCCAGGATTAGACATAAAATGAGAAAGAACGCCCACTGCTTGGGCAATGTCTGGTCTTGTACAGACCATAGCATACATTAATCTTCCAACTGCACTCTGGTAAGGAACTCTGCTCATTTCTTCCATCTCCGATGGGGATGAAGGACATTGTGAAATGGAAAGCTTCATTCCCAAAGTAACAGGAACACAAAGTGGTTTACAATCCTGCATGTTGAACCTTTGCAAAACAGAACAAACATACTTACTCTGGCCAAGCCATAGCTTTATGTTCTCACGATCTCTTCTAATCTCCATCCCAAGTATGTGTTTTTCTGCACCAAGATCTTTCATTTCAAATTTCGCAGAGAGCTGAGATTTCAATTCTGCAATCAAACCTTTTCCTTTCCCAATAAACAACATGTCATCAACATATAAAGTAATTACTAGGAAACAATCACCGTCAGATTTAAAATATACACAGTGATCAGATTTAGACCGCACAAACCCCAAACTCAACACATATGAATCAAACTTCTGGTACCACATCCTAGGACTTTGTTTAAGGCCATATAGGGAATTCTTTCACTTACAAACCATCTTGCTTTTACCTTTCACCATGTAGTGCTCTGGTTGTGTCGTATAGATTTCTTCCTCCAAATCACCATGAAGGAAAGCAGTTTTCACATCCATTTGTTCAACCTCTAGGTCATAAGCTGTTGCAATAGATAATAAAAACCGAATGGATGTCATTTTAGCAACAGGAGAGAATATCTCACCATAATCAATACCCGCAACTTGAGAGTAACCCTTCGCAACTAACCGTGCTTTATACTTTTCAACATTTCCATCTGAACCAATCTTTTTCTTAAACACCCATTTACATCCAACAGGTTTCCGACCTTCAGGAAATGGCTCAACGAATATGGAGAATTCGCCTAGGCCTACTACGACACCTTCAATTTCAATTGTTAGTCCACATACTGCGAAAGCTGCAAGTATGCACAATGAGATCTCCATATTCGATGAGGAGGTGCAAGAGTTGTGGATGTCCGGGCCCTTGCGTCAGTGTTCGTATGCAATGAGATCTCCAAATTTAGCAACTCCCTTATCTCACTGACCAACATTCCCACTCCATATCATAACGAAGAACCTGACCATTAGAAAGATGGAGTCTAAACAAATCATATTCTAATTCAATACTTACTTCTCTATTCAGATTGAATAGTTGTTCCCTCCATTTCTAAATACTACTCCATTGTGCTTCCTCCATTGTATTCACTCAAATACACCAGATCGTGTATTTCTACCTCTCCCTTGGCTTTCATAGTCTCCTCTGCACATGTCACAATTGCTTCTTTTACGACCATCGGCGTTTCCATTGCACCCTTTTTGTACAATTGCTAGTATATTTGAGTATTGACATAATCATTATATCAAAAGAATAAATTTAACAATGATTTAAATATTTTTTGTTAATTTAACTGTAAAAATACTTACAAATATTTAAAATAACCATCATATTCTACTTAACATATATAAAATATAAACATCATTATATATAGAAATTAAATATATATATATATATATATTAAAATAAATATATAAATATAAAATAAGCTTTTGTATTTTTTATTAATAGAATATAAAAAATAATATTTTTGTAATTTTGAAGAATGGTAAATTGGCAATAATAAATTTATGTCACCTCGAAAACTTGTTTAAAACACATAAATGACCGTTAAATTGAACGCAGGAATGTAAATTTATTAATAAATATAATGATGGATTTCCAATTTAAAAAAGCATGACTATACGCTTTGAAAAATATAAGTCAATAATGGTTGAATGTAATTTGATAAATCAAGTCGACTTACGTACTTGCAAATCGATAGCAACAGTTGCGTGTATTACACGTTTGAAAACAATCACTCCACACAATTACTCGCTCATGGATGGAATTTGCTCTGCTATAAATATTCGCTCAATTTGTATCTGAAGATGGGCATGTTTTGGGTGGCGTTGTTGTTGGTGTCGGGCATGCTTGCCACCTGCTGCTGCTCCACTTGTCATCACCAGGAAAGAAGTGGTCTTCTTCACTGGAATCGTGGAATGAAGCGGTCTCCTTCACTTCAAACAAAGCCTCGATGATTCATATGACCAGCTGGAATCATGGAATGAGGGCTCAGAGTACTGTTGCTCTTGGAAGGGAATCACCTGCCACCCCCGCACTGGCCACGTGCTTCGCATGGATTTCACAAACTTTGAGGAATGGATAAGTGTGAGGAATTCAAGCAGCCAGATTTTCCATGGTTTATTACAACTGCAGAATTTGGAGTACCTCGACCTCAGCCATATTGACTTCCGCCCTCTTCCCATCCCTTCAGAGCTTCGGATGCTCAAGAAATTGACGCATTTGAGCTTGGCAGATTGCGAGTTCAGAGGCCGAATTCCAAATGACGTTCGCAACATGTCTACCTTGAAATATCTGGACGTCTCCAACATTTATGGTTTGGAGATCAGGCAGTTGGGCGAATGGATCGGAAATTTGCGTGGTTTGGATTACCTCAGTCTGGCTTATGTGAATCTGACAATGGGAGGTGATTGTGTGGTGGAGAATATTGCTGCGTCCCTCACCAATCTTACAACACTCGACATGTCTGAGTGTTGGATTTCAGGGAGTACACCAATTCTCTCTCGTCTTGCAAACCTCACCTCCCTCTCCCATCTCATGTTGGATTTAAATGACTTCACTCACCAGCCATTTCCCAACTGGATTTCAAATCTTACAGCTTTGGTCTCCCTCTCGCTCTGGAATTGCAGTCTCCAAGGTCCCATCCCTTCTGCCATGTTAGCCCTGCCACACTTGAGGAAACTTGATTTGTCCTTCAACCCCGATCTCAAAGTAAACCTGTCTTACATTGAACAACACTCTCACAAGCTTGAGATACTTTATCTTTCAAGGACAAATGTCGGAGGAGTGATTCCAAATTCTATTGGAAATATGTCATCGTTGATCACCTTAGATCTCTCTCAAACCAACATTGAAGGTGTTCTTCCTCCTTCCATTGGAAATCTTTCACGACTTGAATTGTTGTATCTTTCAAAGAACTCACTAAGAGGCAACATTCCATGCACAACTTTAGGTGGACTATCACAGTTGTTACCTGCTTTCCCTCGGGTCAAACCAATTTAACGGAACCTTGCCATCTACAGTAGGGAACCTCTCATCCTTGATTGACCTTGATCTTAGCAATAATTCTTTGAAGTGGCATAATCCCAGCTTCCTTGCAACAACTCTCATCACTTCAATTGCTTTACTTGGATGACAACAAATTCCATGGTACTTTCTTACTCTCTCTACTAGAAAATTTCACACAAGATTTATGAATTGTTTCTTTCAAGGAACAATCTCATGACTGTAAAAGTCAATGACTTTTGGATCCCTAAATTTCAACTTCAAACCGTCTAGGTTTGAGATCTTGCAATATGGAAGGTGATTTCCCCCCCTTTTCATTTCAACTCAATATGCTCATAGATTATCTAGACTTGTCCAACAACAGGTTTAGTGGATATATTCCAAATTGGTTGTGGGATGTTTCATATTTTATGCAATTTTTGGACTTGTCGATGAATCTATTTGAAGGATTCGTTCCAGCAAATATTGGACAGAATCTCATATTACTATCACTGGTAAAAAATAACCTCCGCAGTGGCATTCCACATTCTATTCATGAAGGGAACTTGGAGGTTCTTGACTTGTCAAATAACAAGCTTTCTGGTAAAAATTTTACAGTTGTTGGGAACCTCTCATCAACACTACAGGTGTTGAATCTAGAAAACAATCTCTTTGAAGGTGAGATTAGGAGCATGCCTTGTCTTCAAACACTGAAATTGGGAGGTAATAAAATACAAGGGCCAATTCCATCATCACTTCAAAATTGTAGCTCTTTAGAGATTCTAGATTTGGGATATAATAACATGCAAGGAGAAATCCCAAATTGGATACAAAATTTGACTAGTCTTCGGATTTTAGTTTTGAGATCCAATAAATTTGAAGGTGGTATACCATTGCAGCTAACAAAATTGCAAAATCTTCAAGTCTTGATTTTTTCAAGTAATAGTTTCTCAGGAAATATTTCAAGCAATTTTGGAAAGTTGAAAGCAATGAAAAATAAAACGCAAAGCACATAAGTCCTTCAATGTGAATCATCATCAATGTCTTATGTAGAGAAACTAGTAATCACCACCAAAGGGAAATTTATAGAGTATGAAAGATCTTTGGCATTGATTAGATGCCTTGATATTTCAAATAACAACCTCTCAGGTGACATTCCTCATGATATTGGACTTCCTTATTGGTTTGAGAGTTCTCAATTTTTCAGGAAATCAACTTAGCAGTGAAATTCCAAATTCTTTTAAGAAGCTTTTGCAATTGGAGTCACTTGATCTTTTAAGGAACAATCTCACTAGAGCTATTCCCATAGAACTACAACTCCTCACATTCTTGAGCTACTTGGATGTATCTCATAATAATCTTTCAGGATGAATACCACAAGGAGGTCAACTATCAACATTTCCTGCAAGTTCATTCTCAAACAATGGATATCTTTGTGGAATTCAAATCAACATAAATTGTTCTTCTTTTTCTGTTTCTCCAAAGACAAGAGATGATGAAGATGCAAGTGAAGAAGATTGGGAAGAACATATATGGTGGGAGGCGGGAGTGGGATTGGGGCTTTGGATTTGGATTTGCAGTTGTTATAGGAGTGTTATGTTTGAGCAAAAAATAGAGATCTAAATGCTTTAAGATCATGGATGAAATAATTTTCATTGTTGATGAAATAGTTAGAAAGATATTTATTTCATTAAGTATAGTTTTCCCTTTCCCTTCCTCTTCTCCTTGAAATGATTCCCTTCCTTCCTCTCTACTCATTTGTAAGTAAATGCTTCCCTTCCTTTCTCTACTCATATGTAGTGTCAATGTAACCTATGTTTTCAAGTATGTTTATTATTTTCTTGTTTTTTGCGGCCATTAGTCTAAATATCCCATTTTAATGGTTTTATATATAATATGAACCAAAGATATATTTTATTCAAATGTGTATGTTAAATCTCTCCACTTTGTTTTGATTAAAAACTTAAAAGTATTTTTTGTCTGATAATAATGAAAGTTTATGTTGATGATAAAAATTCTAAATATAATTTTCACATATCCCAAGTAACTTATTTTTTAAAGAAACATATATTTCAAAATGTTCTTTCAAACATTATGCTACTTTTAACAAGATAGTATTTTTCCTTGCGTACAATGCATGCATGATTATAAGTTCATGTATGTAATTATTTACTTAAAAAACCTTTGTCAAGATTCCAAGTGCTATCGAAGAGTTCTAAAAACAAGGTTGTCAAGTATCAAATATACAATTTATACATCTAAAATATATTGATTTTATGAGATTTCCACATATTAAAATAGTGCAAAAATCTATTTGGATGTTTGTGTTGTGAGTTAATAACTTCAAATTTTGTATGTTAAGAATTATGACCCATCTACGTTATATGAAAAATACAAGATACATGCCATAATATTTCCATCTATTAACATTTTTAAGATATATGCATTTAGGATATTTCCATGCTTTCAAGGATTCTAGGTATGGGCTTTGAAGTTTTGGGTTTCTAAATTTCCCAAGTGTTAAGTTTTATAGTTTCTACTTTTAAGTTTAGGGTTTCATGGGAGATTTATATCAACTAATTTTTCATACTTTTTATATTTTTAGGCATCCCTTTAAATCTTTGGATGTTAAAGAAATTTACACATTTTATCTTGCAAAGATTTGTGTTTATGGGTTGAATTCCAAATAACATTCACAACATGTCTAGATTGAAATTTTTAGATGTCACTACCATTTATGGTTTGGAGATCAGGTAGTTGGGATAATGGATTATAAATTTATGATATTTGAAGTACCTTGAATTGGATGGGGTGAATCTCACAATGGAAGGTGATCATATAGCTGAGAATAATGTTGCATCCCTCACCAATATCACAACACTTTACTTGTTTGGGTGTGGGAATTTAGGTAGTATAATTATCTCTCCTCTTATGAACCTCACCCCCCCTCTCCCATCTTTACATTGATTAGAATTAGCCGACTCACCATCTATCTCCTAACTATATTTCAAAATGTACATCTTTGGTCTCCCTCTTGCTCTAAGATAGCGGTCTCGAAGGTTCCATCCAATCTAGCATGTTAAGCATGGCACACTTGAGGAACCTTGATTTGTACTACAACCCAAATCTCAAAGTAAACATTTCTTACATTTTACAACACTATAAAAAGCTTGAGATCCTTCATATTTCAAGGATAAATGTGGGAAAAGTGATTCCAAATTTTATTGAAAATATGTCATTGTTGACCTACTGAGATCTCTTTGTTAATATAATTTAATGTGTTATTCCTCCTCTAGTTGGAAATCTTTCATGACTTGAAAGGTTGTATATTTCATGAAACTAACTAAGAGGTAGAATTCCATAGATACATGCATGTGGACTATCAAAATTTTCACATTTTTACCTCGAGTAAAACCATTTAAAGAAAATATTACCATCTAATTTAGGGAACCTCTAATCTTTAATTGTGCTTGATCTCAAAAATGCAATTAGTGTAAAGCACATGAAAGGGGGGGTTTCATCAAGCACTAAACCCAAACAATATCATTAAACCATGTTTCTCTTCTGTACTCATACTTTACCACAAGGAATCAACTAAGAAACTTAGTATGCAAATTTTCAAAGACAATCTTATTCTTAACCTTGAAAAAGTTAGATTATCATCAAAGAAGTGCTAGTCAATTACACAAATTCTACGGAAGTACATTCCAAATCTTATCTAACCATCATCTAATGTATTTACATAATTATCATAGGGACAAAACCATCATTTTCCAAATTAAACTCAGAAAAGATGTTGTAATACAAGGTATACACGTACAAAATAGAGATGCATATATATTCAAGTGCAAACCTTATAAAACATACTTCCTTCTCCTTCACTCCATGGTTCCACTCATCCTCCATACGAGGAATGAATTTTTTTTAAAACTGACTACCACCCTTATATTCAAAATCTTCCTTGCATATACCTACTACTAGATACTTCCAAAATTGCCACCTTGTGACCTTTCAGCTTCCATTCACCCTATAGTTACATAACTGATATTTTTACATTATTTCAAGCATCCTAATGATGCATTAACACTCAAAGTATCATCACACATCTTCTAAAGGGATCTATCAATACTGTCATGGACCCCTCAAAGTAATTTGTTAAACATTTTTTATTTCAATCTTGACTTTGAATTCACAATGATGGATTTGTGCAATGCAAAAAAAATGACCAAATACAATCTTTGTTTCAATTCTTATAATTTATGGAGAGGAATTACAAGTTAGTTCCTATGTTCAATACATGAATACCAAATGGTTAGCATCTTCATACCAAAACTTAACAATGCATTGTCTTTTCACATGTAGATGCACTGCCTCAACAGTTTTGAGGAAGTTAGCAAAAAGGGAACTCAAAATGAAAAGGATATCATTGCTAAAGGGTTGATCAAGCCTCATTATAAATACAATGGGAACAATCATAAAAACATTGGTAATAACAATATAACTCCTTGTAATAAATATAGGTATGTCAATCATAATTATAATGTTGTCAATGATGGTGTTATGGATAACCAGAACGTGCACAACATACAGAACAAAAAATCAAAATAGACTAATTCTAAAGCATCCATCACCCATTCCAAGAAGAGAAAATCCTCCTTGTAATTATAAATGATGACATTATAAAAAATTGGGAGAATATCTTTCAAGAATCTTGCAATAACTGGAAAGTTCCAATATGATCACTTATCCTATCATGTAACCCTTTCTTGAAGGGTAACCTAAGCCAACATGGTATCATCTTAATACATATTATGATTTTCATCACATCAATGGTCATCAAACAGATAGATGCAAGAAATTTCATAATTACATCCAATAACTCATTGAAAATGGAAACATAGTGGTTGAAGAGCCAACATGAAAAAAACACCAAATGATAATATAAAGGTCTTTTCCAATCCGTTTCCTAACCGTGGAAAAAAGAGAAAATTTCGTAAATAGGGTGAATCCTCAAACAACGTCGATTTTAACTCCATCATATCGTTTATTGTAAACACTACTCCATGTGAATTTGAATGTCAATTTACACCCCTCATAGAAAGTATCTCCAGTTCCTTTCATTAATTAGAAAAAGCTAATATGATCAAATATCCAATAGAAAGACCCATTTATTATAATGGGGAACCCAATCCTAAGTGGTATAATGAATCAAAATATTGTGATTACCCCTATATTTAAGGTCACTCTACATATTATTATAAAATTATTCGTCATTATGTCCAAGAAATATTTGATGATGGAGTCAAATCTATAGAGCTCAACAAAGAAAGCTTGAGCTTGTTTCAGGACTCCTTTCTAACCCTTGATCTACATGAAGAATCTAAATCAGTGGGTCCATCATTGAGAACTATAGAGCCTGAGTCTATTCTTTCAATGTTAGCTCATATGCCTAACATTTATAGTCTTGTTGTAGAAACACAACCACAACAAGTTTTGACACTTGCAACAATGCAACCTTCCATGTCCATAATGCTTCGCACAATCAATCTTGTAGTCATATCGTCAATGATGATTCCTACATGTCAAGACATCTACATGTGCTCACTCTATGAGGTACGTATACCCAATTATATACTTATACAACCATTTCAAGCTTTAATTGCAAATTTATCATAAAAAATCTATTACACTACCTCGAAGGAGAAACATTGTAGATATGTTCTCTACCACCTATAAGGAGCCTCATATGTACATAGAGGGATTAATCCTTTTTTTTGCATCATTCCACTTATGAGTGAATATGAATTTCAATATATTCTCTGCATCAAATTTTTTTATTTTCCATCACATAATTATTTTGATCTCATCAAAGACTTATCCAATCACACATCCTTCAACTTATTTCTCATCCTCCCAACTCTCGTACTTTAGAACTTATCAAATATTTCAATTCCATCCTTTCACTTGGACCTTGTCCGCCTAAGTCTCATATTTCTCGACTCTTTGAATCTTCGGATTCCATCCTTAAAATTGGATCTCATTTGCCCAAGTCTCGTAAATTAGGAACATTCACAATTCCTAAACATGTTCCTCTATCCTGATGAGTCCATTACAAACCCTCATCCTCGAAAATTAAAAAAAATTAAAAAGTGTAAAAAGAGCATAAAACTGCATATCAAAATGCTCCTTAAAGAACTGTTTGAAAATCAAAAATGAAAATGTAAGTACAAGTAATCTTAATCATTTCATCCATTGGAAGATATATTTATCACAAAATTATCATATCTTCTCTTTCTTCACCTCTAAGACATAGGTTAACCTTGCTCCTATTGGAAAATGTGTTTCTCATCCTAGTTATAGTTTGTATCATTTCAAATCTTTTTGCCTACGATTTTGTCTTGAATATTATTGATGGAAACTCATCCTTTCAAACAAGATCTCTCTTTCATAGAAAGCATCAAACTTCTTTACCCAGACGTTTTTGACCATCCATATCAGTCAATAGTGTTGAACTCTTTCATCCTACTAGTCACATGAGGCCAATATTTGGAGGCAGAACATTCCTTCATAACAAGAACAATATTGACATATAAGACAAAATCAATTTAAAATATAAAAAATATAAAATCATTACACCTTTCATCCTTCAAAGTATTTGGTGATGAGCCCATACTTCTCACTAGTAGTATGAGACTAGGAATGGAGGTAGGTATCCTTATTCACATATGTTTTGTCTTTGATCTTGAGCCCTTGCCTTTTACTAATGGCATGGGAAAGATGTATGGGGTACACTAAATTTTTTTTAACCAAATGAATCCTTTAGAAAATATGACTCAAAAGTGCTTCATCAAAAGAATTCAAAGAATTTTTTGTGTTAAAAAAGAAAACAATTCCTTAAACTAGATCTTTTCAATCTGTAGGCCATCAACTAATCTAAGTCTATTCAAAAACTATAAAGTGGAATCATCCATTTTCTTGCATGGATCATCACATAATTTTTTCTCGGTTATCCCAGTTCACAACCTATTATTCATACCCTTATGATTGATTAATCAAATTATATAATTCATGCACATCCTATTACACATTTTTGGATTCATTAAATTAGTTCCTAACACCACCTTAGCTAAGTTAATTAATATTTATTTAATAAATGGTCAATTAATTGTCTTGCACTTTATAGCTAATTAAATTAGTTACTTAATTGGAAAATACACCTATTTTCCTTGTCAACTGCCACTTAGACTCCATTTAGACCCCAATTGGACACCACTTCATCATCACAGTCAACTCCACTTCTAGAATCCTAGAAATGTGGGGGCAATGAGATTGCGTGTACAACACATTTTTCGGATGTAACTTTTGCGAACTGAATTAATTCACTACCATGAAATGCGAATTAATTTTTCTAAATTGTTTAACCTCCTTCACGTGATATTTTTAGTATATGCATTCAAAAACTTGTAACTGATCTCAAACCACTACTCAACCTCTATAAAAGAGAGTTTATCCCTTGCAAATCCTCTTCTTGGATTTTTTATCTCCCTCTTATATTTTATCCATCTTGAATATCTATTGGATTCTTGTATGATAATTTTGCTACTTTTCTCTCCAATATCTACATATTGGAAGCTTTTACAATGTCATATTTGTGTTTGTAGTATTTCCACTCTCACATTTGGAGATCGAATTAAGAGAACCCACAATCTATTTCTTACAAGGTTCTTGTTACCCAAAATAACCCCTATTTATTTGGCAACTTGAATTTCATTCTAGCTCTAGAATCAAGTTTTCAAATTGCATGTACCATTGGTTTATCCTTGGTAAATTTTGTAAAGTTTCAGTTCCTTTCGTGCACTCCTCCATACTTTCCCCCCTTCCTTTCTTCTAGGTGATCTCACTTTCCTTGTATTTTTCTATCTCCATGCATTATCCCTTCACACACACTACTTACACACTCATTCTTAAATCCTAGCATCCCCGCATCCTCTTGTGCATGCCTAAAATCTTTCCTTAAATTCTTGTAAAGTATGTGGCATTTTATCACATGCATGTCATTTCCTTCTTGAGTTCTGCGCATGTTCCCACTTGTAATCATTCCCCATTACACATTTCTTTTGTTGCATTCCCCTTTCTCACACCCTTTCTTCACACGCTTCTCTTTTCATCCTTAACATGTTTCCTCTATGTGCCACATTTATTTAACTTTCATGCCTTCCTTTGTTAGATATTTACACCTCCTTACAAACTTGCATGCCTTATCAAATATGCACCCTTCATCCTAGTCCTTGCGCACACTCTTGCACACACCAGAGAACTTCTTCTACAATATTTCCTTTCCCCCCTACTTCCATGGATGCACCTAAGGCTGTACCCTCAATGGTGTCAATCGCTTGTGTGGACATGGTCCATTCTGGGGACGTGGTGGATAAAGATGCAAATCATGAGTCACAAATGGAAAAGCACCAACTGTTTAGATCTTGATAGTGAATATATGCCTGAAACATGATGCAAAATACTTGAATTCAACCTGCAAACTATATCAAAAATTAAAATGGGCCATGGGTGTCCGGACATTGACTCGTGCACTAAAAAAGCTTCAAATCACAGAACTCCCTCCACAGAGCTCACAAGAGTATGTGTGTTGGTCTTGTAAAAATTTGACGATGTGGGCTACAGTTGCAGGCTTTTCCAAATCAGATTTGGGTAGGAATTTTTAAGGTGAAATGGAAAAACGTGGTTATAACCATTAATCACACAGTTAGTGACTCATCCACCTCTAGTGCATGTATATCAGATTGTTTCCTTCTTTCACAGAAAGCTTATATGCGAAACATTTATAGTCTTGTTGTAGAAACACAACCACAACAAGTTTTGACACTTGCAACAATGCAACCTTCCATGTCCATAATGCTTCGAACAATCAATCTTGTAGTCATATCGTCAATGATGATTCCTACATGTCAAGACATCTACATGTGCTCACTCTATGAGGTACGTATACCCAATTATATACTTATACAACCATTTCAAGCTTTAATTGCAAATTTATCATAAAAAATCTATTACACTACCTCGAAGGAGAAACATTGTAGATATGTTCTCTACCACCTATAAGGAGCCTCATATGTACATATAGGGATTAATCCTTTTTTGTGCATCATTCCACTTATGAGTGAATATGAATTTCAATATATTCTCTGCATCAAATTTTTTTCTTCTCCATCACATAAGTATTTTGATCTCATCAAAGACTTATCCAATCACACATCCTTTAACTTATTTATTATCCTCCCAACTCTCATACTTTAGGACTTATCAAATATTTCAATTCCCTCCTTTCACTTGGACCTTGTCTGCCTAAGTCTCATATTTCTCGACTCTTTGAATCTTCGGATTCCATCCTTAAAATTGGATCTCATTTGCCCAAGTCTCGTAAATCAGGAACATTCACAATTCCTAAACATGGACCTCTATCCTGATGAGTCCATTACAAACCCTCATCCTCGAAAATTAAAAAAAATTAAAAAGTGTAAAAAGAGCATAAAACTGCATATCAAAATGCTCCTTAAAGAACTGTTTGAAAATCAGAAATGAAAATGTAAGTACAAGTAATCTTAATCATTTCATCCATTGGAAGATATATTTATCACAAAATTATCATATCTTATCTTTCTTCACCTCTACGACACAGGTTAACCTTGCTCCTATTGGCAAATGTGTTTCTCATCCTAGTTATAGTTTGTATCATTTCAAATCTTTTTGCCTACGATTTTGTCTCGAATATTATTGATGGAAACTCATCCTTTCAAACAAGATCTCTCTTTCATAGAAAGCATCAAACTTCTTTACCCAGACATTTTTGACCATCCATATCAGTCAATAGTGTTGAACTCTTTCATCCTACTAGTCACATGAGGCCAATATTTGGAGGCAGAACATTCCTTCATAACAAGCACAATATCGACATATAAGACAAAATCAATTTAAAATATAAAAAATATAAAATCATTACACCTTTCATCCTTCAAAGTATTTGGTGATGAGCCCATACTTCTCACTAGTAGTATGAGACTGGGAATGGAGGTAGGTATCCTTATTCACATATGTTTTGTCTTTGATCTTGAGCCCTTGCCTTTTACTAATGGCATGGGAAAGATGTATGGGGTACACTAAATTTTTTTTAACCAAATGAATCCTTTAGAAAATATGACTCAAAAGTGCTTCATCAAAAGAATTCAAAGAATTTTTTTGTGTTAAGAAAGAAAACAATTCCTTAAACTAGATCTGTTCAATCTGTAGGCCATCAACTAATCTAAGTCTATCGAAAAACTATAAAGTGGAATCATCCATTTTCTTGCATGGATCATCACATAATTTTTTCTCGGTTATCCCAGTTCACATCCTGTTATTCATACCCTTATGATTGATTAATCAAATTTTATAATTCATGCACATCCTATTACACATTTTTGGATTAATTAAATTAGTTCCTAACACCACCTTAGCTAAGTTAATTAACATTTATTTAATAAATGGTCAATTAATTGTCTTGCACTTTATAGCTAATTAAATTAGTTACTTAATTGGAAAATACACCTATTTTCCTTGTCAACTGCCACTTAGACTCCATTTAGACCCCAATTGGACACCACTTCATCATCACAGTCAACTCCACTTAGACTCCACTTCTAGAATCCTAGAAATGTGGGGGCAATGAGATTGCACATGTACAACAAATTTTTGGATGTAACTTCTGTGAACTGAATTAATTCACTACCATGAAATGCGAATTAATTCTTCTGAATTGTTTAACCTCCTTCACGTGATATTTTTAGTATATGCATTCAAAAACTTGTAACTGATCTCAAACCACTACTCAACCTCTATAAAAGAGAAAGTTTATCCCTTTAAAAATCCTCTTCTTGTATTTTTTTATCTCCCTCTTATATTTTATCCATCTTGAATATCTCTTGGATTCTTGTATGATCATTTTGCTATTTTTCTCTCCAATATCTACATATTGGAAGCTTTTACAATGTCATATTTGTGTTTGTAGTATTTCCACTCTCACATTTGGAGATCGAATTAAGAGAACCCACAATCTATTTCTTACAAGGTTCTTGTTACCCAAAATAACCCCTATTTATTTTGGCAACTTGAATTTCATTCTAGCTCTAGAATCAAGTTTTTCAAATTGCATGTACCATTGGTTTATCCTTGGTAAATTTTGTAAAGTTTCAGTTCCTTTCGTGCACTCCTCCATACTTTCCCCCCTTCCTTTCTTCTAGGTGATCTCACTTTCCTTGTATTTTTCTATCTCCCTGCATTATCCCTTCACACACACTACTTACACATTCATTCTTAAATCCTAGCATCCCCGCATCCTCTTGTGCACGCCTAAAATCTTTCCTTAAATTCTTGTAAAGTCTGTGGCATGTTATCACATGCATGTCATTTCCTTCTTGAGTTCTATGCATGTTCCCACTTGTAATCATTCCCCATTATGCATTTATTTTGTTGCATTCCCCTTTCTCACACCCTTGCTTCACACACTTCTCTTTTCATCCTTAACATGTTTCCTCTATGTGCCACATTTCTTTAACTTTCATGCCTTCCTTTTTTTAGATATTTACACCTCCTTACAAACTTGCATGCCTTATCAAATATGCACCCTTCATCCTAGTCCTTGCGCACACTCTTGCACACACCGGAGAACTTCTTCTACAATATTTCCTTTCCCCCCTACTTCCATGGATGCACCTAAGGCTGTAACCCTCATGTGTCAATCCTTGTGTGGAACATGTCCATTCTGGGGACTTGGTGGATAAAGTGCAAATCATGATCACAAATGGAAAAGCACCAACTGTTTATAGATCTTGATAGTGAATATATGCATGAAACATGATGCAAAATACTTGAATTCAACCTGCAAACTATATCAAAAAATTAAAATGTGCCATGTGTCTGACATGTTACTCTTGCACTAAAAAACTTCAAATCACCATAACTCCCTCCACAGAGCTCAAAATATTACGTGTTTGGTCTTGTTAAAAATTTGATGATGTGGGCTACAGTTTAGGCTTTTCCAAATCAGATTTTGGTAGGAATTTTTAGGTGAAAATGGGAAAAACGTGGTTATAACCATTAATGCACAGTTAGAGTTGACTCAATCACCTATATTTCATGGTATATCGATTGTTTCCTTCTTTCACAATAAAGCTTATGTGTGTAGGTGGATTTGATAGAGGTCCATGTGAATTTTTAGGAATTCATTAGATCTTTTTGGTGGTTGTTATTCAAAATCCAAGTTTTACCTATATTTTCCCTCATCTTCTATCCCTTTATTCTATATATTGTATAATAATGCTCATTTGTAAAGTATTGACCCTCTTAGAATGTAAGGGCATTATTCAAAGTAGTTAGTTTTATATTTTGAGTTACAAGCCTTAGATCTGGGACTCTAGGTGTTTATTCTTGGATCATTCCTTCATTGTAATAGACTGTGCATTCCTTGGAAGTAATATAAGTTGTGTTTTGTGGTTATTCTCTACCCTATCTCATGTTTATTACCTCCTTGCATTTATTTTGCAATATTGGTATGATGTCATGTTTATATCTCTTGCAAGGTTTTTTTTTATGTTGTGTTCCATGAAAACAATATCTCGAGTGTTGTTTTGGTTTAATGCACTCATGTCTTCCCTTCCCTTACAACTTTTACCTCATGTTCACTCATATGAGAGTGTTCTTTCCCTTCTTTCTCATGCTATCACCTCCCCTTAGTTTAGGATTTCAGTTTCATGTATTTCCCTTTCTCCTTGGTCCCTTGAACTGATAGAGTAAAGTTAGATATCTACATTTACCTTCTTAGGAGTAGTTTTAGTAGTAGAATTAAGTAGAGAAAGCTGGCCTTCTTTAGAGATCTTTCTTAAGTGAGATTCCCACAATTGTAAGACAATCCCATATTACCTCAAATGCATGGATCATCTTGATTTAGGATGGCTGAAATTTTCAGCTCCAAAAAGTTTTTAAATGCCCGGTGGGAGAGTTAAAATATTAAATTTCATTATTACTAAGTTCTAATGTGTGACTTAGTACTTTCCAACCTTTGGAGGATTTTTTCAACACATTTGGAGACTCCACAATTTCCATATCTATTGGTTTCAACAGGAAGAGTGACTCTACTATGAGAAGAATTCAAACAAGACGGTGTGCAGTAGTTCGTGAAATCTTTGAGTATTTATAACTATCTCGAAGAAGAAGGATAAGAGTAGCACACATATCTCTATCTCCCACACGTAGGGCTCTTTCTACTCCTCCACTTAGAAAATATTTCATGTTCTCTTCTAGAGTCATGAGACCCATCAGAATCATTATGTATCAAAGAAATATGCCCTTTTTCATCTTCAATGATGGTATTTCTCTAGCCCATGGCATGCGACACGATATACTAGTGACTACACTCAAAAGTAATCCCTTTTTCATTGGTAAAAATAAAATAACTCCCATTGATCACATTCATGAAATTACAAATGTCTTCTCAGTTCATCTAGTTGCAGAAGATGATGTTGTAGTCACGATTTTAGCTTCTTCACTTAGAGGAAAAATAATTCAATGGTATAGAATTTTAAGACCTTTCTCCATTCACAAATAGGATGATATTGGCACTACTCTTTGCAATCAATTTTAGGAGAAGGAAGACAACATTTCATTATAACTAACAACCATAAGAAGAGCTTCTAATGAGCTCATGGCTGACTTCAACTTCAGATTTCAAAAAACATGGGACAAAATTCTACTTATCTTGAGACCAAATCCACAAAGTTATTTCCTTTACTTCTTAAGAGAATTGAATTTTGTTATAGCAGTTATGATATAATCCATAGGTGTTATGCAATTTTTAGATGCTTATCAAATAGCCATTAGGGCTAAAAATTGTCTAATATAAGCCGGAAATATAGTCCCTAGATTTAATATGACTTGATTCCCTAAATTGCCTCAAGTTTCTTAGTCTTCCATTTCTCCCATATCTGAGAAGAGTTCCCAACCCATTCCCTCTACATCATATTCTCCCCAAAAGCAAAAAGAAGATGAAGAAATGAAGGCCTTGATTAGAAATTTTCCTAACAAAGTCATATTCTTAGAAAAACAAAAATATCAAGCCTTTAGAAATAATTCTAATGAAGGATTCAATGAGATCTATCGACCCCTTATAAATCAATATACAAATTATAAGTATGGGAAAAATAAGTAAAATGATAGATGGAAAGTCAAAATTTATATCTTCCTCTTCGGAAAATTTCTCCTACATAGGCTCTTTATGCTCCTAGTTTAAGAAAAACATTAGTTACAATGCAAAATAATGTGATTCATGATACAAAATGGTGTTTTCCTTATAATTTGCCACATAGTCAGTGTAATTGAGAAAATATTTTTCACACACAATCCTTCATGATTGAGAGTTATTCAACTCAGCAAGATCTGTCCATAGGTGTGCTTGAACCTGATAACAAAGAACCGTAAGAGGTCAATCCAGAAACTAATTTTTTTTTCTATGGGGTTGATGGATTCTATATGATGAATCAGACCATGGAAAATTACAATAGGACACATGCTTAAGTTTATAACAACACAAGTTCTAAGAAGATAATTTTGGAAACTCTCACGAACCTTCATCTTCTGCCATTCGTACTGATCCATTTCATAACAAGAAGGATGATAATAATCCACCCAACAGTTCTAGGTAGTCTATTGGAATGTGTGAGGTTTTGTGCAATGTTACACATGACATTACGTGTACACCTTCTATTGTAAATAAAGTTTTTCTGTAACTGAAGGTACATGCCTCAACACTGGAACAATCAATAAAATATAATATTACACCTCAAGTGTACATGTCCATGGGAACCCCCTTCAAAATTGTTGATTAGATAAAGAAGAAAAACATAAATGTGACAAAGTGGGATGCCTTGGCTATTCCAACATAGGGCGACCTCCTGTGTGAAGCTATTGTGCAACTCTCTCAAGATGATCCAGTCATTAAAAAGACTTAGGGTGTTGTCAAGTTATGTAAAGATGAGGAGAAACAAGTAAGGAAAGATTTGAAAACAACACACTTTTGCATGTCCTTTATAGTATGCAAACATCTTGTTCACAATTCCATGATTGATTTAGGGGC
Organism: Taxus chinensis; assembly: GCA_019776745.2. NCBI lineage: Eukaryota > Viridiplantae > Streptophyta > Pinopsida > Cupressales > Taxaceae > Taxus > Taxus chinensis. The sequence continues at coordinate 60,305,049 of CM034153.1, forward strand.
TAGTACTTTTATCATGCATAATAAAATTTCTTATATCATAGGTATTTGTCTCTAAAGGAGTCTTATAACTAGATGGATCAACTCTCAGCATCCTAGGAGTCATAAAATATCTTGAGTTGACCCTTCATGCCTATCCAAGCCTAGCCATAACTCAAGATGTCTCAGTCATTGACTTACCTCCTCTTTTTCCATTTTCCTATTAAGATATTTCAAAGCCAAGGTTAGTAGTTACTTTTCTTCAGATTGGTATCATATTCTCCTAAGAACAAGGTGTGGTACAAGATTTACCATATAAACTGAGCATATCTTTTCCTACCATGTTGATTCATATGAACCCTTTCCTCTCCAATCCAGTTTCCTAATCCAAGAAAACCAATAGAAAAATTTAGTTTCATAAGAGTATTATATCACCCCCTTCATGTCTGATAATTTTTTAGACGAATGGGATAAGAATCATTATGAGTTTGAATCTTTTGATATATTTTTGGAAACTAGACTTGGAACATATTGAATTTTTAAGAAGAAGCCACTCTTCCTACACCGCTCAAGGAAGAAAAGAATAATACTTCTGGGATATGGGGCATGTTCTTTGATGGTTCTAAAAGTAGAAATGGTGTAGGTACTAGAGTTGTTCTGATTTCTCCAAGGGATGAGAAGTTCTTCTCACATATAATAGAGTTTATATGCTCCAAAAATATAACAAAGTATGAGGCATTGGTGCATTGTCTGCTCATTACTAAAAATAGGAAGATCAAAGTGTTGCTGATATTTGGTGGCATATGTCTTCTAGTCAATTCCACTATATTCATCCTGTGTGTATCCTTACTCTCTCCAAGAATCTCTCTAACCTTGTTCACATTAGTTTATATATCCCCTACACTTGAGGATCTCTAAGATATTCATCATGACACAAGTTACCCGCTCTAAACATTTTTAGGAATACCTTACTACTGCTACACACACACACACTTGCATTTAGATTAGCATCCATATGAAAAAAATGGTGAAATAGAGTTACCTATGACCATCGATTATGTTTCCATTGATCATAAGTATCTTGACATCACCTTTTGACCTCTCCTAATACCTGACTTAATATATTTATTCCTTCCATCAATCACTAATATGCATAACCCTCATACCCAAGCCTAGCCCTAGCGTTTCCTTGGGTCAACATGCTCAAATCTTCATACTAACTCTTTGAATTCCTCCAAAACTTTTGGAACACTTCATATTCCCTATCCCAAGGTGTTTAGACTCCTCATTTAGTCACAAACTTGTATTGAGCCATAGTTCTCTCTATTAGGTCTATTGGTCTTGTAACCCTCTAGGCACATAGAATGGGTTAAAACTAAAATTATACTAAAACACATATACCACCTCTCTAGGGATTTGGAGACCCTTTATCCCTTTAAAACTATCCAAAAAATCTCAAGGTACCTTTCTTTGTACCATTTCAAACCTCCTTTGTAAATCACACCCACAACTAGGCCTATTTTTCTCCTAAAACATGATAGTGCTACCTTCCAACTATAATCTCACCTAAAAAAGTATTTATCCACTTCAAGGATGTCAAGGAAATGGTGTATACAAATTTTAGGAGCTTGAAACCATCATTTCAATCTTCATGCACTCTAATTCCTCCATTGTGACTTTACCTGTACAACTGCAATATAGAAATTGGTGTAGATTTTTCCCACGTGCGAGTTAAGAGGTGAAATTTCTCACACTGATTCCATCCAATCAAATAGTAATCTCCTCAAAATTTCACCTAATTTGGATGGTTAGAATATTTATTGTGTGATGCCCTAGTTAGGGCCCAAGAGGGTAAAATTAGATCTACAGGTCTTTGCACAATGTTTCAAGGGCTATGAAAAATTAGTAATTCTCCATTCATCCTCCTCTAGCTTCTAGAGCTTTCACAAAGGTCTTAGAATTATTCTATGGTGACTGTACCAGCTCTAGCACTCGGCCATGACAAAGAATACAACATATAGTTTACTTAAATCCATAATTCTTGCAAAATAACTCACAAATCTTACCTGCAACATCAATACACACCTATTATTATTCATTTAAAACATTACATTCCCATTTAATCATCCTCTATCTTTGTCTATCTTTGAATTCCTCTCTCTACCTCTTTTCTAGGCTAGCTAATTTCTAGTCTAGCTCCCAAAAAGAGCTCAACAACACCCTAAACTTGGTATACAATAAAAACTACATCAAATCCACTAAAAACCTCATTCATCCTCCCATTTACACTATTTTACATATCAATGGAATCCTTAATTAGGACTTAGACCAACTAATGTCCACCTACTTATCTCTATTTACTCTCTTTACACATCTAAATTTACTTTTGTAAGCTTATTCACCTTGAAATCCACTTACTCCAGTAGAATCACTGAATTACACCTAACCTAACATGCCTTGATTGTCTAATGTGACATTATTTCATTAATCCCTTGATGATCCTGCATTAGGTTACCCTTCAACAAGAAATTGAGCATCTGCTCAATGTAAATTTGGATGTTTTCTTCCTTCTTGTCTTCCAATCTTTCCTTGTATCTTGTTATTTGTTTGTACTTTCTGCCTCCCAATCACCACTTTGAACTTGTATTTCTTCTTCATGTAAATTGATTTCTTTTTTATCTCTTGCTCTTCTTTCACCTTCTTCATCATGGATTCCAAATTTTCCTTGCATTTTCCATGCTCACCTACAATCATAACACTTAAGACAGTAGTAGACATCAAATGCCAATGTTCAAGTGTCTTTTTGACCTTCTTTATCACCAACTTATGTCCATGTTTGCATTTAGTTCTTTCATAAGTTTGTTTCACCTTGTTGATGAAGTAGAAATATCCAATTTTAAAATCAAAATCCTTCGCATCTACAGTGGGTTTACTTGTCTCATCAGGCTTGATCCCATACCACTATAGTTGGTTATGTGATTTATGTCATAATGATTCTTCCCTTGTATGGTATCCTTGTGCTTTAGTGTTTGTTTCTTTTAGCTTCTTAGCATTTCTGCCTCTTCCTTATATTAGGTGTTCTTCTTGTACTATATCTGTCATACCTTTCTCCTGTACTGGTTTTACCTCTCCATGATGCCTCTCTTGACCGTAGATCATCAAAATCCCTTGATTTTGTATGAACTCCACTATTCCTTCATGACTGTCAACCTAAGGTTACTTTGTTCCATATTTTACATTCCCTTGTATGGGGATAAATGTCTTCTTTTCCACTATTTGTTATTTTTCAACTATCAAATTTGTCTTGAGCCTTGCCACACCATCTTTAACACCTATATAAGGCTTCATTACATAGATAGGTGTTGAAGATGGTGTATTAGATGTAAGCTTATAAAAGCTAATTATGCCCAAGCAATTTAAATACTTAAATTGCGTTACTTATCCTCTTTCTCGCAAATCGATGACATATCGTCAAAAGCAATCATTTTCCCTCATATCATCATTAATTAATTACACTAAGCTAATTAATTAAGTTGCCTATCCAACAAATACCCTAATTAACGACCTTCCGTTAATAAATCACCTCTTCTATCTAGATTAATTAATTATTATTAATTAATTAGTCTTCCCCTTCATTTAACTAGTAAATCAATATTTAATTGATTTAATCCCCTTCTAATAGCCTAAATCGTACTAATATTCCTCTAATTAGCTTCTATAAGCTTACATCTACCCATGAACCTTTTCCTTCTTCTATTCATCTGTAAGGGGCGTGGTCTTTCGTTATTTCCCATCTTACGTTGGGGGAAACTCAACGGCTTCACCTTCTTGTTCATAAGTGCGGGGCTTCTGCCCTTGTATATTCCCCACCTAACGCTGGGGGCATCCATGCTTTCTTGGTTACCTGCACATAGCTTTGGAAAAATGTTGAAACCACAAAAACAATAGAACATTGTTTTGAGAAAACACAAAAACAATAGAAAATTGTTTCGAGAAAAAAAACAAAAACAATAGAACATTGTTTTGAGAAAACACAAAAACAATAGAAAATTGTTTCGAGGAAACAACAAAAACAATAGAACATTGTTTTGAGAAAACACAAAAACAATAGAAAATTGTTTCACAAAACACAAAAACAATATAAAATTGTTTCACAAAAACCTAAACAATAGAAAATCGGTTTATGAAAACATATCTTACAAAAACATTTACTTGCATTGTCTTGTTTTCTTGCTTTGCTTGTTGCTTGTATAGTGTTTTGCGTGCTTGCTTTTTAGTTGTTTGTTGCTTGGGTGTACTTTGTCATAGTTTATCTTTTCTTGCTTAGATTAGATTCATTCTTTCTTGTGCATATTGCGGTGGGTTTCGACATGCTAGTGTGTTAATTCTTTATTTCTTTCTTAATGCATTTGGTTGTGTTTTGTTGCTTATTAATAAGACATGGTGAATCATGGTGTATTGCATTAATTCCTGGTGTTCTTTGTAGCATTTGGCTGTATTTCTTGCATGTGCTCTATTTTGTTATCATTCACATCACGTTACCATCATTATCATCACATCTAGCATCATCTATACATCATATAAAAAAAAATGCTAAGTTTTACATCATGCATGTATGCTAAGCTAATCATCACATATCATATCATCAATGGGGGCAAGAGGGGTTGCGCATAATAAAAAATCTATCCCCCCCCCCGCACCAATATCATCATATCATCCCATCCATATACATCAAAATAACACTTGAAAACAACATTTGATATTGTCTACAGATCTATCATCTACAATCTACAGCACGCCTCAAACGATCACGTGTGATCACCATCTCTCCTGAGTGTCAGAGCCTCACGGTAAGTTTTCTAAACTGAGCGGTTAAAATGAACTGATTGCGATGTTTTTACCCCCCCTGGGGGTATATTAACCTGTTTTTCACCGATTCGGACGGCCGGGACACCCGTTTAGCTCACCGTTTTCTCCTTTGTTTGCTGTGGAATAATTATTTTTAATTAAATAATTATTTTTCTCTTATTTTTCACCGTATTGGGGCATTTTTTTTGTCCAATACCCCTTTCTTCTCCCCCGAACAATTTTATTGCTCCCTGGTGATTTTTATTCTTCTTCACACCCTCGTAAATAATTATTTTTCAAATAATTATTTTTTCTTAATTTTTCCACTAAATAAGGACATTATTTGTCGTTTGTTTCTCTTTTCTTCCACGTAGGGAGCTTTCTGTTGCCCCTAGGCCCTTCTTTTTATTCTTCTCCTTTCTTCTATTGTTTATCATGGTTCAGAAAGCCAAAACAATAAAAACATTTACTATATCAAAAAAATCCAAAAACAAGGCAAAATTTTTCAAAAAATTCCTAAAAAGTAAAACACCCTACAAAATGGTAACTTGCTTCTTACGGCTGAAACTTGTGTCTTGCGCATGGTATTTTCTCCATATCCTGTTGGTTTGTCTCACATATTCCCTGATTAATACGACTCGCGGATCACCGGATTCACAACCATTCACAAAAGCTAGCTGCTTGCTTCGTCTGTACTCTGGGGCACTTTTGGTTGCCTGGTGCTGTTTCGTTGCGCACAAATGCTTTTCATGGACCCCATGTCCATTTTCATTTCCCCTTGCATGTATCCTTGCTTGGGGCATCATTTTTTAACCCTTTTCATCAATCATGAACTTGTGGATCTCTCCAGCACTGATAACAAAACATTTGTACAACTGTCTTGACCGTTGTTGGGTTGAATATGTGCGTTCGTACTTGTTTTCCCTGTTAAATGAACTTGTTTCCTTCTCGTATTGCATTGCATTTTTGTATGTTGTGTGGAGTTGGTATTTTTTAGTAATGGAAAATTTTTTGTATTATGGATTTTCATGTCATTCTACCTTTGTCGTATGCTTATATTTTTCATAAGGACCGATGACGTAGTTCCTATGACAATATGATGACATCCAAATTATTTCAAACAAATATGCAACTAGAGGCTAAGCTCTTCTCCCCCTCGTCCATATTTCTCCTACACCACTTTCCTTTCATCCCTAATTCTCCCTCTCATCGAGGCATCCTACCTCGTCCCCCTTCTTCTACCTATATCTCACCTTTTTCGATCGTTGATCGGCTTCTTCCATTACCCCATCGACACTCAAGGGTGCATCTCTCCCTCCTACTAATTCTTCTTCTATCCCTTCAAAATCTCTTCTGTCTACTATCTTTGAAGTGGCATCACTTACGCCACCCCAAAGAGGGGCAAATGTAGACACCTATAATTACGCCCAAGCAATTTAAATACTTAAATTGCGTTAATTATCCCCTTTCTCGCAAATTGACGACATATCGTCAAAAGCACTCATTTTCCCTCATATCATCATTAATTAATTACACTAAGCTAATTAATTAAGTTGACTATCCAACAAATACCCTAATTAACGACCTTCTGTTAATAAATCACCTCTTCTATCTAGATTAATTAATTATTATTAATTAATAAGTCTTCCCCTTCATTTAACTAGTAAATCAATATTTAATTGATTTAATCCCCTTCTAATAGCCTAAATCGTACTAATATTCCTCTAATTAGCTTCTATAAGCTTACATCTACCTATTAGTTAATCACCTTTGATTAATTAAAACACCCCTCAACTCCCATGACTTGCTAAGCATAAATTAAACCCTTCTAAAGTAAGGTTACCTTTAATAAAGCAACCTTATCCATTCCTAATCATGTTTTACCTTTATCCCACATTCATGAGAATGTGTTGAATCCTTTATCCTTTGGGCTATATAAAGAGCCCTCCACCTACCTTTTTACTTACACCTAAACTCCTTAGAGAGCAAATGCAAAGCATATAGCAAAGAGACTAAGAGCTTTCCTTTTGCCCTTTTGAGAGTTCATCATCTTGAAGAGTTAAGCCTCTTTCTTAAGTGCTTAGGTCATATGGGAGGTGTCAAAGGGGTCTTGTAGCCCAAATTTGATAGGCCCTCATTCCTAGGTTACTTGGCATACTAAGGACAACTATTTTGATAGCCATGGAGCTTACTAAGGGCCATTCATTTATTTGTTGTTAGAGAATAGAGGAGTTTAGATATTTAGCATTGTTAGTTTCAAAGTTTGTATTGATGAATGCTAGCATCTAACCCTTGTTTAATTCTTATCTTGATGGTGTTTATTTTTTTGTTCAATTCTTGCTAAGTTAAGGCTATTTAGGTGTTAATCCCATTTTTTTTGACATTTTTTGAGTGCATGTCAAATGCATAACCGTGAGCATAAGAGCATATGCGTAACCCATCTTCCGAAGGCCATAAATTTTGCTCCCGACCTCGAAATGACTCCATTTTTTTGCGTTGGAAAGGTATTGAAGTTAACTATGCAATGAAAACATAAATTCAGGATTTATACTTACAGAAATTGTAGGTTTTTCTGTTAGTTTAAAACTGGTCATTTTCTAACATGTCCAATGTTTTGATGAATGTTGTATTTCCATGCCTCCTTGATTTAGACCAAAGCGTGTGTATGCTCTTCTCTTGCACCTTTTTGTGATCTTGAGAATAAAAAAACATTGATTTATATCTTTTTAACATTGGGATTAAACTTAGAAATTTGATTATTCATTTTGCTTAAGGGAATGAACATTTTACAAAGCATTTTTCAATGGTCCTTTGATTTGAAGTTTTCTATTTCTATATAGTTGGGATAAAGTTTGTGTATGCTCTTCTCTTGCACCTTAGGGTGATCTTGAGAATCAAAAACAACTTTAGTCTTCATTTTATAACATTTGGTAAATTGGAAACTTCATCTTTCACTTTTGGTTTAAGGGAATGAACCTTTTACAAAGCATTTTTCAATGGTCCTTTGATTTGAAGTTTTCCATTTCTATATAGTTGGATTATTTGTTGTGTATGCTCTTCTCTTGCATCCTTGGATGATCTTGAGAATCAAAAGCAACTCTTAATCCTCTTTTGAATAATGTGATTTTCTTGGAGAACTACTAACGCTTGAGTGCAGGACCTAAAAACGCTTGTCAAAGAAAGGAGGAATCAAAACAAAAGTCAGAAAACTACTAATACAGTTGTTATACAGGTTGCCAAAAGGTGTTCAAGAAAACCACACCTAATTAAACAAGATAAAAAGAACAACATATTCAAAACACTGTATTGTAGGTTTCGGAAAAGGGTACGTCCCTCTCCGCTCAATTGGAACATAACCTCTTTGGCATAACGCCTTAAGCTACAACAATGGGGGTGGTTCCAGGAACCCCAAAGTAGTCCACACAAGAGGGAACCTTGTGGATGAAACGGGAAGTGCTCCGCACTACCTACTTGACTAGTGATTCCTTTGTGAGATAGCGTTACAGGTTGTCCGTTGTGGCGACCCCAGTGATAGTACACATAGACGCACTAGTTGCCTACTATTATTGAAGGGGGTAAAGTAAAGCCGAGATACTCCCAAACTAGTTAGTGCGACTTTTTGGGTAAATCGCGTTCGCTTGTGGCAACTTTGTAACACCTAGGGTGAGAGAACCACTTAGGAGAATATAATTTGGCCAGGAGCCCACTTTGACCATTTTAAAACAGTGTTGAGTTGTGAACCTTCTTTTTGAGAGACGTGTGATGTATTACTTTCGCCTAGTTTTTACTTGCCTTAGGGTGAGGTGAAACTCTGCCAAAGTGAGGCTAGCATTTTTCGTCATTTTTTCTTGATTTATTTCCTTCATATTCTTTTGACACTTTGTTGATCAAAAGAGGTGTGATTACCTTTGTGTTGCCATTCGACTATTTCTCTCACTTTTATGTCTGTTTATGCCCATCCATGTTTGCGGCTGGGTTAGTTAAACGTCTAAAGTGAGCGGAGGCATTTTCACGTCATTTGGTAGCCATTGTGATCTTGATACCCACGTCAAGATCGTCATTGTAGTTAGGCGTGGTTCATCACCGCGGACTTCCATAGAGGAGTTAACTTGTTTGTCTCGTATCATTACAATTTTGATATTTACGTCTTGTTTCTTGTAAACTTGACATAAATACCTGTATTGTACGGTTACGCTGCACACATTTTTAACTATTCCTAGCTATACTTTGAGATTTTTAGTTCGGTTCTATTATTACCTTGATTTCAAAGAGTGCTAGGTGTTACCATTTGTGTGTGTTATATTAATAACACCTCGATATCAATACTTCACTTTTTAGCAAAGTGGGTTAACATATCTTGGTGATATTGTTGTGTCATTCACGAATTGTAATTGGCACTTTTTGAGATATAGGTCTTAATCGAGTTTGAGCTCACTCATCGTATATCTTGATTGGGAGATTGCATTTAACTTCATGTATTTACTTACGTCTTGTTCATTCCTTTGAACTTGGCATAAGTGGAGACATCTTGTTAATCATCTAGCATCGCAAATTACTTTGAAACGTAGTCTAGGAAGTATTTCATTTGATTAAGTTTTGGTACCAAACGATTGTTTCATTGGTGACTTTATCATTCTATCACATTGGTATTCTCACACTGTTAATTTACTCTTAACATGTACATATTATGTTTCACTTAGGGGTAGTCATTGAATTTTGAACAAATCTACAACTTACATTAGTGAAACTTATCACGAAAACATGGCTCCCAAGATGCGTCTAGGTTTAAAGAAATAAACATATGAGGAACAACAGGCGCAAGCTTGGGAAACCTCTAACAGACAAGGGTCAAACCCATTTATCGGACATGATCTAGGACCACTATTTTCTGCAGAAAAGGAAACAGTAGAGATGGTCGATCATAGTGGAAATGAATTAGAATCACCACATGCAGACTTTTATTTTGACCCCACTCTACTAGATGAGTTTCTCCTTAGAAACAAAGATAGAGTTTTGGAACGGGTCATGGAATTAGGGGCCAAATTTCCCACCGAGAATGAACCAATATTACCTACAAATGACACTACTAAGGAAGAATTCCCCCTTATCAATATGGAAGATATTTTAACAGGCGGGCATGCTTCCACTTCTTACGTAGAAAATGATAAAGTGGTAGGGCATAGAATACCCCTCATCAAAGTGCCATGAAGAAACAAGATAGAACATGAGACAAGGGAAGAACCTCCATAATACGAAGAGGAAGAACCTTTAGAAGAAGAAGACACAAACCAAGTCACAATCCAACAACAACTCAGTAACCTAAGCCGACAACTAGCTTTGCTTACTTTCCAGGTACAGAAAGAAACAAACAAGAACATTCAAAAGTCAAGGCCTAAGTTTAGGATCCACGAAATCCATCGAGAAAACCAAGGAGAAGAAGACACGGGGTATCATCATGTACACGTCCCTACTTCTCCCACTAGAGAACAATTTCTCACACAAGAAGTACAATCTATGAAAGCAATGCTTGCGAGCATACAAGAAAGCAATATAGGGAGTATTAGGAAATACCAATACGAAGAACTATGCCCCTATCCTTTTGACAAGACAATGACCCTTCAACCCTTATGCCCATGAACTCTGCAATAGCCTCATTGTTCTCGAATAAATCTAGTGGCATGTGATGTTGTTGGTCCCATTCAACAAGGGAAGGGTACACAAGGTCAAGGGTTGGTTCGGTGGGGGTTATGGTCAGGACAACATTGTTCATGAAAAGGTTCGTGGAGGCCAGATCCTCATATAGGCTACAATGGGAATCCGTATCGCTGTCTAGGTACTCGAAGCTATCCTCATGCTCAGAACAAGTCGCATCTTGATCGTTGGGGTTTGCTCCATAAGGGAAAATCCCAATGCCATATATTTCTGTTTTTAAATGTGGAAGAGGGACTGGTTCTCTTTTTCCTTGTTCATTCCTCCCATATCCTAGGCCTTTGTAGCCCATGGAGTACATCATTCTACTATATTTTTCATATTTCAGGGTTTGATAACAAGATGGCTAAGTGTCCTCAAGGACCCAAGTAGTAGGTGGATCAAGCAATTTTTCCTAAGCTAACAAGCCTCTAGGTAGGAACGCCCCAATAGTGTGTTCCTCTCTAGGTCTCCTGAAGTGGTAGTTGGGTCAACCTCTAGTCTTGGGTGACAAGGAGAGGTCAGAAACCAAGAGCGCTTGTTGTACATTATACTCCCCACAGCCATATTCCAAAATTTTCATCTCCCATGAATCAAATGGAGATGTGGAAGTGGATGCCCCATGAGCGCAAGACCTAAGAGAATCTGAATCCAGCTGGGATTCCATAGCCTCAGACTGAAAAGGAATGGCCATATCCGTAGAGGGACATGCGTATGTACCATTTCGTGTAAAGCTATTGAGAGCTCTACAATGAGCAAAGGGCTCTGAGTCTCCTGGTATTGTTACCGTATGTCCCTCATGCTTCAGCTTGATGCATTGATGAAATGTTGATGGCACGGCCTACATGGCATGGGTCCATGGTCGGCCTAGAAGCATATTATATGGAAGTTCCAAATCTAGGACGTGAAACTTCGTTTGATGGCAAGTGGGACCCACCTCCATGGGCACCATAATGGTGCTTGCTGAATCTCTTTCCGCGTTGTCGTATGCGGTGATAGTGATGATATGGGACTCAAGATCTACCTCTGTATGTCCCAATTGTTTGACTAATTTAAGCGTGTAAATGTTCAATCCAGAGCCGTTATCCACAAGCACCTGTTTGATTTTCCTGTGGGTGACAACTACCTCAATGTATAAGGGAAGATTATGTTTAGGATTCTTGGTAGGGACCTCCCTATGGTTAAAAGTGAGATGCTCACTTGGTGCAATATTTGCCACCGTGGCTTGAAGGTACGCAGGATCAACTTCTAAAGGCACTCCTGACGCCTGAAGAGTTTGATACAAAATGTCCTTATGAACATTGGATATCTTGAGAAGATATAAGATTGAGATCTTAGTAGGTGTCCTCTCAAGATTTTCTAAAAGGTTATATTTATCAGTTTACGGGGTCAATAGAGAGGGTTTCGGAATCACGAGGTGGGCACACCTTGTTACCGCAGCGCAGTCCTTTCCCTTGATCCGGATGGTATTGACACAGTCAGCAGGGGAGTGAATACATCCGATAAGCCAATCATAATGATTGTTATCTCTTTTGGTATATAAGTAATTCACGTCTTTATAGGTTTGGGATGACTCTCCCTGATCTGGCTTTGTCTTTTCCAACTTATCATGCTTGGGGAATGGTTCTTTATAAATCCCCATTTTCTCGTTAGGTGTTTGCATGTGGCCAGGGTTATCCACCTCTATCTCCCCGTTGTCAATGAGGTCTTGAATATAGTGGCGAAGTCGCAAACATTTGTCTGTTTTATGACCTTTAACGTGATGCATTTCGCAATATTCATGCTCCTTATACCATGAAGGTTTGGGAGCGTTGTCATCAAATGGTTGTGTTGTAGGATAGGTCATCATGTGGGCCGCATCCAAGTGTTTTAGTATGACTGACAACGGTTCATTGAGAGAGGTGAATGTTCATCACTTTGGTGGTGGTTGAATTGGGCCCTTGGTCAGTTTAAAAGGTTGACTGGTTTGGACCATTTGAACATGTTTGGAATCAGTGATTCCGTCTCCCACCACGTTTTTTTTTTGTTAAAGATCTTCAGCTTTTTAGTGGGTTTGACACTTTGGTTGTCTTTAGATTGGGTTTTGAGGGTGCCTTTGGCAATGAGAGCCTTTTCTATTTGAATCCATTTCTCGATAACCTCCTCAAAGGTGCAGACACAATGCATTTGGAGGTGGAAAGCTATATCTGGGTTGAGATTAGGGACGAAAATACTGACCAGCTGCTTCTTAGGGAAAGCGCAAGGGAAGCGACTAGCTATCCCTCTCCATTGTTGGAGGAAGCTGGCGAAGGTCTCATTTGGGCATTGTTTTGCACCACACAAGTCTGCCATGGTGACGTCACTCTCTATGTTATACGAGAAATGACGCACGAATCTTTCCGCCAATTCTGGCCAGGTGAAAATTGATCTCAACCTAATTAATGGGATTATCACCTTTAATATATTATCTTTCCATCGTCTATTGCTCCAAGGAAAGGTATCAATATTTTGAAGCATTGTAATATGCAGAATTAAATTCAATATGCTTAGATGAATACCTCGGTTGCAATTTAGGCTCATTGTCTTTTTTAACTGTTGTAGACTTGCTACATACTTAAATTTCTTCATATACCAATACTGTTGTTCTATGACTGATATGATAAGGTTTCTCTTGACTGAAAATTTTCTATTTACCTCATTCTCATGCATGGTTAAATTGGACACCTTCTCCTTGGACTCCATTCTCTGTTTTTTTACCTTGATTTCTTCTTGAAACTTAAAAATATGCTCATAAGAACCATTATCTCTACCTCCTTACTATTATAAATTTTTGAGATCTATGATTTTTCCTTTCATAGATTCCTTGACTTGTAAAAAACTTGTGTTACACTTGGCTTGTTCCATATTCATCCTTATATGCTATTCATGCAAATGCTCATACCTCTGTACTGAGATTCTAGTGTTCTTCTTGACTGTAATCTAATTTTCTTCATCCTTATGTCTCCCATTTAAGTTTTTTGACTGAGTTTGCATGGCCTTGACCTATTTATTTTTGTTTTCCTTTAATTCTGGCCTCTTCAAACCTTCACCAATAGTATCCCAAGATTTCACCCTTTGTTTTGCTCTTTTTATTATCTCTGCATTCAATTGCATTATCTTCCCTTTTTGTGATTTTAGACTTATTTTATCAGTATTTGAACACTCTTTGCAATGTCCTTCAATTACTTGTATGGTTTCAAGACACTCAAACTCTTGATTAGGAATTGTTTTTTTCTCCATTTTTTCCTTCTCACCTACATTTTTATTGTGCACATTCTCATTTGAAAATTTGTCCTGTATACCTGCAAATACACACTTACAAAACTAATTAGACTTAAAATCCAGAGTTCCTTTGACATCCTTAGATTCCCACAACATCCTTTGGTCTTGCTTAAACTCCACCTTCTTCTTATCAACTTCCTCTTCACTCCTTAGGCCATGCTCTAGGCCTTAGTTTAATGGTTCATGCTTTTTTTTCTTGATCTTGTATCTCTTGACCTTCCATGAGGTCCTCAATGACTATTTTCCAAGCTATTTCCTCTTATTCTTTGTTGTCACTCTCACCTAGGTGACTCAATTGGCCTTCTTGGTATTCCTTCAATTTTCTTCAAGAACATCCTTTTCTTCCTTAGCCTCATTTGGGATTTCTCACTAACCTTCACTTGTGCTTCTTAGTCCACTACATTGGACTTTGACTTCTGCACTCTTCTATTAACCTGGTATTCATCTCTTATGAAGGATAAGACTTGATCCTTGGTATTCTCAACAAAATCCTTGAAGCTAAATACCATGCTTCTTCTTTCAATACCTGCATGTTGGTATATCAAAGTCACTAAAACATGTTCTATTCCATCCTTTGTTTAGAAAACACTTATTCAACCTTACATTATAAACTAACTTCATTTCATATTGCCATGGCCTTCCTAGGAGTAAATTACATACATACATTGGCATCACATCAAATAACACCTCATCATGCAAACTTCCAATCTTGAAAGGTACTCTACATTTCTCAGTCATGAGAATTTGATGGTTCTTTTGATCCCATGCCACTCTATAAGGTGTAGGATGAACTAATATTTTCAACCCAAATTTACTAACCATTTCCTATTATACATTATTGTATGTGATACCATTATCTATAATAACATTACAACACTTACCTCTTGTGGTGTATCTTGTCCTAAACAAGCTTCTCTTGCAGACTAGTTCCTATGAATTAGCTTGCTGATGTAGGATAATTCTTCTTAGTAACAATGACTCTCACTACTTCATGTTATCACCTCTTTCAACTGTCCTTTCCATATCTAAATACAATGCTTCTAGCCTTGTAATCCTTGTACCTAGATCAACGATTTCATTCATCACACTGTCCATATTTCCCATGACTTCTTCCTAGATCAATTTCATGATTCCCTGCAATGATGGCTTCTCTTCTTTTGCCATACTGTCTGCAATCACCTACACACTTTCAAACTATCAATCAATTCAAAATAATATGAATTCATGCAATATACCTGGCTATAAATCATGATTCATGCAATATACCTGGCTATCACAGAGCAACCAACTTTGATACCAAAATTGGTGTAGGTCTTCTAGTCAATTCCACTATAATCCTCCTTTGTGTTTCCTTACTCTCTCCAAAAATATCTCTAAGATTTTTCACATTAGTTTATATCTCCCCTGCACCCGAGGACCTCCAAAAAAATCATCATGAAACAAGTTACCTACTCCAAACATCTTTAGGCATACCTTTCTACTGCTACACACACACTTGCATTGAGATTAAAATCCATATGAAAATAATGGTGAAATAGAGTTACTTGTGACCATTGATTATGGTTCCACTGATCATAAGTCTCATGACATCACATTTTGACCTCTCCTAATACATGACTTCGTCTATTATTTCCTTCAATAAATCACCAGTATGCAAAACCCTTAATACCCAAGCCTAGCCCTAGTATTTCCTTGGGTCAACATGCTCAAATCTTCATACTAACTTTTGACTACCTATAACACTTTTGGAACACTTCATCTTACCTATCCCAATATTTTTAGACTCTCATGTAGTCATAAATTTGTATTGAGCCATAGTTCTCTCTATTAGGTCTATTGGTCTTGTAGCCCTATAGGCACATAGACTGGGTTCAAACTCAAACTCTACTGAAACAAATATACCACCTCTCTAGGGATTCAATACCATTTATCCCTTTACAACTATGCACAAATTATCAAGGTACCTTTATTTGTACCATTTTAGACCTCCTTTGTAAATCACACCCACAACTAGGCCTATTTTTCTCCTAAAACATGACAATGCTACCTTCCAACTATAATATCACCTAAAGAAGTATATATCAACTTCAAGGATGTCAAGGAAATGGTGTATAAAACTTTTAGGAGCTTGAAACCATCATTTCAATCTTCATTCACTCTAATTCCTCCATTGTGACTGTATATGTACAACTGCAATATAAAACTTGGTGTAGATTTTTCCCACATGCGAGTTAAGAGGTGAAATTTATCACACTTATTTCGTTCAACCAAAAAATACTCTCCTCAAAATTTCACCTAATTTGGATGGTTATAAAATCCTTTGTGTGATGCCCTAGTTAGGGCCTAAGAGGGTAAAATTAGATCTATAGGTCTTTGTATAATATTTCAAGGACTATGAAAAATTATTAATACTCCATTCATACTCCTCTAGCTTTCTGAGCTTTCATAGAGGTCTTAAAATTCTCCTATGGTGAGTTTCCCAACTCTAGGACTCGGACAAGATAGAGTATACAACATAAAATTTACTTAAAGCCATAATTCATGCAAAATAACTCACAAATCTTACCTGTAACATCAATACACACCTCTTATTATTCATTTCCAGCATTACATTCCCATTTAATCATCCTCTATCTCTTTCTATATTCGAATTTCTATCTCTACCTCTTTTCTAGGCTAGCTAATTTCTAGTTCTAGCTCCAAAAAAGAGCTCAACAACACTCTAAACTTGGTATACAATCAAAACTACATCAAATCTACTAAAAACCTGATTCATCCTCCTATTTCCACTCTTTTACATATCATGGTAAGGCTTAATTAGGATTTAGAACAACTAATGTCCACCTACTTATCTCTATTTACTCTCTTTACAGATCTAACTTTAGTTTCACAAGCTTATTCACCTTGAAATCCACTTACTCAAGTAGAGTCACTCAATTACACATAACCTAACATGCCTTGATGGTCTAATGTGACCTTATTGTATTTAGCCATTAATGGTCTAGCATCATTTGGGGACATTGAATTGGTTATCCTCCAAGTGAGGAATAGGTGCGCAACATAGAATAATATTTTTAAACCTTATAAATACAAATTTTGGGACATATTGGAGATATTTGATGCCCTCAATATACAAGTGGTGCCAAGGAAATTAAACAAAGATGCAGATTAGATGGAAGCCCTTTGTTCTAAATTTTCACCAAATGAGGACCTTATTCAAGGCTATTCTTAACAAATAAAGTTGGTGGTTAGGCCATCCATTATAAACAATGAAACCAGTTGGAATGTGTTTGTTAGTGATCATGATGGGTAGATTATGCAATTCATTCAGAATGAAGTTGTGGTTTCTTTAAAAATACAATATGATTTGCATGACAACTATGGTGATCAAGTGATTCTACTTTTAAAAAATTACCATTACCTTAGAGCATATATTTAGTACCAATGTTGAGTTCAAGGGAGAAGAAAAGAACATAACAACAAAGCAAGAAGGGTTCTGGCTAGTCATTATTGCGCACATTAGAGAGTTGTTGCTTAGAAAGATATACGCGGAAGGAGAGAAGAAATCCTTCATCTCATTATGTCAAAATAATAGTGATATTTTATTGTGGGATTATGAGGACATGAAGGGGTTTGATCTAAGTGTTTCTTAGCATTCCATTGATCTTGGTCCCAAAGTTAAGACCATCATAAAAAATAAAAATCTTGTCAATCCCAAGATAGATACCCTCATGAGAAAGGAATTATCTAAACTAATTAAAGAAAATATAATATTTATGATCAATTACTCTAATTGGCTGGAAAATATTATTCCAGTAAGAATAAAAAGTGTGAAATCATACGTTGTTTTGATTTTATAGATTTGAACAAAGCTTCATTAATGAATCACTAGCCTTTTCCTTATGTGGAGCATATTTTGCAAACTATGGAAGGCACACAAAATTTTTCCATGCTTAATGGCTACTTAGGTTTCAATCAGATCATGGTCAAGGAAGATGATCAATTTAAGAATATATTTAAAACCAAATGGGGAACATATGACTATCAGAAAATGCCTTTGGGTTTGTAAAATGTAGGCAAGAATTTATAAGGAGCAATATGCATTGAATTCAAAGGGTACATCAATGAATTCATCTTATTTTACTTGGACGGCATACATTTTTTCTCAAAGAAGAGTTCATATCACATAAGTCGTCTTGAGAAAGTCTTTGAGAGATGCAGAGAATTTGGGGTATCACTTAACCCCAAGAAATGTAACTTTTTTTGTTGCGTAAGGTATGATTTTTGGATATGTTGTCTCAAAGGATTGTATTTCAATTGATCCTAAAAGAATCTCATCCATCTTATCTATCTCCTTGCCAAATCACAAGAAGTACTTGTAGTCAATCCTTAACAAGATCAAATTCATTAGAAGGTTCATTTCTAACTTTTCAGGATTGGTTAACCCCGTCACTTTCACACTAAAAAATGATTAAATCTTCAAGTTAAAATAAGAAATAAAGGAAAGATTCAATAAGATCAAGCAATAAATTTCTCGTACCCCTACATTTATAAATTTAAATTATTAAAAGGATTTCATCCTTTATGTTTATGGAGTTGTCACCAGTTTTGTTTTTGTTTTTACTCAAGAAAATGATAAATGACTATGAATTAAAATATACAGTCACATAGAAAATGAAAAAGGACTATTTTAATTCATAATCCTTCAATCAAACACTAAAGGATTATGAATTAAAATATATTCACATAGAAAATCAGGTATTTTCCATTAGGCTTGTGCTAAATAAATTCAAGAGTATGATCACCAAAAATCATGTAAAAGTTCTAATTTCACACTCTAGTGTGAGGGAATTCAATATAGGAAAAAAATCAGTGAGAAAAGAGCTAGATGAGTGACCAAAATCATGGAGTACGATGTGACTATCAAAGCCACAAAATTGGTGAGAGAAAATGCACTCTGTAAGAAAATTTCTTTGGATGCATAGAATGATCAATAAATCTCTTTTTTCATGGATGAAGAGATCCCACACGGTGAAAATAACCAAGAATGAAATCCTAACGCGCAAAATTGCATTAATGATATGGAAACATTCCTTTATTTTAGCACATACCCTAATGGTCTGAAAAAAGCAAAGAGAAGACATATAAGGCTGTATTGCATTCCTTATGTGATGATTGATGGTATTATCTTAAAAATAAGTGTTGATGATGTGATTCTGAGATGTATTGAAGGCACATAGGTCAAAAAAGTGTTATAAGAGTTTCATGATGGATTCTATGGTGGGAACTTATTTTTCAAAGAAACAACAATGAAAATCATTAAGGTAGGGTACTTCTGGCCTACCTTATTTATTGATGCACATAAGTGGGTTAGAAAATGTAAAGAATACAATTTCTTTACAGGTAAAAATAAGTTGGTTGTGCTTTCCCTCCATCCAATCCAAGTGAATCAATGATTTGCACAATGGGGTATTCACTTCATTGGCATGATCAATCCTCCTTCGAGCATTATTCATAAGTGGGTTTTGAAAGCAACAAATTAACTTACCATATGGACATAATATGTCACATTTAAGGAAGAAAATGATTTATTAATCCTCGACTTCATCGAAGGTATCATGAGAAGGTTTGGCATTCCTTAAACCATTATTTAAGATAATGAAAAGGCCTTCTTTGGTACTAAATTTTTTGATTAGGTTCTTAGTCTTGGTATCTATTTAAAGAATTATTCCAAATAATACCCTCAAGGTAATGGATTGGAAGATTCTTCTAACAAGAACCTGATTATAATAATAAAAATAAGAATGGATATCAACAAGAGTAAGTTGAATACAATTGTCACACATGTGCTCTGGGTGGAGAAATTCATAGTGAAGAAGGAAATTGGCATTTCTCCTTACAAACCTGTGACTTTTGTAAAGAAGCTAGGATTCCTTTCTCACTTGAATTTTCTTCAATAGATCTAGTGCAGAAGATGGAATTTAAAATATTGGATTAAATATAAATCAGAATGGAAGAATTGGTTGAACTTGAAAAACTAAGAAATTCTTCCATGATTAGATTGGAATAACATTAAAAGTCAACTTAACAATGGTTTGACAGAAAGGCTAGAGCTCAGGTTTTCAAAGAGGATGATCTGGTCTTAAAGTGGGATGCTGACAAAGCTCAACCAAGCATCATTCAAATTTTGATGCACTTTGTAGTGGGCCATATATCATCAATGCTTGTAAAGAGACCAACTCTTTTGAGGTGTCTCATCTTGATAGAGATGCACTATCAACTCCAGTCAATGGGATTTATCTTAAGCACTTCCATTAATTTCCTTTACATCATGTACATATTAGAGTAGTTTAAATTCCTCCAAGTACGCATCACTTGTAGTGTTTTGTTGGTAGTGTAGGTTTCCTTTCTATTGTGTGAACTCTTTTGTTACTTTTGGATAGCAGTTCCTTTACTCACAAGTCATAAATATTTTAGTGTTGGAAGTTATATTTCAACTTGTTGGCAAAATTTCATCTAACAATTTTGGTGTGCATTCCCAAGAATAAGGTAGAAATTCTATTTCAACATAGTTTTCCACTATTATTAAATATCAAATCAGAATATCTCTAATGATGGGAATAATCAAGTTTAATACATGGTCTAATTAGTGCTTTATTTGAATCTAAGGATGAGTTCTTTAAGTTACGTATCAATTCTCATGTTTTCAAGCTGACTCCATTCCCAATGGATGCTTCAAGGAATTTATCATTCATCATCTATCAGGAATATGTCCCCGAAAGTTTCCAAAATGTTTCCCAAAATACATTGGTTTTTCAACAACTTACAATTCATTATGGCTCTAGAATCAAGTTTTAAACTTGTGTGTGTCATTGATTTTCTCCTTGGTGCATTTTGTAAAGTTGCAGTTCCTTTCACATGGTCACACACAATCCTCCTTGCTTCCCCCCTTCCTTAATTTCTTCTATGCATGTTTTACATGATCTTGCTTTCCTTACTTGTATTTTTATATATCCCTTTGTGTTCACTTCTTGTGCATTTGTTCTTCAATCCTAGTTTCCGCACATCCTCTTGCGCACAACTGTAGACTTTCCTTATATTATTGTAAATCTTGTGGCATGCTCCCATGCACATGTCAATTCATTCTTGAGTTTTGTGTATGCTCTTGTGCGCACTCCTTCCCCTTTTGATTTTAATTTTTTTCATTCCCATTTCATGTTCCCTTGCTTTGCACGCTTCTATTTTCCTCCTTAACATGCTTCCTCCATACACCACCTTTATTCAACATCCGTGCCTTTTTCAAATATTTTCACTTCCTTCCAAACTTGTATTCCTTATCAAGTATGTGCCCTTATTACAAGTACTCATGCACACTCCCACACGTGTCAGTGGAGTTATTCTACAATCTTGTCTTTTCCCTTGCTTCTACACAAGCACATAAGACTGTAACCATCACACACCAATCATTGCGTGCCATGTATCTACTCTGGGGACTTGATAGATAAATTTCAAATGACGAAAGAAAATGGAAAATTGTGAACTATTTATGTGTCTTTATAGCAAATAGATGTATGACACGTGGCACAAAAGAACTACATTTAACCTATAAATTACCATGACCAATCAGATCATGCAATGTGTTTGTTCTTACACTGTAAAAATTCATATTTCCATAACTCCTTCTAAAGATCTCAAAATCATGCACGCTTCGTGTTGTTAGAAATTTGTTGATGTGGGATACACTATAGGATTTTCAAAATCATATTTTGGTGGGATTTGGTAGGTGAAAATGGGTAAAACGTGGTTTTTTCCATTAATGCACACTAACCGTCGACTCAACCACCTAGATTTCATGGGATATGGCCTCTTTCTTTCTTCCACAAGAAAAATGATGTGAGTACAAATATTTTACAGTTACATGTGGATTTTTTAGGCATTTATTACATCTTATAGGTTTTTGTGATGGAAATCTATTTTTTCCCTCTCTTTTCCCTCCTCTTCTCTCCCTTCATTCTATATATTACAAAATAGTGCTCATTTGTAAATGTTGTAACCTCTTAGAATACAAGGCCATTATTCATAGTAGCATGTTTATTATTTTAAGTTGCATGCCTCATATCTGGGCCTTTGCGTGTTATTTCTTTCCTCCCTTCATTGTAATCGATTTTACATTCCTTAGAAGTAATAGAAGTCATTTTTTATGTCTATTATGTGTTGAGCTCATGTTTATTGTATCTCCTTTACTTTATTTTGCAATATTTTTATGTTGTGCATGTTTATATCTCTTACAAGGATTATTTTCTATTGTGCTCCATGGAAATGAGAGATTGAATGTTTTTTTGGTTTGTGGCACACATGTCTTTCATTCCCTTGCATGTTTTACCTAATTTTCACTCATATGAGAGTGTTCTTTCCCTTTTTTATGGTGCTATCCCCTCCCCTTATTTTAGGATTTTATTTTCATGCATTTCCCTCTCTCCCTGGTCCATTGGAATGATAGAATATATTTATATAGCTGCATTTCTCTTATTAGGAGTAGTTTTAGAATAGAAATAAGCAGCGGAAGTTGGCCTTCTCAGGAGGTATGTCTCAAGCACAATTCCCACAACTTGGAGACAATCCCATGTTGCCTCAAATCCATGGATCATCCTAATTTGGAATAGGTACACTTTTGAGCTCCAACATCTCCACAAGTATAAAAATTCCACAACCTTATATGAGTTTTACAAGGAAAACATGGAGGATAAAGTTTTCTTTTATTATTATTTTGTTATGCTTTGGTTTTCTGTTCTCACAAATACGACATGATAATAATGTATTATAGCCACAATATGTACATACACATCCAATATAAGCTATAAGAATAAGGTCATAACAAAAAAAATTTACTTAAAAACCTTTTTCAAAATTTCAAGTGCTCTTAAGAGTATCAAACTTGATGTTGTGAAGTATTAAAGATAATATTTAGGTGTCAAAAATATATGGAAAATCCAAGATATTCCCATTGAGATTGATATACGTATATCAAACATTTTTTAGATATACCTATTTGATATATTTCCATGTTTTCAAGGATTTTAGGTTAGGGGATTTCAGTTTTTTGGTTTCTAATTGTTCATGTTTTCATTTTCTAATTTTTAATTTTTAATTTTTAAGTTTTAGCGACATTTTTTATGAATAATTTTTTTTTGTGTTTAGGTTTCTCAAGTTAATGGATTTCGGATTTGTATGTAGGATAATAAAAGGGGTACTAAATTTTTTTCATCAAGCTAAAAACTTTAGAGTAATAATAATCATCTTCAATAAGTTATTGTTGGGTTTATTTTTTGCGGGTACTTAGAAATCAATTCAATTCATGGTAGCTTTATGATTGTAAAATACTCATAATAAATATGTACAGATGTATATTCAATGCTACAACATCTAATAAATTGATATATACAATTGAAATTCATGATGGATTTTAAAAAATAGATACAATTCTTTTCATCATCTAGAACAATTTATATATACTATACTATAGGCATTCTCACGAATGGATCCGCATTTTTGAAACATGTCCCAGAGGAATGGTTTTTGAGAAGATCCAAAATAAATTAATGCTACCTAAATATATTATTCTAGTTGTATATATTTGTGTCGACATAAGAAAGTAAATTGTTGTCACTGAAATATGTGTACCTGTGAAAGATCACCAAGTTTTGGAAAAATTACATATCTCAGAATAAATAATGGGAATGTCCGTAAGGTTTAGGTCCTTGTATCATTGTGATAGACATATAAATAAAGTATATATCCTCACATGAACTACCCTAATTTTACAACTACTTTTCTCTAATATAAAAAGCAATCTACAAACTAGTCTAACCATGAAGACAAAGGGGAAGAAAGAAAAAAATAAAAAATGGTGATGCCCCAAAATAAAAGGGTCCGCTCTCCCTGAGAGTAGATAAAGAGGAAAATTACAATGCAAAAAGGGAAGAAAAATTCAAAAATCAACCTTGCATTTATGTTTAACTCTTACTCTTTACATTAGTGACACAATGGACTAAAATTATACAAAATATAACCACACACATCATGAAAAAACATAGCAGAAAGGAACACAAAAATAATAGATACCAAAGGGAATGAAATATCCATAATCACATCATATTACTATCTTAGAGGATGGAAAATCTATTATAATGATTGGGGAAAGCATTGGATGCATTAATTCAAAACAAAGGTTTATAACTCAAAATTTTTGGAATCCCAATTAAACAGAGTAGCCTTGTATTTAGGAGAATATTATTTATTATAGATCAATTAACTTTATAGAAGATAAGGAGAGAGAGAGAGAGAGAGAGAGGATTCAAAACATGCTTTAAAATATCTCCTTTCCGTTTTTCCCCTTCCACTTAGTTTTTAGAGTTCCGTAGCATGTATAATTAAAATGATCCACCCAAGTACAAAATTTGTCGCACTCTAAGGGGTATTAAGAGGTGTGATGATTATACCAAGAGATGAATCATAGTTTGAGATATATTTGTCATAAACCCTAATAAAATCCTTATGAAATAGTAAATTGATTTGTTTCAATGCCTTTATTTGGTGTAATGAGAATATTATATTTCTTAAAGGTAAACTATAATAAAGATAAAGGTTTGTTCATGATATTAAGAGGAATATATGAAGTTCAAATGGTCATTTTCCTTCATTGTTCATAATTATAAGCTTTATACTATTATAATAAGTCACCCATGATCAACAACTTGTCTATCCCCATCCTTTATATTTGTGTTGGACCTCAAGGTAAATATATCTCAAAGAACCCATTTTAAGGGAAACATAATAACCTAAAATTATACGTAACTAATTTGGGTTCCATTAAACTATTAAAATAGCTAAAATTACCCTTGAACTCTATCAACATCTTCCTCTGAAACCAAGCTCATTTTCAAGTCCAATGAGTTATGATTCAAATGAAACCATTTATAGGTCAAAAGGATCCTCTAGTAAAAAAAAAGAAGCCAAAAACTATCCCCTATCGTATTACCATTCACACAGGACAAGAATCCCCCAAGCTCTTATTTCCACTAGCCTAGAATGTTAAGTTTAAAATAGCTATAAGTGGTCTGTAGAAAACATTAAGTTATTTTAATCTCTGCAACATTTCTATCATCATCTTCTCAATGTCTATCACCTTTCATTCATAAATGACACAAAGGGGCATAACTCTATGAGACATGATGACACACCAATGAGTTCTACCTATCTCTCTAGTCCATGTGTCTATCATTGAAGGATCTGAAAGGTTTGAAGGAGGGGTTTAAGCTTTAAAACCATGCTTGACATGCATCCCATAAGCTATCAATGATACTTTGTAGGGTGTATCTATTTAAAAAAGGTTGATGATAGTCATGTGAACTGATCACCACAATTTTTCATTTATAACACAATTAGGAGATTCCATGTCAACCCTTGAGGAAATTATATGTTTCCATCTTTACTCTATCTTTATTAGAAGTGGTGTTTTCTTGCGTTGATAAATACAAGGAGAAGGATGTCATTTGTATCTTTTAGGATTAAATATTCAATTTTGGACAAGATCTTCCTATTTTGGTTTTAGTGAATGAAAATCTATTTTGAGAATTTTTGAAGCCAAGGTTGTCCTAAATATGATTGTAATGTTCATAAAATCCTTCAAGTCTTTGTGAATATGATAAGCTATCTAGAATAAAGTTGGGGGGGCTGATTCTAACAAAAATTTTAGATACTCATAGGAGTCATCTTCTTGCTAGAGGTATTTCATAGTAGCCTTTTGTATCCATTGAGTATGAAGTCAAGCATAAAAACATTAAAAATATCCATTTAGAGGTAACACCCTTGTTGTGTAAAATCACATCACCCCTAAATTCTTTCAAGTGATTAACTGGGCAGTTAATGTGATTTATCAAACATGGAGCTATACTAAAGTTTGGGACATAGTGAAATAAGATAGCTCTCCGGAAAAGGTTAGATTCCTTTCCTAACCTAGTGAAAACTAATCCAAACTACATAGAATGGCTAATATAACACTACTCTAATGCTTTCTAAGGGCACAAGGATAAATGTAATACATGAAAATGAAATCTACTCTAAGGGAAGGTGATGCACCAATAAAGAGTACTGGACAAACTGTAATGCATGAGAATGAAAGAAAATAAATTAGGGAGGGTGGTCAAGCACCACAAATCCAAACACCTGTTACAAACTCACTTTCCAATAAACAAAATGCCATTAAAAACCCTGCAGTACAAGTATGATAGTGCACAATAAACTTATATGCAATGAAAAGACCAAAAGATATAATAAAACATAAAGAGGGTTACAAACATCAACATATCTAATTTTATTTCTCCTATAGATCATTACATTGAGGGGATAAATGTACAAATATTACGCTACAATATTCAAATAGAGAGGTTTAAAGCTCCAAAGATTTCTCATAGAAAAGAAAGAAGGGAGGGGAAATTGCGAAGTATATGAACTTTTGAAAAGGACCCCTCCTTACAATTTATAGAAGAAATTCAAGAGAGGAGAAATCTGAAATTTATCCAAAACCCAAAAAAAATCATTATTATTTTCCTACAATGGCTATGAGGAGATATTTAGACTCCATGATTGTACTTTTTCTTATGCAAGAAGAAATGGGTCTATGTTTCATTCACCTCATCACTGCACTTGGGTAAGGCTTATAGATCTTGAAAATTCATCATGGTTTCTCACCCACCTAGCTCATTAATTTCTAATCTTTGATCATCTCATGCCTTAGATCTCAGAAATACCTTTCCAAAAACTATAAATTTGTCAAAAATGGAGGAGTGTGAGGGAAGTTGTCATCATTTCTCTCCAGGTTTCTTCTTGAGCTCATTCTTCATTTACCCCTTAATCACTAATATTTCATTATTTCATTAAATTCCTCTCTAAATTTCATTTCCAATGAGTACAATTACATTAAATTTGGCCAAGGGAAGAAAAATTTATCTGAATTTTAGTGAAGGACACCATTTTGAGCCTGCACCCACCTACCAAGCTCTTTCATGAATGTAACTCACTTCCAAACACACCAACTCTATATATGGATTGGCATGATCTCGCCACCCAATGCACTCACCTACTTGCTTTTCTATCATGAGCCAACTCGGCCCCCAATGTAACTGTTATCTAATTTTTTCTCTCAGCAAAAAATGGACAAACACAACCTTGCATAGGAGAAAATGGAGAGGTTAGTTCAGTCATGCGAGCTCACATTTTGAATCAAAAAGTCAGGTTGGAGGAGGCCCGAGAAAGTTGTAAAAATTTTAGGAAAATGAATAAGATTTGAAGGTCTGAAATTTTCAGACTTTGGAGAGGGAGCATTTCGACATTCCAGAGAAAAGATGAACAACAAAGTTCTGAAAATTTGAACTCTGAAAGTCTAAAATTTCAGAATTTCGGGTTCCAGAGTTTCGGAACTCTCGAGCTCTCAAAATGGTAAAAATAAAAGGCAAAGTTCTGAAATCTTGAAGTCTGAAAGTCAAAAATTTAGGACTTTCAGGTTTCAGAGTTTCGAAACTCTCAAGGCATGAAATCGGAAAAAGGATCACAATGTTCAAAACCTGAAACTACGAAAGTCTAAAAATTTGGACTTTTGGGTTTCAGGGTTTCAGAGATCTTGATGAGCAGGAATGGTAAAGGGGTCAAAAAATTCTAAAATCTCAAAATATGAAATTCTAAGATTTCAAACTTTCGGGTTTCGGGGTTTTGGAGGTCTCCGGTGGAAAAAATGGAAGATCGTAGGCCAAAGCTCGAAATCCTAAAATGCCGAAGTCCAAACTTCAGGTTTCGAAGGTCAACACCAGTTTCGAGGTCAACGTAGAGATAATTTCAGAGTTCATAGGTTTGGGATTTCAAACTTTGGAGTTTCAGAAGTCTTCGGTGAGAAAAATGGAAAGGACAAGAAAGTGTTCAAAACGTCGAAGTCTGAAAGTTCAAAATTTTGGAATTCAGAATTTCGTGGTTCAGAGTTTCATAGGTTTGGAGCTCTAAAACACAAAAATCAGACCTTAATGTCTGAAACTACGAAAGCTGAAAGTTTGAAATTTTGGACTTTAAGACTTTTGGGTTTTGGACTTTCGGAACTCTCAGGACATTTTGAGTGGTGAACAGTAACCCAATGTCCAAAGCGGAAAAGTCTGAAATTCCAAATTCTGAATGTATGAATTTTTGGACTTTGGACTTTCAAACATTTAGAGGTTGCAAGAATTTTGGAGTCTGAAAAAATAGTTCACCATTTTTGTAGTGCGACTCCCTGATCTTCAGATGGCCATAACGTTTCACTGAGAGCTCAGATTCATGCAAGAAAGGAATTTTTGGAAATCTTAGAGTCTCCTCTACTCAAATACTGGGAATAAGTTATTCAAAATAAAAAATACATTTTTCCATTTTTAGGGTGTCCCAGGTTTCTCACCTACCACAGTAATGAGGTATGGGCTTCTTTCTTGCCCAACAAGGCAAAGTACATGGAGGGATGGGCTTTGTCATGGCACCCATAACTGTTGCAGGAGAATTGAATGTGTTTTCATGGTGGTTGAAGCATGAATTCAAATTCTTCTCCCTCTCTTCTCTCATTCTTCCTATATATTGTAAAGGGAGTCTTTTTTAAAAGGTCAGACATTTTTTGTTTTGCACCCTCCCTTCTTCTCTTCTCTATAGGTGAATTTTTGGATTTTAAACCTCCCATTTCAAGTTTTAATGAAAATTTGTGCCTCTTGGCCATTGTGATGCACTGTATCAAAATTTGTGGAGCAATAATATATGTCTGTGGATGAGTTTTAACCCTCTGTTATGTTCATTTATTTCATTTGATCTCTCATTGCAATCTTGGTCATCTATGTATGGTTGTTACATTGTAGTTTTGATGGTTTGTGTTTAAATTCAAGACATTTTGTTCATTATTCCTTTGGTGCATCACCTTTGTTGGATTAGGTTTAATTTCTTGTAATCTTCTTAACCATGTCTCCTTGGCAAGTTAGAATAGGTTTTAGAGTAGATCCTCTAAAATTTGAATGTGTGCATCAGAAAAGAGGAATGAGAAATGACCTTCATCTAGAGAGCTCTCCCAATCACGAAGTCCCACACTTGGGGAGAAGCTCCATGCTATGCAATCACACTGATAGTTTCAACCCATCGAGTTGCAGACATTCAGGGGTGTTGTGATTATGCATCAACAGTAACTCGACAAGATTTCAGATATTTTAATGCTTTGGGGGTTTAGAGTTTATCCCTTTTGGAATTTCAGGTTTTGCAATGCCCCTAAGTCATCAATCGGTCGCTAATATTTCCACCCCAAAATTATAAAATCGATTCGCCATACCCACCTACATTGGGTTTTGGGGTTTTGTGAGTTTGGAGAGAGATGGCTTGTCGCTTCAGATTTTTTCCTTGCCGATCTCTGAAGTCAACATCCGTGAAACCCAAAAACATGCCATTCCTGAAATCCCGAGCCACATCGTCCATTGAATTGACCCTGCGAGTTGACTTCCGAAGCTCCTACTTCAGAGTTCGGTATTTTTTCTAATCAAACTTATCCACCATTCAATTGAGAAACTCGATTATTTTCCCAAAAATTCACTTTTCCAAATCTTTGAAAACTTCCACCGCTTCGGACCTTTTCTTCATTGTGGGACTCATTTGTGAGCTCACCATAGATTTATTTGACTCGGACCTAAATGAGCTTCCTCCATTCGCATCAATTGGTGAGCTCATTTTTTTGTGTCCTCATTGGAAACTGTCATGACGAGCTAGGTTTTCAACCCTTGGATCACGACTTATCTTCCTTGCGATCTCGACATATCCACATCGGTCGAGCTTGCCACTACCTTGTACTGCATTTCATTCTCGAACCCATCGATATGTACATGGACTCACCATTCAAGCCTCTCTATCTCACTTTCCTCCATGAGTCTTTACCGAGCTCCTCATTTTCCAATCCCTAAGCTTCCTTCTTGATATACTATGTGACTTGTTCGTAACATCATCTGATTCCCGCTACTTGCATTAGTGCCTCGGCTCATCGAGACGATCATCCACCTCAACCTAATTGTTGTGGTTGAGTTGGCCCTCATGTAAATCAACTTGGCTCACCAATTCAATGACCCATACTCCCTTGCTATGGATCTCCGAGCCAATTGCATAGCTCATCCAAGCTAATATGAGCTCACCTGAGCTCCCTGAAACTTGGTCCCTTCAATGCAACGCCTCAACTCGCTGAGTAGCTCGCCAAGCCTGTTCTAGCTCGATTCCTCAATTTGGCCTCTTTTGAGCATTTTTGACCTGGGCCTTCTATTTTTTGAGATCTTTTGAAATTTTTCTCAGTGCCGATAGCCATGGAGGCTTATTGAAATGTATGAAAACTAAGTTTTGTAAATTTCTCCCATTTAGCCCATTCTTGGACGGATGTGATCCCACTGAGACCCACTTTCATCGCAAGAGAAGCTCGAGTGTCTTTCAAAACTTAGAAGAGGAAAATTTCCTCAAATGGTTTCAAACTCCCGAAATGTTCTCGAATGCCCTCAAAAACATGATTTTCACTTGTAATTCCTAGATTGGACTGTGAAGTCCCTTCTGGTGCTTCGGTCCTATTAGGTCCCCATTTTCCATTTTTCCTGGGGAAAAAAATGGATAACAATTTGGTGACTCGCGGGGACATATTCCTACTAGATGCCTTGACATGTCCATTGGGCATGAAGTCATAAGTGATAACCTACAACTGATCTGACCTTCTGAACTTTCATCCCAAATACCGCTTGAAACACCACTAGACTCGAATTTTGACTGTTTCTCGCACTCCCAATCTTTATAAGAAAATTTTTCATTTGAAATTGTGAGAGTGGAAAATTGTATGAACCTGGGACTTTCACCCTTTCCTCTCTGTAATATTTTTCCATGGGGTTGAAAGTGAACCTCTGAACCCATCCCAAAATCTAATTTTTCCAAGCATGAAGTACACTGAGACCCATGATTGCTTAGCAACATAGCACATTATAGATTTCAAGTAAAACATTTTTTCAATTAGGACATCATGGACTCTATTAAAATCTTATTTTCCTCTTCTGAATGTTGCTTAGAACACTTCCAGATGTTTCTTTCTACTTTTGCAGAGGTGCTAGAAGCTCAAACTCTGACTGATCCTTAGAGACTGAAGAATGACACTTATAGGAACTTGTCCCTGATCTAATTTTAGTTTCTCTACATTTGAAATTCGTTAAAGTATATAACTATTTCCTATAACTCTAAGTTCCCTGTTTATAACCTTTTCCAAAGGAAATTAGGGAAATCGAAACCTAAACTACAATAAGACAATGTGTATAAGCATTTAAAGGAATTTAAAATCTAAACTAATATGTGTAAAGGTGATAATTTTCCTTCCAGTAGCAGTGCTTGATTTAGATTCCATTGACTGGAATCAAAATTTCCTCCCCATCCAAAGTGGATAGTTGAAAATCATTGATACTCTTACATCCTATGATCAAGTGGGGGCCAATCTATATGGCATCAAACTTGGAATGTTTGTTCGGATTAGCCTAATCTGCATCCCATTTTAAAACTATGTCCCCCTCCTTAAATATTATTTCCTTGGATTTCTTGTTGAATGACCTCTTGATTAAGGATTGATCTTTCTCCATGGTTTTTATTCATGTATCTTATCTCTCCCAATTCCATGAGTTGTGCATACCTAGCTTCCATAGGCTCAAACTTGGACAACTCTATTTGTTTCATAAGCTCCAATGCGGGTAGCTCCAGTGATATGGGTAGCACCGCTTGTTTCACGTAGAATAAATTTTGGGGAGAGCTTCCTATTGACCTCTTTGGCGTTATCCTTTCAACTCATAAGGATGATTTGAGCTTGGTATTCCATGTCCTTTGATTTTCATTTGGATTCCTCCTGATGATCCTTAGAAAATTATTATTAGTGGACTCTGCTTTCTTTTTACCCTGGGGATAATAGTTTGATGAGGTGTTAAATTAAATTCCATTTCTAACATCTAATTCTGTAATTTTAATGCCTAGAAATGCTAGGGAATTGTCTGATATAATGGTGGTCATGACTCCAAACCTCGTCACTACTCCTTCATAAAAGTCCAATAAACTAGACTCATTTGCTTTCTTGAGGGCTACTACCTTGATCCACTTGGTGAAATAGTCTGTTGCTATGAGAATCCACTTGTGACGTTGGCTAAAATTTGGATTAATGACCATGATGAATTCCAATCCCCATTGCATGAATGATTGGTCAACCAAGATTGGATGCTATGGAAGTTCTGCTAGCCTCTCTTTTCCTATGAAGAATGCACACTTCGTGCATTTCTTGATCCATGTATAGCAGTCACTGAACAATGTGGGATAATAATAACCTACCTTCATTATTTTAAGATTTGTTACCCATGGGGGAAAATGACCTTCAGCATCTCCATCGTTAAACTCATGCAGTACCTTTTCAGTTTGACTTGTTCTAATGCACCTCAATAGGACTCCATTCATGTCTTTCTTGAACAAAACAACATCAATAATCACATATGGAATGGCTTGGAGTCTAAAGTATCTCCTCTTTTTTTTTTCTCATCTGTAGAGGGCATAAAAATGTTTATAATAAATGTATCATACCTTGAGACCAACAAGGAGAATGAATGCTATCATCTAATCATTCCTTAACATTTTATAAAACCAAAACAACCTCTTCTTGATCACTTGTCTTGACCTGTTTACTGGAAGCTAGTTGTTCACATAATCCCTTTTCATGGACTAGTTCAGTAAACTTTATTTCTATGTCATATTACATGACACGAGTGATCCAACCTACCCATTTCTTGTTCAATTATTTGTTCAAGCTTGAAAATATTTGACTCCGACTTGTGACACTAACAGTTGAATTTTGTTATTTGAAACCAAGTGTCTGAATTTTTTCAAAATCCTAATAAATATAAGGACATTCTTCTCAATGAAGGAGTACCTCACTTAATATTCCTCCAAGCTCTGAATGAATAAGGAAATGGGTTGCTCGGATCCCTCTTTATTCTGTTGCACAAGAATGGAAAAAATAGTGTTTGAACCACTGAAAGCATGAAACATGAAGTCTTTGGAGAAGTCCGGATTGATGAGAGTCGGAGCTTGAGATATAACATTCATGATAACTTCAAAACTCTCATTTCCCTCTTTTTTTCACTTAAATTCCATGTTATTCTTCAATATCATGGTTATTGGATTGACAGAGTGAAAAAATTAGGTACAAATCTTTAGAAAAAGTTGATTCTCCCTAAGAAAATTTGGAGAGCCTTCTTGTGGCTTAGAATTGGTAATGTTCGACTAGCTTATACCCTTTCTAGATCAATCATCAATCCCTCATTATATACAATGTGGAAAAATATATTTCCTTCATGAGCTAAGAATATACACTTTTTTGGGTTTAGGGACACTCCAAACCTCCTACATCTTTGGAATACTTGTTTGAGGTGAAAGAGGTGACTTGCTACATTCTTAAAAAACACAATGATGCCATCTAAGTACACAAGAACTATATTATTAATAAACCAATTGAATTTCATGTCCATGGCCATCTGGAAAGTAGCTTCGGTGTTTGACAACCTGAATGGAATTTTCCTATAGGCATAAGTGCCCCATTTGGTGGTGAAATCCATTTTTAACTGATCATGTTCTTTCACCATAGTTTGATTATATCCTGAGTATCCATCTAACAGAGAGAATATTTCTAATCCTGCTACTACTTGTAAGATCTACTCCATAGAGGGAAGTAGGTAGTGGTCCTTAAGACATGCCTTGTTCAAGTCCTGAAAGTCCACACATAACCTGATTTATTAGTTTCTCTTCCTGGCCGGTACTAGATTATCAACCCATGAAGAGTGTTTGATCGGCAATATGATCCTTGCCTCTATTAAATTATTCATCTCTTTCTTCATAGGAGGCTTAATATGAAGGTTGATCGATCTTTGTTTCTACTTGATAGGCTTAGCTTCTGAACCTAGTTCAATAGTATGATGCACTAACTTTGGATTAAAACGTCTCAAGTCTTCATAGCTCTAAGAAAATACATATGGGAACTCTTAGCAAAGCTGTCTAAAACCATATTTTTCCTGTTGAGTACTCACTTTTCCAATTTGTAGTACCTTTCTTTCCTCAACTGAAATGGGTTCTAAATATTCCCCTTTAACCTGAATGTTTTACTTTACTTTTCTGAACTGATCATTAAGGTTGAAAATTGATTGCAAAGTTAGTGTTATCCAAATAACTCTCCTAGTTATTTTGGATAACTTGTATCTTCATTCTGACTCTTATGTTTTATATTTTAGGTCGTGCTCACAGAATTGCTCATTTGGAAATTTGCATAGGTTGTAGCCCTTCTACATGCTCCCTGCACCTTGCAATTCCTCCACGCACCCTGTCATAGATGCCTTCCAAATTAGTTAAGTTTCGTGACTTCCTGTCGTGCACCCTCTTTTCTTTCTGTTGTTATGCATCCTTCCTCGATTGGATGTTCATGCCATACTTCCATACTTATCTTCCACAAGTATGCATTCTTTTCTACGACACGTGCACCTATGTGCACACATTCTCCCTGCTTTCCTCTCACACGCTTTCATCTTGCCACGCACCTTGCTTCCTTGTTGCCTTCTTTTTGTGTGCCGTTGCACACCTTGTTGTTTCTTCCTTTACATTCTACTCTCCTTCCATTTTCCTCTTTTTTTCTTCCCTCTTGCGCATGTGCCTCCCACGCCTTCCTCTTTTGTGCCCATTTTCTATCCCCTCACGCCTTCCTCATGCACCCTTTTGTAGACGTCTTAAAATCGGTCATCCCAACTCTTCCTCTTGCACGTCTACGTACACCCTATAGAGCCACGTGCCCTCCTTCATTTGAACACCAGTGTGCCTTGTTTCCATTCCTTTTGTAGGTATGATTTCCTATTGTGGGTGCACCTACTTGCGCACCTTTCCTCTGTTTTCCTTCTGCCCCTCACGCCTGACTCTCGAACATCAAAATGCCATAAATTTCAAACCGGATGCATAGAGATCAAGAAATACGGGGCTCAATAAAGAATCGATGGTGATTTTACTGAAAACAAGGACAAGAACTGAACATTGTTTTTGGTGGTTGGGGTGCATTAAATAAAGCATGGGAAAACCCAAAATTTGTTAATTATAAAGAAGCTAGCGGAAGGAGCCAAGTGTCAACTGTTAGGATAAATTATATTATCCTATTATTTAATTATGCATAGGATTATTATTTAATTAATTTTAAATAGTTAAATGGTTATACTGTTGTATGGTTAATCAACCATATTTGTCAGGATGCACATTGTTATATTGTTATAAACAATATATTTGTCTTTATGTAATTTTGCTTCCCGGATGTTATTGGAAGCTTGTTTATTCTGGTTTGTGGTTGCACCTGTGCAACTTATTCTCCCGGATGTATTTGGCTGTGCAATATCTATAAATATTGCAGCCCATCCTCTGTAATGCTTTACTGATTGAGATTAATAAAATATCACAGGCTTCCGTCCCTGTTTCTCAATCTACATTTGGTACCAGAGCAAAATTCTGGCCCTGTGAAGGTGTGGAAGAGAGAGCAGCAGAGAGAGAGAGGAGATTGGAGACGTATTTGCAGCATTCGAGAGCCTGTGCAGCCTCGTGCAAACTCCCAGCCCCATCCCTGCCTCCCCCACATCCGCCTGTTCCTTCCAGGTACTTGGAAGGAAAAAAATTTTTTGCACTGGTGCACTCAGCACCAGGCAAAAATTGCTACAGGTATTGAATTTAAAAAAAATAAAATTTTTCCCCAATCAGGGTTTTGTTTTTACTGCATTTAGAGATATATCTTTTTTTGGAGGATTGCTTTGCTGTGTATATGCACCTGCAGTGAACAAACAGAGCAAAGAAAAAAAAAAAGAAAAAGAAGGAGGTGCCCAAGCTGGAAAATATACAGTGGGAGGTGAAAAAAAGAGTTTTTTTTGAGCATATGCGCCCATACTCAGTCCCTGCGCGGCCTGCATTAGGAAAAATGTGTTTTTGGAGCTAAAAAAACGTCATTCTCCTCAAGCCCACGCCCTTCTCCATCTGCCACACCCTGCACATGCAAACAGCAAGCAAATGAAGCTTAGATTGTAAAAAATACGGCCTGTACAATCAAAAACGCCTCCAGCATCAAAAAAATGCGCCCAGCATTAAAAAACGGCCAAGCAATAAAAAAAACGCAGCCACAAGTCAAAAACGCAGCCTGTATAGTGAAAAACGTGGCCTGGCATTCAAACACGCGCCCAAGAAGAAAATACAGCAAAAAATACGGCCTGATCAGTGCGTGGGAAGGAGAAAATGAGGCCTGAGCAAGTAAATGCGGCCTGAGCAAAGAAATAAAGCCTCAGATCCGTTTTTTGGGCAAATAGAACCCTAAAAACGCCCCTTCACCAGCATGCGCCACGTGGCATTCATTTTTCAAGAGGTAAGTCAATTTATTTGACATTAAATACAAATTTCTTCCATTCATAGTCCAAGCGCCCCAAGTGGCCAAGTTGGTTATTGCATGTGCCTTAGGAGTGAGAGGTTTGAGGATCAAATCCCACTAAAAACACTCAAAAACTCTCCTTTTGCATCTGGCGGGAATTCTGGCGGAACTGCTAAATTTAGCAGGCTTTTTTGAATTTAGTTACGACTAACTAAATTTAGAGGAGAATCCCTAATTTAGGGTAAAAAAAAAAATTTCTCCCATCTGGTCTGTTTTCTCATTCCAGACATTTTTTGCAAAAGGAGACCCACCTAAAAATTGCATTTTCAGCTATTGTTTTGCAATTTTTAGCATTTAGGGCTCAGGAGGTCACCAGGACCCCAAAACTGAAATTTTTTGCCTGTTATTCAAAATTGTACTGTATATTGTACTAATTTGTAGGTTGCCATAGTCAACTGCAAAACTTTGTAACTACTCAGAAACTGGTAGAATTGTAATAAAAAAAAAGTAAAATTGGTTCTGTAACACTCACGAGATCCTAGATCTCATTCGCAGCGTTCGGTATATACAGTGCCTCTGGGAAGTGCTTACGGGTAAAGCCGTCGCGACTACTACTGCACTTAACGCCTAATATAGCTGCAACAACGTCGTCTGGGCATCGTCCCTATAAATCGACAGGGAGTAATAAGGTCACAGTGCACACACTATGAACCATCCCATCCGTCTGTGAACGATTGCAAGACATAAATCCGGACTGAGAAATTATCCGAGTATATAGCGAAGTTACGCACGTGTATGAGGATATTTCTTTGAGACGGTGTCAATAATCGCACAGACCCCATCAGTACTGTCTTGGTACCACGTATCGAATTCTTTCACGTACGTTAACACCTCTTTCACGTACCACCGGGTATATAGAAAGGGCGAGCTTCTTCCACATACCGCCGGGTATATCGGAAGGGCGCGTATATAGAAAGGTTCGGTATATCGGACTGACGGTATATAGATTGGGAGACCTAATACCTGGAGTGATAAGAGCCAAACCCTGTCAGTGATCTTTGCAAAATGGGCACCAATGCCCCCAAAATTTTTCTTCCGGATTCACAATTGCTCAGAGGAAGCAACTATGCTACTTGGAAGACAAAAATCAAGACACAACTTGAGTTTGAAGAAATTTGGCCTGTTGTGACTGGCACTCTAACCAGATCACCAACGGATGCAACACAACAACGACAATTTGATAGAGCAGATCAGAAAGCAAAGCTCATCGTCTTGTTTGGAGTATCCGACGATGTGCAAGCCCACATTTGAGATGCCACATCAGCAAAAGAAGCTTGGGATAAACTGAGCACAATATATGAGGCCAAAAACAAGAATGTCATACTCAATTTGTAGAGTCAGTTACATACATTGAAATTCAAACAGAATGAGAAAATTGAAGCCTTCCTAAGAAGAGTTGCAGAGTTGAGGGCTTCACTTCTAGCCCTAGGAGAAGAGGTCAAAGATGAGTCTCTCGTTCCCATTGTTCTGAGAGCTCTCCCTTCTTCTTACCGAATTTTTGTCACAACTATAAACTTGTCAGATATGACAATTAGTTTTGACAAGCTAGTAAACCTATTGCAACAAGAGGAAGCAATGCACAACAAGGATGATGAAGAGGAGCAGGCACTGTCTTCACATCAAAAATGGAAAGGAAAAGGTAAAGGAAAACCTAAATCCTTTTAGAAGTCCCCTCATCAAAATCAGTATCATGGGGACAATCAACAGAAGAATCAATGTCCAATTTGCAAAAGAGGACATGACTTACAATATTGTTGGTTTAACACATATAAGAAAGGTTCATCAAGCAATTCTGGACCACAACAACAACAAACTTACAAGGGATAGTCAAACAACTATCATGGGCAGAAAAAGGGGAACTGGAAAAGAAGACCCCACCAGCAAGGTAATATTGCTGAGCAACAAGAACAGTCAGACAATGAAGACTTCTTGTTCACTACTCGATCAAGTGAACCATCCACGTCATCTAGTGACGTCTGGTATGTTGATTCGGGAGCCACTCGACACATGACCGGCCACAGAGACTGGTTTATTTCAATGAGGGACACGCCATCGAAAAATCATGTTTCGTTGGGAGATGATTCTTCATATATTGTTCAGGGGATTGGAAACATTCTCTACCCCTTGGTTCACGCAACTGCAGACTATCAGATGTTCTATATGTCCCTGGGTTGACAAAGAACCTTCTTTCGGTCAGTCAACTCCTAGATCACAACCTGAAAATTGACTTTGATAGTCAATCCGGCAAGAAAATGTGTTTAATTCGAGATAAATCCAGAGGCTCGAAAATAATTGTAAAAGCCTCAAATGTGGGACGAATGTTTCAACTTGATTTCATTCACAAAAATGATCAAGCACTTGTGGCTAAAAACTCCACCTCAGCTCAGTTATGGCATCGGAGATTTGGTCATGTAAGTTTCAAATATCTCGAAACACTTCGCCGGGGTAATATGGTACATGGGCTACCATCTCTTCAGAAGGATACAGACAAGTGTCCTCACTGCTTAGCAGGAAAACAACACAGAGTTTCATTTCAAAAGAGTACTTTTCGAGCTCATGGTAAACTTGACCTGGTTCATACCGATCTATGCGGTCCGATGCAGCCAAGTCATTCAGGGTTCCAGTACTTCATGCTCTGTGTTGACGACTATTCACGAAAAATGTGGATTTTTTGTCTTCGCAAGAAAATTGAAGCCTTTGAAACATTCAAAAAGTTCAAAGTTGCAGTTGAAAAATAAACTGGTCGTCACATCAGAACTCTCCGCTCAGATCGAGGGGGGGAATTCACCAGTGATGAGTTCAGAGACTATCTACAAACTCACGGGATTCATCGACAAATGCCTCCTCCACACACACCGCAGCAAAATGGTGTTGTCGAGAGAAGAAATCGTACTATCATGGAAATGGTGCGATGCATGATCGATGATTCCAGACTTGCAAAGACATTTTGGGCAGAAGCAGCAAAAACAGCAGTGTATTTGTTAAACAAAGCACCCACAACTGCTCTTGATGGAATTACACCACAAGAAGCATGGTCAAAAAGGAAACCATCCATTGCACACCTCAGAGTATTCAGGTGCAAAGCCAGCATGCACATACCCAAACAGAACAGAAAGAAATTGGACATGAAATCACAAAATCTCATCTTCATTGGATACAATGAAGAGACTCTTGGGTACAGACTGATGGATCCTAAGACCAGAAAAGTCTACACAAGCAGAGATGTTGAGTTTTTCGAGAAGAAGGAAGCAGAGAATCCTCCTCCGGACTCGCAAGATGTAGATTTTTCACCTACTGTAAAAGTTGAAGCTAATGTTCCCTCAGAATATGAAAGTGATGATGGCGATGATGGTGTTGATCAGATAGAACCACAACCCATGGGAACAGTTCAACGTATGCCTAAATGGTGTACAAGTACATTACGAGATGCAAGATTGGATGCTCCACTGGATACATCCACCCCTGGACCACGGACTCGCAGTAAAGCAAGAGAAGAAGTTAACTTTGCTTTGATGAGTAAGGTTATTGAATCAGACGAGCCCTCTACAGTCCAGGAAGCCCTACAGTCAAAAGCTTGGAAAGATGCCATGGATTCTGAATATCAATCAGTGATAAAGAATAACACTTGGCAGCTTGTTGATCTTCCACCAGGGAAGAAACCCATTGGATGCAGATGGATATTCAAAACGAAGTACAAAGCAGATGGGACAGTGGAAAAGCACAAAGCAAGACTTGTAGCAAAGGGGTACGCACAGAAAGAAGGCATTGACTATGAGGAGACATTTGCTCCCACAGCTAAGATCAAAACGATCAGGATGATCTTTGCTCTAGCTGCTCAGTTTGGTTGGAAAGTCCATCAAATGGACGTAAAAAGTGCCTTCCTAAATGGATATTTGCAAGAAGAAGTCTACATGACTCAACCTGAGGGATATGTTGTACCTGGTCAAGAAGAAAAGGTATGCAGACTCAGGAAATCTTTGTATGGCCTCAAACAGGCACCCCAGGCATGGTACATCAAGATTGATGAGCATCTCGTACAACATGGATTTGTCAGAAATCCATACGATCCCAATCTCTACCTCAAAAAGCAAGGGGGGGAGATGGTGATTGTTGTAGTTTATGTCGATGATCTAGTCATCACTGGCAATTCAGTGAAGATGATTGATGAAACGAAGACAGATCTTAAGCGATCATTCGACATGACAGATCTCGGGCTTATACACTACTGTCTTGGACTAGAAGTATGGCAGAAAGAGAATCACATCTTTTTTTCTCAGATGAAATATACCAAGACAATGCTTGAGAAGTTTAGGATGATGGATTGCACACCAATTGCTACACCTATGGAGAACAGATTACAGTTATCTCGTTCAGATCCATCTCCTGAGGTAAGTGCCACTCTCTATCGGCAGCTGATTGGGAGTCTCATTTACCTGACCTACACTAGACCAGATATTAGCTTTGCAGTGAGCTATCTATCCAGGTTCATGCAGGAACCCAAAATTTGTCATTGGAAAGCAGCAAAGCGCATTTTGAGATATCTCAAAGGATCAGTAGATCTTGGTCTAGAATAAAAGAAGAACGAAAACTTCTTCTTGACTGGATATTCGGATTCAGATCATGCAGGTAACATTGATGATAGAAAATCCACTTCTGGATTTGTATTCTTTATGGGATCTGGACCAATATCATGGGGAAGTAAGAAACAACACTTTGTTTCTCGCTCTTCCACAGAATCCGAGTATCGTTCTGCAGGAGAAGCTGTCTGTGAAGCGATTTGGCTACGTCGCATACTGGAAGGACTTGGAATACCACAGGACAAACCGACCACCATGAATGTTGACAATGAAGGTGTTCTCAAACTTGTTCGCAATCCAGTTTTTCACGAGAGAACAAAGCACATTGAAGTTCAGGTTCATTTCATACGTGAACATGTGTTGAAGCACAACATCCAGCTTCAGTTTTGTCCAACGGCTGAACAACGGGCAGATATTTTCACAAAGTCACTTGCACGTGACAAGTTCGAGTTGTTCAGAGCATTTCTCTCCTCATCTCTTCAGACAATGCACAATTAAGGGGGGGAATGTTAGGATAAATTATATTATCCTATTATTTAATTATGCATAGGATTATTATTTAATTAATTTTAAATAGTTAAATGGTTATACTGTTGTATGGTTAATCAACCATATTTGTCAGGATGCACATTGTTATATTGTTATAAACAATATATTTGTCTTTATGTAATTTTGCTTCCCGGATGTGAGATGGGTCTTATCATCTTGTAGTTGGTGTCTGCTAGGGTGTCATGTCTATCCATATGAGACTATCTAATATCTATAAATATTACAGCTCTTGCATTGTAATGTAATCTGATTTCATGATCAATAATATTTGTGAGGCTTCCGTCCCTCTTTAGTCATTGCAATCTTATTATATTCATGATGCATTTGGTATCTAAGCTATACCATTATTATCAGATGGGTTTACTTATGACAAAAATATGAAAGCTAAGCAGAATAAGAAGTCTTAAGGGTTTGAAGAAGTGCATTTGACAGTTGAAAAGTCTAAAAGCATTTGCAGGTTTCCTGAACATTTCTTGACCATGTACTTACTTCATGCAAGGTTAAATCTAGAGGTAGTTTCTAAAATGTTGTCATGAATCCTCCACGTGTCCAGGATCAGACTTTTGGCCATTGCTAAGCAAATTCGTCCAGGACTCAGGACATTCAATGATTATTCAATACTATCCAAAGATGTGCCATGCGGAAGCCGCCGCGTGTCATATACATGTGTTATTCTGAGGATCTATCATCAACTTGTGCATGTCAAATACAAATCCAAGATATTAGTTAATGCTAAGCACAAGAAGACTATGAATCATTGGATAGAATTTTTTAAATCATGACGGGGATGATCGTAAAAGACCCTAGACTATTACGAATTACCTTAGTCGGTTGTGTAAAATAAAAATCAGATCTAGTGCAAGAGTAATTGACACCATTAGACACATCTTGATACCCTCTATACCATGGAAACATAAAAGGAGGGTTCTTGATAGGAACCAAACCCTGGTTACAGAAGTAGGAAAATCTACTATCCTAAGATATTAATAAATAAGCTGATTTGCTCTAAGAAATTAGGAAAGGCCAAACATCAAAAATGAGCTGTCGTTCTTCTTCCTATAGGCAAACAACACAGAAGACTAGGAGAAAACAGACATAGAACAGATTGTGGGTACAAGCAAAAAGGGGAACCAAGATTCGATAGTGGTTGAAGCCTTTGATATCTAAGCTTCATTTGCGATGGTACTAAGATCCGTGGTTGAGGAAGGATTCAAATTCTTCCCTCTATCTCTCTGGAATATCGTCCAATCCTCCTTGTAATAAAGGGATCATATGTCAAAATCCAGCCCGCATGGTCAATGTTTAACCTCAATGGAAGAAATAGACTTTCTAAAATTAGGAATAAGAAAGTGGAGCTTTTAGCCTCATCCAATCTAGGAGGCTCTGTATATGGCATTTGAATGCCATGGTTCATAACAAGGAACCTAAGGAGGTTTCTCAGCCGGAACAAGGGTAGGTTCGACCCTAGTTGGGATCTATTTCAAAAGATTCATCTAGGAGTCCATCCTTGTGCTGGTGCAAAGGAAGGGATGTCTCTTCCACCAGCACGTCTGAGCCCTGTTGCTAGGGCTTAGGGTGCCCACAATCCTTGATCAAGTTCGTTCTAGGTGCATAACACCTATGTTTAACAGAAGTTTCAAAGTGGTGTCTGTGTGAAGTCTAGTCTCTTGTCTGTCCAGTACCCCTGTCCACCGATCTCCTAAGTTAATCTCTCTCAGGGAGCGCCAAGAGCAGTACAGGTCATGTGATTCAAAAAAATCCTTAGCATAAAAGTGTATGCAAAAAAACTTTGAGTGGTATTATCAACTTTAAAAAAAAAAACCCAATGTATTTCTCAATCTGCTCTCAAAGCAATGATCTATACCAAAGTTGTAATGGTTAGACCCTGAGGTTTGACCCAAATTGTCATCCTGTCACTGGAATATGTTAAATGGTCAGGTAGATTAGGATAGCAAGAACTAGCTTTTTTTAGAGATACCATGATCAAGTTTCCCAAAACCAATACCGTTCATAGATAGGATCTCGATATTGTGCAATCAGATTCAAAAATCCCCAATATATTACCCAGGCCATTAGAGAAGGGGTAAAGCTCTTATTCTTCACTAACAGTTGACTAATCCTGATCCCATCTTCTTTGTGATCCATTCAAACCATGTTGAGAGATCTTTTGCCATATATGTTTCTCTAAGTGGCATATGAGTCCCTATGTTTCCTAGGACATGAGTGGAATTCATCTTCTCCCTGATCAACGAGGAATTAATGAATCTTGTCCCTGATCATTGACCGTG
Source organism: Taxus chinensis (assembly GCA_019776745.2). NCBI lineage: Eukaryota > Viridiplantae > Streptophyta > Pinopsida > Cupressales > Taxaceae > Taxus > Taxus chinensis. The sequence goes on from CM034153.1 coordinate 60,348,854, forward strand.
AGGTCTAGCAAAACCAGAGTGTCCTCCATTATCTAGAATGCCCTTCTTTTCTCAGGGTTAGGGTAACATGATATGGAGTATTGTGTTTTCCAATACAACTATTTGATATTAAATCCATCCTTATTAAATGTTTCCCCAATGTGACATATATGTATGTATGATGCCTAAAATTCTTATCCCCTGGTATGGACACTTATTTTTACAAATGTATCCTCAATAGTCAGTTAATGATTTCACCTTACAAAGAGTTCTTGGTGAGATCCTTATTAGTTAATTTCGAATGCTATTGGGTAGTACTCGAGCTTAGATGTGGTGGTTCATAGGATAATTTCTAAAATGTAATGAACACTTTTGAGCCTCAATGTGCTTTGTTTTCTCATAGCCCAATTGGAGTTCATTCATTAGAGCTTTGTACTCACACGTATGATTCTTTGAAAAATAAAAATGAAATGAGAAGGTTGAATAGTTCTTCAGGAATGTTTTGAGGTTTCAGCAATATAATACCTCCTCTAACACAAATCGCTTCACACATGAGCTCCTATGTGTGGCAATAAATCTATCTTACCCTCCTTCAGTGGTAGGTCCAACCTTGAGGAATATCAGTTTGCTTCTGTTTAATCCATAAACATAGGTCCTCACAGAAGATTCAAAATCTAGCTCCTTTAATCTGAGACAACCTGTCACTTTATAATCTGACATGCCCTTTTGACTCATATGACCAAATCTCTAGTGCCACAAAGTTACATCTCCCATTTGCAACAACTGAAATTATAATAATCAACTCCACTGGTTAAATACAAAGTACCAGTTTTCTTCCCTCTTGCAACCACAAGAGCTCCCTTGGTAACCTTCAAAGAATCCGCTGTAAAACTAACTGTACAGACCATCACTAGCCTAGACTGTCCCACTGATATCAAGTTTCACCTCAACTTAGGCACAGGTTCCTGACATCCTTAAGCAGCCATGTGTTCCCATCTATGCATTTTCACTTGAACACAACCTTTCCCTACTATTCTGCATGGTTCATCATCACCAAGATATACATGTCTAAAATCATCCTTGAACAAAATCAGTAAAGTAATGTTTATGTGGGGGTGGCATGGAAAGATGCCCCTGAATCTAACACCCAAGATTCAAGCCAATATAATCTAAAGAAAGAATTAAGGTGTCTTGACAAACATCACCTGCTGCCAAATTTACATATTTGATGAGATTTTCCTAGTTCTTGTTCTTCTTATCATCCTAAGAGCCCAAAAAGAATTTCTTAGCATGACTAACCTTCCCACAGTGCCAAAATTCTAGGCTTACTCTTAGACTTTGACCTTCCAGGTGATCATTCGACTTCCCACAGTTACCTTTCCCTCTGTTCTTTTGTCTCCCTCTACTGTCCACTCGTCAAAGCGTTTCCAGAAGTAGAAGAATCTCCGGTGCTCTTCCTTCACATTTCCTCACTTAGGATCACACCTATTACATCCTCAAACTTCAGCTTTGAGTTATTAGAGACTGAATTACTTACAACCATAACCAAGCTGTCCCATCTATCTGGCAAGGAGCACAAAATCAACAAAGCCCTGACCTCATCATCAAAGTCAATTTTTACTGAGTTTAACATACTCACAACCGTATTAAATTCATTCAAATGAACAAAAATAGAACCATTCTCAGACATCTTCATATTAAATAACTTTTTCATAAAAAATATTTTATTAGAGGTAGAGGGTTTTTCATATAGCTTCCCCAATCCACTCATGAGACCTTTTGTGGTCTTCTCCTATGATATGTTGAAATAAATTGAAGATGCAAGGCATAATCGAATTTCCCCAAGTGAATTTTAATCCAGAAACTCCCAATCCTCATCTGACATGGCTGTAGGTTTCTTTACTTTTCCAGCCAAAGGAACATGGAGGTCCTTTTGATATAAGTAATCATCCATTTACATCTTCCACAAACCAAATTTCTGCCCATTGAACTTCTCAACCCTTGATCTGACCTCATCCGTCATAGCTTCCACTCAAGATAAAATTTCCCTGTGATTTACCACTTTAGCAAAAAACCACCAAAGCTCTGATACCAGTTGTTAGGAATTAGAGAACAAATATGTGAAAACAATTCCTCAAATCACAGTAGTAGGAAATTATATAGCAGAAGTATACATGCAAAAATATAATAGTATAAATAAATAATGCAAAAAAGAAGACAAGACAAGATTTAACATGGTTCACCTAATGTGGGCTACGACCACAAAGAAATTGCTTAGATTTTATTATCAACAAGAGTAAAAAAACTCTCACAGTCTTCTCTCAGTTATGAACTCACAATAGAATTCCAAAGATGCTAAACCACATCTAAACCAAAATTGACACCCAATTGCTTAACCTTGATCACTCTTGATCACCTCTTGATCACTAAGACTCAATACCTCTTGAACACACAAGATATCTTCAAGATACCCTAACACCTCTATTTATAGGATTACAATCCTTTAAGAATTCCAAAATCTGACCCTAGAAGTTTGAAAGTCATGACCTTTCATCTTCCCATGGATGGAAAAGAAACTGTCATGAAATTTCATCTTCCCATGGCTAGAAAAGAAATGGTCATGACCTTTCATCTTCCCAATTCAAACTCCACACTTCAATACTTATTTGAGAAGACCAAAAATAGGCTCCACACCCCAACAATTACCTAGTCTTTGAGCCATCAAAAAATGAGTTTCCATACTTTGTTTTCATCCTTATCTTCTAGTTTGGTGATGCTATGGAAAGGTGGATTCTCTTCGTGCAAGCAATAAATTCCTAATTCTACATCTTCCATCTATTCGTATGGATCAAAATCATGAATTTTCTTTTCCCATTCATTTAACGTCAAATCCGGAATGCCATAAACTTTAGTACTTGTTTCTAGAATGTTTGGAAAATCTTCCTGATCAAAAGCTAAGTAATTTGTATTGATCAGACTTGGCACATGAGGCTCAATGTGAAAATTTGAAATGGGTTCTGATCTGATTGTACCCTTGGATCCATATATTGTTTGGAAGAGAATGTGTGACCAATATGCAGACAAGTAACCTCTAATCTTGGTAGTGAACTCTCTTGATAAATATAATGTAAAGAGTGGTGGTAAGTCGCTAACTGACACATCTTGCAATACTATGACATTTGGGCAAGATGTATTATAAGACTCAACCCTTTGATGACTCCAACGGTTCCCACCACTGGGATCCCATCTAATTATACCAATCCTTTGGATATCGGTTCATACTTTAGGCTTAATTGATCTGCTATTTGCTTTGGCATTACTGAACTGCTTTCCCTTGAATCAATAATGCAGTTATGCACTAAGCTATTCCTGAAAATTAATGATATATAGAATGGTGGAGGCTTCAAATATTTTATTGGTTGACCTCCCTTTTGTTACACTACATTGGTAAGAACTTTCTCCTAATTTTTGAATGACCCTTTTGAGGCAGACCAATTATCCATTTCCGCTTGCAATAAATCTTGTTGTCCTGGGATTTCTAGTGACTCCCATATAGAAATTATTACGTGTGATTTCTTCATTTGATAAATAATATGGAGGGGGGAGGATTGTCCTTTTTCTACCCCTTACTTGGCACAATATTTTCCTGAGCTTGACTAGGAACATGTGCTACTGCAACAGGTGCCTTGGGCTAACTTTGCGGGTTTGGGGATGATTTCACATTGCTAACTCCTTGTGGCATTGTAGGAGGTTGAGAAAAAATAAAACTAGATGGCTGCCCTTCTGCTATATTCCTCTTCTTTGACCTCCTGTTGGCAACTATGCCTTAGAAAGGGGGTTGGTTAACTCTGTAAAATCTTCCATTTTCCAATTGAATAATGTGGTTTCAGTTAGAGGTGCCTCTTGTGTGCTCGCTAATTACTGATTCTCTTATTCACTTAGCTCTTAGGAAACATTGATGGTTTACACCATCAAGGCCTAATTCAAATCACTGTTTAAACATGTTTCCTGATTATGAGATTAGATACATGGGAAGCCCCATTCATACTCCTGCAAAAGGTTGTTTTGGGTTGGAACCTAGGCTTTGGATGTTAAAACTGCATTTGGATTATATGTTTGAAATGTCCTGGTAGCTTGAGGTTGTCCTTGGTTCTTATTTTTATTTAAAACTTGAGCTGGAGATCTGTTTGATTAATAAGGAGACCTATTGGATTGAGCCTAAGGCTGATATGGTCTGAAGTTTTGAACCTGTTCCTTCTTGATGGTCACTACCCATTCCCTAAAGCTTGCTACCCATTTAATACTCCTTGTAGATTATTCATGACCTCATGAAGTTTCTTGGAAGTACCCAAAGAAGTGGAGGCCTCGAAAACATTTCTCTGATTTCTAGGAGCTAGAATGGGATTTAACACAAGTTCTTGACTAATTGAAGGATTTCCCATTTTTGAATATAGAGGCATAGGTGGCCTAGGTGTAAGCTTGCCTACTTGAATCAAATATTCCTCTACTCTGATGGCTATATTGTAGGCCCTTGGAAATTTCATTCCTCCGATAGAATGTATCATCATAGCTATGTTAGAATTTAGAGCCTTCAAGAAGTAGAGGAACACACCTTGGGTAGTTAGTCTCATAGCCACTAGGATTTTGTCCCATGTCTTTTGGAATCAGAAATTAAAATTTTCCATTTTCTCATTTGGAACTCTCTTGATTATTGTCAATTGTTACAATAAAGATAGATTATTTTCCCTTTCTCTAAATTGATTGCAAAGGGAAGTGCAAAATTGATCCCAATTTACAATTGACCCTGATGTTAGGCTCCTAAACCACTGTAAAGCCTTTCCCGTGAAAGAGGAAGCTACAAATTTGACTACAACATCTATTTCATTGATCTCGTGGATTTCACAGACATTTGTAATGTATTGAATATGGTCAATAGGGGTTGTATAATTATCTCCAGCGAAGTATGGAATGCTTTTTAATTCTAAAACTGAGATCATATTTTGTGCGTTGAGGGTGAGTGGACTACTATCTGTAAAGTTTACAAAATTATTTGGTGGCACTTGATGAGCCATTATGATTGATCTAAGGACCCTAGTTGATTGAAGGAAGGGTCTACTAGGTGTAGGGGTAGATGAGGTCATGTTTGGTGGAGATGGTGATCTTTGTGGTCTTCTTCCTCTCCTTCCTTTTCCAGGAGATAATTGCAGGTACAAAAATATTCCTTCTTCTCTTGTTTTAGATCCAGTTAAAATTCTTATGATGTACTTGAGCAACTTATGCTGCTACACCACTGAGTTCTAACCCTGTGAGTCATCATATGTGTTGGGAAATGAGCCTCTAAAGGATAGGGTTTTACTAAGACATACACTTGATCTTGATAAACTAGAGAAAATAACTTTGAAGGGTATGAATGTTGATTTTTGGAAGTCAAACCTTGTTGTGCAATTGGTAGTCTTTGAAATTCTGAAATATAAAGAGATTCCCAAAATCATGAAGTAAGAAAACTATGAAATCTGAAATATAGTGCACAGTAGAACCTTTAAAAATTTGAAATTCTAAAAAACCTGAAATTCTGAAATCAGAAAAGTATGAAATCTTAAAAGTTCTGAATTTCTAAAACCCAAAATTCTGAAAACCCAAAAAAGTATGAAATTTTGAATCCCAAAATTCTAAAATGTAAAAAATCTAAAAATTCTGAAATTTAAAATTTTGGATTTCTAAGAATACCCTTTTGATCTTCAACCTCCAATCTATCCTTTGGTGAAATTTGGGATTTTTTTTCTCATGAAAAACCTACAAAAATTAATTTTGGAACTCTGACCCTGTAGAGAAATTATGAAATCCAAAATATTCTTCCTTTGAAGTCTAAATTCCTTGAAAATACCTCCAAAGCTTGTGAAAATGACTTCTTGTCCCATCGGGCATGTCAAAATTTTTGTGGAAAAATCACAACACCCTTGAATGCTTTCAAGTAATTAATTGGGTAGTCAGTGTGATTTATCAAACATGTAGCTATCCTAAATTTTGGGACTTAATGAAATGAGATATCCCTCCATGAGAATTCCATTTAATTCCTTTCCTAACATAGTTCCAACTACTCCAAAGTGCAAATAGTGGCTAATCTAACCATACTCTAATGATTTCTAAGGGGAAAAGGATAGAATTATTGCATGAAAATGAAATCTACTCTAAGGGAAGGTTATGCACCAAGGAGTACTGGACAACCTGCAATGCAAAAGAATGAAAGCAAGCAAATTAGGGAGGGTGGTAAAGCACCAAAAATACAAACACCTTCTACAAACTCAATTTCCAATAAACACAACACCATTTAAAACTGTGTAATACAAATATGATATTGTGCACAGTAAACTTATATGCAATGAAAAGACCAGAAGATGCAATAAAACACAAAGAGGGTTGCAAACATAAACAAATATGATTTTATTGATCCATAAAATTGATACAATAAATTACATTGAGAGGCCAAAGGCATAAATATTGCATTATAATATTCAAATAGAGAGGTTTCAAGCTCCATATATTTCTCATAGACAAGAAATAAGGGAGGGGAAATTGCAAAGTATTTAAGCTTTTAAAAAGGGCTCCTCATTACAATTCATAGAAGAAATTCAAGAGAGGAGAGAGAGAGAGGAGAAATACAAAATTGATCCAAAACCCACCAAAAATCATCGTAGTTTTCCTGTAAAGGCTACAAAGAGATTTGTGCAGACTCAATGATTGTAATTTTCCTTATGCAAGAAGAAATGGGTCCATATTTCATTCACCTCATCATTGCACTTGGGTATGGCTTGTAGCTCCTGCAACTTCATCATGGTTTCTCACCCACCTAAGTCATTAATTTCTATTCTTTGATCATATCATGCCTTAGATCTCCGAAACACCTTTCCAACAATTGTAATTTTTTCAAAAATGGAGGAGTGTGAGGGAAGTTGTCATCATTTCTCTTCATGTTTTGTCTTGAGCTCATTCTTCACTTACCCCCCTAATCTTTGTAATTTGATTCAGCCATTAAATTTCTCTCTAAATTTCCTTTCAAATGAGTACTATTCTATTAAATTTGGCTAAGGGAAGAAAACATTATTCAAATTTTAGTGAAGGCCACCATTTTGGGTCTACACCCACCTACCGAGCTCTTCTATGAATGTTGCTCGCTTCTAAACATGCCAAATTTTTGCATGGCTCAACATGAGCTTACCGCCTAATGTGCTCACCTACCCACTTTGTTGTCAGGAGCTAGCTTAGCCCACAACGTAACTCAATGGGATTTCAAATATTTTAATGCTTTAGGGGTTTGGAGTTTATCCCTTTCGTAATTTCATGTTTTACAATGCCCCCAAGTCGTCAATCACTCACCAATATTTCTTCCCCGAAATTGTAAAATCGGCTCACCATACCCACCTACATCAGGTTTTTGGTTTTTGTGAGTTTGGAGAGAGTTGGTTTGCCACTTCGTACTTTTCCTCGCCGATCTTTGAAGTCGAAATATACAAAACCCCGAAATATGCCATTCCTGAAATCCTGAGCCATGTTAGCCATTGAATTCACCCTACGAGTTGAATTCCAAAGCTCTTACTTTAAAGTTTGGGGTTTTTTATAATAGTAATTTTCCAACTTTCGAGTGCGCAACTCGGTTTTTTTCCCGAAATCCTCTTTTCCGAATCTTTTAAAATTCTACCACTTCAGACCTTTTATTCACCTTAGGACTAGTCTAGGAGCTCATCATCAATTTCTCTAACTCGGCCCTAGATGACCTTCCTCCATTCACATCGAGTTGTGAGCTCATCCACCTGTACCCTAATTTTAACTTGCCTTGATGAGCCATGTTTTCAATGTTGTGCTCCTGACTTATCTTCCTTACAAGCTCGACATTTCCACATCGACAGATCTTGCTAGTACCCTGCGCCGTCTTTCATTCTCAACCCCACCAAGATGCACCTGGACTTGCGATTCAATCCTCTCTATCTCTCTTTCCTCCATGAGTCGATGCCGAGCTCCTCATTCACCAATCCCTAAGATTCCTCCCAACCATACTCTGTGAATCATTCACCACGTAATTTGATTCATACTACTCGCCTTTGTACCCTAGCTCGTCAAGCTGATCATCCACCTGAAACCCATTGTTATGGTTGAGTTGACCATCTTATAAATCAACTCAAATTTTTGAGTCAACAATCCATCCTCCCTCGCTTAGACCTCTGAGCCGATTTCATAGCTCAGTTGAGCCAATATGAGCTCACTCGAGCTCCTCGAAACTTGGTCCCTTCAATGTGACCTTAGATCACCGAATACCTTTCCGAGCTACTCAGTGAGCCATTTCAAGCTTGATTCCTCAATATGGCCCCTTTTGAGCATTTTGACTTGGGCCTTCTAGTTTTTGGGATCTTTTGGAATTTTTCTCATTGTTGGGAGCCATGGAGACTTATTAAAATCTATGAAAACTAAGTTTTGTAAATTTTTCCCATTTATCCCATTCTTGGCAAGATGTGGGCCCGCGGGGACCCACTTTCATCTCAAGAGCAACTTGAGACTCTTTCAAATGCCAGGAGAGGAAAATTTCCTCAAATGGTTTCGAACTCCCGAAATGTTCTCAAAAACATAATTTTCACATGTAATTCCCATATTGGCATGTTAATTCCCTTCCGGTGCCTAGATCTTGTTAAGTCCTCATTTTCCATTTTTCCCATGGGGGGGAATGGATAACAACCCTTTAAAAAATGAATCTCACTTCCCTTAAAACTTTGAACTCAACCATTGTCTGAAACTAAATTTTTTTATCCATAAAAATATCTCAAGGTCTCCTCTACTTTGCAAATTCTTAGTAAATTTAAATTTTGACTTAATCTTAATCATAATATCTATATTAGATCTGAAAAATAAACCTCCAAATAAATTCCAATGTGTCCCAACAAAATTTATTTAAAAAACCAAAGATCACACATTGCTTCAAGTGAAAACATGTAAAGTGTGTTATGCAATTATTCTAGTAAGAATAAACTAAACTATCCCTAAGATACCCATGTAAGAAACTATCTTAAATAAATGCAAATACTAGTTGAGATAAGTAACTTCCTGTTCTGACGAACTTAGGCTAACAAGTCAAATTTATAATGACAATGAAAAGTGTTGGGAGTGATAACCTTGTTGGAAGCAAAATGGACTGAGAGGGGGGGGGGGCTGATGTCAGTCCTATAAAAAATTCATTTCATTTACCATCCATTTTCCATTATCATTCATTCAACCATTTATCATATGTGTGTTTACTTAAGCATATAAACAACCATACACAAGATCAACAGTAAGAGAGTACACAAGAACACAAAATATATGTGGGAAACCCTTAAGGGGAAGAAAACCCACTAAAAATTTGTGGATATTAGACACAAAAAATAAATTTATTTAAGCACCAACTTCACAAGGAGCACCAACACCTAGTTTAGTAGAGCACCAACACTAAAAGGAATACCAACCTCTAATTTAGTGAAACACCAACTCCACAAGGAAGTTATAACCACATAGGATGACCAAGTACCAACTCAGTCACTTGAATATGTTTTATATTTGATTATTCTCCTGCCACAACTGATGGAGATCACTTATTCAACTCACAAACCCTAGGACAAACCCTAGGTCTTCAACCTTGCTATTTCTTTCTATTTCTCAAATTGTCTTTACCTATAAAATATTTCTCTCATGATGTCATATATTCCTTGATCTGAAAAATATTTTATCTACCCATAAATCATTCCTTTTTACCTGCAAACAACTCCCCTCTAGGTCACACTTCTCCTCCATGCAAGACTAGCTCACCAAATGAGCCAAAACATCACTTTTTTTAATGCCAATCTTCACTCTAACCCAAAGAAGTTTGGTCATAAACCTTTGGTTTTACCAATGCATCACTTAAAAAATCCCATAAATTTTCCACAACAGCTACAAGTTACCAAAGTATGTCGGCCTAGCAAAAATCCTTCATTTCATGATCCAAAAATCATTAAAACACATGCGTTGGGATGCAAAAATTCTCCTCATTTCAAATCTATGCTTAGGAAAAATCTCATATTCATCAAACATGATAAATACATCATTTAAAAAATTAACCATGGTCACAAATTTTTTAACCAATCAAATAATTTCATTTAATGGATCCAATATCCTTTATATTTCTCAAAACTATTGTTTCCTCGCCCCTCAACACTGTAAGAAATTCATAATGCCACCATATAACTTAAAATAAACCAAAAAATGTTATGTAACCACTAAATATAAATTTAAATACCTGTATAACACATCCAAACAAGTTATATCTCATGAAACAATCACCTTTTAAAACCACAACCACTTTTGTCTTCACCAAAACAAGCTGCCCAAAAACTAGTTTTCCAAAATAAGTTGATAAATACTCTTTTTGTCACTTTCAATACCTAAAAATAGATTAAATAGATGAAAAATTAACTCCTCTTCACTTTCTAGGTGGTATAAAGCATCAACTCAAACATTTGATGCCTCAAATAACTCAAAAATTCAGCAATTACAGTTTTCTTATGCACAAGAAAAAATATTCCTACTCCCAAATTTATCTAGAAACCATATCAAATATCATCATCATGAGAAAAAAATCATATAAATGGAAATATATCTTAATATTATTTCCAACACAACTTGAATCACCTTCTAACTCTTCTTTTATCTCCTGTAATGTCCAATTTACCACAGACTACTCCAAATTGTCCCAAAACTGCCCTTTGACCAGTAAGCCTAAATAGGGCTCAACTTGCACTTTTTCATCACAAACATGATCCAAAACATTCATATAAATCAATAAAAATTGACATAAATTTCACAATGAAAATTTAGTCCATACCTCATTTGGAAACTTTCTCCTCAAATTGGAACTCTTCAGAAAAACAAAAATTTTCTTGTGGGGCCCACGTATGACCACAAGATCTATCATACATTTATGGAAATATAGAAAATTCCTCTACAACATAAAATCATAACTTTTTATTAATAAATCAAAAATTGGCGTCTACATGCACTTTTCTGCAAACTTCTCCTAGCTAAGGTCTAGCCAGGGTTTCAAACAACTTAACTTCTTAACGATCATTCATAAAAATGTGACAATCAAACTACCTCATTATTTTTGTGAAATATTAATAGATGGAAATAGAAGATATGTATAAGATCTTATGTCCCCATGAAAATCATATAATTCACAGCGAGCATCAAAAGGCTCAACTTTGCTTGAAAATCGCACTCAAACTTACCGGGTTTTGCTAAAACTTGTATAACTTACAATTACTTCTTCAGAATGACCTGAAACTTGGCATGATAAACCATTAAAAAATCCTATACCTTCCCATAATCACCAAATATCTCATATATTCCTATAAATATCCAGCCATAGCGACTTACCCATGCTAAACTTCCTGTTCTCAACTGTTTGCTTCCCAAAGACCTCAAATATGCATCTAACCTCAAAATTATGACCTGAAACTCACCACACACTTCAAGTACACTGTAAAAATTTTGTAACAATAATCTAGAAAGAACTATTTTATCCAAATCTCATGCCTCTACCTCATTTTGTATGCTTTAGAACTAGAAACATGCCTGGAAAGACCTGACTCAACCAAGAACGGACCATGTTGACCTCATATAGACCCATATACACTCATGAAACATCATAGGGACCATGTTTTGACTCATGATAAACTCCAAAAAACTCAATAATTCTCATACCATGATTCAGCCTAGCAAACCAAACACCAAGACCACTTACAACACACCAAAATTTAACACTACCAATTAACCTTAATGTTCGACATCTGATTGAAACATGATAGGGAATCATACATCAATAGGACACCCTTTTCCATCAATGGGGGTTGACATCAATGACAACACTAACCCAAAACGGACAAGAATCTCCACCTTTGTCATTAATGGCAACCATCATTCAGAAACATTGATGGCTACTACCAACAAGACAACACACTAAATGACCTCAACTTCATGTTTTTGAGCTTCTCTCCCCCTTTGCAATATATGAAAAAGGATAAAATGGGTCCACTATATGTAAAATGACAAAATGGGACTAGAAACATGGACAACAATGCAAAAATTGACTTACATAACCAACAAGCTCCCCCTGGGACTGAACTTGCTTCACTTTGACTCCTTCAGTAGCATTTCAAGATGCATGGACATGTAATGACCCACAAAAATTCTCCCCCTTAGTTGACACATCTTCAATTTATCCTTCATTCAAGTTAGAACATCTTCTTCTAGGTCTATTCATGCTCAAAGCCAAGGTTACACATCACAAAGCTCTATTTTTCCCTCCAAGTCTAAAAAACATTATGATAGTCCTTTGATAGATGCAAAAAAATCATATCAATAATCATACTTACCTCTTATTGGTCCATATCATGCTCAAGATCACAAAGTTTACCTTAATAGCTGTTAAGCTACACATTAGAAAACTTAGAATTAAACAACATTTTCAATACATTCTTGAGGAACTTCACAAGATTTTAGGTATCCACGAGCTTCATGAAAAACACTATCATCACTCATTACTCTCCATTGAATCTTCCTTAAACACCTATATCAGTGACCAAAAGAGCTCCCATGAGCTAGTAGATTATTTAGACATGTACCTGTTCAACTTAGTTATTTAATTTATAAAAATCAGACCTCATCTACTGAGAGACTTCCATAACTTCATCTTCAGACATGAGAAAATCATTATACAGTCTTGAAATTCCTATATTTTTCCTTATAAGACACATTTGATGCACAATAATTTTCTCAAACCTTGACACAATTCATACTCTGTTTCAAACTATATGAAATTATTTACCCTAGATTTCAAAAAAAACATTAGACATGCAACAAACCTTATAGCACCTTTTGAATCACCACTAAACATCTTATGTACTTCATATTTTCATTGATGAGCCAATCAAGATCTTAGACCCTTATTCAAACTCAATTGATCTAACATAGTCCATTATCTATCATTTTTCACTAACACTTATCTTATCATAGTTACTCAAACCTTCTTAAGTTTTACATATACCTAGTTTAAGTCAAGATGACCTTCCTCTATCCTAAGAAATATTCACAACTCTGTTACACTCATGTGCATTCCATTAACTCCATATACAAGTCCTCACACATTATGAATACTTACCTTGATGTCCTTTTACCTCTTCATGTTTTAAGATTACTGACACAGGCTTTAAACCATTTATATAAACAAGAACATACTGAAAATTCTTCTGAGAAAGTATTGATTCCAAAGGGGAATCAGACCATAAAATAAGTGTGTACTGAATGAAGTAACATATTCATGTATGTCAAACCATCACAGAACCCTAAATTCCATTCTCAGGACCACTGACCTTATAGACAACATTCTCATTCATCATGTAGATTTCTTCATGCCAAACCTTCAACATTTTCTAGTAGGTTCTCTCTTTTGGTCCTTGACATATCAGTCTCAACCTTTTCTTGAAATGTAGATTGCCTTGACAGAGCACAAAACCCTAATTTTGATCTTTTAAGCTCCTTTATGCATGAAAACATTTTGATAGACATGTTTGAATTCAAACAGTATAGTACTCTGCCACTCAGAGTTACTTGAAGTCACAACTTTTGAGAAAACCTTATTCATACCACCAAGCCACATTCAATCCTTCCATATCACAAGAATTTCTTAGTTCACAGGCATGAATGTACCTGTATAGTCTCTTTTCTCCTTTTTTATATATACAAGGCCCTTAAGAACAACTCAGTCTGATATTGAACCACATTACCTTATTGACATAGAATATTGTACCCCTGATTTACTTTGAGAATATGGAGATATTAGAAATTTAGATTCAAACCTGTTCATTTCTCTTCAGACCTGGTCATAATTACCTGATGTGGTTACAAGGAATTAGACATATAGCACCTTTACTGACTTAACTCCCCTTGGGAGCATGAAAAGGTCCTCTAGAATAAGAATGACTCATCCTTAAGAGAAACAAGGATCAACATGATAAACCTATCATTTACTAGGCCATGGAAAACTTTAAGACTTCACATACCACTCATAAAACGCAAAGGCTGAACTGAGACACAATTTCCTTTCCCATTGACCTCTTCAATACCTTCTAATCCAATTGAAGCATTAAAAGTTCACTTCACTGTATCTCATTACTTTTCACATAACAACACCTTTTTCTCTGTCTTTCTTTTGACACATAAAGTCCACAAGCTACTTCATAGAACAATAACATCACCTTAGAAGCCTCCTCTACCATCCTATATCTTCATATCCATATTTTTACTACTCTTCCATCTAAACACATGCAGAATACCTTCTCCTTTTGTCTCTATTCAACTTAGAGTAATGTTGCATATTTGTAATTATTGAGTATCACCCTGTGAATACCTGGTTCAGACACTTGAACCACTATAAGGTGTCCAAAAAATCTGAAGCATCATCTTTGCACTTGTAGAGACCATCAACTAGGCCCTTTATGTTGTTTTATCACAAGTTTACTCACACATCCTTGAAGCTCTTGAAGATACAGTATGGTATCACTTTTGATGCTTAATACACTTAAAACACTTCATAGTCTGACAGTTTTTATCTTCAATGAAACAACCAACTTAAAGGTGTACCAATTGAACTCAAAACTTCAGATAGAGCCTTGAATTGTAGCCATATAGCTTGACATGAAACAAAACCATTCACTTGTAGAAAATATATCACATTGGAACAGACTCATAAAACTCCTATTTAGCCCTACAATATCTCTTTTCTTGTATATAGGCCAGAGAACCCTCTCAATCTTTAATATTACTTGAGGTTCTAGTGAAGAATTCATCAATCATACCTAAAATCCAATCCCTCATCTTATACAACTTTTCTTGATATTTAAGAGTACCCTTTTTTGCTAATTAGTGTTCTTATTACCATCCCTGGCATCTTGCAAATTCACACTAGTCATATTGGAGAAAATTTCAACTTTTGACCCTAACAGTGTTCAATGCACTTGTAATCTTTCCACAAATTTCCTACTTGACCATGGATAATCTTTCTTCAGACCTAGAAGAACTTATTATAGACCTTTTTTTTTCAAGATGCATAGCTTAGATACAAACATATATTCATAGAGACGAGATCTGAAACCATTATGTTCAACCTCTTTTGATGGAGTTATGAAAATTTTCTTATTCCTTATGTATAAAAGACAAAAAAATTTGAACTTGACTCTCATGTCTCAATTCTTGATAAAGTATGACATCAGAACTGAAACACTTTTGTCATTTCCAGATATAGACCTATAATCATACTTCATGAATCATTTCATGAGTTCTTATCAAACCAACAACACACACATATTATATTGACAAACATACATCCTCAAGACATGGGCAAGACACATGATAAGACACTAAAGATTTGTACTCATAAAACAAGACTCTTGACACATTGGACCTTATCATGAATTAAGAACTTAGAGAATACCACTCACTTTTAATAACCATCAGAACTTCTTCCTTGTACTGACTTCTTTTGACAGAAACACGGATTCAAGATCATGAGCGAGACACCACAGTCATAAAAACATATTGAAAAATAGATCAATAACATCTCAAAAAAGGGTGGTACATGTTTTTGGTTATGACACAGTTTTTCATTAACTTAGACTGACCCAACACACCTTTATACATCATGCTACTTGACATACCTTATGCCTTTTGAGGTGTCCAATACTCCTAACTCCTTCAATTTTTCATTCACAGTAGCATGGAGACACAAATGTTCTTCTTCAACAAGAGAAAACATGCTTTGTTAACCTGACTTGTGCACTTCCTTGATGCCACAAGAACCTTCTTTGACAAAATTTGTTGGATTAGGTTGTGAAACAATATTCTTGGCTTTACGTGATCATTTTTGATCACTTATGATTTTGGAACATTCCTCTTTACTTGACCCTCATGATTAGGTCCTTTGATTGTCATGATTGTACCTTTTGGATCAAACCTCTTGATGAACCTCCTCTTTCTTAGACAAAGTCTTGCAATATGACTTGATTGTTAACAATTGAAACAAACAACACTTTTCTTCCTTCTAGGATAAAAAATGCTTAAGTTCCATCCACAATCTTTTAATTTATGCCCATACTCACAATATGAAAAGAACTCACCTTTGAAGACACTTACACCATTCTCGAAATGCCTTCTCTTGCATTGTCTAGCTCTATGACCAAAATCATGACAAATAAATAAATAACCATTGAATGAAGAACCATACCTCATAGCATTAGGTTGTCTAACTGAGTTAGACCTTCTTGGATTATCCTTCTTAGTTAGTTTCTCAACTGATTTAGTGCTTGGACCAACTTCATTATCATGCTTTCCTTCAAACCCTAGGCCTGCTTTATTATTTGTGGATTTTTGTCCATCTAAAACCCCATCAACATCCTTGGAGATATTTTCATGTCTCTCATACATATTCATACTACTATATGTACTCTCCAAATATGATTCTAGGGATTTCAATCTTTCTTCATTCTTGGAACAATCATCCTCTTTCTCCTTTAGGCATTAGAAAAAATTTCCACTTGAGATTTCAAACCCTTGATAGCTAGATCATGATATTTCTACATTTCATCCATTGTCTCTTGTAATATAAATACCAAAGACTCAAAAATATCATACTTTTTCCTCAAAAGATCAGCTGAATTACCCATTAGTTCTTCTAGGATCTCCTTCAAGTTGCCAAACTTCCTTCACAAGTACCTTCTTTGATACTAATTGTTGGAAAAAAATGGAATGAGGGGGGGAAAATTAGTCCTAAAAAACATTCATTTCATTTACCATACAATATCCATTATCATTCATTCAACCATTTATTCAACCATGAATCATATGTGTGTTAACTTAAGCATATAAACAACCATAAACAAGATCAAGAGCAAGAGATTACACAAGAACACCAAATATATGTGGGAAACCATCAAGGGGAAGAAAAAACACTGAAATTTTGTTGATACTACACATTAAAAAAAATTAGTGAAGCAAAAAATTCACAAGGAGCACCAACCCCATAAGGAGTACCAATCCCTATTTTAGTAGAACACCAACCCTACAAGGAGCACCAACTCCACAAGGAGGATTTAACCCCCTAGGATGACCAAGAAAAAACTCATTCACTTGAATTATTTTTAATCTCTGATAATTATGTTGTCATAACTAATGGAGATCACTTATTCAACTCACAAACCCTAGGAAACATTCTAGGTCTTCAACATTTCTCTTTCTCAACTTGTCTGTCCTCTAACATATTTCTCTAAGTCTGTCGTATCTTCCTCAGTATAAAACACATCTGATCTTACCTCAAATAATTCCTTTTTACCTACAAACAACTCCCCTCTTGGTCGCACTACTCCTCCATGTAAGAGTAGCTCACCAAATGAGCCAAAACATCACTTTTATATGTAAATATTAACTCTAACCAAAAGGATGGTATTAATAAACCTTTGGTTTGACCAATTCATCACTAAAAGACATCCCATAACTTTTCAACAATAGCTAAAAGTGACCCAAGCAGGTCATCCTATCAAAAACCCTTCATTTCATGATATAAAGATCACTAAAACACATGCATTAGGATGCCAAAATTCTACTCATTTCAAAAATATGCTTACTCAAGATCTTATATTCATAAAAAATTATAAATACATAATTTAAACATTAAATATGGTCGAAATTTTTGTTAATAAATCAAATAATTTCATTTAAAGGGCCCATTATCCTTTGTATTTCTCAAAACAGTCATTTCCTGCACCCTATGAACTTCATAATGGAACCATATAATTTAAGTGCAACCAAAACATGTCATGTAACAAATAAATGGAAATGGAAATAACTGTATAACACATTCAAACAAGTTAAATATCATGAAACAATCACCTGTTAAAACCACAACCACGTTTATATTCACCAAAACAAGCTACCCAAAAACAAGTTTTCCAAAATAAGTTGAAAACTACTCTTTTTGTCACTTACAATACCTAAAAATAGATTAAAATATGTAAAATTCACTACTCTTCAATTTCCAGTGGTATAAAGCATCAACTCAAACATTTTATGCTCCAAACAACTCAAAACTTCAGCAATTATAGTTCTGTTCTGCAATGGAAAAACTATTCCTACTCAAAAAGTGACCTAAAAACCATATCAAATCTCATTATCATGAGAAAAACCTCATACCAAAGAAAATATATCTTAATATTCTTTCCAACACAACTTTAATCACTTTCTAACTCTTCTTTGTAGCTCCTGTAATGTCTAATTTACCAGAGACCGCTCCAAAATATCCCAAAACTGTCCTTTGACAAGTAAACCTAAATAGGGTTCAACTTACAATTTTTCATCATATAAATGATCTGAAACATTTATATACATAAATAAAAAAATCACATACATTCAAAAATGACATTTTATTCCATACCTCATTTGGAAAATTTCTCCTCAAACTGGAACTCTTGAGAAACAAAGATTTTCTGGTGGGGCCCACTTATGACCACAATCTCTATCATAAATTTCTAGAAATATGGAGTCCTCTACAAAATAAAATCATCACTTTTTATGAACCAATAAAAACTGATCTGCTACATGTACTTTTCTACAAACTACTCCTAACTAGAGTTTATCTAGGGTTTCAAAATAACTTAGCTTCTTAACGATCGTTCATTAAAACGTGATAATAAAACCATCTCATTATTTTTGTGAAAGATTCATAACTTACCATAAAATATATGCCTAAGATCTTAGGTTTCCATTAAAATCATATAATTCACAATGAGCATCAGAATGTTCAACTTTGCTTGAAAATCACACTCAAACTTACCCAGTTTTTCCAAAACTTTCATAACTTGCAATTCCTTCTTCAGAATGACCTGAAATTTGGCTTGAAGCACCATAAAAACATCCTATACCTTTACATAACTACCAAATACCTAATATATTCCATAAACTCTCCATCCATAGCGACTTACCCATACTAAACCGCTTATTCTCAATTGTTTTCTTCCCAAAGACCTCAAATATGAATCTAACCTCTGAGTTCATACCTGAACCTCACCACACACTTCAAGTAAATTATCACCATGCTGAAACAATGATCCATAAATGAATATATGATCTAAATCTCATTCCTTTACCCCATTATGGATGCTCTAGGGCTAGAAACACGCCTGGAAAAACCTGACTCAACCAAAAACTAACCACACTGACCTCATACAGACCCATATACACTCATGAAACTTCATATAGATCATGTTTGGACTCATTACACACTCCAAAAAAGTAAATAATGTTTATACCATGATTCAACCTAGTAAACCAAACACCAAGACCACTTAGAACACACAAAAACTCAACACTGCCAATCAACCTTCATGCTTGACATCTAATTGATACCTGATAGGGAATCATACATCACCATCACACCTTTTCCATTAATGGGTGTTGACATCAATGACAACACTAACCTAGAATGGCCAACAAACCTAGCCTACAAATATCCCTTATTTAAAATATCAACTGACTTGACCAAAAACACTTCTTTCCAATCATTATTTTTCTTTTGGGGTGTTGAATCAAAATTTTGATGTTTTGGGGCTCCTCCTCATGCTCTAAAATGAGCATGGCTAATGAAAACTCAATGTGAAGTTATAGAAACCCTAAAAATATATACTTATTCATAGTTAATCCTATCATTTGCATAATATTCTAAGAAGTTCTAGAATGCATTCTATATCATTACCCTTTCATATTCCATTGGTAGTTAGCCACATCCCTTTAGAATTAACTCAATTAATTCTACCATGCTTAAACCATACACTTATATCCCTTGGATAATTGAATTAAATTTTTGAATAAATAAATAGATAATTATCCACTCACCCTCCACTTATCTCCACTTCACCCTCCAACTCACTTAAGTTGAAATACACCACTCCACTCAAGTTCTAGAACCATATAAAGGTGGAAGCAACATTATACACATATAAACACCTTCTCGAATAAAATAAAAATCCAACCAAATATTCATTACCCCTTAAATAAGTAGTCAAACCATCCAACTGTACATACTAAATATGTTGGAAGCACAATGAATGAGTGATCCTGAGGACAGTGTGGAGGACATAGGCTCCCTAAATCTCCCAGGATTGGCACAATACATAAGATCACTCCGAGAGCTTTCAGACAACTATTTGAATGTTGAAAATAGAGTCCGTATGTGCAAATGGTGGCTGGTCAAAGTTTGGGTCAATCCTGGTCAACACGTGGACCAATCGCAAGATGACATGTGGCAATTGGCAACAAGGCAAAATAGGATTTGCAGTTTGGTTTGCAACCTTCGATCTTCCTCAGGCGTAAAAATTGTGTGTGGGAACAAGAAGCTCAACTTTTATAGCGGAGGGGATGCCCGAATGCCATGAGAACTATATTTACGCTACTGACGTGGTGGGATCTCAAACCACCATGTGGATGTCGAGCTAGAGATGAGCTATTATTTTTAGCTCAGTTGGGTGATCAACTCCCCATCGAGTTGATCAAATTTCCATGCCATTCATGTAACTCAGTTCACTATTGACTCGACATCTAGCTCGGGATTTATTTTATCCCATTTATCTATTTACCAATTCAGCCAGGGCAGATAAACATCACATATGGCTCGCCCTTCTTACGGGCTTATCCATTATATCATGGTGGTTCAACACTCAATAGTTGGCCAATGATTTTGGAGGTGGGTTCAACGTTCAATGTAACCATAGTGCACAATAAACCAACGACTTGGTAGATATACCACTCAGAGGATTATTTGAACCAACATAGGACCACACAACCAACTCATTGGCCTTATCCAATAGCTTGGCGCTTTGTATATGGTGCAATGAACCCAAAAACCTTGTAACGTGGGGAAATTTTTTTTTCTGGCATGGCCTTAACCATGGTTTAATGGATAGGACGAGTGTATTTTAAACCACAAACCCACCATTCGCACCGAAGATGTGGGACTAATCCAACTTGGTGGTAAACGGTCAGCCCCGAAAAAGGGAGGTCAAAGCCTTAAACTCGTGACCTCATAGGCACAAGAAACGAGTTGGTTGGGACATGGATGGTGCGATAAGGATCTTAAGCACCTATTTCGACTACATTATTCCTATTTAAAGGCCTCTCCCATTTCATTCACACAACGAAGAATGCAAAGAGCTATAAGTTTTTTAAAGGGAGCTCAAGGAGGTAAAATAAAGGAGCCTGAGAAGAATTTCAAAAGCTTCCAAATTATTTCAATAGGCCTTTTAATTTTTTTTAAGGAAATATTTTTGTAATAAACTCCTATTTGATATTTTAATAGGAAAATATTGGGAAGCTAAGTCATATTATTTTAACAGGAAAATTATAAATTGGGAGTTATTCCAAACTCGCCAATTGGCCCATAGTGCCACACTTTTATTTGCAAAGTTTGGAATTGTTGACCGGAGAGCCATAGGGTGTCTTGCAAATGTTTGGAAGCCTGATCAAGTTCCGTAAGAATATTTTGCACCAGGAAGGTGGAAGACGGGACTGAATTAAGCATTGGTGTTATTTTAAGGTATGGAGTACTTGGTATGAAAGTAAGTTCCATTAGGTTTTATTGTAAGAAATAACATTGTACTTACAAATTTTTACTAGTGGAATGGTTTGAAAGAACCCGAAGATGTAGGCTATTTCTGAACTCCGTAATCAATCCATGTGTAGTTTGATTTACATTTTTGCATTATTTTGGATTGTTTTACTTAAAATAGAGTAATTTTAATTGGCAATTTTCAGTAAGCCTATAGGGGTGCGAAGGTCAGAAAAAAATATTAAAAATTTTGACCTGGATTTTCAGATCACTGAGAGGGGGATGAATCACTCATACAAAAATTACAACTTAAATTACCGTTTATTAGATTCATCATTCAACTTAACCATTCAACATCCATAAACCATGTAAACTTATCAGGTGTGTATTCAACAACCACATATGCAAGAATCAAAGGAGAGAAATCAAGACACTAGATATACATGGGAAACCCTCAAGGGGAAGAAAAACCACTAAAACCATTGCTTATATTACTCATATCAAGGACTTCCAAGAATATTACACATCTTGCAATATTTTTTTAGATGAGGTACTAACACAAGGAGCACCAAC
Source organism: Taxus chinensis (assembly GCA_019776745.2). Lineage (NCBI taxonomy): Eukaryota > Viridiplantae > Streptophyta > Pinopsida > Cupressales > Taxaceae > Taxus > Taxus chinensis. Next base: position 60,371,109 of record CM034153.1, read on the forward strand.
CCCTAAAACCTTGTTGATATGACTCATAATAAAGGAATCCTATGAATATGAATCATCATAAAATATTTTTAAAGGAGTGATCACATATGATAGGTTGCACACACAACTAATTATGATCCAATTTTAGCTCCAAACATACCAAACCCTTTTTTAACTTATCTCTCCTTCAACTCGCTCAAATTTGTCCTCTCATGGGTGATTAGGTAAATTTCCTTTTCACATATTATTCTAAAAATTTCTCAGGTATTCATATGTCATATGGGTTTTTTCCATAAACCCTCTATAGTCTTATTTTATCCTCTCTAGGTCACTCATAACCCCATTCACTCAACTAGTCACAAATGACTCATTACACTTGCTTATATACAAGTCACAACTCTAAAACACACCTATTTCGTCCATGAAAAATTAGTTCAGTTATCAAAACTTAAAAAAATAAGAATAACATCATATAAATAAACTAAAATGATACAAGTAGGTCATAAGGGGTAAAGACAACTCCAGCCAGCACCAAGATGCACAAGCAAGCTCAAAACAAACACTCCAAGCACTAGTGAATATATCATGATATCCAAAGGCATAATCCAACTTTTTTAAGACACAAAAATCTCACACAAGTCATAAATAGGTCCTCAACATCAGAAACAGTAAAAAAAAGCACTGAAACATCTATCTTCACTATGAAACACTCCAAGGAGGAAGAAAAACCTACTAGGTCTTCAACATCTAGAAATTCAGTTATGAAGAATGACCAATTGGACATAGAAAATAAGATAATCATGAATAAATTCATATATAAATGGAAATTTATTTAATTCTAATTTCTAGAACAACTTATATTTTTATCCAACTCAAAATGGAAGACTTCCAAACAACTCAAACTCTTTAAATGCTCAAAAATGGCTGTAAGATCCCAAAGCTAGGCCTTTAAATCAGATTTGGTTCACATATCACAACACCTCATCAAGACACAAAAAATATACCATTGTAAATATCTCTTATTCTTATTTAAAGAACAACTCACCTCATTAGCCAAATCATAGTGGAAACCCTCCAACCAAGCCAATCTCTGAAACTGATCATCCAGGCTTCTAGGACTCAATAACCGATCTTGAGAGAAAGTTTCTCCAACACATCAAAAGTCACTTCCAAACTCAACCATAATGTGGAAAAACTAAATGAAACTTGTACCAACATATATAAACACTAACATGCATAGCTCATGTGGATAAATCTTACCCAATACACATACTCCTTTACACCTTCTCGAGAAGCCAACTATGACCAATTAGGCCATTAGAGTTTCAACATGAAATCACCTCAGCATGCTATTACAAGAGATCAAAAACATCATACCATGTTTCACCAACCCGTTAATTACCAAAAACATCAGCTCTAACATGGAAAATAACCAACAGGGTAAATTTTAGGTGCGAATATTTGTGAAAAGGTGAATATAAGGAATTTTAAAATGTGGATTTAGCGAATTTTTTACTACCGTACGATACCGTGTTCACCAAAAATTTTTGGGGACTAAAAAAATTTGAATATAATTTCACCTTCATGTTTCCACCAAGGGCTGATTGATGTTATTATATTCGTCTTCATGTTATAACATTCTAATATATATAGGATTAATTCTCCATACTATAGTCATAGTATTTACATTATAAGCATGTGAAAAATCTGAAAGTATAATACTAGAAGCCAAAGGATTTAGGAAAAAGTGAAAGACTCGAGACTAAGAGGTAAGCAAAAAAGAGAACTCTGTAGACTGACATGTTTTTTTTCGTGTTAATGGATGATAACAATTATTTTTGTTTCTGTATGACAATAAATATTGCAACGACATATAACAAATAAGATGTGCAAAGTTGAACAGTATTAGAAAAATGTTATCGGCAGAAAAATTTATAGGTGTTATCGGTGTTAGGTTAATTATTATTTACCTATATATTAATTACGCATTTCATATTCATTAATGTAATTATTGTTTATGTGGTTATTTTTAATTATAAACCATATTATTGTTTTATTCAAACATTACGGGTGCTGTTATATTGTTTTTAACGATATTATTGTTGTGCTTCCCCGGATGTAATATTGGAAGCTTATGTAATCTAAAATATGGTTGCACCTGTGTAACCTAGTTTCTTGTTTGTATTCAGCTATACAATACCTATAAGTATTGCAGCTCATTCATATGTATTTTGGTTGATTGATTTTAATATAATTTATTCGGCTTCCGCCCCTGTTGCTCAATCTACATTTGGTACCAGAGAGAGAATCTGGACCTGTGAAGTAGAGAAGGTTGGAGAGAGGAAGCATACAGTTTTGGAGGAGATTCTACACTCTAGGAGAGCCTGTGTTGCCTCCAGCAACTTCCCAAATTGCTCTGCATCTCCACAACCTCCTGCCATTCTCCAGGTGTTTGTAAGGATTTTTTTTTACCTTGGTGCCTCATGCACTAGGAAAAATTTGCTCACTAGATGCTATTTTTAATAAAAAGAAAATTTTCCCCATCAAGAGTTTTACCTCTAATATTAGAGGAGCTTTTGGTTACTGTTAATATTAGCAGCCTGCTACATTTGAAGAGCTCTAAGCTATTCTTCATACAAAGGCTAAGCTCTGTTGGACATGTGTTTAGTTTATTGGGACGAGCCATACATTGTGATGTTTGAACGACCTGCACTCCTCTCAACACTGCGACCTACACCTACATCAACCGAGTTACAATCCTCCATTCGCCATCGCAATTTCTTCCATCAAACATAGACCTGCACACAAAGCGATGTCTCTATATCTATTGGAAAGGTGAGTGTTGAAGCGGCTGTGGTATTAATTTTCACACAACGGATCTTGCAAAGCGATGGAGAAATAAAAATCCCCAGCACTGACCCCTACCTACAACCTGCAGCAAAAGAAGGAGGTAAAAGGAAATGCAAATCCCATGTTAGAAACAATATGGTGGATAAATAAAAAACACAGACCCTGCAACAAGTAGTGGCCATATTGGTGTTCATCTCCACGTAGACCTGCACAATCAAACGAGAAAAAGTCATGCGAAATTAACACGACATCAACAAAAAAAACAAAAAAAGTGACCTATGTAAGCTATAAAGCGGCAACAAATCAAAAACAACAGATTTCAATCCAAAGAGGATAAACAAAGAAATACATGGCGACAACACTTAGAAGCCATCAAAGGAGATAAATAAAGGTGAGATCCAGTTTTCATGTACCTTAAACCATCCTCAAGGCTCGTAGGCCACGTGGTTTCTCCCTCCAAAGGTGCCACGTCACTTTTAAAAAACAAGGTTAGTCATTTTTTTAATATATTAAATACAATATACTTCATTTCATATCACAAGCGCTCTTAGAGCCTAGGTGCTTAAGTGGAAGTGACTTGGGAGTCGGAAGTGCATGGTTTGAATCACACAAACAACACAAGTTTTTTGACTTTTGAAATTTGGTGGAAAAATTAGAAAAACCACCAAATTTAGAGGGGATTTTAGCAGGAATACCACATCTAAACTACTAGTTATAGCTAAATAGGCCACCAAAATTTTTAGCGAGAAAAACCCTAATTTAGGCTAAATTTGTTTTTTCTCCTATTCGACCTGTTTTTCCATTCTCAGAAACTTTTTCCAAAGGGGGGATAGCTAAAAATTGCATTTTCAGCTGGGTTTTTGCAATTCTTTGCATTTTGGGTCGTATTGGCCTCCAGAGGCCACGAAGGCGTGCAAAAGCAAATTTTTTTTGCCTGCCATTCAATTTTCTCTAATTTTTTTGAATGTAATTACATGCTTCATTATATTGTACTAATTTGTAGGTTGCCATAGTTAACCGAAAATATTGTAACTACTCAGAAATTGGTAGAAAGTTGTAATTTGGCTCGTCTAAGTTATTTCAAAGGGTGAATATAAAATCAAATAGTAAAAAAAAATTTGGTTCTGAAACAATCACGAGATCCTAGATCTCATTCGCAGCGTTCGGTATATACAGTGCCTTTGAGAAGTGCTTACAGGTAAATCCATCATGACTACTACTGTACTTAACACCTAATATAGTTGCAACAACGTCGTATAGGCATTGACCCTTTAAATCGATGGGGAGTAATAAGGTCACAACGCACACACTATGAGCCATCCCATCCGTCTGTGAATGATTGCACGACATAAATCCATACTGAGAAATTATCCAACTATAAAGTGAAGTTACGCATGCATATGAGGATATTTCATTGAGCCAGTGTTAATAATCACACAGACCCCTTTCAGTACTGTCTTGGTATCAAATATTGAATTCTTTCACATACGTTAACGTCTCTTTCACGTACTGCCAGGTATATCAAAAGGGTGAGATTCTTACACATACTGATGGGTATATCAGAAGGGCGCGTATATAGAAAGGTTTGGTATATCAGAATGATGGTATATAGATTAGGAGACCTTATACCTAGAGTGATAAGAGCCAAACCCTATCATTGTTTTCTACAAAATGGGCACCAATGCCCCCAAAGTTTTTCTTCTAGATTCATAACTACTCAGAGGAAACAACTATGTTGTATGGAAGATAGAAATCAAGAAACTTTTTGAGTTTGAAGAGATCTGGCTTGTTGTGAATGGTACTCTGACCAGATCAACAACTGATACAACACAATAGAGGCAGTTTGATAGAGTAAATCAGAAAGCCAAACTCATCATCTTGTTTGGAGTGTCCGATGATGTGTAACCCCATATTCATAATGCCACAATAGCTAAAGAAGCATGGGATAATTTGAGCACAGTAGACGAAGCCAATAACAAGAATGTTATACTGAATTTGCAGAGTTAGTTACACACATCGAAGTTCAAGCAGAATGAGAAAATTGAAGCTTTTCTTAAGACGAGTTACAGAGTTGAGGTCTTCACTTCTAGCCCTAGGAGAAGTGGTCATAGATGATGCTCTCGTTCACATTGTTCTGAGAGAACTCCCTTCTTCTTACTTCATTTTTGTAACAACACTAAACGTGTCAGATACGACAATTAGTTTTGACAAATTGGTAAACCTACTGCAACAAGAGGAATCCTTGCATAATAAGGATGATGAAGAGGAGCAGGTACTTTCTTCACATCAAAAATGGAAAGGAAAAGGTACAGGAAAACCTAATTCCTATCAAAAGTCCCAAAATCATAATCAGTATCAGAATCAAGGGGACAAACAACAGAAGAAGCACTGTCCAATTTGTAAAAGAGGACATGACTTAGAAGATTGTTGGTATAACACTTAAAAGAAAGGTTCATCAAGAAAATTTGGACCTCCACAACAATAATCTTACAAGGGACATTCTAACCAAAATCAAGGGCATAAAAAGTGTAACTAGAAAAGAAGACCCCATCAGCACTTGGTAATATTGTTGAGCAACAAGAACAGTCAGATAATGAAGACTACTTATATATTGCTCGATCAAGTGAACCATCCACGTCATCTAGTGATGTCTGGTATGTTGATTCAGGAGCCACTCAACACATGACCGACCATAGAGACTAGTATATCTCAATGAGGGACACGCATTTGAAAAACCATGTTTTGTTGGGTGATGATTCTTCATATATAGTTCAGGGGATTGGGAACATTTCTCTACCCCTTGGTTCACAAAACTGCAGACTATATCATGTCTTATATGTCCCTGGGTTGACAAAGAATCTACTTTTAGTCAATTAACTCCTTGATCACAACCTAAAAATTGACATTGATAGTCATTCTGGCAAGAAAACGTGTTTGATTCGAGATAAATCAAGAGGCTCGAAAATAGTTGCAAAATCCTCCAATGTGGGACACATGTTCTAGCTTGATTTTGTTGACAGAGATGATCATGAACTTCTTGCTAAGAACTCTACCTCAACAATGTTGTGGCATCGGAGACTTGGTCATGTTAGTTTCAAATATCTCGAGAAATTTCACTGGCATAATATGGTACATGGGCTACCATCTCTTCAGAAGGATATAAACAAGTGTCCTCACTGCCTAGTAGGAAAACAACACAGAGATTCGTTCCAGAAGAGTACATTTCAAGCTCATGGAAAAATTGACTTGGTTCATACCAATCTTCGCGGTCCAATGCAACTAAGTCATTCTGGGTTCCAGTATTTCATGCTTTGTGTTTACGACTATTCAAGAAAAATGTGAATTTTATGTCTTTACAAGAAAAGTGAACCTTTTGAAACTTTCAAGAAATTCAAAGTAGCTGTTGAGAACAAAATTGGTCATCACATCAAAACTCTCCACTCAGATCGAGGGGGGAATTCACTAGTGATGAGTTCAAAGACTACTTACAAGCTCACGAAATTCATCGAAAAATTCCTCCTCCACACACACCGCAGAAGAATGGTGATGTTGAGAGAAGAAATCATACTATAATGGAAATGGTGTGATGTATGATCGATGATTCTAGACTTACAAAGTCATTCTGGGAAGAAGAAGCAAAGACATTAGTATATTAGTTGAACAGAATGCCCATAGTTTCTCTTAACGGAGCAACACCATAAGAAGTATGGTAAAATAGGAAACCATCTATTGCACACCTCAGAGTATTCAGGTGCAAAGCAAGCATGCACATACCCAAGCAGAATAGAAAGAAATTGCACACAGAGTCACAAAAACTCATTTTCATTGGGTACAGTGAAGAGAATATTAGGTATATATTGATGGATACAAAGACCATAAAAGTCTACACCAGCAGAGATGTTGAGATTTTCGAGAAGAAGGAAGTAGAGACTCCTCCAGACTCACCAGATGTAGATTTTTCACCAGTTGTAAAGATTAAAGAAGATTTTCCCACAGATGATGAAATTGATGATGGGGATCATGATGTTAATTAGATAGAACCACGACCCATGGGAATAGTTTAGCATATTCCCAAGTGGTATTCTAGTACGTTACGAGATGCAAGAATGGATGCTCCACTGGATACATCCACCCCTAGACCACGGACTCCCAGTAAAGAAAGAGAAGAAGTTAAATTTTCTTTTAATGAGTAGAGTTATTAAGTCTGATGAGCCCTCTACAGTCTAGGAAGCTCTATAGTCAAAATCTTAGAAAGATGGCATGGACTCTGAATATCAATCAGTGATGAAAAACAACACTTAACAACTTGTCGATCTTCCACTAGGGAAGAAACCCATTGGATGCAGATGGATATTCAAAATAAAGTAAAAAGTAGATGGGACAATGGACAAGTACAAAGAAAGACTTGTAGGAAAGGGATATGCTAAAAAAGAAGGCATTGACTATGAGGAGGCATTTTCTCCCATAGCTAAGATCAAAATGAACAAGATGATATTTGCTCTAGCTGCACAGTTTGGATGGAAAGTCCATCAGATGGACATAAAAAGTGCCTTCCTGAATAAATATTTACAAAAGGAAGTCTATATGACTCAACCTGAGGGATATGTTGTACATGGTCAAGAAGCAAAGGTATGCAGACTCAAGAAGTCTCTGTATGGCCTCAAACAGGCACCCCGAGCATGGTATATCAAGATTGATAAGCATCTCATACAACATGGATTTGTTAGAAATCCATATGATCCCAATATTTACCTCAAAAAGAAAGGGGGGAGATGGTGATTTTCATTGTCTATGTCCATGATCTAGTCATCACTGGAAGTTCAGTGAGGATGATCGATGCAACGAAGAAAGATCTTAATCGATCGTTCGACATGACCAATCTCGAGCTGATGCATTATTGTCTTGGATTGGAAGTATAGCAGAAAGAGAATCACAATTTTGTTTATTAGATGAAATATACCAAGACAACGCTCAAGAAATTTAGGATGATGGATTGCACACCAATTGCCACACCTATGAAGAATAGATTGTAGTTATCTCATTCAGATCCATCTCTTGAGGTAAGTGTCACTCTCTATCGACATTTTATTGGGAGTCTCATTTACCTGACCTAAACTAGATAAGATATCAGCTTTGCAATGAGCTATCTATCTAGGTTCATGCAGGAACCCAAATTTTGTCATTGGAAAGTAGCAAGGCGCATCTTGATATCTCAAAGGATTAGTTGAGCTTGGTCTAGAATTCAACAAGAACACCAACTTCTTCTTGACTGGATATTTGGATTCAGATCATGCAGGAAATATTGATGATAGAAAATCCACTTCATGATTTGTATTTTATGGGATTTTTACCAATATCATGGGGAAGCAAGAAACAACACTTTGTTTCTCATTTTTCCACAAAATTCGAGTATCGTTCTACAGGAGAACCTTTCTATGAAGCGATTTGGCTACGTCGCATAATAGAAGTACTTGGAATACCACACAAAAAACCAACCACCATGTATGTTGAAAATGAAGGTGTTCTCAAACTTGTTTGCAATCCAGTGTTTCATGAAAGAACAAAGAAAATTGAGGTATAGGTTCATTTTATATGTGAGCATGTGTAGAAGCATAACATCTAACTTTAATTTTGTCCAACAGCTAAACAACGGGTAGATATCTTCACAAAGTCAATTGCACGTGAAAAGTTTGAGTTGTTTAGAGAGTTCCTGTCCTCATCTCTTGAGAAAATGCACAATTATGGTGGGGAATGTTAGATTACTTATTATTTAGCTATATATTAATTATGCATTTCATATTAATTAATGTATTTATTTTTTATATGGTTATATTTAATTATAAACCATATTATTGTTTTATTCAAATATTATGGGTGTTGTTATATTGTTTTTACCAATATTATTGTTGTGCTTCCCCGGATGTAATATTGGAAGCTTATGTAATATGGAATATATTTGCACCTGTGCAACATAGTTTCTTGTTTGTATTCAGTTGTAAAATACCTATAAGTATTTCAGCTCATTCATATTTATTATGGTTGATTGAGTTTAATATAATTTATCAGGCTTCTATCCCTATTTCTCAATCTACAACCGGTCGGTAATAGTTATCTGTATTTGCAGCCAGTAATAGTGTGTTGTCTTATTGGTCGGTAGTAGTATTTTCTTCTGCCATCCTACAACTTTCCTTACCATTTGAATTCTCGGTTGTGTTTCCGTTCATCATTGTTAATTTGTGTTGTTGTGATGTTGCATAAAGTTATATTGCCATCAATATTTGAAACTCGTATATTTTTGTCGCATGTACAGACTTCCAAGTTTAAAATCACCCATTTCGATCACTATGGCCCCTATTACAAATGAGAAAAGAACTCAAGGAAATAAAAAACACAGTATGGACATTTCAAAATATTTCAGTTAGCCAATAGTAACCCCAATGGAAATTGGTAATTTTTACTCTTACTATCATCTATGATAATGTTACTTTATTTTTTGATTTACTTAGGGAAGCTATAAGCAAACCAATTTCTCTCAAATGCCAAAAACCCTAGTAGTGAGCTTACCCCAAATTAAATTACCAATCACCAGAGTAATTCAATTCAAATTGATAGTACTGATAATCTCATTTCTCATCCAACTTAAACTTCTGATAAACATGCTAAAAAATCACATCAGAAATGTAAGAGTGGGAAGTGGACTATAGGAAGGACTTATAAATTTGAGTGGTTAACCAAATATCCATTCATTGAACCTAAAAATAGTACTGATACTCCTACAGAATGTGGATGTACTATTTGTAGTTGGAAACTAGGCAGAGACAAAAAAATGCAATTGAAGTTGGACGCAATAGAGAAGCATTGTGGGAAGGTATATGAGTATAAAAAGAAGGATGATGGAACAGTTATAAAAATAACTAGCTGGAAAGATGAGGAAGATTGTTTACATATGAGATATATTACAGAATATGAAAATCATCATAAACATATTCAGAACCTAGTTCAGAAAGGTTGAACAATAAAGGCTAAATTTGAAAAAAACTAATGACGTAAGTCTTGAGGTAAGAATCATTCAATTCAAAAAAATATTTCACATTTTAAAGAATGGAAAACCAATATTAGATCTCATTGATTATAAGATATTATTTCAATATAATGGGTTTCCAAATATTCCATCAACACACTGGTCAGATACCAGTACATGGGAGATGGAAAAGTGTATGGGAGAAATTAAAATCAGTGATTTGAGAGAGAAGGTAAAAATGAAAATTTTATATAATTTTTGATTGATGAGGTCACATTTGTAGACAATACATCTTGGGTACGCATGCATGTCTACACTTTCAGTTTCAGTAACCATTTTAGGGAGAAACATCTACTTGCTATGCACAAAATGATGGAGAACTATAGTGCTGAGAACATATGAAAACTTGTTATTAAAAATTTGATAGAAATAACTGGTATAGATGATCAATCAATTTCTGCAAAGCTGATTTGTGCAAGAGATGATGGCACATCTATCATGCAAGGTCACACAACTAGACTTTGTATTCATCTGCAAACAACTGAACCCCATTACATGATACCTATTCATTGTACGACTCACCGAATGAATTTGGCTTACAAGATTGTAAGTAATTTTGAAAATGTTACTAAGTTGGAGGAGCTAATATGGGACTTGCATTCATATATGTCTAGCAGTCCTAAAATATTTTTGAGTTTCAGAGATTTTTTGTTGGAATAACGAATGGTAAAAAATTGCTAAAAGATTTCAACACTATATGGATATCATTGTATGAACTAGCTTGCAGGATTTTTGAGGAATACAAGTCCTTAGCAGGGTACATGTTTAAGTATCGAAGAGGAGTAGAAAAGGCTAAATATCTACTATATCACTTGATATATTTAGAGACATTGTTAACTTTATGTGGTATTTTTCCTATGCTGAAGGAAATAAACAACTTGGTGAAACATTCTCAGGAAAGATCCATATATATTGTTGATTTTATAAAGTTAAAGAGATAAGTATGTATGATTTTAAATACCTTGTATATCACCCAAGACTGGATTCACAAGCCAATTTTTAGTAGCTTCAAGGTTCTGACAAATAAAAAATATCCCAACAGCTATTTAAAGTTCAATATCATTGATCATCTTTGTATTTATATTGATGGGAAAAATATTTCAATGCACACTTTATACAGAGATCCTTATGTAAAAGGTTCTGAACTTGAGGAAGTACCTGTCACAAGATGTCTTTTTGATGCTACAGTCTCTGATACACGTAAAACATTGATGAAGATATCTGAAAAATTATCTTTTGAGATCAGAGAGCATTTTAAAAATAGTGATTTATTTGAGGCCACGGGAATTATAGATCTAATTGTCTAGAATCTGATGATTGATGAAGAAAAAAGAGCTACAAACTATGGGAAATCCATGAATGCACTTATGGAGCAGTTTTGCAAATCTTTAGATGTTGATGGAGGGAAATTAAATGGTTTAATGGATAGAAAATTACTCATTTCACAGTCACAACATTTTACATATGCAATATCTAATCAATATGAGTCTATTACTGGCCCAAAAGAAATGGGAGCTATCATGATATTGTGGAAAAATATGTATTAGAGTAGCATTCTAAGAGAAAATATAAGTGAATAATTCAAACTATAAGAACTCATAGAGATGATGATTCTTGAGTTTATTGAAGATGAAAGGGTATTTAGTGCGTGCTTTCATTTGTGAAATAAAAACTCACAACAGATTGGACAAGAATTTGGAAACTTGTTTAAGAATATGTTTCAAGATATGGGGTGGACACATTTCCATATGAAAGAGCACTAGCTACATGGACATCTCTTGCAGAGCGCAGAGCTGTAAATAAAATAACAAACAATGAAGTCTCTAATAATGGTGAAATTGACTTGGAATTTACTAGACAAGAAGCATCAATAGTTACAATAATTGATGAAGGACCATTCATGATAGGGTTGTTTCAGCTACCAGACAATTAATTTTAATCATTTTCAGAAATATATATTGTTACTCGATATATGTTTGGAATTTTTTTATTCCCTTCTATATTTTTTAATAATGTTTGTAAATAGTAAATGGTAGGTAGTTCATATTTGTGCAATATGTAAATGTGATGATGTAATAAAATTAAAGTTCGTTACTAATAATGTATGTTCATTCATTGATTTCTCACTTTCAATTCCATAGGCACAATTTTTGGCAAATATATTATAAATTATAATCCATATATGATATATAACATCATGATTATTAGGATTAATAAAAAACATAGTAGTCTACGACTACATCCCATGATCCATTATTATTGGAGATAATATTTACATGATGAATCAAGATTAAAGAATCAACTATCAAGATTGAAAACAACATGCACATTCAACTTTCAAGACACAAGAATTAATTATTGAGTTCATATATTTTTAAAACTAAATTAAAAAATGTAAATCCATATTCTAGAATCAATGTCTATTATTCATCAACTAGAGAAGCTTGAAAAAAATGAACAGATTTTTCATTCGACAACACCCATGAGAAAAATAAAAAGATCAACAAATAACAATAAAGATAATGTTTTCAAATTCCAATTGCAAAATACTGAATTCATCAAGAGTAACATAGTTTAAAGTTTTAAGCAAAGTTAATTGTACCCTTGTCCCTTGACCATCATTAGATTCAACAACATCGGCTGCAACATTTGAACTATCTTGAGATTACACCATACTTTACTAATTACTTTATAGTAGCATTAACGTTTTCTAAATTTTCTCTGTCTTCCATGGCTACATCTCCTGCTGAAAGGATAAAACGATCCTGATCATTTTTTTTCTTCATAAGAATTTTTGGATCCATATTATGCTCCTTGATAATCCTCTACAAAGTACTATTCTGTACTTATTTAACAAAACAACGTATTTTTAAAACCAATAGCCCTTTACATACTCTCTCTTTCACTTTTTTAAGGTTCTCATTCAATAGTTGCACCTCTGTATTCAAAGTTAGGTATTTTGGATGCAATAAAAAATCACATAATTAATATTTAGAATAAGATAAAGAATAAATATTTATTTATCTAACAATCTATAAAAAATTAGAACTTACCATGGCCAAATATTTTTCTGCAATAGCAATAACCAACAAGATTTTTGTCACAATTCCACTTGTTGTAGTATGACTCCACCTTAGAAATTCAAATTAGCCAATCTGTTCAACATTATTTTCAAAAATTCATCCCTATTGTAAAAAATTGTTGGTGAGTGCATTTCCTTTATTTGCTTTAGCAAGAATACCATCAATAACCAATGGTTGATTTTTAACCAATGATTTTTTTTCTATGTTTTCATAATTATGATATCTATCATCAATTTCTTTTATCAAAGCTTTCATTCTGATCTCCCACATATTCATCTCCATAAGGTCAGGAATAACATATTCTATGACAAGGGCTTTAGCATTTTATGACACAAGGATTTCAAGTGAAAATATAGTCTTTGCATCATCATAAATTTTTTTCCTATGCAGTTTCCCAGTTGGGGAAGGAGGATATGAAGAGCCTACTGACTGTGGCATTTTCTTATGAATAGATATGTGTCATATACTTGGTATTCCTGCCTGACTCTTGTATCTCATGTAAAAATAGTTGTCAAACCCAAGATACTCCTCATCCATATCTATATTGTTTAAAAAATAAGTTACCTTTGGACTTGGCACGTCCTCAACATGAAAAACTGGGGAAATCAGATGTTGTGAAATTCTGAGTTTCCTTAATCATACTCAGATGCATCTTTAGGGAGCATAAGGGGAGGTCCCATATCATAAATATATGCACTATTGAGGTAGAGTGGCAAAAATGGATTCAGAGAAGAGGTGGTGGGTTTGGGCATGGTTGTGGATTGAATTTTAGATTTCAAAACATCTGCAAGTGCATCAATACTTTAACGATATGAGATTCAGTAATCAATGTGTTAAAAATTTTAAATTAAAGTACAAACAAGTGAACAATATGAATTTTTACGCTGTAAATGTTATCTGTAGTCAACAAACATATTGGTCGTCGCATTATGGGGGAAAGGATGGTGGTGGCACAGAAACTATTATAAAAAATACTTGAATTTAACATTTGGAAAACCAATTAAAACGAATGATAAACTTGAAAAAGAAAAATTCAAAATGCTAATATAAATAAGTATTTAATTCACTATTTTTTGGTGCTTTGTACTAGAGCTTGAAGATCTTGGGTGGGTTACTGCAGTAGACTGATTCTCTTCGTTCTCAGATATGTATGCAGGTGTCTATAACAGTATGAGAAGACTCTCTCTGAGGTGATGCATATATGTTAGAAAAGGTTGCACATTATGATAATTAAAATTACAAATATGACATTATAGAGAATCAGAGATTCAGATTATCATAAGTTTGTAAAATAATTAAATTAAATTAAAATGATTGTGTAGTATGTAAAACTTAAAACCTTGATTTTCCTGTTAAAGAAGAATAGCATATTCTCTTCTTGCTCTGGGAACAAGTCGAACATGACAAATCCAAAGAACCGTACATCTATTTTTTTAGTCTTCACTCTTGAGACAAAGAGTCATTGAACACGGTGATATCAATTATATTATTGTCACTAAAATCCTCAAGCCTAATAGGGTTATGCAAGCGAACTGCCTTATGATGGTGTTCCAATGTTTCACTTTCTTTCACCTATTCATTGGTTCAAAATAGAATTACAAATTACATATTTACAAGAATTAATTTAATAATTTTTTTTGAAACAAATCAAGATTAAATGCTTTTATAAAAAATAATCACCAACTGTTGGTCCATAGGAATTCCATGTTTTTCCATCTTCTCGTGAAGAATAGTTGGAATAGTTGTGGATTTGAGTCCATAAAAAACCATTATAATATAAATAAATAACATGACAAGATAAAGAAATAACTACAGTAGGATTCAATTTGGATTTTCCAATTTCAAAACAAATCTTTGACACAAGATATGTGCACCAATCGTATTTAATGCTGGAAATGGTTTGAATAAGGTAGTTCATTTCTCACTAAGGAATGTTAGTGTATCTTCCCTATAACATGATATGCAATAGGAAAAATTCCACCATGGCTAGGAGAAATGGGTCTTTAATAGATTGCTATTGGCCGTTACCACTAACATTGTTACTAGTTGTTAACACTGACATTTTTACCCGTCATTAACACTGACATTGTTACTAGCCATTGACACTAACATTATTACCAGATGAAAACATTGACAAGTGTTACCAACTAGTAACACTAAAAATGGTGTTGACATGTAACACTGACAAGCGTTACTAGCCAGTAATACTATCAAAGATGTTGTCATTTGGTAACAGATCGTACTGACTGGCTGGCAATAGTTTTACTTTTTTATTATTTTCATTTAGTAACAAAAAAACTGCAACTTACACCATTTTTTGAAAAATGCCTTCCTTTCGTCATCATCACGAAACCCGTTTTTGTGCTTTCACCTATAATGCAAATGGATTTTTCATCGAATTCACCAACCATTCTATAATATTTTTTTAGGGTGGGTCTTAAAATGAACCCTAATGACCAAACTCACTTCAAACTTGAATACTAACATTTTAACCTTTAAGGACAAAATCGGTAGGGTCATTTTGAGCACTCGTTATATTGGAAAGGATGGCTATTACTACCTATCTTAATATGTTTCTCATTACCTTATATGAGGTTTTCATGTGGATAAAATTGTGATCTAATAGTCGGCGTATGATATGCTTCTACATTTAACTTTCTTGGAACCACTTGTATGTGGATAACATCAAACATTTCCATGAGATCCCAAAATATGTGTCTATAATCTTTAAGAATCTTATTTTTTGCAGTAATTGTTATCACCGAATCACAGCACCCCTGGATGTTGATCAGATTTCTAGTTTGATCACTCTAAGCATCCAGTGTGATTGGATAACATGGGTACTATCTCCAAGTTGTGGGACTTGCTACTTGAGATAGACCTCCAGAGAAAGCTGGTTCTTGCTCCTAAACTACCTGCCACAATCTACTCCAGTGCAGGCAGGCTAACTGTTCTAATCTAAATTTCCAAGGGACCAGGGAGAGAGAATGCATAAAAATGAAAGCCTACACTAAAGCGGTGATACACCAGAAAAAGAGGTTGTGAGAGTAGTCTCCAAATGTGTGAAATACAGAGGCAAAGTGCACACTAGAAGAGGTGATGACAGTTCTCCATAATCTAGCAAAATGCATTCACAACAATATTCCAAGCATACACAATGATAATGGATCCCTGTAAGAACATAATAATAGACACAATATACTTGTAGAAAGATTAAAGGGGCAAGAAGAATGCAAGAAAACACAGCAGGGGAAGATACATCCACAAACTGGTATTTTATTGCTTCATGATATGCACAGTTCAATCTATTACAAGATAAGGGCCTGGATCACCATGCAAGGAGTCCACTACAAGGGCCTGCAAAACACTAGCTTCACAAAGAAATTTTGGTAGAGCTTTGCTACCCAGAAACTCTCTCCTTTACAATGAGCCCAACACTCCAATTTATAGAAAAATGAGAAGGAAAAGAGAAGGGAAAATGGAAATCCCGAAATCTGTCCTTCAACCACCTGTAAGAGGCATTAAATTGAGTGAAATGATTGTATATTACTTGCAAAAGGCTCCCCATACTTTCCCATGTGCTGCAGCAAAGGAAGAAGGATGACCATGCCTCTTAATTGCACTCCCAGCTACCAAATAAAACACTGTTTTGAACCCGGCCACGTTTTCTTAAAACTATCAATTGATTTCTCATCAAATCTGGAATTTATTGATTTCTGTGCATCGGGCTTGGAACCAATATTCCAACGGTACCAATTTTGTGTGATTTTGTTGAGAAATGCAAAAGTTATGGCCTTCTGAGTGCAGGAAGCTATTTTGGGCCTGGCAGGCGTTTTCTGTCATTTGACGGGAAAGAGCATTAACTGACTAGAGCCGAACACATTTATCTTATTTAAATATATCTACCCTCATTAAAAATAAGAAATCGTGCTCATTCCAGAAAGTCCAATTTTATGAAAATCGGAGCTCGGAGTCAAAAGTTATGGCCGTTTGAAGTTCCACAGGTCAAATGTTGACTTTTCTTCTCTGTCTTCAGCCATTTCGGCTTTTCATGTCCCACACGTCCCTTTGTTCCAAATGTCCCAATGCTGAATGGGAAAAATTCTTCTGAAGCGCCCGAAATGGGCTTCCATGTCCCTTTTCTGCCGGTGACACGTGGCGTGATCTGATTGGCTTTCGACTTCTTCGGCTATCCGCGTCCCACGCGTCCCTTTGTCCCACTTGTCCCAGTGCTGAAGTTCCCTGTTTCGGCCGAACCGTCCGGTTTGCATACTTTTGTCCTGCACATCCCAGACTGTTTCGGGCTGCCTTGACTCATTTCGTACGATTCGGCCGGTTCGCGTACTCGTGGCCCAGATGTCCCATTTGCTTCCGGACCGTCTGGGACAAATTTTCCCGATTCGCCCGGTTCGGCCAGTTCGCGTACTTTTGGCCCGCGCGTTCTAGACTATTTGTTTCAACAATTAGTCAATTTTTTAACTTTTCAGCTAGTTTGGATTTCCGCGCCCCGCGCGTCCCTTTGGCCCGGATGTCCCAAATGCTGCGCAGACCGCCTGGCGGCCTTTCGGTCAGTTCGCGCCCAGAGGTCCCTCATGTCCCGACTATTGCGAGGACTAGGAATTAGCCATTTTTCATGATTTTTTCTGGCCTGAGCTTATTTTTTGCAATTTTTTCACATTTCCTCAAAACTTTCTCTCTTCTTCTTGGACAGGGGAGTAAAAAAAAAATCTGAGGGGACCCTAGAAACATGACTTTTTGTCTGGACTCAATATAATTGCTTGGGACTAAAGAATTTGATGCATGTTATCAAAATTACCTTGAGGGGTGAATTTTGGATAACATTAATTATCTACAATTCCAAATCAATACATTAGTATTTACAAGAAATTTGGATACCATACCAAGCAAATCTTCCATGTCGCTCTGTTGCTACGGTTTTAGGAGGATTTTGAACCAACTTATCTTCTTAACAGGCATTCATAAAATTATGACACTAAAACTTTCTCATTATTTTTTAAAACTAGTCTTATATCAATGGAAAATAAAATTACGAAGCCTTAAGGTCCCATGCAGAGTGTGTGTTAGAAGGTGAGCATCTAAAGTTTCCAATTTGAGTGAGATTTTTTTTCTACAAAGACCAGTTTTAAAAAAAACATCATAACTTGATCTTCCTGTAGACACCAAATTTGTGTCTTATGACCCCCTTGTGTCCCGCATCTCATTTCACAACCTAACCTCATCACCTAAACCTTACACAATTATTTATTAATTAACTTATAATTAATAAATCCACATCGCCATACCTGCCACCTCATTTTGCCACCTCATCATGACCTAGTCCTAACCCTAAACTAACCTAATTAAGACCTATAACTTGGTCTACATCCACACCCATGACTAATGACTCCTCACTCGCACCCAAAACCGACCTCGTAATAACTTGACCAAGCCCGCAACTAATCCCTCGAGAGAAAAGGAGGGAAATTTGGCTATTTTACTAAAAATAGCCCACTTTTACTGAACCGATACCGGTTCCTACTCGACCACCGTCGGTTACGTAACCGCCATCAGTTCCCTGTAAATGAACCCCTCCAACCAAAAACAAAGGAGGAGGAGGATTTTTGGATAAAGGAGGATCATCAGAAGTCATAGAAAAGGATCCAGACTTTACTTGGCCGAGCAGAGACAAGTGAAGAAACAAGAAGAGTTTGTAGAGAAGGACATCAAGCCCAAGACTGCAACTGAGTAACCAGAGCCTTGTGACACTCATCTGATCATCAGGAGGGAAGATAGCTCATCTCCTGGTTGTCAGGTCATCCTACCTGAGTTCTACCTTCGTCATCACAGTTCTTAGACCTACATCCTCATCAATAACTAGTAAGTAGTATCTTGTATGTCCTCTTTAATAACATTTCTTGGACTTTTGAATCACAGCCATCATAAGTCTATTCCTAGATCTACTACCTGGTAACACACTACATCTAACTGTTATTCCTCTACCCTTACGTTACCCCAAGAACACCCTCCCCGTACTCTCTGAGTCCCTCTCATCTCCCCGTTACCTAACCCCACTCGTTTACCAGCTTTATAAACTACACAACCACCCTACAACCAACCCTCACCAAAAGTCCCTAAAACATTGCCCCTACCGATATCGGTTAATAGTAACCGGTACCGGTCACTGTGATTTCAAATCAAAAACCAGCCTTTCCTCTAGTTGTTTCAATGAGGCAATTAAATTGTGATTTTACAATCATTTGTGTTAATTCATATTAGCAGGGGAATTGACCACCTTCGAAAGGAAGTTTTATATTTCCTGGGCCCAAGGCAGTTCCCTCATTTATTGTCTAATTAAAATCCGGTGGTCTTGTATTCTTACTTGCAGGTAGTCCTTCCAAGACAAAAAGGAGTTCTTCGCAGTCGATCTGATCTCTCTCTACGGTACACGCACACCATCTCGGCATTCAACAGGTATTCCTCCTAGCCCTAACCCTTATCTGTTTCTCAAAGGAATGAAAGGATAGAAGCAACTCTATTCCCAAAAGCTGAAGCATTCCGTGTGAAACACTTCCTTCAACATGTTGACCTAAACATTTTCCTGAAGCACCATGAATACTTATTCTATGCATGAAAACTATCATCCATGGTCAAATATTCCTAAAAATATCTATCCAAAATGAATTATATGTGCTTAATTATCTTTTCTTGACAATATTTCTTCCCAAGGATCATAAAGCATCATTAAACCTTTGAGAAATAACCAAAAAGTCAACATAAACATCATGTAGAGCATCATCATGATCTTACCATACTTGACCATTACTTCCTTTCTCAAAAATGCATGCCACCATACCATGCACCGTGCTATAAGTCTAGGAATAGGCCTATATTCACCTGACTCAACCATGCCAACCCATGAATTTTCCATGATGACCACATGCAGACAATTAGACACCATTAACACACCTCTAAGACCCTGATGAAACTATATAAACCTTTTGGAACCATATAATAACCATCCATGCTTGCACCATACCCAAGACCCATCATTAGACACCTTAGTAACTTGACCAAACCATGAAACTAATAATCAAACTTTTTGTTTGTCCTTGATTTACACCTCATGGGGACTCATATGACCTCTACACAGAATTTTCCATTAGTGATTTTGACATTAATGACAACACTAAAACATAATGTTAAAGAAAATCAACTTACTAATTAAGGAAAATGCATTTGTTTCCCTCCGACTCATTCAAACCTTGCTCCCCAATTTGTGGCCTCTCCTTCAGCTATAAATATGATGCTCAATCCTTTTCAATTCATACTTGGAATATTTATTGATATGTAGAAAAAATATGCTCATGTTCCATTTTTATTTGCATACCAAAAGTTTGTACATGTGATCACTCGTTTTCTCATAGCATTCCTCTTCCATTTGGAGACAAGATTGGAGCATCCACAATAAAACTATCCCAAGAGATCCAAAAATTGTAGCAAAACTTTAGCTATCTTTTTAAATGTTACAATAAGACTCAAAGGAGGGTTTATATTTATTTACTTTCTCATTTTTTCATTAATATCAATTTTCCTTGATTACAAAAGCTTTGAAACAGAAAAATGATTAATAGGACACCCAATCCTCAAGTTTGAACTTATTATTTTCTCATATAGGATAACATATTCATCCTTATTACCATAAAGGGTGTTTGTAATGTCTTTAAATATTTTTTCCTTCTTATTTCGTTCAAAAAAACACCTTTGTTTCAACGTTTGACCCTACATTTTCGAGTTATAACTCATACATAAAATTGATGAGATCAAACTCATCCTCCTCGACCTCATGGATATCCATTTGAGTTAATGTGGTTCATAAATATGTTATAGATCATTTTGAACTAACATTATTTAAGGATGATTAAATTTTCAAAACATGCAAGACAATGAGGGTTACTAAATTAAGTTAAAAGATATTTCTCACCTCCCCCTTCTTCCTCCAGATTTTTTTGAACATCATTAGTGTTGAAGAAAACTTTATTCTCCTTCTTATGATAAGCCGGATTACCTTTCAATTCTATCTACTTTTTATTCATAATGAACACCTCATGATGATGTAAAGGTGTTCGCTCATCATTTGAATTAGATTCAGAACACTATGAAATTTTTATCTCATTCTTTCCTTTGATGAAGTTTTCTCCCAGAGATCATGAAGCACTTATATAGGGTTGTCCTTTAAAACATAAGAGTGCACATAAGTCATACTTATTTTTTCCATAAAAAATTCATCAGAGTAAATTGATTTATTTTCCTCTTCACACACAACAGAGTCATCAACCACATCGAGAATGTTATTAGTATTCATAAATACACATGGATACATTCATGAATTATTTTCAATAAATTATGTTTTTCTTATATCATCATTGAATGTAATAAATCCTACATCATAGGAATCATGTTCAACATATATTTGGAGTTCAAAAGGGTCACAATCACGGTAAACATGGGGCTCCAAAGAAAACGAGGACATGATAGAAAATTTAGGAAACAAATCATGGTCATGGGGTTATATATAACCCCTATATCATTAAAATTAAACCCCATATCTATATATTCCTTCCTTAAAGCCTTAAAGTCCTCAAAAACCTTTAAAAATACTAAATCTAGACCCTCTTCACAAGGATTCTATGCAAATTCATTTTCATAAACATATAATCCCTCGACATGAGAGATAGTTTCAAATTTTAAATCCAATGATAAATTATTAGTGGGAACTGGTTTCTTTAATAATACTTCAGTTCATCACTTAATGCCTCACTATAAACAAATAAGAGCACAATATTCACTAAGTGTAATGTGTTTAGGAATTCTATTCCATGCCTACCCAAATCTTAGATTAAAATCCTGAATGATTTCACCCTTCTTCCTCACCATATTATAAAAAATAATTTATAAGAGAAGCACAGTAAAATTTATCAACATACTGCTCAGTAAAAATATGTTTGAATTCATCCCAAGAATCAGTAATTTTACAAGAATCTCATTATACCATTCTCAGACATCATCATTAAGACTTAGAATGAATAATCTAATACCTTTATTCTCAACCTCATAATAATAAATGAAATTGATAAATGTTTCTACATCTCTTTCCTCTTTTTTCTATAGTTACCATCACACTAAAGGTATCACATCTCTAAGCACTTTATGGAAAGGAACATGAAAATCAAATAAATATTGCATATCAATAGGTTTGAATATATGATCTATGAATGAATTCATGTTTTCAACATGAGGAGATATTCTACCACTAGTACAACGTATGATCCAAAAATTCCATAAAATTATTTAGATTTTTTTAATCACAAGGGTGACCTGAACCTCTGGTGAATTCCTATTTTCAACATGAGGAGATATTCTACCACTAGTACAAGTATGATCCACAAATTACATAAAATTATTTAGATTTTTTTAATCACAAGAGTGACCTAAAACTCTAAAAAGATAAATGATGGTATCCATTTATTTATTACCACAAATATTACAGTTAAAAAAATCACCCACTATTTTTATAACTCTAAGAACCATTGATATGGTCTAAAGAAATATCTCAAGATACATTCCCAGTAGAGGATTCACTAGGAAAAATGAGAGCACTAGTTTTGAATCCTGTTTAAAAAATTCATAACACAAACCACCAGCATCAAAGTGTTTGAAAATAGATAGAAAATACTAATGCACACTCATCAATAAAATAGGAAGGAGTTTCCACTTCACAAGGAAGAATAAGATGAAAAATATTTGTAAAAATATGGAATGCTAAAAATGAAGCCAAGGCACACCAATTAAAATAAAAAATGGCACGTTCCTGGGAATGATGCCATATTTTTGGCTCTTAAATCTATTCCAACCATGGATTTGATGAAGAGAATTTTAATGATGAGTTAGTTATATTAACAAGGAAGTTATCTTTAACAATATGGCAATGGATTCATGGCAAAAAAATGTGAGAAGGAAATTTAGTTATCTATTTCTTCTAGTTTTTTAAGGCCAAGGGGAGACACCCTAGTAATTCTTATAAGAAGATGAGTATAAACTTACACTATATCTACTTATGAATGCAACCTCCTTAAATAAACACCAAATTAAGTGTCACTTGTGACATATCCACAAATTTATAGTGAAACAAATATACTTTAATTTATCTATTACAGAGGTATGAGGATATCCATAACTTACATGTTTTATTAAAAATATTTAAAGCACCTCAAAAAAGAGTGAAGCCAAATTTAACAAAGAGACTTCTAAATAATATAGTCAATATGAAAAATAAGTTTCAAAGGGGGTAGGACAAAAAATAAGAAAGGGGGTTTGATCATTTTGACTTCTAATGTGCCTTGTCCATTGGGACAATGATATAATAATATGGAGTTAAAAATAAAACAAGAATGATTTCAGTTTACACAACTACTTTAATTCCCAACAATTTAAATAATTAAGAATCCACATTCACTGATAGTTTCCCAATTATTAGACCTTTGTAACTTCGATTCTAAAATATAGCATTAGATAAGATTGTTGAGAGAAAATTAAACTATAATTTCATAATGATATTATAATTAAGTTCTTTGGTAATTACACATTTGAACTCTACACCTAATTACCACATGAAAATTCTAAGAATCTAAGTGAGTATACACCTGAACCAAAGGATATCTTCCATCTAAATCAGTTATCTCATTTATGCCTCAAAAAACATACATGGTTACTCTCTCATACCTTCATTACAATATCTTTGATAAAATTACTACTAATCTTATCTCTACCACCTATAATAAAGCCAAAAATTACCACCTCATACTAGACCACCAAAAGGGATTAGAGACCCAAAAAATAATGGAAAGCTAACAAATGATAAAATTAAGTGTAGGATTCATATATTTACTATAATTAAGAGAACATTCTGTAATTGAATCGGGGGGAAGTTTAGATCTTGAGAACCAATGAAAAGAGAGGAGAAAACATGCACATATTGATTAGCCCAATCCAATATTGATCAAATGACATATGGAACCAATTGGCATTCAATTGAATATCTTAAGTCCACATTAACATTTTTTTTGAGTAGCAAACCACTCTCAAGAAGCACAAGGGAGGTCCCATACATGATGAATTTGGAGAAGTGCATTGAAAAATGGTGGTATTTAGGAAAATGCCATGAAAACTTCTTCCACAAAATATTTTACAAATATATCACCAATTCACCCCAAATTCATTCTCAATGTGTATCAATCATCATGAAATTTCTGATGATACCAGTTTTATGTGATTTTTTGTAGTCAAAAGTTATGGCCATTTGATATTTCTCAGGTTATTGAATACATATGATAGATATGATGTCATAAAATTTAAACTTAAATATAATACACTATGTTTCCTATTCTCATCAGTGACCCTATTAAATGATTTCTACCCAATTTGAAATAATGTGTCCACATCCTATTGGTTTTGGGATTTATATTGAGTTACGGAGCTTAATTGCTTCACATTAACATGCTTTACAAAATTGCTGAAAAAAATAGTACCCAGTGTTATTCGGATGATTGGTGTCAATCACCTGGGGACTGGTATCAGTCAAGGAAAGGAGGAACTGACATCGGTTCGGGTAATTGTAATATGTTACCTGTGTGTGATTTTTTTATTTAACTCACAGGAATTAGATCTAACCACTGATATAAAGTTAATTTAATGGTTGTAATAGTAAGATAAGTTACCCTAAGTTTTTATAAGGTTATATAAGCTTGGAAATTAGGTTTAGAAGTAGAATAAGGAAGAATTGTAAGAATGAATTCTTGGAGAGAGCTTATAGAAGCTTGTGAGAGGAAAAGTAATGTACATCCTGTAAGGTGTGGAAGATTAAGATCTTCAATTGTATATCCTCTTGAATAATATATTAGTCATTTCTTGGTGTATGTAGAGCCCATACTAGGTGAACCACATTATATATGGTGTTATCTTTCTCTTGTCTATTTTATCTTCTGGTTAAATTTTGTGTTTATTGTTTGTATGTTTTAATTGATTATAGATCTTTACAACATTGGTATTTGATCTAACCCCAACAAATGGTATCAGATATTTTCTTGAGGGTTTTGTATGTTGATATGATCTGCTCATAGAGGGTTGTCTGATTAAGTGGGAGGTACAACAATGGAAGAAGATGGAAAACAAAAATTTGAGAAATTTGACAACTGTAATTATTATCTATGAAATATCCAAGTGAAAGATTATTTGTGTCAGAAATACCTATACTTACTGTTGGATGAGAAGACAAGACCTTCAAATATGACTGATGAAGAATGGAAAATTCTTGATAAAAAGGCTCTGGGATCTATAAGATTGAGCCTAAAAGCATCTGTAGCTTCTGATATAATAGAAGTAGTAACCACGGTAGACTTGATGAAATATTTAGCCTGATTTACATGAAAAACCAAGTGCATTGAATTAGTTTTATTTGATGAAGAAATTATTTAATTTTAAAATGCAATAAGGTGGATCTGTGTCTAATCATTTAAATGGTTTCCATTCTATTATTAATCAATTAAAATTGGTTAATATTACATTTGATGATGAAGTAAAATCACTCTTATACTTATCCTCTTTGCTAGATATTTGGGATACTTTCGTAATGGTAATTAGTAATACAATGTCTAATTATAATATTTTAAAGTTTGATGATGCGGTTAGTATAATCCTCAATGAAGAGATACACTGCAAAAATACAGTAGAATCGTCATCTGGAAATGATTTGAATGTGGAAATCAGGGGAAGATCAAAGGAGAGATCCAAGAGCAAGATGAATGGGAAATCAAAGTCAAAGAGTTTCAGATAGAAAATGCCCATTTAAAACACCCCACTTGAGACCTAAGAAAAAACCTAGGATTAGCTAAAAAATTATGGTATAATTTTTTTTATTAGAAGTGTCTACAACCAGGTTGTAATGCAACAATTTCCACAATAGGTTCCCGAACAAATCTAAAATTACA
The DNA here is from genome assembly GCA_019776745.2 of Taxus chinensis. NCBI lineage: Eukaryota > Viridiplantae > Streptophyta > Pinopsida > Cupressales > Taxaceae > Taxus > Taxus chinensis. The sequence continues at coordinate 60,397,145 of CM034153.1, forward strand.
AAGAACAAGCCTTACATTTATTAAAAATTATCAATTTCACATGGTTCAAGGTTTAGGGTTAGGGGTTTCAGTTAGGTTCAGGAAGAAATTTATCCCCATACTAATTCTCTAACAGGATTAGAGATTCAACTTGATTTTTATTACGAATTAACACTTCCAAAAATTCCTTAAATCATTCTCATTGGATAGGAAATTTTCTCACCTTTTCCGGTGATATAAATAAATTTCTCCTAACTCCTTCAAGAACTCAAGATATGGACAAATGGAGTTTAGGGGTCAAATTTTCCACAAGGGGGACACGTGTCAAGAGGAGAGGAAAACCCCTTTGGCAGGTTGGAGGGTCGCGGGGTGGCTTTAAAAATTTTCCCCCCATGCAGCACAAATTCAAAACTTCTCCTGTGCCTCCGTGGGTCCCCCGGTGGACACGTGTCACCTAATGGGTCAAAGCGGGGAAGAAGAGGAGGAAGGGCGGAGTGGCGGGGTTTATTTGTGAATTTCACCAAAGGGAGGGGAAAGGATGAAGTTGGATGGGTGGGTTTGTGTGCCCACGAGGAAAATTTCCCAAGGTGAGGATGGGGATGTGGGGTTGTCGAGGATCAAATGGAAATTTTCCAAAAAAAAATTTAAAAAAAAAATAAAAGGTTACGCAGGTCTTCTCTACCCCGCTTTCACCCCCAAAGTAGCCACGTAGTGCTTTGTGATTGGTCGCAGGCCAGTGGGGCGAAACGGAAATTTTTTCAAAATTTTTAAAAAGGTCCAAGGGGAAAAGAAAATGCCACACCTTCATCGCTGCCTGGTGAGGACACGTAGATCCCTTTGATTGGTTGTGGGCCGACATAGGAAAATATGAAAAATTTCTCGAGCCAAATTTTTCAAAAAATTTCTAAGGATTTTCCAACAGGAAATTTTTGGGTTGCGGGCCCGCTAGGGAATTTTTTCCTAAATTTTTCCGCCAAGCCACAAAAACTTCAAAGTGCCATAACTTGATCTAAGGTTATAGGTAAATGAGGACTTTTTGGAAAGATCTCGATGCCCTCTTTGCACGTAAAACATAAATTTTACTTTTTGATAAAGTTTAAAGGGTCAATTTAACAAAAAAGATTTGCAGGATTTTAATTAGCAAACTGGTAATTTCTAACTTTCAAATTTGATTAAAATTGGATCTCCTCCTTCACTCAACATGCAACACAGACATGGAGAATTGATTTGGGAAGGATTTAAAGTGGTTTAGGAAAGTAAATTTGTTCAATTTATTTCAAATTGTATTTTTCCAACAATTGACAGAAAAAAGACTAAGGAAGGGATTTGATTCGATTTTGTAATGAGTTAAATTGTTTTCTTAAATTTTCTTTGTCAATTTGAGTTCATTTATGAAACAACATGCTAAGTTTTAACATCTCCAAGTTAATTAATGTATGCATGTCTAAACTATACATTTTTATTAAAATTAATTGCCAGTTTTAAGTTTGAAATAGAAATCCCATTTCTAGAAATTTGTTTATCAAATTCATCCTTCAAATATGGCAATTCATTCCTAAACTATTCCAATACATTCAATTGTTAATAAACAAACCATTTCAAAGCTAAATTGCAATTCTGATTTCCACTTTAATATATTTCAAAAAATAAACAATGCAATATAATTCCCTCATACGTATTTCTTCTTCTTTCAATTTTCAAAACAAAGATTCCAATCACAATTTTAACATTCCAACTAAACCCAACAATGAAATAAGAAGTAAACTTGCAATTCTTTATTGACATCAATTATACAACTTAAATCTTTCAATGTTTGAAAGCAATAAAAAAATTCTATTTCTTTCTTTTCCAAGTATAGAATATAAATGTCTTTCACAATTCAAATATCCACTTTCATAATCAATCACCTACATCTTTTCTTTACAAAATACCTATTAAAATTTCATCTGCTTCAACTGGGAAAGGTTACAAGGACTATGTTTTCACAAGGGACTATCAAACTGTATTTTTCCTTTGCTCTAGGACAACAACATGCACATTTTCTCTTTCAGCAAGATGATCACAACAAGAGAGGGGGAAAGACAATTCTCTCCACCCAACCAAGACATCCAATGAAAGGAGAAGCCTTTCTTCATCATTGCCCCCCAAGCCCCAACCAAAATACCATAAAATGTGTAATTCAACCATGGAAACAACTGTCTTCCACAACACACAACATTTTTTCAACATGCATATTTCAACATAAAACATAGAACACTACAAAATAGTAGTTTACAACTACAATTTAAAACATTTCAATCAAAATTCAGGCTTGATCATGCAAGCAAAGGAGCAAGGTCTATGGGAGAAGCTACTTATGTCTTCCAATTGGAATTTAGACATCCATCAATAACACACCACCAAATTAATCCAGCACACACAAATACTTATGCCCCCCACAAATCCCTCCTTATACCCCCCACATATTTCCTTATGCCTCCCACAAAGTAAGAAATGCAAGCTGTTTATTTTCCATGGTGGATCCCAAACCCAAACTCCCTCCACAAAATTTTGATGCCAATGGCATTCCCTTATGCCCCCCCACATAGATTCCCCATAGCCTTCTCCTACACCATTCCTATGGCAATCTACCAAACCAGCCAAAAAATACAATAAAACATTTTCCATACACACAACACAACAAGAAAATAACATCAATAAAATAAGGAATAATCTCCTACCTTTCCATGGTAACTTTGGTTTCCAAACAACAAGCTTAAAGTGCCAAAACACAGTCCAAAATAGTAATTCCAAGTATGAAGTTATCTCCAAATTCCTCCACAATCCACAAGAGCTCCAAATAGCAAAATACGCCCCCAAGGAAGAATGTAAAAAGGTTCAACAACCAAAACAAGCAAAGAGTTTGAATTATATAGAAGAGGGAAGAGAAGAGGATGATGTAGATCCATGTGGGATGCCACATCACACATCCTCAAATTCAAACACAAAAGGCAAAATTACATTCTCCAAAGCTCAATAAAGAGGTGGGTGAAAAATGACAAGTTACTTACACACTCCAAAAAGCCCACACATCGAGGGACAACAATTAATTAAAATGTAAGAAAGTGAAATTAAAAACATGCAACATGACTTATAAAATTTATTAAAAAAGTCACAAATCACATATCCATCCATAAGTAATGGTTGGTAGATTAAATTTATAGGTACGGGAAAAATTTTACTTGTGCCACAAGCCTCCAAAAATAGCCCCCAATGACAAATTCGAATTTCCATGGAGGTGGGGTATTTCTTACTCCAAAATATGACTTACACAAGCTCTTACACAACTTACAGATCCCTTACATAATTAAATACAAACAGCCAACAACTCTTAAGATTACTTTCCATATCCCAAATTGATTTATTTTAATTTTAACCAAAATGTTTCCCTCACATTAATCTATCACACTTTTAATTAAATAAAGAAAGGAACACATTACTAATAAAATACATACAACAATAATAAAAGGAACACATTAATAAAACACATAAACCCATGGTCAAATGTAAAGATGATTCCCCTCATGGGAATCTCTAACAAAACAACACACAACACAATAAAACAAGTTGCCATGGTGACCTTGTTGAATTCACCTAGAATTCCATTTTGGTTGGTCTCCGATCCCCCGATGTTTTTTTGTGATATTTTTAACCTGCAAAATACAAATACCTCCTTCAGCCTTGTGCCCATATCATAACATCGAATATGATACAAATAAAATCACTAAACCAACTATATAAATGAATCACAACAACATCGAAGTAAAAGCTACATTATTTGCATTTTTAATCAACCACTATATCATCATCATATAAGGTGTCTCTAATAATCATCATGCATCGTAATCAAATCTAGATCAATAATAATCCATGATCAAATGTCTAACATCACACTAAGTCATAACATAATAATGTCTATAAAGTAATCATAGTATCAAAATAAGTATCCAAAAGGTGTCAAAGGGAAGTGGGCACTACATCCCCTCCCCTTAGACTTGACTTCCTCCTTGAATTCACTGGAACAAATCTGGAAACTAAACTCATAATGAAGTAGCATCCTCCCATGTAGCTGCAGTCTCATCATATATGTCCCACTGCACCCAAACCTGATCAACCTGTCTACCTCGAAGGCCCAGGGTCCTATGATCTAGGATACGAACGGGCTACATCATCGCTTGCCCCTGATCCTGCACCTGCAATGATGTTCAATTCAGCACATGAGATATATCTGTAATATATCTTCTAATAAATGAAACATGAAAAACATCATGTACATGAGACAAGTTAGGTGGCAATGCTAAATGGTAGGCCAAAGGGCCGATATGCTCCAAGATCTGAAAAGGACCAACGAATCTAGGAGCTAACTTAGAACCTTTTCCATAAAAAATAGGGCTCTTTTGTGGCCTGACATGAAGGAAAACCTTCATGCCCACATCAAAACTATGGTCAATCCTATGTTGCTCTACATACTTCTTATGCATGTCATGTTCCTCCTGCAATCTCTACCTGATCAACACCACCTACTGCTCCATGTCTTGTAAAAGAGTTTGTCCAAGAGATACCCTATCCTCTAACCTGTCCCAGCTAAGGGGTGTTCTGCACTCTCTACCATACAAAGCCTAAAAAGGATCCATGCCTATAGAACTCTGAAAACTATTATTGTAGGAAAAATCCACTAAGTACAGGTACTCATCCCACTTAGAATTTTGATCCATCACATACATCCTGAGCATATCCTCTAAAATATGATTCACCCTCTCAGTTTGTCCATCTATCTCAGGGTGATATGCTATGTTGAATTTGATTCTCATCCTGAGGAAATACTGCATGGTAGTCCAGAAATGTGAAGTGTATAAAGGATAGCTGTCACAAATGATCTTCTACGAAATCCTGTGAAACCTAAAAATCTCATCCAAATACACTCTAGTGGTATAAGTGGTCTTCACCAAAGAAAAGTGAGCTAATTTTTTCAATTTATCAACCGTGACCATGATGGCGTCATGGTGATATCTCGACATCGGTAGCCCAACAATGAAATCCATGGAAATGGTGTCCCACTTCCATAACGGTATAGCATGATGTTAGAGAAGGCTAGTTGGATGTTGATTCTCGGCCTTAACTCTCTGGTACTCCAAAAATTATGACATGAACTAAGCCACGTCTCTACGGAGTCCTCTCCAATGGTACAACTGTCATAAGGTGGTGTGCATCTTCTTCACCCCTAGATGGGCTGAATAGGGTGCACAATGTGCCTCTACCAAGATGTCCTGCCTACAACCTCCATCTCTGGGAACATATATCCAGCATCTGTATCTGAGAAGACCATCTGTCTCTAAGGAAAAACCATCAAAATTCCCCTCAAGGGGCCTCTGAGACTCGATCTCTACTCAAACTGCAATGTAGAAGCTGTCAAGAGGAAGCTACTAAAGAATCTTGCTCCGCAAATCTGTTCTCACTGATGTGGCAATAGCCACATGTCTCCATCTACTAAGGGCATCTGCTACCAAATTCTCCTTCCCCTTCACATGCTCTATCTCCATGTCATACTCACAAATCAACTCCATCCAACGCCGCTAATGAGCATTGAGATTGGGCTGCATGAAGAGGTGGTGAAGACTCAAATGGTCTATCCTGAGTGTGAATCTCTGACCAAAGCATGCAAAATTGTTGCAAGCACAAGATCATGAGTAGGATAATTAAACTCGTGATCCTTGCGTTTGTGAGACTCAAAATCCACTACTCTGCCATCCTACATCAACACACCTCCAAGCCCTGCTAAAGAATCATCTGTGCAAAGAAAGAACTCACCCTATGGATCTAACACTACAAGAATAGGTGTTGTAGTGAGACACTCCTTCAGTGTCTTGAACACCTGCTCACATCTGTCTGACCAAACAAACTTCTTCCCTTTCCTATGAAGGGAAGTGATAGGGTGCGTAATCCGAGAGAAGTCCTGAACAAATATCCGATAGTATCCTGCTAATCCCTTGAAGCTACACACCTCGGTCACTATAGTGGGTGCTGGCCAATCCATAATATCTCTAATCTTAGAAGGATTGACTACGATACCTTCCCCAGAAATAATATGACCCAAATACTGCACCTCTATTTGAAAGAAAGCACATTTATCCAGGTTCCTATAAAACTGCTACTCATGAAGACACTGAAGAACTTGGAAAAGGTGCCCCTCATGCTCCTCACATGTACGTGAGTATATCAAAATTCCATCTAGGAAGATGAGCATGAAGTGATCTAAGAAGGTCCCAAATACCCCATTCATCAAACTCATGAACACTGCGGGGGCATTAGTAAAACCAACAGGCACCACTGTGAACTCATAGTGCCCATATCTTGTGCAGAAGGTAGTATTATGAATGTCCGCTTTTGAAATCCTCAACTGATGGTAGCCTGAATTAAGATCAATCTTAGAGAAAACTGTGGCTCCCTTCATCTAGTCAAACAAGTCATCTATATAAGGAAGAGGATAACGATTCTTGATCGTTACATTATTTAGTTGGTGGTAATCAATACACAACCGCAAGTATCCATCCTTATTCCTCACAAAGATCACTGGTGCACCCCAAGGGGATACACTAGGATGGATAAGGCCCTTCTCCAAAAGGCCCTCAAGCTGCAACTTGAGCTCATAGAGCTCTGGGGTGGTCATCCGATAAGGTTCTCGTGAGATAGGCTCTACTCCAGGAACTAGATCTATAAGAAAATCAATCTCACATGGGGGTGGTAACCTCGGTAGCTCCCCTATAAAGACATAAAAAAACTCTCTCAAAATGGGATGATCATCTAGTGACGGTCCACTAGACCCATCCTTTGATCTGTCACTAATTGTAACAGCATATATCTGACAACCCCATCACATACACCGCTTAAGCTGCATAACAGACATGGTGTGAATGGAAATGGGTCTCCTGACCCCTAAAATCACCGACTCTACTCCTAAATCATCTGCACAAGATATATTCTTGTGATAAAAATCCATCTTGGCCATGTGTGAAGATAACCAATCCATACCCAAAATGACTCCATACGAGTCCAAGGGAAGGATACAGAGATTTGAGGTAGTTGTGAAAGGTGCCAAATCAACTACACACTCCTGAACTAAGTCTACATAGATCTTGACTCCAGAATCCATCTCGACATCCCAACTAAGACCCTACCTAACTGCCACCAGCCCGCATCGCTCTACTAAAGATGGTGCAATGAAAGAATCATAAGAACTAGAATCAAACAATACAGAGGTAGGAATACCATCAATGCTACATGTGGTCTCAATGAATGTGTTTTGATTCTCTGTGTGGCGGTTCTCAACTGTTGCATAAATCCTATGGATGCGTCCCATGTCATCAATAGTCAGCTTAGAAATATGTGTCTTACCCTTGTTGTTAGGGTTTTGTGGGCAATCTCTCAGAAAATGTCCAGTAACACCACAACCAAAACATCATCCTGATCATCCCCAATGAGTAGTAACTCCAGTAGGTGCTATGGAAGTCTATGGTGTGGATCCTGATGATCCAGATATGGTCTGATGAGGTGTCTGCTAGCGAGCTCCTGCTGACTGAGCTCTAGGTCTACCCTGTGTCCTGATGGGACCCCTAGGAGGAGGCCCCATACTCTGACCTCTCTGTGCATCATCTCTCTATGGAGGTCTATAAGGTGGGTGAAACTGTTGTTGTTACTGCTGCTACTATGGCCTAAAGGATGATTGTGTTGTACCCTAGCAACCACAAGGAAGGGTTACTGACCCCCTCGATCTACCATCCTGCATCTGCTGTATGCATCTCCGGACTCGGTCTCTAGCCTGTCAGGTCTTTCCCTGAGTCTCCTATGCAATATAGGCCTTCTCAACGGCCTCAGCTAATGTCTGTAGACAATGAATCTACCTTGCACCTCCAATATCCAAATTTAGGCCCTGGATGAACCTATGAATCCACACCTGCTCATCCTGCATATACTCTACATACTAGAGTAGATCCAGAAATCTACTCTCATACTCTACTACTGAAAGAGAATCCTGTTGGAGGTCATGGAACTTATCGATCCTCTACTCTATGAACCTCCATGACAAATACTTGCTCCTGAATATCTCCTCAAATAGCTCCTAGGTCACTATATCATAATCAACATGGAGCTTCTACTCCTCTTTCCTCCAAAATACTCATGCTCCATCCCTTAGTAGATGGATCGCAACACGAGCTTTCATGTTGCTAGAAGAAGGAAAAAGCTTGAAGCAACCACTCAAGCTGACTAGCCAGGCCTCTGCCTGAAAACCACCCATGTCACCTGAGTAATGTGATGGCCGAAGCTTCAGGATCTCCCTAATGTGATCTGCAGTTGTGGTGTGACGGTCTCTAGGTCTCTCTGCATGCTCATCCCTAAGCCTAGGGCTTCGAGACCTCTCTCTACGCTCTGGAACTCTATCACCCTGTCCCCTATGTGGTGACTCTACTCTTACTAACTCCGCATGGGATTTCTCTCCTCTATGCTCCTCACTAAGTCGAGGAGATACCTGACCCTTAGTGGAAGGGGCTCTATCATGACTAGTTGCATGTCCTCCACCTAATCCTCCGCAAAGAGTGGCATTAACGTCCTGAAGGGTCTGTAGAATCTGAGGTAGGATGGCTGCTACACCCTGATCTGGTGGTGGTGGTGGTGGTGGTAAGTCTTAATCTCTATGAAGGTTTCTCTCGCTCTGTCTAAGCCTATTGCATAGACCAAAGCGAGAGTTAGTTCATTTGGCTAAGTTTTAGATAACTTCCATGTTCACTAAAATATACAATTTCTAGCTAAGTTGTTTTCTATATTGAAAAGTGTGCTAGGTTTAAGTTTTTATGTCTCAAGTTTTCTAGTGTGCCCAATGGTCCAAGCTTCTAAACCACTACTCTAATACCGAGCTAAAATTCCCATTTAAAACAACCCACTTGAAACCTAAGAAACAACCTAGGATTAGCTAGAAAATTATGGGATAATTTGTTTTTTTGATTAGAAGTGTCTACAACCAAGTTGTAATGTAATAGTTGCCACAACAGGTTCTAGAAAAAATCTAAAAGTACAAGAACAAGCCTTATATTTATTAATAATTATCAAGTTCACATGGTTCAAGGTTTAGGGTTAAGGGTTTCAGTTAGGTTCAAGGAGAAATTTATTCCCCATACCCATTCTCTAACAGGATCAGGGTTTCAACTTGATTTTTTTACACTTAATGAATCCAAAAATTCCCTAAATCATTCCCATTAGATAGGAAATTTTCTCACCTTTCTGGTGATATAAATAAGTCCTCCTAACTCCTTCAAGAACTTGAGATATGGACAAACGGAGTTTAGGGGTCAAATTTTCCCCAAGGGGACACGTGTTAAGAGGAGAGGAAAACACCTTTGGCGGGTTGGCGGGTCGCCGGGAAGCTTTAGAAAAATTTCACCCCGCACCTCCGTGGGTCCCCGGTGGACACGTGTCACCCAACGGGACCAATCGGGGAAGAAGAGGAGGAAGGCCAGAGCGGCGGGGTTTATTTATGAATTTCGCCAAAGGGAGGGGAAAGGATGAAGTTGGACGCGTGGATCTGCATGCTCGCGAGGAAAATTTCCCAAGGTGAGGATTGGGATTCGGGGCCACAGAGGATCAAAGGGAAATTTTCCTAAAAAAAAAGGTTGTGCGGGTCTTCTCTACCCTGCTTTCACCCCCCAAGTAGCCACGTGGTGTTCTGTTATTGGCTGTGGGCCGACAGGGCGAAACATAATTTTTTTTCAAAATTTTAAAAAGGCCTGAGGGGAAAAGAAAATGTCGTGCCTCCATCACTTCCCTATGAGGACATGTGGCACCCTTTGATTGGCTATGGGCCGGTGGAGGAAAAGATGAAAATTTTCCCAAACCAAAATTTGCAAAAATTTTGTAAGGATTTTTTGATAGGAAATTTTTCCCAAATTTTCCCGCCAAGGCACAAAAACTTCAAACTACCATAACTTGAGCTAGAAAGCTTGGTTTTTGGAAAACGAGGACTTTCTGGAAATCTCTTGATGCCATCCTTGCACAAAAAAAATAAATTTTACTTTTTGATAAATTTTAAAGGATAAATTTAAAAAAAAATGATCTGTAAGCTTTTAATCCGCAAACTGGTAATTTCTAACTTTCAAATTGATTAAATTGGGATCTCCTCCTTGACTCAACATGCCAAACAGGCATGTTGAATTGAATCTAGGAAGGATTTAAAGTGGTTTAGGAAGTAAATTTGTTCAATTTATTTCAAATTGTATTTTCCAACAACTGACAGAAAAATGAATAAGGAAGGGATTTAATTTGATTTTACAATGGTTAAATTGCTTTCTTAAGTTTTCTTTGTCAATTTGAGTTCATTTATGAAACAACATACTAAATTTTAACATCTCCAATTTAATTAATGTGCGCAGGTCCGAACTGTACATTTTTATTAAAATTAATTGCCAATTTTAAGTTTGAAACAGAAATCCCATTTCTGAAAATGTGTTTTATCAAAATCATCTTCAACTATGGCACTTCATTCCTAAACTAGCAAACCCCATTTCCAAATTGTTTATAAACAAAACCATTTAAATCTATGTAATCTGATTTCCACTTAAGATATTTCAAAAAATGGAAACAATGCATATAATTCCCTCGTACGTATTTCTTCTTTTTCCAATTTTCAAAAACAGAGATTTGAAATCCCACAAATGCTCCATGCCTAGTAAGAATGATCGCACACGAGCTTCGTTGTTGTTGCTAGAAAACGCTGACGCACCACTCAAGCTGACTAGGCCAGGCCTCTGCCCTGAAATCCACCCATGTCACCTGAGTAATGCAATGGTTGAAGCTTCAGGATCTCCCTGATGTGATCCACTACTATGGTTTGACGGCCTTTAGGTCTCTCTACATGCTCATCCCTAAGCCTAGGGCTCCGAGACCTCTATCTATGATTTAAAACTCTATCACCCTGTCTCCTAGGTGGTTACTCTACTCTGGATGACTCCACATGGGATTTCTCTCCTCTATTCTGATACCTAACCCTCGATAGAAGGGGCTCTATCATAACTAGCTACATGTCCTCCTCCTAATCCTCCACGTAGAGTGACATTAACATCCTGAAGGGTCTGTAGAATCTAAGGTAGAATAGTTACTACACCCTAATCTAGTGGTGGTGGTGGTGGTAGTGAGTCTGAGTCTCTATGAAGGTTTCTCTCACTCTGTCCAAGCCTCCTGCATAGACCAAAGTGAGAGTTATTTTATTTTTCTAAGGTTTACACAACTTCAATGTTTACTAAATATACAAATTCCTAGCTAGGTTGTTTTCTAGGTTTAAAAGTGTGCTAGGTTTATGTTTATGTCTCAAGTTTTCTAGAGTGCCTAATGGTCTAAGCTTTTGAACCACTTCTCTGATACCAAGTTTGATGCCCATTTAAAACAACCCACTTGAGACCCAAGAAACAACCTAGGATTAGTTAGAAAATTATGGAATAATTTTTTTTTAGAAGTGTCAACAATCAAGTTGCAAGGCAATAGTCAACCCTATTAAGTTTTGGAAAGAATATAAATTACTAGAATATATTATTTCTTCATTAAAAAAATTTCAAGTTCACAAGTTTCAAATTTTAGGGTTAGAGGTTTCAGTTAGGTTGAGGGAGTAATTTACCCTCATACCCACTCTGTAACAGGCTTATAATTTCAACTTTATTTTTCTTATACTTAATGCTTCCAAAATTTCCCTAAATTATTTCCATCAGATAGGAAATTTTCTCACCTTTCCAGTGATATAAATAAGTCCTCCTAACTCCTTTAAAAACTCAAAATATGAGGACGTGGAGTTTTGGGGTCAAATTTTCCCCAAGGGGACACGTGTCAAGAGGAGGGAAAAACCCCTTTGGTGGGTTGGTGGGTCACAGGGTGGCTTTAGAAAAATTTCCCCCACATGGCATAATGCAAAATGTCTGTCGTGCCTCTGTGTGTCCCCGGTGGACACGCGTCGAGTCCTGGTTCAAGCAGATGAGGGTGAGGGAAGGGAAAAGCGGTGGGGTGAATTGGAAAACTTCACCAAATGGGAGAACAAGGGTGAAAGATGGTCATGTGGGTCTGCGTGCTCGTGGGAAGTTTCCTAAGGTGACGGCAAGAGTGTGGACTCGTAGAGATTTTCACGAAAATTTTCCCAAAGGCATAACTAAAATAAACCAAAGGGTCCAACCCTTCCGCTAGCACCTAAAGCTGCCACGTGGTAGCCTGCAATTGGCCACGGGCTGGTGGGGCTAAAAGGAAATTTTTTCAATTTTTTTAAAAAATTCTAAGGGTAAGGAAAATGTCGTGCCTCTACCACTGCCCTGTGAGAACACATGGCAGGCTCTGATTGGCTATGGGCTAGCGGAGAAAAAGTTAAATTTTTTCTCGAACTAATTTTTTCAAAAAAAATTCAAAGGTAATTCGATGGGAAATTTTTGGGTTGCGGGCCCACCAGGGAAAATTTTTCCCAAATTTTCCTGCCAAGGCACAAAAAATTCAAAGTGTCATAACTTGAGCTACAAAGCTCGATTTTGGGGAAACAAGGAATTTTTGGAAATCTCTCGATGCCCTCTTTGCATAGAAAACATAAATTTTACATTTTGATGAAGTTTAAAGAGTCAATTTTGCAAAAATGATATGTAGGATTTTAATTAGCAAACTGACAATTTCCAACTTTTTAATTTGATTAAACTGGATCTCCTCCTTCACTCAACATGTCAAAAAAACATGGAGAATTGATCTAGGAAGGATTTAAAGTGGTTTAGGAAGTTAAATTTTTTCAATTAATTTACATTTGAATTTTGTCCAACAAATGCCAGAAAATGGCTGAGGAAGGGGAAATGGGTTCGATTTGCAATGGTTAGATTGTTTTATTAATTTTTCTTTGTCTAATTGAGCTCATTTAAGATACAACATACTAATTTGAACATCTCTAGGTTGATTAATGTGTGCAGATCTGAACTGTACATTTTTATTAAAATTAATAGCCAGTATAAATTTTATAACAGAGATCTATTTCATTTAAATCTGTATATAAATTTTATAATTTAAGTGTGGCACTTCATTTCTAACCCAGTATAATAACTTTAAATGACTTAAAACAATTATTCTATACTCAAAGTAATGTTGATTTCAATTTCATATTTTTCCCAAAAGAAACAAGCAACATCCTTCCTTCATACACATTTTCTTTCTTTTGCAAATAAACAGAGCTTCAAATCACAATTTGATATTCCCATTTCATCACAACAATCCAAATAAGAGATAAACTTACAATTCTTTATTGACTTCATTTATAAAACTTTACATCTTCACATTCTTTCATTTCTTGAATATAGTTAACATAATTTCATTTATTTCTTCCAATGTACAAAGCAGAAAACAATTTTCTTTCTCAAATCAAATATACATGCTCATTATCAATTTCAACATCATTTCTCCATAACATAACTATTACAATTTCATCCACATCATGTGGGAAAGGTTACAATGAATGTGTTTTCACAAGGGACTATCAAACTATGTTTTTCTATTGCTCCAGGATAGCAACATGCACATTTTCTCTTCTCCAAGTTGATCACAACAAAAGAGGGGGAAAGAAAATGCTCTCCACCCAACCAAGACATCCAGTGAAAGGAGAAGACTTCCTTCATCATTGGCCCCTGAGCCCCAACCAAAATACAATAAAAGGTGTAATTCAACCATGGTAACAACTGGCTTCGACAACACAACATTCTTTCACATACAACTTTTTTTTAAAAAAAAAGAACAATTAAACACTAAAACAACAGTTCACAACTGCATTAAAAATCATTTCAAAAATAGAACTCATGCTTGATCATGCAAGCCAAAGGAGCAAGGTTTATGGGGGAATCTACTTATGCCTCCCAATTGGAATTTGGGCATCCACCAATAACAAACCACCAAAATATTTCATCACACACATTTCCTTATTCTCCCCACAAATCCCTCCTTATGCCCCCCACAAGTAAGAAATGCAAGCTATTTATTTTCCATGGTGGTTCCCAAACCCAAACTCCCTCCAAAAAATACTGATGCCAATGGCATTCCCTTATGCCCCCCACATGGATTCCCCATAGCCTTCTCCTACACCTTCCCTAAGGCAGTCTACCCAACCAGCCAACAAACAAAACAAAGCATGCACTATCCACACAACACAACAAGAAAATGAAAATATATAAAAAGAGAGTTAAATTCCTACCTCTCCATGGTTACTTTGGTGCCCAAAAAACAAGCTTCAAGTGCCAAAACACAGTCCAAATTAGAAAACTCCAAGCATGCAAAGCTTTTTCCAACTTCCTCCAAATCCAAGAGTTCCACACAAGATAAAAATGTGCCCCCAAGACAAAATGCAAAAGGTTCAACAACCCAAAACAAGGCAAGAGTCTGGATTAAATAGAAGAGGGAGAGAAGAGGATGATGTGGATCTATGTAGGATACCACATCACACATCCTCCAATTCAACAAAAAAGACAAACTCCATTTTCCTAAACACAATAAAGAGGTGGGTGAAAAATATGACAAGTTACTTACTCAAAAAAAACCCACACCTCAAGGGACAACAAATTAATTAAAATGTAAGAAAGTGCAATTAAAACCATGTAACAAGACTATTAAAATTCATTATAAAAGTAAAAAATCACATCTCCATCCATAAGTATGGTTGGTAGATTAAATTTATAGGCATGGGACGAGTTTTACTTGTCCCACAAGCCTCCAAAAACAACCCCCAAGGAAAAATTCGAATTTCCATGGAGGTGGAGTATTTCTTACTCCAAAATCTAACTTACACAAGCTCTTACACAACTTACATATCCCTTACAAATTAAATACAAACAACCAACAACTTTCTTTATTACTTTCCCATGTCCCAATTTAATTTATTTAAATTTTAAACATAAGATTTCTCACATTAATTCATCACAATTTTAATTAATTAAAAAAAAAAGAACACATTACTAATAAACTACATACACCAATAATAAAAAGAACACATTAATAAATACATAACCCATGGTCACATATAAAGGATTCCCCCCATGGGAATATCTAACAAAACAACACACAACACAATAAAACAAGTTACCATGGTGAACTTGTTGAATTCACCTACAATTCCATTTTGGTTAGTCTCCGATCCCCCAATGCTTTGTTGTGATATTTTTAACCTGAAAAATACAATACCTCCTTCGCCCTCGTGGCCATATCAGAACATCCAATGTGATATAAATGAAATCACAAAACCACTATATAAATGAATCACAACAACATCAAAGCAACAACTACATCATTTACATTTTTAATCCACAACTATATCATCACCAAAATAATATACATTATATAGATCAACTCATAATCCAATCACATGTCTAAATAACATCCATAAAGTATCCATGTCAATATTATATCATCATCCACATAAAGGTGTCTCTAATAATCATCATGCATCAAAATCAAATCAAGATCAACAATAATCCATGATCAAATGTCTAACATCATACTAAGATCAAAACATAATAATGTAATCAACAGTAATCATAGTATCAAAATAAGTATCCAAAAGGTGTCAAAGGGAAGTGAGCACTACATTTTTTTTAATCCGCGTGACCATGTTTATAATCCCTTGGATATGGAAATTAGAACATTCATACTTTTCAGGTACACTTATTTCTTCTTGTGTGATCTTTGGTTCAAGGAAAACCTAATATACCAGATAAAGGTAAAGAGGAAAACATTGCAATTGAGGTAATGTAAGATGCCTTTATTCTCTCCTTAGATAATAAAGTAGAATCATGAGTTTTAGATTCTAGAACTTCTTTCCATGCTACCCCTAAAAGGGTTATTTCATAAATTATGTTCAGGGTAATTTTGAAGATGTTTATTTAGGATATGATGAACCATGCAAAATATTACAAGTAAAGGTTAAGTTCATCTTAAATTACAAAAAGAAATACATGGGTATTGAAAGACTTAGAAGCATGTGCCAATACCTCAAGAGAAATATAATTTCTACAAAAGTCAAATAGGTGAATCTAGATGCATGGTTACATTCAAATTTGATTCTTGGAAAGTTTCCAAGGGATATCTTATTGTGGCAAGAGGAAAGAAGGTAGGAACATTGTATTTGTCTACCTGTGTTACTGATTCTTTTTCTATGCTATCTAATTCAGATTTAGATGCAAGCATGTGGCATAATCATAGGACATATGATTTGAAAAAGGAATCCAGATCTTATTTGAAAATGGGTAAGTTATCAGATTTGAAAGATTTAGATCTTAATTTCTATGAGCATTGTATATTTGGAAACAAGAAGAGAATGATATTTCTGAGAAGTTGGGGATAAAAATGAAGGAGTAGAAATTGGAGCTTGTATACTCATATGTGTGGGGACCAACCTAGGTAGCTTCTTTGCTGGATTCTAATACTATGTGACTTTCGGATTTTTGGATGCCACAAGAAAGGTATGAGTTTATTGTATTAAATGTAAATATGATGTTTTTAGACTTTTAAAAGATAGAAATCCCTTGTGGAAAATGAATCAAATTCAAATTTAAAATTCCTTATATTTGACAATGGTGGTGAGTATTACAACAAGGATTTTAATGATTATTTGTTCAGTGAATGGAATATGCAGAGAAATAACATTCCTAGAACACTACATGAAAATAAGAGTAGTTGAATTGAATGAAGAGGAAAATCATGGAATTGCAAGAAGTATGATGATACATGTTGGATTACCTTTGTATTTTTGGGAAAAATAAGTAGAAGCGGTGATTTATTTAAATAACCATGGGCCTTCAAGTTCATTATATGGGGGAATTACCAGAAGAATCCTGAACTGGAAAAGAGGTAGATATTTCTTTTCTTAGAGTATTTGGTTCAATAATCCTTATGTGCATGTTGATAAAGAAAATAGAAAGAAGTTGGACTGCTAAATCCAAGAGAGTTGGTACTTTTATTGGTTATGGATCTAGTGATTTTGATTCTATTTTTGGGATTTAGAAGATTCTAAGATTGTTAGGTTTCGTGACATAGAATGGAATGAAAAGAGAATGTATAGGGATCAAGTTTTGGTACTTGAAAGGAAATGATTGTTTATTTTTTTGGATGAAAATGAATTCTCAGATTTAAAATTGACACCTACAGGTTTACACGGTAATGTGTCAGTTTACGCATGACCTACATGTGATGTTTTAATACCATGTAATTGGTTATAGAAGAGCCAGTGTAGCTTTGATCACTTGGACCAGCGTCACCTACATAATAGAAGGAGTGTGTTTCATGAAAAGTTAGTAGAACATGATGTCGGCAGGTGGTGAACAGTGTCGATCACTATCTGAGATTAATACAAATTTGTAGAATGAGCATATTAAGCCTCCGACACCTTCAAACACCATCTCTGTGAGAAGGTCTTTACATGAAGAGGTAAGTAGACCTCTAGAAACAATTTACTCCATTTCTTATCCAAATTATTTATTATTGACTAAAAGTGGTGAACCATTCAAAATCCTTTGAAGAAGCAATGCAGGTGGATACCCAAAAAAGTGGGAGCATGACATGGATGAGGAGATGGATTCCTCGAAACAAAACCAAACTTGGGATTTGGTTAAGTTGCTAGCAGGTAAGAGAACAATGCAGAATAAATGGGTTTACATCAATAAATGAATAAGAGGGTGGACAGAAAATATACAAGGTAAGGCTTGTGGTAAAAATATTTGTATAGAAAGTAGACATTGACTTTGGTGAGATATTTTCTCCTGTATTTAAAATGACTTCCATACATATTGTTCTAAGTCTAGTTGCAGCAGAAGATTTGCATTTAGAACAACTTGATGTTAAGATGACTTTCTTTCACAGTGATTTGGAGGAATATATATATATATATATATATACCTATACTCCATCAACTTTCACAGTGATTTGGAGGAATATATATATATATATACAAACTAACACACACACACACACACACACACACACACACACACACACACACACACACACACATACAACAACCACTTGGGTATGAATCAAGGGTAAGGAGAAACTTGTGTCCTAAATTGAAAAAGAGGCCTTGTATGGGCTCAAGAAAGAAATGGTATATGAGGTTTGATAGTTTCATGGATGAGTATGGTTATATGAGATGTGAATCTGACCATTGTTTTTATTTTAAGAAGCTTAAAAATTGGAGCTTTATTATTTTTTTATATATGTGGACAATATGCATTATTGTAGGATCTAGTATAAGGACATTGGTGAGCTTAAAAATGATTATCTCACACATTTTCAATGAAAGGATTTAGGAGCTGTAAAGAAAATTCTTGACATGTAATTTCACAGAGACAGGAAGAATAAGAAGTTGTATTTGTCTCAGGAGCATTATATCAATAAGGTGTTGGAAAGGTTTAATTTGTAAAATTCAAAACCTATTAGTACACCTATGCCTGGACACTTCAAATTGACCAAATATCAGTGTCCTACATCACATGAAGAGGTTAAGTACATGGCACAAGTTCCATATGCTTCAACAATTGGGATTTTTATGTACATGGTTTATAATAGACCAGACATTCCTACAGACAGTGGGAGTTGCTGAGAATATTTATGGACAATCCAACTAAAGATCTTTGGAAAGTAGTCAATGGATTCTCACGTATTTGAGAGGGATAATCCAACATGTAATTATGCTATGGAGGGTCAGATAATTTTTATGTGGCTATGATGATTCCTAGATATGGCTAGATATTTAAATGGCAGGAGGAGCACCACTGGACACACATTCATAGTAGGTAGAAGGACTTTTTAGCTAGATTTTCAACATTATAGAAGGTTGTGGCCTTGTCTACTAAAGAGATCGAGTAAGTTGTAGCAAAAGGATAGCAAAGAGATAATAGGGCTTGATCATCTAGGTTCATGAAAGAGTTGGTAAATGGCCAAGAGGATTACATACTATACACTGATAGTCAAAGTGTAATTCATTTGGCAAAAAACTCAACATTTCATTTAGCAAGAATGAAACTGACATTCAGTTTTTGAGATATCACTTTATATGGTAGATGTTAGATGGATGGGAAGCTAAATATGACAGAAATTTCATACAAATGAGAACCTTGATGGATATGCTAAGGAATTCCGTTGTATCAAAGGAGAAGTTGGAGCTACACTCCAATTTACCTTGGTATTGGAGCTTGAGACTTGAAGAGGGAGAAACATGCCAAGGAAAGGATCCAAGGATGGATTTGTATGGTGCAATGCAAAATTTATCTCCAAGTGGGATTTTTTGAGTTATGGAGCTTAATTACTTCACATTAGCATGCTTTATAAATTTTGAAAACACAGTAATTTCATCGTTCACATGGGGACCAATATGGTTCAAGGTAACAAAGAACTGACATCATTACTTGTGTGTGATTTTTTATTTAACTCGCGGGAATTAGATCTAACACAATTGATAATAAATTTTATCTAATGGTTGTAATAGTATAGCTAAGTTTCCCTAAGTTTTTATAAGGTTATCCTAAGCTTGGAAATTAGGGTTAAGAGTAGAATAAGGAAGAACTGTAAGAAGGAATTCTTGGAGAGAGCTTAGAGAAGCTTGTGAGAGGAAAAGTAATGTACATCATGTAAGGTGTGTAAGAATACATATCTTCAATTGTATATCCCCTTGAACAATATATTGGTCATTTTTGGTGGACGTAGCCCATACTGGGTGAGCCATGTTATATTTGGTGTTATATTTCTCTTGTATATTTTATCTTCTGGTTAAATTTCATGTTTATTGCTTGTATGTTTTAATTGATTATAGATCTATAAAACACTAGTATTTCATTTAACCCTAAGAATTTCAGGTTCATTGGTTTATTAAATTTACCTTTACCTTCGTGTCTCAACTTCCTGGGAGTTTTAATGACCTGTGACTAGTCCACATGGACCAATGACATCTTTTTGGGATTCACTATGGGATCTCATACCTCTCCTCATGCCCTATGGTTCTCAATATTTTGGATCTCCATGTCTTCATTGATTTCAGGTTTGGACCCAACCTCCACATTTCAAAAATCCAAATTTGAAACTCCAAACTTTAGTCACAAGGTAAAAAAATCAAAGTGGAACTAGTTTTTGTTCCAACAAAAGGAATGATTGGTATTCAAAATTCAATTACCATATGAAAATAATGAACTTGTTGTGAATATTGAACCTATTATTATTACTAGGATGTATTTTATTTTCACGTCATCTTCTTTGATCAACAATGACTTCAGGATAATCTCCCAAGGTGAATTATACTAGAAACAAATGATAGAGACTATCTTTTTCAAGAAAGCATGTTCTAAGAATTTAGTTGGGTGTTGGACTCAGTTGAAAATTTCTTGATTGTCCCATAGGGCATTAGAATAAAATATTTGAGAGATTTATAAAAGGAAAGGATCCTCCATAGTGGGAAAATGGGTTGATGTACTATTTCATTTATGTGAAAGGGTCCATGTGGTTTCCATGTAGTAAGGTACTTGTAAAATTATGTTTTTTTCTCAAGTGGCTGAATTTTTTCTTTATTCTAATGCATCAACATGAGGTGTGAACTTTGGCCACATGAAGTCACAAACATGGGCATATCCTCTGTGCTATCATTCGTACCTAACACAGGGGAACAAAAATGAAGAAAAGTGAGTAAACGATGGTTTCATTAGGGAAATAGGAAAATAGTTTTGTTGTGTTACATGTACTAGTAGTTATATGCCCCAATGTTATTTTCCAAAACTTCTTCATGAATTATTGTGACCCTTTGTGCAAATATGTGGATACAATGTGAGGATGGTCTACGAAATTTTGTAAAATCCAACATCAATCCTCATGTGCACAGGGGGATTTCCTAGTATGGTTGTTTGAAGGTTAGGTCACTTAGTGTTGAGTGCACTAAGAGTGCATAAAAGAGTGGGAAAGATTATTTGGTTGATCATTTTAGTCAATTATTCGCAACTCTTTTCCTAGTATGATATAGTGTTGTTTAATTTGGATCCAAATCTCATCAATTTATTTATAAGTACATCTACTAAAGAGGTGAGAAAATATTGATTAATGTTGTATATATTTTGTGGAAGGGCATTCTCAAATTTTTCTTTCATGAAAACTATTGATGTTGTTTTGATTCTATGGCACATCATTATGTTCAGTAGGAAATACCTAAAGTAGGGATGGTTGTTAAACCAACCATTATGGTAATGCATCAAATGAAGTACATATTCATGCATCTATATTTTTGATACATGGTTTCTTAAATGTTACTCGCACCATTGGAAACAAGGAGGGGAATGACATGGAAAAATTCCTTCAGTGTTGTATTCATTTATTAAAGAGAGGTCAAGTTAAGACCATGTTATAGACGTTGCATGTTAGGTGCTTGCAGAGAGAGAGAAGTTTTAGATCTCTTCATATTTTTCCCATTATTATAAAGTGTCACAAAATAGGAAGAGAAAATATCTTCATCATCCCCCAACCCAATTTTTTTTACAAGAAGCGACAATTCTATTACAAAAATTTGTAAAATGTCAATGCGTATGTTGCAGACTAACGTGGAAACATATGTGGGTATAATAGGTAACAAGTAGACTATTTCCTATCCAGAATCTTGAATTTGATCTTCCATTTTGCGTGGAAGAAGATAAGGAGGAGTAGACGGTGGTGGATAGGAGAAAGAAAGGACATGCCAAACTAAATCCCAGGACGAGGAATGAGTCTTTCAAGGTCTCTATTTCTCCTCTTTTTTATGTTTTTGTTGGTTTCATTTGGTTTTGGAACTGTAGTGGTGTTGAAGTGTTGTTTTCATGCTTCCTTTTGTCAGGTTCCTCCATGATTTCATTCTTAACTGTTATATTTTGATTTTAGGCCATTTTTCATTAGGGTGTGGTCCCCACTTATCAAAAAACCATTGATGTTTCTTTGTAAATATGGTTTTTTAACATTATTGTTGTTAGGGTATGGTCCCTCCTAAATTTTTTTTTACCAATGATATAAATTACAAGTAGACTATGTATTCATCTAGTAGGATATATTTTTAACATGGACCATTTGATAATTTACATTCAAGGACGTCAAGAACATGTTTCTTATGATGAAAACATCATATATTTTCTATTGAGGCCCCCATCATCATACAAGTAAAATGCCCAATTCACAAATATAGTAGGGGAAGTATTTGTGATGAATTATATATTTTTGGGGGAAGCTAAAGGTATACCCAATGTATTTTTATTTTCCTCCACATATACAAGAGGCCTACAAAACAAGGTTTACTCTTGCAATAAACATTTCCTCAACTTGTGTAAAGAAGAAAAAAACCTCTAGCTTGTTACTAGGTACATGTTATTCCACTTTGAAAAATGATGGCCATTTCATTCAACTTAACATCTAGTTCCCTTGTTAAAGTGATTCAACAATCTAATTATCATCCCAAGTTAGTTCTTAAGGAATTCTAAGCATGTTTGTGTCTTAGCCAAAAGATCTATACTTTCCCACCTTTTACATGTAAGTGCCACACCATGAAAACTTAGGCCATCGCCACATCCATAATATTTTTTCTCTTTACACATATGCCTCATAACAACATTGATTCATTTCCTAGATCCACCACTTGATACAAATATTTGACCACCACCCTTGCACCATATGGTGTTGCCTCCCCAATCCCAATCGTTATTAAGGAACACATCTACTCAAAACTACTTAAATAAATCCCAAATTTTTACATCATGTTTAATTGGGAGCATGTCAACTATGGTGGTGTTTCCAAAGGAAAAACAACACTTCAAGTTTGTACGACCAAAGAAGCATAATGCTAGAAATCACACCAACAAGTTCAATTAACATGCAAATAGGGAACATAACTAATTACAACATGTAAAGAAGTGATAATTTCTTTTTATTTGAGTACAATGTATTTTTGTTTGTTGGCTCTATAATAAAAAAATTGGCTTTGCAATTAATATCAAGAATTTTCACAAGAGCATCGGTTTGGCAAAACCTATTGACTTAGGTAAACCTGTGTGCATGTATACTTTTCTTAATACTAAATGAAATGAAGTAAGAACTACAACCTAAAATAGTTCTACAATTTAGCTAAAACAAAGCATAAACACCATCAAGATAGAGAACTAAGCAAGATCTAAACTAACATTATAACTTTGAAAACATGAGATCAAAACTATGCATGCTATTTTAACATCTCTCCTCTCCTAGATTACCAACAAGAATGAATGGACCTATTTAGCTCCAATTGCAATCAAAAATTGCTTTGTTTGATCCTTAAAGAATTCAAGAATAGGAAGCTTTATCTCTTAACAATGGTGACCTCTCAAATAAACAAAAGGCAAGCTCTTAGTCTCTTTGCTATATGCTTTGCATTTGCTCTCTTAGGAGTTTAGGTGTAAGTAAAAAGGTAGGTGGAGGGCTCTTTATATAGCCCAAAGGATAAAGGATTCAACACATTCTCATGAATGTGGGATAAAGGTAAAACATGATTAGGAATGGATAAGGTTGCTTTATTAAAGGTAACCTTACTTTAGAAGGGTTTAATACATGTTTAGCAAGTCATGGGAGTTGGGGGGTATTTTAATTAATCAAAGGTGATTAACTAATAGGTAGATGTAAGCTTATAGAATATAATTAGAGGAATATTAGTACGATTTAGGCTATTAGAAGGGGATTAAATCAATTAAATATTGATTTATTGGTTAAATGGAAGGGAAAGCTAATTAATTAATAATAATTAATTAGTCTAGGTAGAAGGGGTGATTTATTAACGGAAGGTCATTAATTAGGGTATTTGTTGGATAGGAAACTTAATTAATTAGCTTAGTGTAATTAATTAATGATGATATAAGGGAAAATGAGTGCTTTTTGACGATATGTCATCGATTTGCGAGAAATATGATAATTAACACAATTTAAGTATTTAAATTGCTTGGGCATAATTATGGGTGTCTACATTTGCACGTCTTTGGGGTGGTGTAAGTGACGCCACTTCAAAGATAGTATACATGTGGAATTTTGAAGAGGTAGAAGAAAAATTAGTAGAAGTGAGAGATGCCCCCTCGAGTGTTGATGGGGTGATGAAAGAAGATGATCAACGATCGAAGAAGGTGATAGATAGATAGAAGAATGGGAAGAGGCAAGATGCCCCGGTAAGATGGAAGAATAGGGGTGAGAGGAAAGTGATGTAGAATGAATATGGAGGAGGTGAGAGAAGAGATTAGCCTCTAGCCACTGTGTATTGGAACAATTTCGGTGTCATCATATTGCCATAAGAGCTACGTCATCGGTCCTTATGAAAAATATATGCATACGACAAAGGTAGAATGACATGAAAAGCCATACTATGAACAATTGTCCATTGCTGAAAATGCAAACTCCATGCAACATACAAAATGTAATGCAATACGAGAAAGTGAAAGATTCCTAACTCCATGCAACATACAAAATGTAATGCAATACGAGAAAGTAAACAAGCTAAACTAACAGAGAAACATAATA
Organism: Taxus chinensis; assembly: GCA_019776745.2. Taxonomy (NCBI): domain Eukaryota; kingdom Viridiplantae; phylum Streptophyta; class Pinopsida; order Cupressales; family Taxaceae; genus Taxus; species Taxus chinensis. Next base: position 60,421,724 of record CM034153.1, read on the forward strand.
TAATGTTTTTATCATCGAGCTTCAGTTACAACCTGTGCAAATTAATGACAAGGGTTGATGATGGTGCCCCAAGAAAGGACACATGCAAGGGGAATAACAGAGGACACTTGGGTCCAATGGAAAAGCAATGTGCACTATGAAATAGTACCAGGAAACTCGTTGTGCCCCAGAGTACAGACGAAGGAAGCAACCTAGCTTTTGTTGATGGAGGTAGATCAAGATGATCCACAAGTCGCACACATGAACAAGTGAGAACCAAAGAGTGACATTTTGTAGGATGATTTTCAATTTTTAGAAGTTTTCTTAAACATATTTGAATGTTTTTTATGATTTTTCTAACATATTTGAATGTTTAGGTTGATTTTGAAATTTTTTTATGAAACTATTTACAGGAATATAAGGAAGCGTGGATGCCCCTAGCGATAGATGGGATGTACAAGAGCATAAGGCCATGTGCGTACCAGAAAGGTGAAGATGCAAAAATTCCCCAACAATTAGGTGGGAGTATTCAAAGGTAAACTCTTCACAGGTAGAAATGAGACCAAAGGCCACTATGGATAGGTTCAACATGATGGTGAATCTAAACCCATGAAGTGGTGGGAAGAGGCAAGGATGCCCCCAACGTAAGTTGGCATAAAAACACATGATAGAAAGGAAGGAGAAGATTATTTTTGTGGAAGGGGAAAAAGGTTTCCACGAACATGGAAAACAAGTAATCTTATACACATGGATGTTCTTAACGAAGTAGAAGAATGATGTGAATGATATGAATGTAGCTTAGAAGCCTCACGATGAAGAAGTGATTAGCCAAAGGCATAAGTCATGAGACGAGATATGGACTAGAGTAAGAGTCTGAACAAGGTCCAAAAAAGACACTTAGTAACATACTAATCCTATTTACTCATAGAGATCCAGTGTGTGCATGTGGATTTTATTACCTCTTGAAGTGAAGATTTAATAGACAACAAGTGAAGAGACCCTAGCCAATGTGTAGGAATGATTTATTTTGATAAGTGATTTTGTGAATGGAGGGTGAAAGGATAGCCGTAATTTGCTCCAATGTCAGCCAAGCGTCCATATCCCCAACAGAGATGTATTTGATTCTAATCACAACATTTCTCTACTACCAGTCAGGCGTCTATAGCCCCGATAGAGATTATTGGAAATACCCCAAGAGAGAGTTATATATTAATTTGCTTTTGCTTTGTAGATTTTAGCTTTTGAGTTTTGATTGATTTTGATTCTTTTGCTTTCTGAAAACTTATTTCAGCTCTCTTGTTTGACAAGGGGTTAAGAACCACTGATGGATTGATGGAAGGAGGTGGAAGTTATTGTGATGAAGACATTGGCTAGTGTCAACAAATATGTCCAAAATTTCTTCAGAACAAGTTTATTAGATGTTTGAATGTGATAGGATCTCCATGAGGTCAGTCGTTCTTTAATTTACTAAGGTGATAAAAGACCAGGGGCAAACAAATATCATAGAGATAAATGTCGCAAAATGCGTGTGAATAATCTAACCAAAGTATCACCGAAAGGATGAAAATGGTAGGAAGACTTGTAGAAGAATAGCAAGGAAGGGAGGAAAGAAATATCCATGTGTACGCAACACCTGATTGCAATGTTTGATCTTTGTACCTTTGATTTTTGTTGTTTTTTTTTGTTTTTTTGTTTTTTTGTATTTTTTGCCTTGTTTTTTATTTTTAGATTTTTATTTTATTTTTTTGAACCGTTGTTACTAACAAAGTCACTCTGTGTGATAGGATCCAACAACGATGTTTGCGACTTCCTTGATAAGGGAGACTAAGCGTGTTTGTTTATCAAGAGTCATGTTTTCCCCAATCTCGATGATCATGGTGAGTTCACACTCAACAAAGGACTGTGATTTATTCTAAAACATAGATTTTTTATGCGGGAGCTTGAGTTCCCTATCCAGAGGTTTATGCACTTTCCGCTATACTTGATGGTTATGTTGATGTGCGTTCTTGAATCGCACTTGATTTAAAACTTTGAGATTGTTCCAGTTGTTGGGGGATTTTGAGCTCTTAGAAGTTTTGACCTGAGCTTGATAATGAACCTGTTTGAGTTTCTTATAAGATGACGCTTGAATTTTCTAAGCTTGAGAAGGAGAAGAATGTGATCATTTATGATTGATGATACGAACGATAGAAATGGTAGTGGGCTTGCCACAACCATTGATAGAAGAAATATGTGATAGATGAAAAGGATACAGTCCAAGAATTGAAGAGGATGGGCTACCAGGAGGTGAGCCATGGAATAGAAGGTGAAAGGCTACTAGGATGTGGCCCAAGAATAGAAGAATAAGGGATACTAGGACATGACCCATAAATAGAAGATGAAGGGCTACTAGGATGTGGCCCAAGAATAGAAGAAGAAGGGCTACTAGGACATGACACATAGATGTAAGATGATGGACTACTAGGATGTGGCCCAAGAATAGAAGATGGTGGACTACTCAGGGGGTGATCCATACATAGAAGATAAGGGGCTAGTTGGATGTGCCCCAATAATCGAAGATAGTGGGCTACTCGAAAATGTCCTATAAATAGAAGAGAGAGGGATACTAGAAGGTGACCCAAACCTAGATGAAGATGAAGGGCTAATTAGTGATGACCCTACCAAATATTGTGATTGAAGAATTATGATAGACGAAGAGTTATTGGGTGATGAAAAGATAGGCCATGGATCTATGCAAGACCAAGGAGTTTCATCACATAATGAAGAATGCGAAGATGGAAGAATAAGAGGAGGATCAAGTTGCATGATCTGAGGCTCTTCCTCCATTTCTTGATCAAAGGAATCAACCTTTTCCTCACAATATGCAGATGCATCAAAGTCTAAAAAGAATCCTTATTTGTAATCTACTAAAGGAATATCTTCATATGCCCCTATAAATGCCCTGATTGTTTCTTCATTTTGAAACGAGATCAATCGGTATGAGTTGTTGATCGATCCCTAGGGGTTTATTGGAAGAAATAGGTTCACTTGGTGTGGAAGGCTTAGAAGATGTTTGATGATTATTGATAGAAGAAGATGGTGTGAGGGACGAAGAATATGTGTAGCTAGATGTCTCAGGAGTAGAATAAGGTGGTGTGGACCTACCTATACAATGATATGTCGTATGTAAAATAGTATGATTAATTCCAAAGTCTATAGATTGCGACGCATGAGTTGATTTAGATGTTTGTCTCGAAGGACTTTGAGTCACACGAATCTTCACAGAAGGAAGATTCCGTGGGGGTGATTGATGAAGAAGGTCCTGTAGAGAAGGGGAGGATGGTGATTCAAGCATCGCATTAGATAAATGATGACAATGGTTTTGTAAAGAAAGAGAGGACTGCGATTCAAGAATTGTATTATACATCTGATTGGAGGGATTTGGAGTCACGTGTATCTTCAAAGGAAGAAGATGTCGTTGGGGCGATTGATAAAAGGGGTCCTGCGAAGAAAGGGAGGACCATGACATAAGAGTCACATTAGATGATTGATGAAGAGGATATTGCAAAGAAAGGGAGGAACATGACTTAGGAGTCACATTAGATGACTTAGGAGTTGAATTAGATGAATCTGAATAGTAGTTTGGATCTGAATCCTTAGAAGAGTCAGAGGAAATATTTGGATTGGAATCCTCAGAAGAAGAGGAAATGTTTGGATTAGAATTAGAAGAAGAGTGGGGGGAACTCGAATAATAATTTGGATCAGACGTGTCCAAATCATACCACTGACTATGAGATGAAGGTGGGGAACGAGTTACCTGGATGGGTTCTCTAGCGCAAAGAACCAATAAGAGGTTTGGTCATGATGGGCGTCCTTTGATGTGAACGATGAAAGTTGGATTCCTTATTGTCGTAAGCGTGAGGAACCACGCGATAATCAGTCATCTCTTGTGTCATTTAAGCACAAATGTCTAGACCTAGATAGTGCGATCAAACTTCTTCAAAGTGAAGAAGGCTCCATGCCGATTTGGGCAGCACAATGGCAACCAACTAGACATTCATTATGTACGGAGATGTGTGTGTGATTTTCCAAAGGGTGGCTAAGGAAAATAAACATCGTGATGACACAATATCGATGAGATCAAAATGAATTGTCCTAGAAAACAACTTTTTTGAATGAATACTCATAAAGAACAATCACGAAAGTGTGAAACACAAATCCAATCAGCAAGGAAATACACCATATGAAAATGCGATGCAAAGATGATCAACAAGTTGTTTTCACTTATGCCAAGTTTAAGGAAATGAACAAAACGTAATTAAAAAAAAGAAGTCAATGTGATCTCCCAATCAAGATATATGATGAGCGAGCTCAAACTTGATTAAGACCTATATCTCAAAAAGTGCCAATTACAATTCGTGAATGACACAACAATATCACTAAGATATGTTAACCCACTTTGTGAGAAAGTGAAGTATTAGATATCGAGCTATTATTGATATAACATGCACAAATGGTAATACCTAGCACTCTTTGAAATAAAGGTAATAATAGAACCTAACTAAAAAGCTCAAAGTGTAGCTAGGAATAGTTAAAAATGTGTGCAGCGTAACCATACAATATAGGTATTTATGTCGAGTTTACAAGAAATAAGACGTAAATATCGAAATTGTAATGATACGAGACAAACAAGTTAACTCCTCTATGGAAGTCCATGGTGATGAACCACACATAACTACAATGACGATCTTGATGTGGGTATCAAGATCATAATGGCTACCAAATGACGTGAAAACACCTCCGCACACTTTAGATGTTTAACTAACCCAGCCACAAACATGGATGGGCATAAACGGACATAAAAGTGAGAGAAACAGTTGATTGGTAACACAAATGTAGTCACCCTTCTTTTGATCAACAAAGTGTCAAAGGAATGTGAAGGAAATAAATCAAAAAAAGATGAAAAATGCTGGCTTCACTTCGGTAGATTTTTGCCTCACCCTAAGACAAGTAAAAACTAGGTGAAAGTACCGCGTCACATGTTTAACAATGAAAATATGGTTCATAACTCAACACTATTTTAGAATGGGTCAAAGTGGGCTCCTAGCCAAAGTATATTCTCCTAGGTGGTTCTCTCACCCTAGGTGTTATAAATTTATGTGGGTATCAAAATCATAATGGGCTACCAAAATGACGTGAAAATGTCTCCGCACACTTTAGACGTTTAACTAACCCAGCTGCAAACATGGATGGGCATAAACGGACATAAAAGTGAGAGAAACAATCAATTGGTAAACACAAATGTAGTCACCTTTCTTTTGATCAACAAAGTGTCAAAGGAATGTAGAGGAAATAAATCAAAAAAAGATGAAAAATGCTGGCTTCACTTTGGCAGAGTTTTGCCTCGCCCTAAGACAAGTAAAAAACTAGGTGAAAGTACCGCGTCACATGTTTAACAATGAAAATATGGTTCATAACTCAACACTGTTTTAGAATGGTCAAAGTGGGCTCCTAGCCAAAGTATATTCTCCTAGGTGGTTCTCTCACCCTAGGTGTTATAAATTTACCACGAGCGAGCGTGATTTACCCAAAAATTCACACTGACTAGTTTGGGAGTATCTCAGCTTTACTTTACCCCCTTCAAGAATAGTAGGCAACTAGTGCATCTACGTGTACTATCACTGGGGTCGCCATAATGGACAACCTATAACACTATCTAATCACTAATCAAGTAGGTAGTGCGGAGCACTTCCTATTTTGTCCACAAGGTTCCCTCTTGCGTGCACTACTTTGGGGTTCCTGGAACCACCCCCATTGTTGTAGCTTAAGGGGTTATGCCAAAAGGGTTATGTTCCAATTGAGCGGAGAGGGACGTACCCTTTTTTGATACCTACAATACAGTGTTTTGAATATGTTGTTCTTTTTATCTTGTTTAATTATGTGTGGTTTTCTTGAACACCTTTTGGCAACCTGTATAAAAATAGTATTAGTAGTTATTGATTTCGTTTTGATTCCTCCTTTATTTGATAAGTGTTTTTAGGTCCTGTACTCAAGCATTAGTAGTTCTCCAAGAAAATCACATTATTTAAAACGGGATTAAGAGTTGCTTTTGATTCTCAAGATCATCCAAGGATGCAAGAGAAGAGCATACACAACATATAATCTAACTAAAAAGTAAATAAAATATTTTCAATCAATGAAACATACAAAATTCTTGATAAATGTTCATTCCCCTAAACCAAAAGTGAAAGATGAAGTTTCCAATTTACCAAATGTTATAAAATGAAGACTAAAGTTGTTTTTAATTCTCAAGATCACCCTAAGGTGCAAGAGAAGAGCATACACAAATTTTATCCCAACTATATAGAAATGGAAAACTTCAAATCAAAGGACTATTGAAAAATGCTTTGTAAAAGGTTCATTCCCTTAAACCAAAAGTGAAAGATGAAGTTTCCAATTTACCAAATGTTATAAAATGAAGACTAAAGTTGCTTTTGATTCTCAAGATCACCCTAAGGTTCAAGAGAAGATCATACAAAAACTTTATCTCAACTATATAGAAATGGAAAACTACAAATCAAAGGACCATTGAAAAATGTTTTGTAAAAGGTTCATTCCCTTAAGCAAAATGAATAATCAAATTTACAAGTTTAATCCCAATGTTAAAAAGATATAGATCAAAGTTGTTTTTGATTCTCAAGATCCCTAAAATATGTAAGAGAAGAGCATACACATGCTTTGGTCTAAATCGAGGATGCATGGAAATACAACATTCATCAAAACATTAGACATGTTAGAAAATGACCAGTTTTAAACTAACAAAAAAACCTACAATTTCTGTAAGCATAAATAAAAAATTTATATTTTTCATTTCATAGTTAACTTCAATACCTTTCCAATGCAAAAACAATTGAGTCATTTCGAGTTCAGGAGCACAAGTTATGGCCTTTGGAAGGTGGGTTACACATATGCTCTTATGCTCACGGGTATGTACTTGACATGCACTCAAAAAATGTAAAAAAAAAAACGTCTCTTAATCTGTAAAATGGGTAATTTTTTCCAACCAAGATTCAATTTTGACAACAACCTATCACATCAACATATGAATAGAAGACTCAACACTATCAAACATTAACATACATGCTCAAGAATTTAAAATTTTCAAGAAATTGACAAAACTAGCATGTAGAATGATGAAAAAGTAAGCTCTAAAAATGAAAACATGATGAAATCTTGAAATTTTCTTACCAAGATTAAATTTTGACAGCAACCCACCACATTAATATGTAAATAGAAGACTCAGTACTATCAAACACTAACCTATATGCTCAAGAATTTAAAATTTTCAAGAAATTGACAAAACTAGCATGTAGAATGTTGAAAAAGTAAGCTCTAAAATGAAAACATGGAGAAATCTTGAATTTTTCTCATCAATTCCAATTTTGACAGAACTTCACCTCCTTTATACCTACAAAGAAGACTCAATACATGCAAACTCAACAAAACAAGTTAAGAAAAACAAGTTAGATCAACATGTGTAAAAGAGGGTTAGTAACCAAAAATAAAACTTAACTACAAAAACTTGAAATTAAGTGCAAAGGACAATGGAGTAAGTCCCACCAGGCATGCCAAATGGGTGCATGTATACTTTTCTTAATGCTAAATCAAATGAAGTAAGAACTACCACCTAAAATAGTTCTACAATTTAGCTAAAACAAAGCATAAACACCATCAAGATAGAGAACTAAGCAAGATCTAAACTAACATTATAACTTTGAAAACATGAGATCAAAACTATGCATGCTATTTTAACATATCTACTCTCCTAGATTACCAACAAGAATGAATGGACCTATTTAGCTCCAATGGAAATAAAAAATTACTTTTTTTGATCCTTAAAGACGAATAGGAAACTTTAGCTTTTAACAATGGTGACCTCTCAAAAAAATAAAAGGCAAGCTCTTAGTCTCTTTGCTATATGCTTTGCATTTACTCTCTTAGGAGTTTATGTTTAAGTAAAAAGGTAGGTGGAGGGCTCTTCATATAGCCCAAAGGATAAAGGATTCAACACATTCTCATGAATGTGGGATAAAGGTAAAACATGATTAGGAATGGATAAGGTTGCTTTATTAAAGGTAACCTTACTTTAGAAGGGTTTAATACATGTTTAACAAGTCATAGGAGTTGGGGGGTATTTTAATTAATCAAAGGTGATTAACTAATAGGTAGATGTAAGATTATAGAAGATAATTAGAGGAATATTAGTACGATTTAGGCTATTAGAAGGGGATTAAATCAATTAAATATTGATTTATTGGTTAAATGGAAGGGAAAGCTAATTAATTAATAATATTTAATTAGTCTAGGTAGAAGGGGTGATTTATTAACGGAATTTCATTAATTAGGGTATTTGTTGGACAGACAACTTAATTAATTAGCTTAGTGTAATTAATTAATGATGATATGAGGGAAAATGAGTACTTTTGACGATATGTCATCGATTTGCGAGAAAGATGATAATTAACGCAATTTAAGTATTTAAATTACTTGGGTGTAATTATGGGTGTCTACAAAACCCATATAATTATGAAAATGAAAGACAAATGACCATGATAGTTGTGAGTGGATTACTCATTTTGAAGGAATTAAAAAATAGTCAATAATAGAAAAAACCTCTAACTAAAAAAACAAGTTTTTTTTATATTTATCACATTTATCACATATAATTGGGAGAAAGAAAGTATTTGAAGAAGAAAATTATAAGACTATATTTATAAATCCTTAATTATAGCATTCAAACCATACATTAATTTGAAAAAATAATGCATACAAATAAATCTTGAATTTATTTCTTTGTATACATTTCTACATTCTACAAGCATGTATTTTGGAACAATCTAATTGAAAAATTTTGATCCCTATTTTCTATGGATGTGTAAAACAAAATTCAAAACAACTTGTTTGTAACATGGGCAAGTAGAGTGCATAGGAAATGAATATAGTTTCATGCAAACTATGGATGGGTAGATGACACTGACAAGAAGAATAACCAACATGCAAGGTTGAGGGTACATTTAATAATTTTTTTGAATAATTGTTCAATTCTTTCTAAACATAAATTGATGATTTCTAAACATTTTTATAGTTATAAATTTTCTCCATTAAAACGTGGAGATTAACTTATTTCTATTTAATGAAAAATAATGTGTATAAACTCCATTAAAATAAAAATATTATAACCCAACAAAATAGTCACGAAATAAGTGTTTGTAGATTTTGACTATTGGAACCACCTTTATATTAAATTATAGACAAAATAATACAAAGTGTTACATAATAAGGGGGGTAGCTGGTAGAGTTCACAGCCCCAAAAGGGAACAAATGCCACGCGGGTAGATAGAAACAAGCCATGAGGGCAAGCAAAAGCATGCCACTTAGGGCTACAAATAACAACTAACAGGCGAGGAGAGAGAACTAAAAAACTACATCAAAAGAACATAGATTTAGACACAAGAAGCCATGGAACCCGAAGTATAAGGTGGATCATCTTGTGGTGGAAGAAAGCCAAGGGAGCATGACTCATCTAGAGGAAGATTGATAATCCATATATCTGGTCAGGCATCTGAATGCTCAACGAAACCATAATTTCCCACCCAAGGGGCGGTGAGCCACCAAGCTGGGAAACCGCGAAAAACACTGAGTCCTAGTTATAAGATCCAACCACTGAATTGCCACGCGCCGGTGGGCTCTATCCAGCACCAGAAGAGGAGGGCCCTGGGTGAGTTGGCGGTAGAGAAGGTCAAGTGCTTCTAGAGTGGCTATGGGATCATCCATATCATCTATGAGGTTCCTGGGGTGGCAGGGGTGCCAATTATCATCATCCAGAGGAACCCAACTGATAGTACAAGTTCGGTTACCCTCGTGATCAAACAACTGTTGGAGATGACAAAAATCCAGTGTAACCTTTTGTGCTTGTTCCTGAATCTGCATATGAATAGAAGAAAAAATAGCCACTTTTCGTTAATGGTTAGCTCAACAGAAAGAGTACAATGATGAAATAAGGAAATATTCCTATCTTTTTAGAGCTGAAACAAAATAAGAAAACAAAATAAATGCCAAAGGGAAGCAATGTAAGAAGGACAAGTAGCATGATCACCAAACAAAGGAACTTTCCGATTAAAAAAATAAGGGTGAAATGGGTTGAAAAGGGATTGAATCCAATGTCAAGCATGTTGCTCATGATGGAAAAACCAAAAGACATGTTTGAAGGACTCAGGGTAACCATAACAACTGTAAACTAGATTAGGAATACCAATATGACTTAATATTTCCCCTAATGGTAAGCCCTAATAGATCAGACACCAAAGAAAGAAATTGAGCTTCGGGTCAAATAGGGGGTTCCAAGCTCATTGAAGATGCTTTAACCAGGTGATATGAGAAGAATGCAATGACCATATAGTATTGAGATTATCTAAAGCCAGTGAGGAAGGAGATAACAAGGAGTAGATAACTCCAGAATTGTATTATAACAGTGGAATGTCCACATTCCATCGCCAATATTTCCACCAAGCCTTAGGTGGCTAAAGTCCCAGCTTGTGTAGCATAACATCAGGTAGAAAAGGCTGAATAGCCAAAATTGAAGGCAGATCAAAATTAGCTAGGTTTTATTTTTGTTTCAGCACCGAAAAAGGAAGCCAATCCTAGGAGGAAACTAGGTCCCTGATGGTGGAGATGCCTTTATGAGCTAATTGTATGAATTTAATATTGGGATTTTCTGCAAGAAGGATATCATCAAGAGAGAAAATAGGAAACCACCACAGATTGTTCTCATTAAAGGAGAGACCTCTTCGGAATCCATCACCAACCCACCACATGAAGGGTTTGACCATCTCAAAATATTTCCATATGCTTTTGACCACAAAGGTTCTAAGTATTTTAACTGGAACTTTAGTAATTAACAAAGTATGAAATCCTATATTTTTCCATAATTTTTTAATACATGGTGCTCTTGAAGAGATATAATTCCATAAAAAAATATTCCAGGCTTGGTTTCCCTGAATACAATGAATAACCCACTTATTACATAGAGAGATCCATTTCTACACTTTCTTCTTAACTCGATCAACTACAGACCGCCACAAGGTGGAGGACTCACTGTAAAAGGCAAAAGGAATTTCTAGAAATTATAATCATTCTCCTCTCTTAATCTACTACTAGGGATAGGCTGCCAACCAATTAGGAATGGGCCAGGGACTTTGACGGAAACCCAAAGATTTGGAAAACTGAACTTTAGAGCCAGATGTTTTACAGAAAATATCCAAGCAAGAAAGTGCCTCCTATACATTCTATTTCGATCGGCTAGAGTGAGAAAAGAGTCATCCAAAAAGTGGCCATTGATGAGTTAGCACTGATGATTAGGAAGATATATGCCTCTTAATCTCCCTTGAGAAGCTCCGTTGGAAAGAAGGTAACAGAAAGCATGTGCTACCAAGACAGAAAGAGTCGGAGCCAAAGGGAAATCTTTCCTAATACATCAGAAATAGAGAAATAGCCAAATGGCAGAATATTGGTGTCCATTGATGGTGAGACAAGAAGAGGAATTAGCGAAGAGAGTGCTAACTACATCGAGGAAGAAATCACCAAATCCCAAAGCTTTAAGCATGACAAGAATGAAAGGCCATTCTATACGATCATAAGATTTTTCAAAATCAATTTTGAAAAAAACCACCTTCTGAAGAGAAGTGCGAGCCCATTCCAACCCTTCCCAAACAGCAATAAGATTATCCAATATGAAATGGCCTTTGAAAAAACCATATTTTTCAGGTCAAACAATTTTAGGCAGCAAAGAAGCCACCCGAAGAGCAAGATCCTTCACCAGAATCTTATAAGAAACATTAAGAAGCATTATGGGCCTCCAGTTGGTTATGAACTCTGGATTACCAACCTTGGGGCTGAATTTGATATTGCCTTTATTAATGCAGTTCCTAAGGGATTGTGATTGCAGGGCTTCCTGATAAACCTATAAGAGATCTGGCCCAACAATGTGTCATGCTGCCTTGTAAAATTCACAAGGAAACCCATCCAAACCAAGATATTTTTCATCCACAAGACAAAGAAGGGCATTATGAGCTCCTCCAGTGAAAGAGAACCATCATAATGATTTTCATCCTATAGGCTAAGCTTACAAGAGACCACTTTGATACATTAAAGCAAAGTGGTATTGTTTTCAACCGAAGGCTCCTGTGCTTGAAAGACAAGAGTATGATGGTCAACAAAAGAAGAAAAAATTTCCAGTAAGGCTGTGATGCATGTGTGGGCAAGCTAGAAAAATTTGATTTGTTCCTTGACATTCCAAGATCTGAGAATTTTGAAGAACCCTTTCGAGGCGCTGTCACCAGTCTTTAACCACTACAAACGAGCCCAGATATGAGATCCTTTGGTTTTATGCAGTTCAATAACCTAGAGCTAATGTTGAAGTTTAGCATTTCTGATTTGAACAACGTTGTCATATGGTTGGAGGTCAACGAATCGAGGTGTACGTTGAAAATCCTATTGGAGAGCCTCATCAGCATGCTTACGGACCCTTACCACCTGTTTTCTAAAGTGGCGAAGGAACTTGGCAGTGCGTTGAATAACTTCATTCCGCCATGAAATCTAGATGGCAACATAAGAAGGACGTGGCGCCATATTCCAGACTCGGGAAATGTATGCCAGAACTCCCGGATAATGAAGAAAGGATATATTCATATAAAATTACGTGCTAGGAGTTTTAATAGAGGGCCCATCCCAAGTAAGCATGAAATATATCAGACTGTGATCTGACAGAATAAAATTGGGCCACGTGGTGACAGGAGAGTGACTGTTGGTCGCCAACGTAAAACCCGAGTGCTGAGATAGCATGACACGATCAAGTTGTTTGAGTACACATGCCGAACCTTCTCAAAAATTGGACCAAGTAAACCACTTTTGAGAAGTAAAGTCCCGCCACCTTTTAAAAAGAGGGTCTTTAATGCCCCACCCTCTTTTTAAATATAACCATACTTCACGGTCTCTAACACACCATCTCATCGGCAAGAGACCTAATTTTTCATCAGGATGTTCCACCATATTAAATTCACCGCAGAATAGCCAATAAGAAAAATGTAGATTATCCCCTAACCATCGACATAATGCCATCCTTTTTGGACCATTATTAGAGGAATAAAGATTAACAATACCAAAAGAAAATCCATTATCATAAAAAAACACCTAAACCGCCCCGTTGTCAGGATAATAACCCATGGCAGTGATTATGGTAGAAAATCTAGGTGACACAGAAATAGAAATACCACCTTTGCCTTTTGAATGAGATGAATAAAAATGTAGAAAATTTGGAGCAATACACGATAAGGAATTATGAAGTAAAAAACCAATAATCTTAACCTCTTACAAACAAACAATATCAATATTACCGATAATTTTACAAGCATGCTTCAAAGAATATTTTTGATAGGATTATGTGAGAACTCTAACATTGCAGGAGAGACAATTCATGAAAAGATAGACATGGAATTTTCTACCTCTTGTCCATCCTGTAGCATATCCTCTGAATTTAAAATAGTAAAGTGATTTACCATAAAACTAGACTAGTCTGAAGCAAGTGGCTCCGTCAAGTTAGGATGGTGCTTAGGCCAGAGAAGTAGAGTCCCGAGAGGGGCTCTGGGAATGACATTGTGAAGATGACGAAATAGCTGTCTTCCTAGCTATCTGTTGAAACAGAGTGATTTGGCTCTGCATGACAAGGGTAACTTGAATAGACTTGGCAAGAAAAGAAGCGGATGGTTGAGAAACTGAGGGTTGCTTAGGAGGAGGCATAGTAGCTGCCAACGCAGGCTTGCTCACCACCTTCTTGTTAGCAACCTGGGTCCAACCTTTAATGTTTTTTTCTTGTGAAATAGATGAAGTATGCAAATTAGAGGGCTTTTCATGTCGGGTAAGTGTACAATCATGAATATGATGATCAGACGCTTGACAAAAAAAGGTGTTAGGAAGGTTGAAATAGACAACCTTCTGCAAGATACACGTGGACCCAAATTGTATGTCAATGTGGTCCTGTAGATCATATGCTAAATAAACCTCGACGTAAACACATTTATGTGGACGAGCATAAAATAAATGGTCAAGCTCATGAAAAATCACACGGCCAAGTGGTCAAACAATATCATTCAAAAAATGCCAGAGATGTAATGGAAGACCCGATATTTTAACCCAAACTGGAAATCACAAAGAGACCTAGTTAGCTGGGTTGAAATCAGGGCTCTATTGTGACAAAACAAGTAGAGTGTTTCCAAGGTACCAATAAGTGGAATTCTTGAGAAGCAACTGATCTTGTGAAGGCTCGTGGAAAGTAAAAAAATAAAACCCCTTAGTGAGGTTCCGGACACTAGTAATGTGGATGTCGGCGGACTCCTGGTGGGACTTAATCTAGTTTTGGAGGAAAGACTCAGATGAAATACGACCATAGAAATACGTAACTAAACAGTTGTTATGGTAAAACTGCACAACATGATCAACAAATGAAAGCTCAATAGTAACATCTGGGGGGCGAATTAGAGACATTACCTTGTCATATGCTTTTAGGACAAATTTTCTCGCAAACTTGGGAGCCATTTTAACAACCATGTGTAACTGATGTTGTAATGGATTGGTTTGCGGTCATTTTAAAGGACTAGTGCCACCCAAAATGGGTGGAATAAATGCCTAAAGTGTTGTGCAAACTAGTAATATTAATTAGGAAAAATATTGAAAAGACCAGGGGAAAATGGCTAACATGAGCGTAATCATGCGAGAGTGTTTGTAGATTTTTAAATAATTCATTCAGTTATAAAATTTGTAGGCTCATTCTCTTATTCTTTTAACCCCCTACTACCTTATTTTAAAGAAGATTAAAATTATGAATTAAAAACATGCCTACAATTGATGTGTTATTAATTTTCATGTGCAAGATAGAAGGAAATTGAAACTTAAAATTATATAAGTTATCAAATTTTTTTCCATTTTAAAAAAATGTACTTTAATTTTTCATTTTACCATTTTCTATCTTAACTACAATTGAAAATCACAGGTGGAAATTAGGTTATTTTGTCTTATCTAGAATCCATAATCTCTCTGTATTAGTATTTTTAATAAGTATGCCAATGCATAGGCATCTCATGTGAGAGGAAATCCATTACCTTATTTTGGTCAAGTATTTTTAGAAGAAACTCATAGAATCCACACATGAGAACAAAAAGGAAGAATTTTTCTAATCATAGAAACCTTGGCACCTCCGTACCATGCACACCAATAGACTCTCCTGTTGCCTAAGCCTCCCCTATACTCCCTATATGAATTTGACATTTACCAATTAATTATTCATTAAATATATACAATCTCCCAATTATATTTCATTTGAACTGCACTTCAAGTTCCTTAATTTGTTGGTGTGTTCCTGTTATCCCAATTTTTCCCCCAGAAAAATTGATCAAACACGACCCCACACAGAAGAAAATTGGAAGGGTCGGTTCAGTCATGCGAGCCACATTCTAAATCCAACAATGAAGGGGCAAGTTCGGCGAAGGAGGCCAACAACGTCAAAGTCTAGAGCTCGACAGGAAAGAAAATGGGGGAAGGATCAAAGTTTTCAGACTTATCCACATATGATTCAACTCATATAAGTAAGGGGCCGAACGGAAAACTCTTGGAAGGTGCCATGAGTCATCTCGACGTAATTCCAAAATCCGCATTAAAAATGGAGTTCCTAAATGAGCATGAAGCTTCCACGTGTCCCAGGTTTGAAAAGGAGACAGAGTCGGCAGTTGAAAAGTATCAGGGTAGTGAAAGCCTCCACGTGTCTCATCAGTGCATCTTCAAAGGTCAAGGCCAAAAGGTGGTCCCAAACGAGTGCCAGCCTACCATGTAGTTAGGGTCTAAAAGGAGATCTCATCGGCCCAAATCGGCTAAGTAAAGAACAGACCCGTGGAGGGTGCCACGTGCTTCATCTGTGTAACTTCAAAAGTGAGACCCAAGGGATAGTCCCTAAATGGTCGTGAGGCTTCCATCTGTCCAAGGTCCAAAAAAAGGACAGATCCGACTGTTAAATTGGCTAAGTATAAGAGAGTCAGCGGAAACCCCCAAGCTTTGGCTTGGCACAACTTTGAAGGGAAAATCTAGAGGCACGTCCCAAATGCGAGATGAACCTCCACATGTCTCGGGTAAGGCATATGGCCCCGCCAAACAAAAGGGGAGTTAGGAAAAACAAAAAAGTACAGAGTAGGCCCGTAAAGGGACATGTGGCCATGTTTCAAGTCAAAGCGGGAAGGCGGGTCTCTGGAGGCAGTTTGAATTTTTTGGCTTTTGTTTCGAAAAGGCATAAAGTATAAAAGTAAGCCACACCTCCATTGATGCCCAGAGAAGCCATGTGTCAAGCCTAAATTACATGTAGGGAGGTGGGCCTTGGAAGGATTTTTTTACCAAAAGTAGGTTGGCGAGCCTGGGGAAGACTTTTCGGCAAAGTGGAAAATGCGGACCGGCAGGCCCGGGGATGAAAAATGGAAAATGAGAAGGTTGCGGGATTATGGAGGCTTTTGGGAAAAAGGGAATTGTGGGCTTGCGAGGCTGTGGGGCATTTTTTTACTTTTGTAATTTATGTCCAAAAGGTAGAAAGTGAATTTTGGGCCCGTGGATCTATTTTACAAAACTGTTTTTCCCCATTTTTGTACGGATTCGATTCAAGTATTCAAATGGGCATATCTTTCGATCCATTACTCAGAATTCAACAAATTTGGTACCATTGGAAAGGTCTCGACCTCATCTATGCCATGGAAGCATAAAACTTTAAATTCGACAAGGTTAGGTGGGTGAAAAATAGGAAAATTTCTTTCATGCCTTTAATGTACGATTCAATTGCTTCAACAACCAGATCAGATTTGATTTGATCTGCCACTCTTCCTTCTTCAACACGAAAAACATACATGGAGAGGTAGGAAAAAAATCTTTCATGCCATTAATGTATGATCCAATTGCTTCAACAACTAGATCAGATTTTATTTGATCCGCCTTTCTTCCTTCTTCAACACGCCGAGCAGACATCGAGAGGCAGACTTGAAAGATTGTAGGTGTATTTGCAGGAGCATTGATGACTGTTAGCTGAGATTCTAAATCAGATTTACCACCTCCTTTCCTTCTCCTCTCTTCACTTCATCTATACAGGTAAGATCTTGGCTCCTTGTAAAGGGTTTGAAATTTTGGTTTTGCACCCTCCCTTCTTCTCTGGTCTGCAGATGAATTCGTGGAGTTCGAAACTTCTATTAAGACTGTAATGCAAGTTTTTTTGCCTCTTGGCCATTGTAATGTTCTGTATCAATTTGTGAAGCAATAATACATGTCTGTGGATGATTTCAACCCTCTCTTGTGTTCATTTCCTTTATCTGATCTTTCATTGCAACATTGGTTATCTGTGTATGGTGCTTGTATTACATTTTAATGGTCTATTTTTTATAGCAAAGTCAATGTTCAACATTACTTTGGTACATCACCTCTGTTAGTTTAGGTTTAATTTCTTACATCTTCTTAACCTATTCTCCTTGGCAAGTTAGAATAGATTTTAGAATAGATCTTCTACAAATTTTATGTGTGCACCTGAACAGAGGAATAGGAACTGGCCTTCATTCGGAGAGCTCTCTCGATTTAAAAGTCCCAAACTTTGAGAGATGATCCATATTATGCAATCACACTGAGAGTCTCAACCCATCGAGTTGCAGACATTCAGGGGTGCTGTGATTTTGCACTAACAGTTTTGGCACATCGGGTGGGACACTGAGGTTATATTTTTCTCATCTTTCCAAGGTGTCTCATTACCAAACAACAAATCTTAAGCCACCGTGTGACCACTCAACATTTTTGGCATGCTTGGTGGGACAGGTATGAAGCACCTTACCACTTCATTTCATCAAGTTGATGTGTTCTTGGTGAGATTCAGCCATTTGAGGCACACTTTCAAGCACATCTGGCGACTCCATCTGGTTAACAACCCACTCTTTGAAGTTGTAGACCTTATCCCATCCATTTTCATCCATTATTCCTTCCATATCTTTCATTTTCTCCCATTCCATGAATTTGTGCAATCATTACTTCATTTCCATCTTGGAATTCACACTTTTAGTAGCAGCAGTGCTATTCAGATCCATCTCCAAGTTACTTCAACACACCTCCAGAAAGGTTTCAAAATGAAAATCAGCACTATGGATATCCAGGTGAGCCAGATTCAAATTAGTTTGGTCATTTTCCAAACTATACAGTTGTTACAAAGCATGGATATACATATTTTGATGGTAGTTCCACACCTGAAGAAGCTAATTTGTACATGGAAACTCTAAGAATGGAGGCTCACATGGTAAAATCAAGGGCCACATCTCAGATGAAAGCGTTTAGAATTGGCTATAGGGCACCTTGTCCATGGGTCGGCACTATGCCAAGACATTACAACCCTCAAGAGAAGATTAACTTCATGATTGAAATGTTGCCTCACCTTGCACAGTAGATTAAGGATATTGAGGCATATGAGAAAAGTGTGAGACAACCTTGTCAATGGGTAAGTCAGTCACTAGCTCCTTGTCCTTCATTTTCTCTTTCTCAAACTCTATCATTTCAGCATGGTCAAGAGTCAAGCCCCTCACTTGCTGCACCAAGTGTTGATTTCCCTTCTCCATCTCCTAATATTCCATCTCATCTTAATTATTTTTCCCTTTTCCCTTCCAAGAAGTCATCGCCTCTAAACAAACAAGAAGTTCCACTTCCCTCACCACCACAAAAAATTACAAAGTTGGTTGAAACCCCATCCACTCCTCCTCTTGCCTTCCCAATTCCATGTGGGGAAGAGATTCCAAAGACCAGTCAAGGAGAACAACAAGAAGATGAACCCAACAGAGAAGAAATGATAGAAAATATGAAGAGTTGGGCTACCTAATTTGGGTTTACAAAGATCCCCTTGATGGTTAAGCCAACAGAGGAGGTCAAGGTTGAGGAGCTAGTGGTGGCTAAGGCTAAGTTTGTAGCAGAACAAGAACAAGAACAAGAAGGAGAAGATCAACAATCTATTTACTCTGAATGCAGTGTCCATAATGGCACTTTGTCTAAAGAGGATGATGATCTAATCCAAGCTGCACAATCAGTCAAGAAGGAAGAAGAACAATCAGCTCCAAGTCCTACTAAAGAGGAGAAACTAAAAGATATCAAATCAGAGTTGAAGCCACTTGATGAAGGAAGCATTATTGAATATTTTTTGTTTTCATTTGAAGGGCCTGATATGATTGATGAATCCATGAAGGAAGAAGAACAATCAGCTCCAAGTCCATTTGAAGAGGAGCATATGGAGGTGACCAAGACAAATTCAGAGGCACTGAATCATGATTCGGTTGTACAAGAGATTACCGACCCCTCTCTCATTCAACCTCTCCAAAAGTCTGATTTTTTTGAAGAGTTTGAACTCACTAGCTTCATGTTTGAAGATGAAGCTTCATATGGTGAAAATAATGAAGATTTTAAGATCAGCATGCAAGAAGGAGAGACCTTGCTACAACAGGATAGTGAAGAGTTTGATTTCCTATCAGACATAAAAGAATGTTTTGATAAGGAGGAGCCAATTAAAATTACAAATTTTTCTTCCCCATCATTCATCCTTCAACCACAAGAACCTACTGTCATGGAAAAGAACGTGCAAACACAACCTGCAGTTTGCAACATGTCCCTTGAATCAAAGTTGGAAGATTTTAATCTTCCAAAAGCCACACCTGTTGTAGAGGAAGGAAAAGAACAAGAGGATGTCATCATCTTGTTGATGATTTTTGCACTTGTGCAAAAATGAGAAACTCGAAACTTCGTCGTTACGATGAAAGGAATTGGTGAAGTATACCTAAGCTAAGGGAGTTTTGATATTATTGGTTACTGCTGAATTAATTAATGATTAAGCAAAATCTGTAGCTATGTGTGTTGTTACAAAACGTAACATATCACATAGTCTGTAATTTCATGATATCTTCAACAAAAGAATACAAGGGCCCCAAAGGACAGCTGTGTTGTCTTGATGAAGACACCGAATTACAGAATAGGTGAAGTGTTGAGTTTTGGGATAGTAAACATAAGTGCATATTGCAAAAATCAGAGTTCATTACTAAATGTTACATGTTCTCATTAATGTTCTTTCCTTCATGATTAAGACATTCAATTATATCATACAATCCATACAGAAAGTTGAAATGTAGAAATAAAAATTCAATGTTTTATTCATAAGGAGATTTCAAATGTTCCCACACAAGCCGTGGGATGTAATTGGGAATGTAAAGTACAACTACTGAAATAAGAGATACACATTCATGAAAAATAAAGTAAGGAGTATGAGTGAACCCATCATTACCTTGGGGGTTTCTTCATTGTTTGGAGTAGCTCCATTCCAAATTTTTCTCTTTTCTCATCTTCTTTGTGGAAGTCACTGTACCTGAAAAGAATAAAATGCACTATCAGTTATGAGCTCAAGGATCAATTCATATTCCTTAGTGTCCTAGTTCATGCATATGAATCTCTTCAAAACAGGAGATATAATTTACTTGAAGAAAAAATTGCATACATGCTCTACTCATTCAGAAAGAAGAAAGAGAAAAGAAAAGAAGAAACATGGACACAAGAGAGGCCAAAAAGCCTAAGTATTTTCTAATTGTTTTCTTAAGTGTGCAGGTACAGGTTGTGCTAAGAAGAAATAGACAAGTCATAAGTACAGGCTAAAAGAAGAATAAATGTAACTCAAACTCAATATTTTCTTCAAATGGAACAGGTTACAATACAAAAAAGAGACTGGAAATAGAAGCACATGTTTCAGATTGCAACTGAAGAAGAAGAATCAGAATTTGAAAGTTGATGTTTGGCTAGAAAGAAAGGTTTACAACTGAAACAGAATAAAGAATATTTTAGGAAAAATTGACAGGGCTTCTCCATAAAAAAATGGACATTTACAACTTTTCATCATGTTGCTTTCAACTACTAACATGCTTTAAAAGAATTATATAAATCAAGTAAGTGATACAGAAAAGCAACAAAGCATGCCATGATCAAGATAAATAGTTACAATGTCTCAGTTTTATTTACCAAATCAGCTTCAACATGAAGTGTTGTGTTCTATATTTTGAATCAGAAAATACAACTACTATAGCCGAAAAAATATAAAAGAGAGAATTCTAGAAAAAAATTGCCAGGGCTTCGCCATGAAAAATCAACATTTCAGATTTTCCAACATGCCAGAAATGTTACTATAAAGGAAATAAAGTATCTATGTAAAAGAAACAAGTTACAGAGATCTTAACAAGCATCTGAATCAAGGCTTATGCCTCAAATAGTATAAAAATAGGTGAACTACTTGTAATTTCTAGAAAGAATCATACAAGGTACAAAGATCTCATGGAATTGAGAAACAGTCAAGGTACCAATACTGTACTTTTAGAATCAAATACTCAAAGAAATAACTCTCGGTCAAGAACAGAGTAGTACAACCAAGTACTAAGGCATCATTAAGTGAAATTCTAAGTTTTAGAAGCAAGATAGTAGGAATTGATACCAAATAAAGCAGTCAATGAGAAGCACAGGTCCACAGATATACAATTAGGTGTATCTTATCAAGGTGTATTTTCAGAGAAAAATAATAAAATACCTAGACTTGAGTCACCAAAAAATCAAAATAAATATCTCTGTGCAAATGATGAGCTCACTTAAGAAAGTACAGAAGTAAAATTTGAGTTACGCATCAAAATTAACTCCTCTCATGGGAGAATGTAGAGTATCATTTCAAAAACCACAATGTAAATACAGTTGAAGTATAAGTCCAACTCACCAGGGTCACAAATAGTGCCAACAAAAATGATAAGGACCGAGCTTATTATAGCCAACTGAAGGAGATAATCATTGCACAAATGTTATAACAAAAGCTAGGAAGTTGAAAGCAAGCTAAATGAATAAATCCAGATTCAGATATTTTCAAGGAGTTTCAACATGAAATAAAACACAGGCTCAGAGCATCAAACACCACTACATCAGTAGTGAATCAGATGGAAATCATAAGGATTTAG
This sequence comes from Taxus chinensis, assembly GCA_019776745.2. Taxonomy (NCBI): domain Eukaryota; kingdom Viridiplantae; phylum Streptophyta; class Pinopsida; order Cupressales; family Taxaceae; genus Taxus; species Taxus chinensis. Next base: position 60,443,812 of record CM034153.1, read on the forward strand.
ATCTATTTTCATTTCAAAAAAAGCAAAGCAAAAGGAATACCCTCTAGCATTCAGATTACAAACTCAGACAAAAACCTTGAATCAAAATTACATTCACATCCAGGATAAAGAGAGCTTTGAGTTTTCTTTCAGAAGTCAATATTCCCTTTTAAAAAAATTATTTCATGTAGTAGAATAGAAGAAGAAAATACAGATCTCAGTTTTCATCGCAAAACCCATTAACATGTATATCAAAATCAAAGTAACAGACAAGAACTCACCTTTTATAATCAAACAATCAAAAATTTCTAGCAACTAAATGATGAAGCAAGAAATCCATATGCCCATGAGAAGTTTCAAACTTGGGAGTCAAGTAGGAGTAAGAAATCATAGAACCCACAAATATTTTCAAGATTTTTAGTGATATATCTAAGGAAGAAAATGAAAATAGAAGTGTACATGTACAAGAGAAAATTAGCTCACCTATAGCCACTCATGGCGGAAAACACCCATATCCATCTTACTCAGAAAGCTCTGACAGAGCGAATACAACGAAGAATGTAACTTAGCCTTGAATTCCAACTAAGGTTTCAAAATCCAAATCTACAGAGTTTGAGAGAAAAGAGATGGCATGCATAGAGAAACCTCGTATAGCTCTGCGGGAAGCCAAACAACTATAAATCCAAGCTCAAATCTTACTCAGAAAAATGAACTGAACTCGGCAAGAAACAATAATGGTGGACAAAAGAAAACACCAGGTAGAGATATCAAAAACAAAGAAAAAAGCTTACAAATCTCGGGATGATCAATATATAGCTAGGAGATCATAGAAACACAATGTCACAAACACCTTTTCTAAAAAAATGATGATACAGATACCATAGAGAAACAAGTGATCATTTTTATAGAAGAACTGAGCTCATAGACTCCAAAATGGAGGCTAAGAAAGAAGACAGAAACCTCCTCTTCATCAAAATCTGAACTCAAAGCAATGCAACTGGTAAATTTGACCAAAATATTGCAAGAAAGGCCAACCTAGAACTCAAAATAATCAATAAGGAGCTGGCCATTAAAACCTTACAAAGGGTCCAAGAGCTGATCTCAACAAGAAGCAATCAAAGAAAACACAGATGCAACCAAGCCGAGAGAATCGATCTGCTAAAAGCCGAACTTCATAGAATGAAAATGGCAGAGAGATCAAATACTTCCACTCACAAAGCTTCAAAAACTCAGAGAACTAGTATGTAGAGGGCCCGAGCTCAAGAAGATGAAAATGGTGTCGCTTAAAAATTTTCTAGTGCTTCACCCGAGAACCAGATGCGAAGTGGAAAGTGAATAAGGTTCAAGTTGTTATAACTCACCCACCTAAACTTTGTCTTAACCTAACCCTAACCAAGGACCAGTGATCAAATGATCCATATTCGACATGTACAAAGATCAATGCTCAGGGATCGATCTCCAAAATCAATGCGAACCACCATGGTTACGATGATAGTGCCACATTAAATTTCCAAGTCAAGAAACCCTAACAAAGAGGTCAAAAATCCAATCGCTATTCTAATCAGAGTTAAAAGATCCATGGTGGAGAAGAAACAAATACCAAATCAAAAGGCTAAGAGAATTTCAACAATACCAAAGCAAACTTGACCTGAGTTAACCATGTCACCTACAAAATCGCCAAGGGGTGATTCATCGTGCAAAGGGGCCCAGCCTCACGCTTTAAACAAAATCATTTCATTTTGACTTGCAAAAGTCTGAACTATAGTCCAACTTCAAATAATGTAAAGTGCTGACCAAATCATATTTACCTATGATCATCCAAAAAGGTAAGGTTTATAAACTATAAACAAGTGTTATCCAAATGCAAAAGCCAACAAGTATTACATGGTCGTGTTTAGACAAAGGTGGCTGAGTGTATTGTGGTGACCTTTTTTAAATGGTGCCCCTTATGTTATTTCAAAACTAATAATGTGCTAAGTCCAAAAAGGTGGCCAAACCAAAATAGAGGCTAGTGGTCAAGTGCAAAATGTGGTCCCGACTAGTGGAGAAGGTGGAGATAATTTACAGTGTGCTATCCATGTGATCACTAGAAGAAAGAACAAGTGTCAACATCAGAAACAAAGGTGGTCCCAATCAGTGGAGATATTTGGATGAATTATTTTGCAAAGTATTACAATTAATATAATTTATTTCACTCAATACACAGGAGTATTTTTGCATGCCTTCACAAGAGGACACAACAAAGAAGAAGACAGAGTTGCATGTTCAAAGGAGAAATACTTGCATAACAAGTAAGCTTATTATTAGCAAATTATTTACCCTTACTTTCTTAAAAATAGAATAATCAACTTCAATTTGACTGTATTTTAATCAAGGCTAATAATGCCTATTTGTAATTGCAGGCTCTATTTTTATTCCTTTATCTATTATTAAATAAAGGATAAAAATAGGATACATGGGCGAGTACAAGCCTTAGGCTATTTTTAGGAAGAGGGTAAATTTGTATTTTGCTATATATTGTGTGCCTTGGCAAAGCAACAAAAAGGACTTTTTGGATATAGGAGTACTGAAGCAATTTTTACCAGTTTTACATTTTGAGTGTAAAGTATTTTCTACCTTCCCAATTATTTGCAGTCTTGTGTATATTTATATTAGTCTTGTGAATGCAAATTACCTAACTAATCATCTTACCCTATTGCAAAATTCATTAATTTCTGCATGATATTAATGTGCATGTTTAGCTTAGTAGTATTGTTGTGATAATCTCCCTCAATACCTCAAAGTGTTTTGCCCTTAACATTCTGCAGAAGAACTATTGGTTCATGCATCAAGAATCCTTTCACATATCAATTGTGCATATACTCAGTCAAATCCCTCTTGTAAATTTGGTGTATCCCTTAGCTTAGATTATCTTATAGTCATATTTTCCCTTTAAACCCCAGAATCAATTTAGGATACATCAATAAGGAACTGACCTTGATACCAGAGACTCACCTCAAAATAGGTATACCCAAAAACCTGAGGTGTTTCCATTGTATCTATGAAGAGAGAGATCAAATTTTACAAGCTTAGAAAACCTACAGTCATCTCTCTATAGGGTGCACTTTCGAGAGATAGCACGTCCCTCTCACACCATCCACCTAGGAAGGTCCATAAGAAGACTCCATTTTTGGAGTTAAATGTCAGAGCAGTGGGAAAATTCAAAGGATCAGACCTTACCCAATCAGATACTTGGATTCATTGGAGCTAAGGGAGAAGCCATAACTAGTCATGCTTACTCCTGAGCATGAGGATGAGTGTCAAAATACCAAGGATCAGCTGAAATGCCTCTTCAATCCAAATATAGAGAAACTAAAAGAGTTATTTTCCTTATTCCAGTTGACACCTTGATGATTTGGGTGGAGGATCGACCTTTAGTAAGTTTTTCACTCATGCTAACTGCCATGTTTAATGCCAAATCATATACATCGCTGCATTTTTTTGAGAAAGGGAAGTTATTTCTCCCTGCCTGTAGCAGGCCTTGTTTAGCTTTTCTTTGTTAGGGTTAGTGTAGTAGTAGGAGTAGATTTTTCTTTCAGTAGATTAAATTCTTTCACACACTCTGCATATCCCACTTGGGGTGTGTATGATTTCCAATTTTGTACATAGTGTGTTGTGGTGTTTTGTTTCCCGTGCTCAGTGCATTAAACATGACATTTGGTGAGTTTAGCTCCAGTTCAAGCAGTTTCCAAGTGGCTTAGAGATCAGATTTACGTTTACTAGGTAGACTCCATGTCCAATGGATTCTTCAAGGCCACGGATCATCTCATCTAGCAGGCATATGTCCCCATGAGTCACCAAACTATTATCCCAATTTTTCCCCTCGACAAAATTGATCAAACATGACCCCGTACAGAAGAAAATCAGAAGGGTCAGTTTAGTCATGTGAGCCACATTCCAAATCCAAAAATGAATGGGCAAGGTCGGCGAAGGAGGCCAATAATGTCAAAGGAGTCTAGAGATCGACAAGAAAGAAAATGGGGGAAGGCACAAAGTTTTCAGACTTAGCCTAATAAGAGTTGACTCGGGGCTGATTCCCAGACTCGCGGAAGGCACCATGTGTCAACTCGGCGCAATTCCAAAAGGCACATAAAAAACAGAGGTCCCTAATGAGCGTGAAGCTTCCACATGTCCCAGGTCTGAAAAGGAGACAAAGTCAACAGTTGAAAAGTATCAGGGTAGTGGAAGCATCCACGTGTCTCATAGGGGTATATTCAAAGGTCAAGGCCGAAAGGTGGTCCCAAACGAGCACCATCTCGCCACCTAGTCAGGGTCTAAAAAGGAGGTCGCATCGGCCCAAATATGCTAAGTAAAGAACATACCCAGAGGGTGCCACGTGGCTCGTCTGCATAACTTCAGATGTGAGACCCAAGGGACAGTCCCTAAATGAGCATGAGGCTTCCACGTGTCCAAGGTCTGAAAAAGGGACAAAGTTGGCTATTAAATTGGCTAAGTATAAGAGAGTCAGTAGAAGCCCCCACACGTCTACTCGGTGCAACTTCAAAGGGAAAATCTGGAGGTAGGTCCTAAATACGCATTGAACCTCAATGTATTCCAGGTCAAACATATGGCCCTGCCAAACAAAAGGGGAGTTAGAAAAAACAAAAAAGTATAGAGCAGGCCCGCAAAGGGACACGTGGCCATGTTTCAAGTCAAAGTGGGAAGGCGGGTCGCCGGAGGCAGTTTGAATTTTTTGGATTTTGTTTTGAAAAGGTGTAAAGTATAAAAGTAAGCCGCACCTCCTGCAATGCCTAGAGAAGGCATGTGTTAAGCCTAAATTACATGCAGGGAGGCAGGTCTTGGAAGGATGTTTTTACCAAAAGCAGGTTGGAGGGCCTGGGGATTACTTTTCGCTAAAGTGGAAAATGCGGGCCGGCGGGCCCAGGGATGACAAATGGAAAATGAGAAGGTTGCAGGCTTGCTAGGGCTTTTGGGCAAAAGTGAATTGTGGGCTTGCGGGACTGCAGGGAATTTTTGCACTTTTGTATTTTTTTTGTAAAAGGTGCAAAGTGAATTTTGGGCCCGTGGATCCATTTTGCAAAACTGTTTTTCACCATTTTTGTATGGATTCAATTTAAGTATTCAAATGGGCATATCTTTTGATCCAGTGCTCAAAATTCAACAAATTTGGTACCATTAGAAAGGTCTCAACCTCGTCTATGCCATGAAAGCCTAAAAATTTAAATTTGACAAGATTAGGTGGGTGAAAAATAGGAAAACATAATTCATGCCATTAATGTATGATCTGATTGCTTCAACAACCAAATCAGATTTGATTTGATCCGCCATTCTTCCTTCTTCAACATGCCAAATAGACATGGAGAGGCAGGAAAAATTCTTTCATGCCATTAATATATGATCAGATTGCTTCAAAAACTAGATCAGATTTGATTTGATCTTCCTTTCTTCCTTCTTCAACACACCCAACAGACATGGAGAGGCAGACTTGACAGATTGTAGGTGGATTTGCAGGAGCATTGATGGCTGGTAGCTGAGCTTCCAAATCAAATTTCCCGTCTCCTTTCCTTCTGCTCTCTTCACTTCATCTATAAAGGTAAGATCTTGGCTCATTGTAAAGGGTTGGACATTTTGGTTTTACACCCTCCCTTATTCTCTGGTCTGTAGACGAATTCATCGAGTTCGAACCTTTTATTAAGACTGTAATGCAAGTTTTTTTTCCTCTTGGCCATTGTAATGTTCTGTATCAATTTCTGAAGCAATAATATATGTCTATGAATGATTTCAACCCTCTCTTGTGTTAATTTTCTTTATATGATCTTTCATTGAAATATTGGTTATCTGTGCATGGTGGTTGTATTTAATTTTAATGGTTTGTGTTTGATAGCAAAGCCGATGTTCAGCATTCCTTTATTGCATCACCTTTGTTAGTTTAGGTTTAATTTCTTGCATCTTCCTAACCTTGTCTCCTTGGAAAGTTAGAATAGATTTTAGAATAGGTCCTCTGCAAACTTTATGTGTGCACCTGAACAGAGGAATAGGAACCAACCTTCATCCAGAGAGATTTATCGATTTGAAAGTCCCACACTTTGAGAGATGCTCTATGTTATGCAATCACACTGAGAGTCTTAACCCATCGAGTTACAGGCATTTAGGGGTGCTGTGATTTTACACTAATAGTTCCCAATTTAGATGACGTGGCAATGTGGGTCCCTCTGTTCTAGTCAAATTATAAATTAACAGTTGTTATTTCTCTTTGAAATTTTCCTTCTATCTCCCATTTTCATGATCTCAATATTTTTTGGCATCCATCAAATACGGATTATGAAGATTTGAAAACTTTTCAAAGTGCACAACATATCAGATTCTGTTGCGTTATAAAATTTTAATTAAGGGAGAGGATCCACTGGTTATGCACCCTAAGTCAAGGGGTGTACAATAACCATATAAATACAAACAAAAATTGAAAAAAAACCCTTAGTAGATTTTGTTATTTTTTAACTAAATATTTTCTTTGGAGCATTTATATTGTATGGAAAGTGGTTCTTTAAGGTATTTAAATCAAGTAGTTTTCCATAAATAGAAATTTAAGGGTGGACCATTTGTTGGGCATTAAGTCGTTTATTTTTTCCACTTATGTGGCATAATTTGATTGGGTGATTGTTTTATGTGACACATTTTATTGACTATTTTTTGTTCAAATTTTAAATGAACAAGTGACACGTATTAGTCTCTAACTTTACATCTACCTTCACAATTGTTGGTCCATGTTCGACTATTGGCTCCTCTCCCTTATAAATAAATAGATAATTCTTTGGAAAAGATAAAGATTGTGTTGTGCTCTATGCCTTAGATCAAGATTTTGGGCCATCGATTCATTTCAATTCCATGGTTGGATGTTGGTCAGAGAGGAAATGGTCTGCATGATGTTCATTTGCTTTTAATGCGATGCCTTGGAATTAGGAATCGTGTACTTAAAATATATTTTTATGAGTTAAAATAAAAGTCACTCATAGATTTGGGGCGCCGGATAGTCTAGATTTGGTTCGAGATGTTTAGGAATAAACCATTTTTTTCATAGAGTTATTTAGTGTTTTGGTATTTTCTTAATTCTTTGCACAATTTTTTTAATAGTAAATTTATTTATTTAAATTTGATTGTTTCTATTTTTTCTATTTCTATAAAATATTTTTTGTTTATACACAGTCAAGATAGTTAACTATATAGATAATAACACATTACATAAGTCAATAGTTTTTTAATGATATTTAATAATTAATTCTTCCTTTAAGATATATTCTTCTTATACAACATGAATCAAAATTCTCACTTAGATTGTTCCAAAGATTTGGGGTGTGCTGTTATAATATGGGTCCGTTTTTTCATATTTTTTTCGTAATTTATAATTTAAAAAATATCAAACCATATAGTTAGACAAGTTAATTTTTATCTAAAACTCTACATTTGACATGTAAAAATATTAATAAATATTTGGCTGACAGGCCTTTCTAAAGTCATTTTTTTATTTAGTGCTAGTTTCCTCCATCGTCATCCTCTTGCCATTACAGTCATTGCCAAGTTTTATTGGGTAGCCTTGTCAGCAAGCGCTAGTAATTGGAACAGATTAATTTAGAAAAACATGTCGTGTAGTCTGAATTTTAAGCCCATTGTTTTAGAAAAAGCATGCAACATATATTTAATTTTTTATGTTGGCTCCTGTATTTGGTGTGAAGGTTTCAGAAGCAACAGAATACTAAAAAATCATGCAAGAGGACCCATTCACCGCATCACAAAGGGAAAAATCAAGGACCAGTTTGTACAAGATGTTACTAAACGTAGTTGTCATCGCTTTTCATCATGGAATATTATGGACCCTGGTGTACAACCTCATGTTTTGGGCATTCTCACACAAATTGATGCAAGCGACCACCAATTGGATAATGAAGTTATTTTTTGTATAGGTCAATGTGTTATGTTGTTATGTAATTTTTGCATTGAAGTTGGATTAGTGAATGGTTTCATTGGTACTATACAACACATTATCTACACTGCTGGCTCCAAACCGCCCAACTTGCCCGTGTCTATAATAACTTACAATTTGATAACTAAAATGGTCATGCATGGGACCCAGTAAATCCTAAATCCATTCCTATATTTCCCATAATAATAGGAAATCATAAATAGGTGCCGCTAAAAATGGCTTGGGAGCTTACCATGCATAAGTCCCAAGGATTAATTTTTCCCAAAGCAACAATTGATATTGGAGATGATGAGAAACTAGGATTGACTTTCACGGAATTGTCCAGAGTTAAGTCCATCGAACATTTGTGAATATCTCTGCCTTTTAATTATGAGATCTAGTGATAAATCAAATCAGTAAGGTATGTGAAACAAAGATTTCTAGAAGAGAAACGCCTATGCATGTTGTCTGCAATTGGTAGTAGCAGGTATATCTTTTCTTAATAGAACTAAATTATTTTTTCACATTATTTTCGAGTAATCTGTTTATCATTCTATTAATTTACATGAATGTTTTTCAAACTAATTACAAATTACATTTTCCCCTAGTGCACAACACCAACAATAAATAGAGCCAGTTTTGAAGCCTCTCTTTCACATTCAAATACAAGTTATCAACATGTACTTACCTCCAATGTCATTGTAATTCCATTATGTGCATCAAAACTATGACACTATATATGTGGTTATTACCTCATTCCATTTCTTGCAGGAATGAATGGAAGTATCAATCATCAATTCATAGACATATGGTCATTTGGCTCAAAGATGCTCTGAATGTCAAAAATATGGATTGCAATGATCCATCATAGCTTGCAAAGGAAAAATCTTATTATGATAATTTTATTTATGCATGGAATCCAAGAGATGAGCGTCAAAGGAATAAATATTTTACAAATGACCTCCAATAACTTCAATTGATCCTAAACCTTCTATAGACAACATATTTTGCACGATTTCTCATGGATTGTTGTCTCTTAAAAGTTTACCAATATATGACAAATTGGAACCTCTTCACAAAAGGATAATCATATTGCACATGAAAAATTTAAAATTCTTACAGTTGTATCTACATGGAAAAACCCTTTATTTTCAATTGCAACAAGGTACCCCATCCCTATAAAAAAATCCTTTATTCTTAATAAAGACTTTATTTCTCATTGATTGTTCTCCCATTTTCTTACTATTTCCTACTATTTTTATCGATTTTAAAAAATAATAAAATGCACATGTTTTTTCAGGCTATTTTTTACAGTTTTTTTTTCCCGTTTTTGCATGCTGCGGGTTTATTGTTTTTAGTTTTGATGTTTATTTGGAGTATTATTTTGCAGTTGTTTTTATTACATAGCATACAATAACTTTCATATGTATATGCAAATCAACTCGTGGATGTTAAAATTTCTTCATAATTGTAGGATTGAACTCTTACATGACTTAAGGCTGGTGTAGCTATATATATTAGCTTGAATCAATATTGTCTTGTTTCAGGTAATAGTCGGCAGTTGGTTTCTTAATTGCATTTATTTCAATGAAAAATTAACACTATGTTCAACTATAATAGGTAGGACTACTCTTATAGGTTTCTAAAAAATAGTAATTGCCATTTTAATAAGCCCATTGAAAGAAGTCCATAACATACTCATTATGCACAATGAACACCGAAATTTGTGAAGCCTAGTCATGATACAAGATATTTAAGTAAAGGGATATGTACTGCACAGGTAGTTCAACCTCACTATTTATGTGGAAGATCCATGTCCCTTCTCCGTTTCGAGATTTTTTTTTCTTTTAGTTTCTTTCCCCCTTATCTTATGAGCCTTGTTTCAATATTTTTAATGTGGACTGGTGCTTTTTTCCCAAAATGTGTTTTTTAATATTTTTTTTGTGTTGCAGTCAACCTCACAAAGTGAACACCATCCTGGTTCTTTTATCGGCCTGATTTCTTCGTAGTTGCTTTGAATGTTGGTTGATTTTAGTCAACAATTGCCTTCTGAATTATGCTGGCCATTTGTTTTATATGTCATTCCTTGTAAATAACTCAGAGTTAGTGGATTTGTGGGACTACAGTTCTTATCCAGGGGAGTGCAGAGTGCATACATTAATGTACAAATTTTCGTACTACACCGACCTATTTCTATAAAAAGCTAAGATGCATATAAAAATATATTGCTTTCTTGTAACAAAGCCAAATGTAGCATTCCCTACAAAACATACTATGTACTTCTTAATGTCGATGCTTCATTTGCTATAATTTATGTCATGTTCAACATTCTGAATATTTAATATACTATGTAATTTTGAATGTCTTATCATTTATGTGATGTTCAATATTCTGCAACTTGCTTCTTTCTTGCAACAAAGCCAAACTTAGCTTAGACTATCAAAATCAATCACACCCCTTATCAATATCAACTACAAAAGTAATAACTATCCCTCTAAATCAAATAACATACACCATTGGGAGTTCACATTTCATTGTACACATGCAATTGCTAGTTATTACCATATTTCCAATCGTGATTTCAATTCTAAACCTCCAACAACTACCCAAAATTTACACTTCATTACTAATATACTACTTTCAAATACTCCAATATGCATATCGGCCTCTGACAAGAACCTTAATTCATGTTGATAGACATTCCTTATTGTGGAGGTTGACCTCCACTGTTGAGATCAACATCTAGGATTTCTGTGCGAAGAAAACACCATAGAAATGGTTGGGTCCGTTGATATTTTATGTATTGTGCATGCTTTGTCATTTTTTGGAGTATTTTTCCCTATTCCCAGTAGCATTCATGCAAAAGCCTCACTACATTTGAAACTAATGATATATATAGCCCAAGCGAAGAAATCCTAGGAAGATTCAGGGATCAATGGAAGAAAAAAAACAACGAAAACCGATAAAACCCACTTCCTAAATTACATATATTTACAAAATATGTACAAAATATATTCCAAGGCATCGCCTATCCTTCATCAGTAGAAAGTAGTATTAGAAAATCTATGAAATATTTGAGAGTGAAAAGACTGGACCTTGTGCAGTTGCATTAGTGGGACTATCATATGTAAGGAATGTTGAATATTGTCATTGCTCTAAGAGAGATAAAGTAGAAAGGTTTGATTACAAGGATAGGCACAACCATTTCCAACATAGACAAACAAATGAGCTGTGGTTTTAGGGATCAACACACAAATGATCCTGTTATTTGCAATCATGTATAGTTTCAGCAGTCTGGGAGCTGTGGTTTCAGGGAAGAGGTGTGTTAGGATCGAAACATAAATGAGCAATAAAACAAAAATAAAAGAAGCATGAAATCACAAGATAAACCCAAGATTTAATGTGGTTCACCTAGTGTGGGTTACATCCATAAGAAAAAAGACAGCCTTCTCATTTATTCAGTCCCGAGGAATACAATACAATTCTCTCTCTTTTTTATGTTTGAAAGAGTAAAACCATGTACATATATATAACTTGTGCACCTCTTTGTAAAAATTTTCATCAACCACAAGAAACCTAAATATAACATGCTTAAAAATAAGACATGCATATAAATAAGATAAACATAAAAATAACAACTCCCGTCTATTAATAAGACAATGCTATTTTTAACCATGGCCATACATTCCTCCCAAAATCAAGGAAAAATGTAAAACTCCCACTTCATCTTGCAGTTAGACTCCATATCTTCAAAAATCTCCCACTTGGAGACTAACTGCTGCAACCCAATTTTACAGCTGATCCTCAGGCTCTTCTCTAACTTGTTTCTCTTCTTCAAGATCAATCTTGAAGACCTATCGAAGCTGAACAACCTTCCATCTTCTCTTTTGTCACCACCTTTATCAACATATCAACAGGATTATGACTTGTATGGATCTTCTCCAACTTCAATTGTCCACCCTCCAAAACTGTTCTAATGAATTGATACTTGAGTTGTATATGTTTGGTTCTCAAATGGAATGATGAGTTATTGGCAAGATGAATTGCGCTCTAGATATCACTGAATAACCTGTAATCCTATTGCTTCTTTCTCGACTCTTCCATAAACTACATCCATATCATCTCCTTATTTTCATCTGTCGTAAAAACATAATTTTCCTCTGTAGTAGACAATGCAAAAATATTCTACAAATTTATGAAATCCAACTAACTGTCATGCCACCAACAGTGAATACGTAACCTGTCGTGCTCCTCCTACCATCCAAATATCCAGCCAATTTTGCATCAACATATTCATGTAAATAAACCTATGACCATCAATAGCACAACTTCCTGCTACTAGTCCCTCTCAAGTATATGAGAATAAACTGGATTGCATTCTAGTGCTCCTTTCCTATATAGCTCATGTATCTATTGACAACTCCCACTACATGGGAAATTTATGGTCTTGTGCATACCATAGCATACATCAAAATTCCAATTACCGAAGCATATGGAACTCTAGACATATATTCAATCTCTTCATGTGTTTTAAGACAATGTTCTTTACTCAACTTGAAGTGCCTTGCCAATGGTGTACTTACTGGTTTTACATCCTATATCCTAAACTTTTACAACACCTTGTTCACATAATCTTCTTGAGATAAATTCAATATTCTACTCTTCTTGTCTCTATTGATTCTCATGCCAAGAATTTTTTTTGTTGCACCTAAATCCTTCAAGGAAAATGTATTTGCTAATTTTCTCTTCAGCTCATTTATATCCTGCATGTTTAACCCTGTCACAAGCATGTCACCCACATACAAAAACAAGATAATATAGATTTCGTTATCTAGTATTTAAAACAAAATTCAATTATCAGAATGAAATCTAGAGTAAACTTGTTCTATCATGAACCTGTCAAATCTCAAATACCAATTCCTTGGAGCTTTCTTAAGGCCATACAAGCTCTTCTTCAATCTGCACACCAAATTCTCCTTCCCCCTGACTTCGTATCCTTGTGGTTTCTCCCTGTATATTTCTTCCTCCAAATCACCACGAAGAAAATAATTCTTTACATCTAACTGTTCAATATGCAAATCTTCCACAACTATCAAACTTAAAACAATTCTAATGGAGGTCATTTTAATAACAGGAGATAAAATTTCATCAAATTCTATACATTTTTCTTGTGTAAATCCCTTCAAAACAATTCTTCCCTTATACCTATTTTTGTCACCTTCTTCTTCCTTCAACCTGTAAACACACTTGTTCTACGATGCTCTCTTTCCTGCAGGGAACTGAACCAAATCCCATGTTTTTTTTTGATCCAAGGAGTCCATGTCCTCATCCATACCTTGCTCCCACTTTTTATGTGTTTCTACCTACATTGCTTCTTCAAAAATTTAAGGTTCTCCAACATCTGTCAATAAATAATAGTAAAGCTCATGAAAAATAATCATGTAGGAGGTTTACTTACCCTAGTAGAACGTCTCACAAGATTTTCCTAATTTTGAGGATTTTGTTGTTCTTTTTTATTTTGATCTATAGAATCAACACTGACTATGCCAGGATTGATTCCAACTTGTTGGTTTTCTATCCCTTTGAGCACTTCTCTATATTTTATCTCATCAAGTGCTACATACTTAGAATTTTCCAACTTCTTATCCTGTAGTTGTTCCATGTGCATAACCCTTTCATTGAAAATAACATTCCTAATTATAATTATTTTCTTCTCATCCAAAATCCACAACAGGAATCAAAATTCATCAATTCCATACCCAATGAAAGTACATTTCGTTGACTTAGCTTCTAGCTTGGTCCTATTCTCTTTATCAATGTGCACAAATTCTTTACAACCAAAAACTTTCAGAAAATAATAATTTACCTTCTTACTAGTCCAAGCCTTCTAAAGCACTTGAATGTCCTCTGTTTATCAAGTAAACAACAATATCTATAGTATCCACCTAAATCTATAAGGGAAATCCAAAATGTAATCTCATGCTCTTTGCACGCTCCATGATAGTCCTGTTCATTCTTTCTAACACACCATTCTGTTGTGGTGTTATAGGAACTGTCTTCACCCTACAGATTCCATTCTGTGAAAAATAGTTATTAAATTCATTGCTACAGTACTCTCCATCATTATCTGATTTGAGACACTTTAACTTCAAACCTATTTCATTCTCAACCAAATCTTTCCACTTCTTGAAAGTATTAAATACATCATATTTCTTCTTTATACAGTAAACCCAAACCTTCCTAGTAGCATCATCAATAAAAGTAACATAATACCGTGAACCACCAAGAGAAGATACCTAAGCTGACCCCCACACATCCGTATGAACAAGCTATAACTTGTGCTCCTTCTTGGTTGATCCAACCTTGAGAAATCTCACACGCTTTTTTTTCTCATACACACAATGCTCACAAAATTTTAGTCTATGTTTTTCAAATCCGATAACTTTCCCTATGAATGTAAAATCTTCATCCCATTCTCAATCATATGGCCAAGTCTGTGATGCCATAGAGTTGCATATATACCAGTAGTAGCTAAAATAGAAGATGGATCAGTACTAACAATGGATAAATACAAAGTACCTATTTATTACCTCTTGCTACCACAAGAGAACCCTTGGTAACTTTCCAAGAATCTGCTGTAAATATAACCATATAACCCTCATCTCCTAATTTCCCTGTAGAAATTAGATTCCTCCTCAAGCTAGGAACATGCCTGACATTCTTCAACACCCAAGTGTAGCCATTTTGCAATGTTAACATGAACACTGCCTTTTCCAACAATGTTACATGGCTCATCATCACCAAGAAATACCTGCCCAAAATTCCTTTGAACATAATCTTGAAAATATTGTCTATGGAGTTGCATGAAATGAAGCAATCGAATCTAAAATCCAAGATTCGGATTTACTATCTAAATAAAGAATAAGAGCATCTTGTAACACATCACTTGCTATGTTTTCCTCTTTACTCCCTTCTTGTTGATCTTTCCCTGATTTTAAATACCAACAATCTTTCTTTGCATGTCTTGCTTTTCCACAATTCCATCATACCATCCTGCTTCTAGATTTAGATCTACCCTTCTTAGACTTTCCATGGTGTCCATGACCTTTTTCTTTTTCCTTTTGTCTTCCCCTGTTCTCTACACTCAAAGCATTACTAGATGACTCACCTTTGCTTTTTCTTCTCATCTCTTAACGAAGAATCACACCAATAACATCATCAGACTTTAAAGTGTTTGAACCAGAAATAAAATTACTCATAACCATAACCAAAGTATTCCAACTTTTAGGAAATGAGCACAAAATCAAAATATCCCTAACTTCATCATCAAAAATTACTCCTAAAGAGCTTAATTGATTAGTAACAATGTTGAATTCATTCAAATGATCATTTACTTAATCACCATCTAAAAACTTCATATTAAACAAATTTTTCATGAGATATACCTTATTGGAGGATGAGGGTTTTTCATACAATTTACTCAAATTTTCCATTAGATCTAACATTGTATTTTCCATAGAAATATCGAAAGCTACTGTAGCTTCCAGGCATAACCGTATCATTCCCAACGCCTTCCAACCAAGAACATCCCATTCTTCATCTTTCATAGTTAACGACTTCAAAGATTTGCCTTTGAATGGTAGATAAAGATCCTTCTAATGTAGGTAGTCCTCCACTTGCATCTTCCATAGCTGAAAGTTATAGCAATTAAAATTCTCAACCATGAAGTTGTTATCTTCTGTCATTACTCCCACTCAAACAAAAAACCCTCCTATGAGATTTTTCTGTAATAACAATATCCTGCTCTGATACTAGTTGTTAGGTTCGAAACACAAATGAGAAATAAAACAAAAATAAAAGAAGCATGAAATCACAAGATAAACCCAAGATTTAATGTGGTTCACCCAGTTTGGGTTACATCCACAAGAAACAAGCTAGCCTTCTCGTTTATTCAGTCTTGAGGAATACAATACAATTCTCTCTCTTTTTCATGTTTGAAAGAGTAAAACCATGCACATATATATAACTTGTGCACCTCTTTGTAAAATTTGGCGTCAACCACATGAAACCTAAATATTACATGTTTATAAATAAGACATCCCTATAAATAAGATAAATATAAAAATAAAAAATCTCATCTATAAATAAGAAAATGCTATTTTTATCCATGTCCATGCATTCCTCCCAAAATCAAGGAAAAAATCAAATTGCCACTTCATCTTGCAGTTAGACTCCACATCTTCAACAAAGGTAAATTTTTTACAGTGTTCACATATTTGATTTTTTTCCATTCTTTTCCCATTTGGTGTATTCGCTATGTTAATGTATAAGATGAAAATAGGCAATCGTGGGAAGGGATATAACCCTGTTAAATAGTTATTAACACACAAATACTTATGTGCATGGTTATTTCCGGTCAGGCAGTAGTCATGAGGTGAAAGGATTTATGAATGCAAGAAAAATTTTTGACCAAATGCGCCGTTGGCAAATAAGAACTCTGTTTACGAATTTGTTAAAAAATTTCATATGTAATGATTACTAATTCACCCTCATGTTACCCCATCCCATATTATTTTATCCTCATTCTACTTAGAGTTCAAAGGGAAGTAACGCTAGGAGGAGAGAGATAATTTCTTTACTCTACGAGATTGAAGCACATTAATTCTTTCGATCTGTGGCAATTTTTAATGAAATTACTAAATTTTATCAGTTACTTGTTTCTACATTTCTATTATTGACATTTAGGAAGTAAACATTGGATTTTATGATGTTTACTTCTTGTCTGGCTGTCAGGGTTGTAGGCATGAAAGTATTACACCTAATCATTTTTCAGAATTATTGTGAAGAATGTTGAGTTCCATTTCTTGAGGACACCTTTTCATTTTTGTACTCTTAGATGACAACTCATATATCATTGCAAACAATATCCCAAAATTTTTGGAAAAATTTGATCTAGCATTCATTTAGCCCTGGAGCTTTATACCCTTTGATACCCTTTATAGCTTGATCAACATCATCTTTTAAAAAATATTTCATTAGCTCCTCATTATATGGAATTAAGATGAGCTTTAACATATTCTCAAGAAGATTAGTTTGGGATTCCTTAGTAGCAATGTATATTGCTGAGAGAAGACTTTTGTAGAGTTCAATTCCTATCTTTCTTATGGAAAATTATTCTGGATGGCAAATTCAATTTCCCTAGATGGTTCATCTTCCTTATTATAACAATAGATAGGTACAAAAGAACTCGGTAAATTTTCTCCCTCCTTAATCCAATTTACTTTGAATTTTTGCTTCTAAAATGTCTCTTCCATGAGCATGATTTTCTTAAATTGTGACATGAGTTTCGATTCTCAAGCCAAATTATCAGGGGTAATTCTTGTGACTATTATGAAATTTTCACTGCATTTATCTCATTTGCTACTTCTTCATGTTTCTTAAACATATTTCTAATTTTTTCTATATTCCACTTCTAAACTTTGAGTTTAAATTTCTTGATATTTTCTTCAACAAGAATCATTTACTCCTCCTTTCCTTGCTATTCCATGGAATTTTTGGAGATTATGCTTGAAATTAAGAGCCAAGAACAACATGAATTCCATTTGAAAGGGGATACCCTCAATTTTGATGTCCAATTCGAGTTTCAAAGTAATGGGGGAATAATTAGATCTAGAAAATTGGGGGATGTCTACATTGAATGTATTTTTTTCTAATCTCCATTCCAGGATGAGAAGGAATATATCCAATATTTCTAGAATGGCTCGATCTCCATGGAATTTATCTGGCTGGAACATTAACCGTTTTACATATTTGTTGTATTGTGTAATGTCTTAGTTAGATGCTTAATTTTTAATGAGCTATCTAAAGATGCATTCTTCATATTCAAGCCGTGCAAATCCTGACAAAAGTATTCAATTAAAAAGGTCAATGATTAGGATCTCTAGTTATTTTTAACAATTGAGCTTGAATATATGACGGTTAGAGCAGTTATGTAAGGAATTTGAAGGAATGCTCTGGGCATGAGATCCATCACATGATGGCAAAAGAAAAACTTCAAAATTTGATATGCCAATATTTTTTTGAGAAAGTTGAATCTTTTCCATGCTTTGTTATTGATTTCCTTTTTCACTTGATGTATTTTAATTTAATAATTAATTTCTACTGGTGGCAATATACAAAGTGTTTCCAAGTTTCCAAGTTTTTAAAATCCACAAAGCGTGATCTGATTTTAAAGATAAGGTTATCCATAATGTTCCCTTTGCCTAGGAATTTGTTGTAAGGGTTTTTTTGTCAAATCACATATGGATTTTAATACCATATGTATCTTTTGCAAAGAATTTATATATGGTAGGTATTCATTGTAATCATGATATGAGCTCAATATACATATAAATAATCATATACATATAAATTTCAAAAAATAAAATAGGTAAATCTGATCTTGAGTGGCTTGAAATTTTTCTCATCATCATTATATGAGAGAGCAGTTGGAAAACATCAGAAGAAAGTAATAAATAATGATAAATACATATAGAGAATGAAATTTAGACCCAATGTTGAAATGAGTGATGAATACTCTGATCTATGTTGTGGAGTTCATGGAAAACCTTTTGGATAATGTTATGAGGAACTTAATAAGTTTATGTAAGGAACGCCATTTTTATAGTTTCAAAATGGTGCACCTTTGATCCAAAGGATTTTTGGAAGACAGTATCCTATTATTTCGATGGTGTGGAGCTAGAGTATGTTAATTCCATGTATTTTTTATCATCTAGAAGACTAAGATACTATGTACCTAACCTTACAATAGATGGTAGCTTTCAAGTATTTCCTTTTCCATCCATAACCATTCAAGAAGCACTTCCTAAACTGAAGAAGCATTGGTCGTCCTCTGGATCAAAGGAAAAAAATAAAATGCATGGTTGCGAGATGGAGTGGTGTTACCCTCTGTCAAGATCTCAGGTCTATGATTAAAAATTCACAAGGGAAACCATAAGTGAGTGAACAGAAACATATACTTGAAAAGTGCTAGTAGTGGAATTTGGTTTGGGTTGGTCCAGATAATATAGAACACCTAGAACCTCATGAATTATAATTTATATTGGGGTATGAAAAAATGCACACTCGAGGAACATCTTGTCGGAGGAAACACTTCCAATGTTTGGTAAATTCATTCCAAACAGAAACAGTTGCATATCATTTGTCTATTTTGAAATCATTCTATCATAATGGCCTTATATTATTTTCTCTATTTTATGGTATTGGTGAAGCATATGTTGCTTTGCATCATCTTAGGATACTATTATATCGAAAAAAATGCCCTCTAATTTTCTAGCATGCGTGAATGGGGTAATCGGTGTTTCTGGGTAACATGGGACCATCTCTACGTTGTGGGACCCTACGCATGGAGATGAACCAACAAAGAAGGTCAGTTCCTCTACCTATCTCTAATGCTAGCACTACTCATAATGTAGAAATAAAATCCTAAAATAAACAAGGCAAGGGACTAGGGATAGAAGGATATGTAGAAAGGGAAAATCCTAAGCTAGGGAAGGCGATAACGCCAAAAAGTTGGGGTTGATCTCTCTCTACAAGGGTAAAGGAAAGTGGATAAAATGTGCAGAAGAGGGAGGATAGGCACACCATAGATCAAAACATAGACTCGGCTCTCCAGCGCATAGCAACACATGACATGGGACCTACAAGTAAAGGAGACATACAACATACCAAGATATGCAGATAGAAGGCGAGGTGTAAATAAAATGAGAAAGGGAATACAAGAGTTCCAAAAAACATGATTTTATTGCTCAAGGGATGCACAATCATATACATTCATAAAAGGAGGTGAGAAGACATTGTAAAGACCATGTCAAGGTCTGAAGCTCGTGGGAATTCGACCACCATTTTGACATGGTTCCGTTACAACAAAGAGGGATCCGTTTTAATGAGTAGAGCTCTAAAATTTATAGAATAATGAAGGATATAAGAGGAGGGGAAAGAAGAGGGAAAATTAGATTCATATATCCAACCACTAATAACAAGTAATAAATGCCCACAAATCTTCCTACAATGTTTTTAGATGCGCTTCCTCAATTTCGGTTTGCATGTAGAAGGAAGAATGCAAGATCTAATTGAAAACTGGTGGTTGAGGTCGATTAGATGAATGCATTAATGACAAGAAAAATGTTTCCTTGTTTTTCGCCTGGAAAATCCCACCTAAATCTGATTTTCAAAATTCCAACTTGTAGCCCATGTTAGCAACATTCAAATGAGACCAGGAATGTGGGAATCTAAGTACTACAGTAGAAATTATGGCTGTCATAAGTCTATAGGTCATTCTGACATGTAATGACATGTGGCACATGCTGATTTGACTAAAGAAATCTGCCAAATGTTGATTTGTTTTGTCATTTCTGCCATGTGTCACCCATCAATTGGCTATCTAGATTCGGTGCCCTGTTGGTACGCTTTGATAGGTTGTGTGTAACACATTCAAGTCTTACAGATGATGATGTGGCAAAATAACTGATGCAAAATCAAGCGCATGGCATGAAATGAATAGGTGCGAGACTGCATAAGACAGGTGCATGAAGGTGACGTGCGCAGAAGAAACGGATGCATACCTATAAGAGACAAGTATGCATGTTGGGTGTGAGAATTTATAAGGCAATCCATGACAGTGAGGAAGGGGCACTAAAGGAAAACCAGGAAAGGAAGAAGTTTAACATGCAGAAGTACGAAGGCATGTAAGGGACTTAGCCAATTGGGAGGCAAGTCTGTAGAGTTGCACACAAGGAGTGTGCGAGAGGAAGTAAGGAAAAGTGGATGCAAGAGAGAAGAAGGAAGGGTGCACAAAAAAACTACAACCAAGTGAAATGTGCCAAGGGAATAAACTTGAGTGTGTGCAACCTGAAATGTGAAACATCAGAGTCAGAATAAAATATCAGTTGTTCGAGAACCCATCCATGAGAGATAGCATCTCATAGCCTACTGTTAGATCAACAAGTTAGTCAATGTTGGGTAAAGGAAAATCACCTTTGGGGAAATCTATGTTAAGGTCACATAAATTAGTGTATATGTGGAGTCCCCCTGTCGCTTTGGTGATAGGAACAATGTTAGAAATCCATTGGGGATAATCAATGGGTAGAATAAAAGAAACAGAGAGGAGGCATTGGAGTTCTTCTTTTACAAGAAGGGAAATGTGTGGATTCCATTTTTGTAGCTTTTGTTTCACGGGCCTAGCATCAAGAAGGGTGAGGATATTGTGGAGCATGATATTTGGGTCATATCAACCTTCGACCAAGAAAAAGCATTGCTATGTTTGCAGAGGAAAGAAGTTTTAGCTTCCTACTCGGTAGGATCTAAATATTGGCCATTATTTATAATGTGGGGGTCGTCTTGAGTGTGAATGTTGATCGTTATGGTTGATTCATTCAGCATGGTTTGTGTCTTATATGGTAATGATCGATGAATGTAAGAATTATTTACACCTAGATAGGTAAGTAGAAAATCCTCATCTTGACATTGAACAATGTTGATAGATAATGTGTCATCATCAAACATGTGAGGATAAAGGAGAAAAATGGAAGAAGGAGCCTCATCATCATGATGATAGATCAAAGGTCCTAAGGAAATGGTGTTTACGAAAAGAAATGTTAGGAGGAATGCATTCTAGATCCATACACTCCGTAGGGGAAGGTGGGGTGACAGGTGAAGATGGTGCAGAAGATCGTATACTAGGTAATGAAGGTATGGAAGGTTGATTTTCTTCTATGAGGTGAATGTAAGCCTTATTTGGACTCGGTGGTGTATCAAATCTGATACCCATACGATCTTTATGTTTACAGGTTGTGTAATATATAACTATGTGATGACCTTGTTCATAAAGACCAAAGTCAAACCCCTTTCAAGCACAATGATGGAGAAAGGTATGGGTGAAGCGGTGGTTAGTGAGGTGTCTGAAACCAGATCAAAATGAGTGTGTTTTGGTTGGTGGTTCGAGTGAATAAGAAGTGACATCTAGTCCCCCATACGTCAGATTGGTGCGAAGATGAGGAGGATCATATGAAATTACTTCTCCTATACATTGGTCATAATATGGATGTTGGTGTAGGCTACCATACTCTTGAGGAGGAAGAAAAGTATTGACGTTATAGAGGTGATACTCCCCCAAGGAAAGACATTGAAAAACATCTACTAAGGGATCAAAAGTTGGGATTTGGGATGTTGAGATAGATGAATTACTCGAAGCTTGGGAAGGCGAAGGTGGGTTAGCTTTGGAAGCAACAACAATGGTAGGAATGGATGGGCCACTTATGGAAGATGGTGTAACAGAACTTGTAGGTGTGGAAATAGAAGAAGGTGAGATAAGCAATGGAAGAAGGAATAGGGCTAAAAGAAGTGGTGGTAGTAACAGTGGTGATGGATGCCTTGACCGGAATCAGGACATTGTTATTGTGGTATAACATGCTACAGGTCTTGAAAGGGGAAGGCTCTACAAGAATGGTATATGAGTGCCCTTCATACTCAAATTTAATGCAGCGACAAAGTGTTGAAGGTACACATCACATGGTGTGAATCCAAGGTTGGCCAAGTAACATATTATATTGGAATTCCCCCTCAAGAACGTAGAGGAACTCAGGAAGAATGCGAGTACCCAGACGGACATGGAGGATGACAGTGCCAAGGATGAACATGATGGCATCGTTAAATGAGCGTAACATAACCGGGTTATTATGCATGGAATTGGTAGGTATGTGCATTTTCTCTTACATATGTGAGTAAATGATATTGATACTCATGTCCCCATCAATCAGAACTTGTCAGACACGAGTATCATCGATATGAACAGAGATGAAGAGAGCTAGATTGGGATCGTCTGAATGGTAAGTGCAGCTACGTGGTGAGGTGTGAATATGGAATTGACAGGTGAAGGGTCATTGGGTGTTACCTCGATGGTTTATAGGATCTCAAAGATAGCCTGGTGGTGAGATTCAGAGGTTTGGATGAGATTATATAACGATATTTTTAGATGCAATTGCGCCAATAGCTTAGTCATTGTACGATGGGAAAATTTGTCTAAGGTGGGGTATGTGGGTCCAAGGATGGTGATTTTAGGTGCAGGTGCAAATGAAATGTTGGGTAATGGTGCTACGGCTGGACTACCCTTCTTCTCTTTCTCTTTCTAAGCTCATGTAGCGACTCAAATCCTATTGATCTAAGGTAAAGATAGGAGTGTGTCATGAAAGGTGTAGCGACATGTGGGGCAAGAAAATGTAGTACATAAGTCTTATAAAAGGATTACGGCATAATTACATTTTGGAGGAGTTTGGGCTAGTTCTCTAACATGGACCATGTTGATATAAAATTGTGGAGGAGGGTACAAGGGCTGTGTAAATGGAGATGTAGATTTTTTATTAAGTATGGGGTTAGGAAGTATGGTGATAGGTGAAGGTGGAATGAGGTCCTCATCTAAAATATCATCATCATTATCAAATTTTGCTTTGAGAGGACATAGGTGAAGAAAAATAGTCTTAAGAGCCTTACATTTTTCTACATCATGCCCTGGCACACGATGATAAGCACAAATTTTAGTGTCATCAAACCCCCTTGGTTTTTGTTTGAGGGGGTCATAAGGTCTAAGTGGTAGCAATGTGATAACAAAGGTTTCTAAGAGGTTAGCTAGGATGTTGGTGTAAAACCCTGCCAATGGATCACAATGTGAAGTGAGTGTGGGTATTGTTGGAAGATTGGGTAACACCGTTGGAGAAGACGTCACCAGAGGTGGAATTTGGGTTTGGGATACACCTTCTTGGGTAAAGGTGTAGCTGGTGAGTTGGTTGTTGTTGGTGGTGTAGGTTTAGTTAATTTTTTTAAAGGTAGTGGGTCTTTGGGTTTGGGTTGCACTTTCTGGCGTAAATGTGTAGGAGTAGTGCGTGATGTAGAAGGGAAGGTGGATGGTGGAAGGGGACAGGTTAACCAAGGTGAAAATGGAGGTGCGGTGAAGATGGTAGTGGGAGGAAATAAATGGTTGAGGAGAAGGAAATGACATGGGTAATGATGAGGGTACAAAAAGTGGTGCTAGGAGGGGAGGTACAAAGGATGTAGGCAATGGCGAAGATGTAAGCTGGGTAGTAAATTTAGGTGGAATAGAATATCAGGACGATGAGGTATGCTTTTGTATTTTTTGTTTATCTTGGGTAAAATTTTGTTTGACCAAGGTTGATGGGTGTGGGCCTAGCATGGATGGAAGTGGTGAAGGTGACCATGGGGTAGTGGGCGAAGTTGGTGTGTGTGGCCTAAAAGGTTGGGTTTTCCTCTTAGGCGAGGGAACAATCTTTGTGAAGGTTTGCGAGGGTGTGGCTAGATCCAGTTTGACAGGAGGATGGACTAAGCACGATGTCGCCATGACTCCCAAAGTGGTGATAGGTTTAAATATGGATTAAAGTATAGAAGAAGGTAGGGTTTTTGGCATAAGCAATGGATGGGTTGATGATAATGGTTTACATGTGGGTAAGGGTGATGAAGAAGAGGTGATTACAATTGGTATAGGAAGGATATTTTTGTTTGTATTAGACATCTTTGGATAAATTGTGGAAGTATCAGTAGACAATATTCACCTTTGATTGGGGAAAGGGAGCCGAAGGTGTCCCAAAAGAATGGAATTGTCGACATAATCTAAGCGGCTAGCCAATTGTGAGAAATTATTTAGCTCAAATAGTGATGAATTTGTTGTGACACCCATCCAAAATTCCAAGTTAGGGGACACAAGAAATGTCTCTTCATCTTCCTCAATAGGTAAAAGTGAAGCGAGGATATCAACAGGATCCTGGAAGATCCTGGGAGAAGTGTCACTTATATGTAGGAAGGGTATGAATGGCTCCTCTATGGGTGGAAGAGATAAAAAAACATGTTCCCTAGGTTCTTCCTTGGGTAACAGGGTCAAATGGGATATTCTCCCTTTGATTTGAGAAGAAGGAAAAATGAAATCCTCCTTGGGTGGGGGACGAGGTGAAACAGATTCATTAGCAGGTGAAAGTGGTGATGCAATCAGCTCCTCCATGGGTAGAGGGGAAAACGTGGCGGGACTTATGACGAACAGAGGCATGGACATTGTGGGTCCTCTATATAAAAATAACTGTGTAAGGGGATATTCCATGGGTAGAGGAGTAGATGGAACAAAATCCTCCGTGGGTAAAGGATTTCTTGTCAGAATCTCTTCAACGGAGGGGATGATGGGAAACTGAGTGGAAATAAGGGGGACCATGTCCAAAATGGTGTGAACCTCATGCGCTTGCGTGTCAGACGATTAACCTATTGGTTTTGACGTGTGATTGTGGTTGGGGAATGGCTTCCTGAAGATGTGTAGGTTTTGGTTAGCCGGTGTGTTAGGATTATCTTAGACAAGCTCACCGTTATCTAACATCTCCTGGATGATGTTTTTAAACAATATACAATTACTATCATTATGACCTCTTACACGATGATAATTTCAGTAATCAGTTTCCTTATACCGTGAAGGAAAAGGGCGAGATGGATCAAAACTAGTATATGGTTTGATTGGTGGAAGATCAATGGCCCCAACTTTGAGAAGTTTTTCAAAGATGGAGGAGTAGGCATCTCCTATGGGAGTATTTTTTTTTGTTCCCGCTTAAATTGGAAAGTTTGTATCAAAGAAAGATTAGAATATGGTTTTGTTTAGTTCAAAGGATGAGATGGGTCGACCTTCAAGACCACTGTGTTAGCAGATACCTTAACCTTGGAATGGTAGTGAGAATGATTGGTTTGTGGTTTAGAAGAAGAAGAATAATCGTTTGGTTTGAAGGGAGCACTCTTGTTGCGTAACTAAATTTTCTTTTCTTTGATAGTGTAAATTTCAATTTTTTGTGCCATTGTGAATGTCTCATCAAATGTGTGAAACTTTTAGACTTGGAGAGTTGATGAGATGTGTCTAACGCAAGCTCAGATAAATAAATCTATCAAATCAGTTTGGGGCAGTTAGAATATGAGTTGAGTGATCAAGCTACACCAATGAGTGACAAAGTTTGTGATAGATTCATCCTCATATTGGCGTGTCACATACAAGTCAATCATTTTGACTTTCTTGTCAATGTTGATAGAAAAATGATCTAAAAAACCTTGAGCTACCTAGTTAAATGAAAAGATTGAGTTCTTGAGTAACAAACTATACCAATCTAAAGCAGGTCCTGTCAGAGACATTGGGAATACTCGCTAAAGAAAAGCGTCATCGAGAGTGATGAGATAACATGTGTGTTTAAAAGATCATAAATGTTGTTGTGGGTATTATTTGCCATTAAATTTTTTTAATGTTGGCATTTCCCAATGCGTAGGGTATGGATGAATTGGCACAGAAAAGTGAATAGGCTCATTACAAATCTCATCATAAGTTAGAGTGTTACGTGAGCTAGAGACAGAGGCTTCTAATGTCTTCATTTTATCCATCATCATTTTAATTAAATAATTTGTAGGTTATGATAACGGAGCACCCCCTGCGGTTCGAGGAGGGTGGTAAGATGGACATGACATAGTGCCGAGTATGAAAAACAGGATGAGGGAATGTAGGTCGGGGTGTATGTCGCGGGTAAATACCCAGGATAAGAGGTAGAAAAAATAGTTGATCGTTGGTGATAGGTGTAGGTATGTGGGGTGGACGTAAAAAATCTGGTGGTGATCGGTGCGAGAGACTGCGGGATGGAAAGAACAAGGTTCTGGAAGGGGATATGAGCTACCGGAAGCTGAGATGTAAAAGGTATTTGGGAAGTGGATAATGGTATGGTAGACATCGTAAGAGTGACAGATGCCCAGGGCGTGGTAGTTTTTGTAAGTGCGACATCTACCAATAATGTAGGGTCCAAATACAAAACCAAAAGTGATGAGGGAAAAGTGGGTAAGGATGTACAAGCAGAGGCAGATGCAAAAGCGGGTGCCAGAAAAGGGGGAATAGATACAAGCATACTATGGATAATCTTCCCTGAGGAGTCTCAGGTGGATGAGTGGGCTAGATAATGTTGTAAGGTGGCATGGTTTTGATCGAGGAGTCTCACAAACTCCTCGTCACCGGTGTGTATGGTAATAGGCTAGTTGGGGTCTATAGGTGATAAAATAGAAGGTGGGGATGGACTAGGTGGAAGCGGTTAGTAACTAGTGTGAAACATAAGGGCATTGGCCTATGTACGAGTCAAAACCATGTGAATGATGGTAAAACTGGTAATCCGAGCTCTATTGGTGATAGAAAAATACATAAATTTGTGCTTATCGATGCCGGTTTGATGATCGATGCCAGTAAAGTAGGGTAACCGATGTTGGCTTCTGTACCAATGCCGGTTACTATGAAAAATGAAATATTCAAAGATTTGACAATGAAAGGTGAAAATGGGTCGACCTGGACTATGAAGATGATATTAGAGACTCAAAAATGTGATGAAGTGGCAGAACAAGCCACGAAAAGAATAGAAAGGTGGCAAATACTATTTTAGTATAAATAACCAAAACAAGAAAAAAACTGTCGTCGATTAATTAATCGATTCTGGTGAGATGATATAGTCGATGCTAGTCGTTGGACCGATATTGAATACTATGAAATCGAGGAAGATAAGAAAATACTAATTTTTGGTGATTTAGATCCAATAAAAGGGCCAACCCAAATACTGAGTATGGCTGTGAGGATTCCTAATATGCCCAAAATAAACTGGAATACACCAGTCGTGACGGGAAGGTAAAAGGATGAGAAAAAATGAAGAAACTCAACTCACACCTCAAAACGTAATCAGACAAAAAGCTAAAAAACATAAAATCCTAAGCTGTAGATTTTATGTTTTGGCTTATGCCATTTAGGACTGACTTGTGAATAAAGTAAGGTTTTTGGTTACCAAAGGTGGCCTACAGAACTGACAACTATGGTTGGTTTCAGGTAGGTTTTGGTGTGGGGATCCTTCTCTGATATGATGACTGGCCAGAAAACCAACTGGAGCCCACTGTTAATCCTCTGATCATGTGATTGTTGACAGATTCTTCTAGGAAATATGTTGTTTAAGAAATGTGTAGTTTTCTTTAAGTGATTTGGTATAAAGAGTTTACAAAATGTGACCTACGGTTCAATTTTTTAACCATCAGCTGGGCATGACTTCCAACATATAGGTTGCCCACAAATTAGATGAGCTTGAATACAAATACATAAATGAAATGTAAAGATTTTATGCCCAAATTCACAATGAAATTTGATGAGAGTAATAACGAATAGGAAATAGTATGTCTTTCACTAATGCAATACAAAATAAAAATAAATGTTCTTTTTAATCCAAAATATCAGTTTCACTGAGATAAGTAGGAGAATAAGAATGTTTCCAAGGGATAATATTTAATGTGAACTTTCCTTCAAAAAGAAACAAACAAACAATTTTCCCCTAAGAATGAACAATGCAAAGAACCCCAAATGGGTCCAACCGGGCATGCCAAGATGTTTCACCAAAATTTGTGGTAGAGATAAAATAAATAAGGGGTTAGGGCGTAGGAGGAATACCTGTTTCAGTCAAAGAAGCTTTTTGGTTGAATGCACTTGTTATTGACTTTTGATCCAAGTTGATCGTAGAGAGCTTCCCTTTGGTTAGGGGGAACGACATGTAAGAAACACAACAAGACCAAAATATAGCATTAATAATATAGGTTAGTGGACTACCTAGAAAAATGCTAGATCCAAGAAGCGAGGTGCTTCCTAGGAGGCTGTCAATCCACTTTTAAAGACAATTTAATGCAAAAAGTACCATGAAATAAGGAAATCCTACTATAGTTATACGATTTAGGTATCTCATGCAAAAACAAAAAGTAAATCTAATCTAAGAGACAAAGTTATGATTAGATCCGATGATTTGGTAGGTTGTTCTAGATTTTGCAAGTCTAATAGAGGTCTGATAAAGGGTTTGGAATTCATCAGGTGATGATCTGAAAATCAAATTTAACTAGCAATTGTGCACACACATTTCTTTGCTTTGTATTGATTTTCGATGTAAAAATTGAGCATTATATCCTTTTGTATTTTTAATAAAAGAATTAAAACTGCAAGTACTGTGCAAATATTTAAAGAAATGAAGAGAATTCACCAACAATTTGACACAAGAATTGATAACGGAGTTCGGCGCTTGAGGCCTACGTCTCCGGGTCCGGTTGAATGGGACCGATCTATTAAAATATTGAAAATAATTATTTACAAATAATTCTACAAAATTCTAACCTCTCACAGTCTTCCTCTGTCAAAAACAACAGGGGTTGCTTTTTACATCTCCTCAAAATTCCACTCCTAGCTCAAGTTATGAGCATTTCAATATTTTAGCACAGACCCGAATACTATTCAAATACAATAACACTCCTTATATAATGTTTCCCAAGAAGTGGCGCGGCAGTCAAAGCCCTTATCTTTTACCATGGAGACCATGGTTCAAATCCCCCCCATATCTCCACTTCCTTCTCCTTAGGTGGATTTCAAGAGGTTTATCCCCCATTGTGGGTGCGTGAATGAAGGGAGGTATTTAATAATGCAAAGGGGGCGCTTTTGTATTGGCTTGTGAGCCATTTTAGCCGCTTGGAATGTGGGTTCATTTTTTGGTTGGATAAGGATGCGCATGGCTATGTATAGACATAGTATTTTTAGGTGCCTTGAATAATGCTTGGAGGTTAAGCCAAATATAATGCGTGGAATAGGTAATATGGAATATGGAATTGGATTAAATGCGTGGAATATGGAATTAAATAAAATGCGTGGAATATGGTAATTGCATAGTTTAAAATGGCATATCAAATAGTCCCACATGCATAGCACAAATGCAATTACAGGCATATATATACACAAGTTGGTATAGTGATAAAATGAGAAGGAGGCCAAGACACCCCTCCATAATCGAGTGTGTCGAACCTGGCTGAGGGCCCCCAGCTAGTAAATAGCGGGGTCCATTTGTCCATGAACGAGTGTCCAATACCGGTGTTCCCAAACCACTTTTAGTTCGTCACACAAATTGTCCACGTGTCACAATATAATTGAAACACTTGGCGAGTGTGCACACGTCCAACCTGCACAAAACTCCAAATTTTGCCAGTTGCCCGAAAATTTCAGTGGGCTATAACTTTTGCAAACGAGCTCTGTTTCCTGCAAACAAGATATCGACGGAATCGTATAATTTTTCTCCACGCTTTAAAAATGACTACAACTTATTCTGAGAAGATCTTAGATTGGTGTTTCTCTATGAGGATCCTCTGGATCAGGTGAAGTCTGGGTTGATTTTGATTGAATTGAAGGCTTGTTGGTCAAAGGATATTTAATGACACAGAGAACGACGTCGGCGGGTCAACCGATGTCGCTAGGCTAGGTGACCGATGACAATTAGGTAACTATTAAAATGGGGTTTAAAAACCTCTCTGTGATTGCACAGAGAGTGAGGGTGGTGTAGGTAGGGTCGTAAAATTACTTAAAAGGGGTTAGGAATGTTGAGGAGGTGGTTAGAGAGGGTGTAAAGGTTTGGTATGTTTGAACAGTGGGTTGGTGGAAAGATGGCGATAAATGAATACGAGAAAGAATGAAATATACTAAAAGAAGTAAAGGGTCTATACTCTAAGCAAGCAAAGTATAACTGAAATCACAAATACTTACTTGCACGTACAAATCATGTGAATGAAGATGGATGGTAGTTGCTTTAAAAAGAGATCCTAAACTTAGTGCCATGACAGTGCTCCTAATGTGTTCCCATGAGTGTTCCAATGCTATGGAAGGAGAACCGGATGCTTGCTTGTACCTATGATTAAGGTTTTTGTGTCATATGGCTTCAGGAAAGTTTTGGATTCATGATTGAATGTAATAAGACTCCTACCAAATGAATCAATCACCCACCAACCTAAGTGAAGAGTTGGAAAATGTATTTAACCTAACCGATGGTGTTTAGGTGACCAGTGCTGACCAAGGAATAACCAACATTGGTTAAGGAGGGTAATTCTAGATTTTCCAAAAGTAGTCTGATATTTGTTTTTTTTGGCATGATTGATACCTTTAATCGAGGTCTTAAGTGATAGAATCTGCCTAGATATGTATGAGTCCTTGGAGAAGTAGTGGGAGTTAATGTTAGGTCTAGACTTAGTCTTAGTTGGTTAGTATTGGTATAGAATTAGTCCTAGTTAATTAATGGGTTGTGAATGGGTCTTGAGTGACGTGGATAAGTGAATTGGATTTAGGTGAGGTGGAGAGGTGAATTAATTAATTAATTTAATTATTATAATTAAATTAATTTATATGTGTGCACAAGGGAGATGAGTGGGTATAGTGTGAATTTATTTAATTAAAAGGGGTTATGGGAGTATGTCCTGATTTTTAATGTCTACATCACATGCTAGACAAACACATTGTATGTCATTATATTGTATATATACACATGTGAATTCATTTGGTATTTAGTTGTGAATTCATACTTTCTACATATCCTTACACGTAACATGGATGTTTGGCACTGTACCTCTTACCAGTCCCATCAAGCTTCCTGGGGGCATCTATTTTCGTACATACTACAAGTGGTATTGTTTTGTTTTAAACTACTTCATATTCTTACTAGCACACTACTTTATCGATATATACATGTTTTGATATGCTTGTTATATTTATAACATAGTAATGTTTGTTTCATGTGTAGCATTTGTTTTGCAGGACTATTTTCCACCATGGTTGTATAATATGTTGTTTAATACTGTTTACCATTGTTTTCCATTGTTTGTGGGCTATGCCCTATGTCTTGTTTGATCATTTTTATATGATTTTTCCTACTTCGGCCCTAATTGTCTTGTAACATTGTGAGCAATGTCCCATGTTTGGAACCTTCTTTTCACGGTCTACTTTGTCTACATTATTTCTTGTTTACACTACCCCTTATTGCATGCTTATCACTTTTTATACTAACACATGTCCTAGCCACGTTTTTTCATGTGTGTTGGTTTCTACCATACATATTCCCTCCCTCTGCAGGGTTACAATTTCAGATCTACATCAGGTCCTCCTTTGGGCCACATTCTCCTAGAAATGTCACATGCACCCCAAACGAGGGGGGGCATACATTGAGTGAATCAGTCACCCCATAGAACAAATCAAAGCTTCATATCAGTATACACAACAAAGAATTAAAACAAAATTTAATCACTTGAATGACCCAAATTCTGACTTGGGTCCTTAGTTCAACATAGATGCCAGTGCCCAAATACAGACATGAGCACCTAGGCATCCCTGACCTTTCCTGGGTGCCTATGAGCAGGGGGGAATATATAATTATTTTCTTAGATAAACACAATTTTCAGCAGTATACATAGCAGTCTTCTCAGTACAAGAATAGTCCTCCAACAATCAGAATGCATTCTATCTTCTTTTTCTACTTAGATCGAACTGGATCAAATATGGAAAAAAGCAAAATCACACCATTTGCAGTTGTTTATAAACTTCAGGAAGCAGACTTGGATGGAGAATAACACTAGATATTTCTCCCCAACACTCTTCTTCCATGACGTGAGATCACCCAAAAAACTTGCACTTGGTGCGAGATCGCCAAAAAAAACTTGCACTTGGCATGGCATGAGATTGCACTAAAATTTTTCTCTTGGCATGAGATCTCCCTAAAAATCATTCTTCTACATCATTTTCAGAATTTTTTTTAATCCTTTTCAATTGTCACGGATCAGGTGCACATGTTCCTTTTACTACTTTTTCACATATTTATATACTTATTACATACTTGGATCAAAATTTTCTTATACACGACTTTGACTACTATTTTTATCTTCTTTTTGTAGGTCCTTCCTTATAAGAAGTAACATTCTCAAGAATAATGCAAACTACAATGACAACAGGTACAACACGACACACTGCAAACATTTTTTTCCCCTAGTGATACTTCTTCTTTCTTAGCTTCCATACTTCATTTTAATTGCTCCACGCTTTCACTTATCTCCTTGGCACACTTTTGCCATTAATCTACAAGGAACTAAGGTACGTAAATTCTAAACTACTTTATGTTATCAAGTATTCACTCAACAACATGAAGTGGGGGAAAATGTAGATACTAAACCACGCACTTTGGGTACATTTCTAGGTGCTAATCACATACTACTATTCATATGATTCCTAAGTGAGAAAACTAGAAATTGGAAACTATCTTTGGCCTTTTGTCTTTGTTTTATGTCTTCTTTTTTGCCTCTTACACCCTACAACCCAGTTGATAACATTCATTGGGAAATCCGGGAATAAGAATCCCTTCCATGCTTACCCAAACTTCACTGGAAGTATGAATTTCTAGACCTAAACCCTCACTTAAATATATACCTCAAATAGAGCAATGTGCAGAAGTTCAAGTAGTGCACAGAAGTTATCTCACAGTGACGTTATCATGAGATAATAAATTCCATATGTTCGAAATTAAACCATGAACACGTGGTGCTCATGTCCAACCAGGGAAGCCTAATGGTGTGGAACAAAGATAAGGGAGGTGTATTTTTTTGTTGTTGGGAGAAGATTAGACCAGCTCTGCAGACATGGCGCAATCAATTTGTATAAATAGGAATTAGTAAATTCCCAATCATTATAGAAAATTACAACTGCATTCCATCTTTTTTTGGTAAATTAAACCTCGGGTGAAACAAGTCAAGCTCTTCTCATTTGTTGAAAACCAAACAACACCGTTCACCTATCGAGACCGAGAAGAACCCAAAAAAACCTATCACTTGCTACCGAAGAGAAATGATGAAATATATTTGAGAGGAAGAGAGGGAAGATCTCCCTCACCAACCATATGCTTTGGATCTACCACACCAGATTCAGGAGATGAAGGGCACAAAGAAACATCTGATGGTAGTGGGTGAGAGGAAATAGTTTTATAGGAAGTGAAAGGAGAGAAACCAACCCCAAATACGAGGAAGACTACAGAAAAAACATATTTTATACACTTCACTCTTGAGATAATTATGAAACATGGACATAAAAAAACTCTGTAGA
Source organism: Taxus chinensis (assembly GCA_019776745.2). Lineage (NCBI taxonomy): Eukaryota > Viridiplantae > Streptophyta > Pinopsida > Cupressales > Taxaceae > Taxus > Taxus chinensis. The sequence continues at coordinate 60,477,774 of CM034153.1, forward strand.
TCACATAGAACCCAAATGGTCATTCATCACTTTTTTTTATGAAAAAGATCTTATATTATATTAATGCAATAAGATACAACATAACTTTTAAGAAAAAAGTGAATGGTATGAGAGCAAGCCCCAAAACCACGAACAAACTAGGTTGAGCCTAGAACACCAAAAGTTAAACTAGGCCAAGCCTAGGAAAATACAACAAAACATCGTCCCTGACAAAAAAAGGCAAAATTAGGTAGTTGCACCAAACATGCCGGAGACGGGCAGATCCTGATTATCTTGCCACCCTGAACTAGGTAGATCCTTTCCCGTGTCTAGAATTTCCCAACCATTAGCAGGTTCTTCTCTAGGTTTGCTTCCCTGTGTGTAGGAATGATGAGGTTGAGCCAGGGGAATTTTCCAGAAGATGACAGGGGTGGCGGCGGTTGTCAAGCGGTCTGGTGCGAAGTGGTAGAGGGATAGCCCTAGCCCTGCTGGTGAGCCGACGAACGTGGTGGAGAGCCCCACCCAAGTTGCTGAGGTGGTGAGACCCAACCCTGCTGGTGAGCCAAGGAATGTGGCAGTGATCCCTAACCACGACAGTGCCCAGGTGAATGACTATGCTAGTGGCTCGGTCCTGGAGAACGGTGGGTGGGACTGAGTGTATGACACTGGGATTTGCTGCGTCAGCCTCCATGAGTGGAAGGCAAGGAGCAACTGGTGGGAGAAGGAGGCACCTGGGTAACATTGCACAGGGCTTCCCCCTATTTTCGCAACAGATTCTAGAGGTGGTCCACCTCCAACACCACCTTATTTGCTTGAACTTGAATATGCAGAAGTACATTGAGATCACCATAGATTTATTATAAATCGAGAAAGACTGATCAACTACAAAATTAGCAAATAAAAAAGCATTTATTTCTTTCTATATCCAAAATAAAATCTCCCCTTTGAAAACATGCCAAATTTGGGTGAACATAGGCAGAAGTTTGGGATTGTCTCCCAAGAGGATATGTTACCAAGTGAAATAGTGGGGCCGTGAGGGAAAGAAAAAAGTATGGATCCAGTTCTAGGAAATTTGAGCTTTGGGAAAGAATCGAAAGACATACATAATTGTGTCCAGATGCCCACAGAAGGGGCATTCGGGAGCTGGAATCCCAATTTGAATAAGATGGGCCATGATAGGAAGGCCTTGGTGAAGAATACATCAAAGAAAATGAGAAATTTTTTGGCTCCACACACATAGACCAAACAATCTCAAACCATCTGCCCTAGGTAGACAGGGGTGGCATGAATTCCCCAGCGAGTATTAAGTTTTTCCACCATGGGAAAATACGGTGAGAGCCATCAATAGCCTTTGCTAGATTTATAGTTACAGAAAGGAGTATCAACATACCAGTTCTAGTATGTCCACCAAGGGTGAGAGGAGTGCACAACAATCTTAGGTAGCATGTGATCAGGAACTGAATTGATAATAATATTGTAAGTATCATAATCTTAGTTGGAGATCTGAAACAGAGTTTTAAAATCTGGCTAAGAAAACCAGGATTGCTTGTTCTTACAGAAACATTTCTCAATGATATGAATTCCCTGCTTGAAGAATTTGACCGCGGAGATTCGTAGGACCTTTTATAAACTTTGATTTTGAGATTGAAAAATTAGATGACCACTAGAAGAGATTGTTGGTTAAGAGATAACCCATTGTGAAATCTATCCCCTTTCCATAAAATATAGGGTTTGACACATTCCCATGCTTTCCCAGATACTTTTAAGCACAAAAGTGCCAACGATTTTGACAAGCACAGAAGTGATGAGAAAATTAACAAATCTTAAGCCTTTCCATGCATTGTGGCCATAAGGAGAGCCTTTTGTAATGTCATGCCATATGAGAACTTTCCAAGCTTCCTGGTCAGTGATGCTTCTGATAATCCACTTAGCACAGAGAGCTTACCCTTGGTGCTGAATGCGAATAAGCCTGAGACCTCCAAAATTTTGAGGCAGACAACATATATCCCAAGCTATACGATGAAAACCTTTTCCAGTAGAAGCATTAGCCCATAGGAAAGCTTTGAGCAAATTTTCCAGCTTTTGAATTGAGGCCTTGGAAGGCACCCAACAGCACGAGTAGTAGACATGGGTGGTAGCTAGAACTTTAAAGAAAATTTTGAATTTTCCAGCCAGAGACAAAGGCCTAGTAAGCCAGTATTCTAGTTTTTTCACCACCAGTTGAATGACATAATTCCATAGATCAACCGGGGAGGCTTGAAAAGCAAAAGGAATACCTAGAAATTTAAAAATATCACCATGCTGTAGAATTTTCCAATCAAATGTGGTAAGCCAGTCCGATGCAGGAAGGAAAGATTGTCTGTAACAATGAGTTTTTCACCATTGAATGGATGAGCCAGAAGCTAGGCAGAAAGTATCCAAGCATTGCATAACATTACAAATGTTTCTCTCATCCTTGATAAGTGTATGGAATGAATCGTCCATAAAATGCCCATTGAGGAGTTGAGAATTGGGCTCATCAAGAAGCGAGATTCCATGAACAAGACCTTGTGCTTTGGCATGGGCTAAGAGATAACCAAAGCCTTCAACCGCCAACACATAAAGTGCAGGGGCAAGAGGACATCCCTATCTAATAGACCGAAATAGCCCAAAGGGCTCCGAGTTAAGGTCGTTGATATAAATTTGAGCAGAAGCATCTGTAAAGAGCATATTGACAGATTAAATAAAAAAGGGGCCAAAGCCAAGGTCTTAAAGCATGGATATGATGAAAGGCCATTCAATCTGATCATAAGCATTCTCAAAGTCAATCTTGATAAACATGACAGCCTGGTGAGATCTACAGGCCCATTCCATGCCTTCCCAAACCACGATGATATTATCCAAGATGAATTGCCCCTGTATGAAGCCTCCTTGCTCTGGTTGAATAATAACAGGAAGAAGATTACGTAATCACAGAGCTAACGCTTTGGCAATAATTTTGTAGGAGGCATTCAACAGTGTAATCATCCACCAACAAGTGATTTTCTCGGGATCTCCTTACTTAGGGATAAATTTAATGTTCCCCTTATTAAATGGCCCTAGGGAGTGGTTTTGAAACCTTCAAGATAGACCTAAAAAAGGTATTACCCGACGGAATCCCAGAGAGTTTAATAGAATTTACAATGGAATCCATCGCATCCCAATGCTTTATCATTGGTAATTTGCATAGTGTCTTCATAGAGGTCTTCAATAGTGAGAATTCTTTCGAAGGTCACCTTCTGAGCCTCTGAAAGCTTGCGAGGCACAACCCCCAAACATTGGTCAAGAGTGGCTCGATGAGCTTTAGAGTGTGGATAAGCTTGGAATATGAGCTTGTAATGTCGCACAAAGTCTTGCAACATTAGTTATGGGTTAGTAATTTGAGCTATGTTTTCCATGATAGCTCAGATCTGTTGAGAAGGATTTCTGTCTTGAAGAGAAAGAAAAAATTATTTCAAGACCCGATCTCTAATCTTGAGCCAATGTATTCGAGCCTGAATCTAAGCACCTCTAGCATTATAGTTTTCCTTAATTTGGATTTGATGCTGGAGTGTTGCAACTTGCAGTTGTAGAGCATCAGAGAAGGGATCACCTTGAAGTGCCACTGTTCCCCCTGCTGAGAGATGAGGTGTTAGTTGGCTATATGAGCAATCATTGTGTTGGCCAAATTTTTAGACCAACTGTCACTAGAGTTAGCCGGTTAGATTCTAAGAAATCTGGTAGTCTGAGTCACCGCATCTTCCCACTAAAGTAACCAGCTAGTTTTCATAGGAGGATGGACACAATTGCTGACATTGACTGGGTCGTGGAATTAAATTCCAAATCCCATTGATATGATTGAGAGTGGGGTCATCTTGCATCAAGGTAGTATCAAGAAATAATTGGCCTTTATGAAAAAATGGGCACGCATCATGCCAACAGATATGAAATCGTATAGGGAAGTGGTCTGAAAGGACAAAGTTAGGAATAACTTCCACTGGCATGGAATAAATGTTATCAAACTCAAAAAAAATTTGATTTGACATCATGGCCCTATCAAGACGTTTAAGGATGTGATATGTCCCTCCATAGAGATTGGACCACATGTACCAAGTTGCAGAGGTGGGAAAGCGAGATGCATTTGGATCAAAGAATCTGAATTTATTTCACATGAAGTACCATGCTTCCCTTTCACCATGTGTCCATCTCATAGGCATGTGGCCACATTTATCATTTGGGGCTTCAACTATATTAAAATCTCCACTTAGTACCTAGTATGCATCGGGAATCGAGTTGTCTATCCACCGCCACATATCGGCCCTTTCGACCTCATCATCAGAGGCATAAATATTAATGAGGCAAAAAGGGAAGCCGTCAATATTAAAGAGGACCCATATGACACAGTTAGTGGGGTTGATTCCATGGTTAATTAATAAGGGCCACCATTTAGGGGAAAATATTAAGATTAATCCCCCATGCCCTGCTTCATGATTGTTACAAAATTCCAAGATGTTAGGCCAGATGCATTCACATACCATCTACAACTGAAAACATATAATTTTAACTTCCTACAAAACCAAAACATCTAGATTTGCACATCGTTTCCAAGTTTCACGCACTACATACTTACAATAGGATTTTGTGAGACCCCTAACATTCCAACATAAACAATTCATGGGAAACGTTGGTCGAGAACCATATCCCCATCCTCCAAGCCCTCAAGGGCATCATATTTATTGTGCAAGAAACGAGCGGCATTATGCTACAAAAAATCCTACTGCTGCTAAGGAACCAACTACTTTCATTCATCACTTTGATTATCACTCTTCCAAAAAAAATTATATATATAATATATACCACTTTTTTTCATTGAAATGCTTGAAGTCTACCAAATATCGTATGGATCAACTCAAACTTATACTATCTGCATCAAAGGTGAGTTTCCTCCACCATTGATCTAGTTGTCCACTTTACGTTTAGTTGGAAGGTGTAAAAACAATTCTTATTAAACACATGCACAACCTAAATAATTTGCACCCTTCTTTCTCTATCATGTATCAGATCCGATGGAGTATTAAACACATGCACAACCTAAATAATCTGCACCCTTCTTTCTTTGTCACGTATCAGATCCGATGAGACTTCATCCCATAGAAGGAAACTTGTATCAATGTAAATATGGGTCCTGATAACTTGATCGAATGATGTACCCATGTACAATGATAGAGAAAAATAACAATGAAGCTACTAAAGTAAATGTCTTTTGAATTTGATGAATCCTCCAAAGGAGTGAATGAAAGTATCTTCCAAAGAAATGGTTGTGTGAATAAGAGTGACTATAGATACATGTTCCATCAAAACAAAATGCATGGTCAAAATTAAAGAAGATTTCCTAAAAAGATATTCTAAATTTTGAAGCCACCAAAGAATGTTGACTAAGAAACTATTATAATTTTTGAAAAACACATAAGGGTTGAATCGATTCATATTTGAAAATGAAAGTGATTTTAATAAAACCGATAAGGGTTGGCACAAAAAATGCTCTGGAATGAAATAACAACCAAAATTTTCATGTTCTAGGAACAAACAAAAGGTACATAACGTACTTAAATGACCAAGGAAGCATTAGCAGTACAAAACACTCCCCAGGGACTGAAGACATTGCAACTCAATATCTTCAAATGATGTCAGTATGGTAGGTAATCAAAAAAGCAAATCAAAATCCTCTAGGGAGAGTGCATAAAATTCCATGTGATGAACTCAGAAATTGAATTATGAACAAGTATAATCACACACACATGAAGATAGGAAAACCTAGAAAGCCCCATGGAATTTTATAAATTAGCGCGAGTATAAATACATTTGGAAAATCCACACATATATGAGTTATAATTTATCAAACATTCAATTAAGTTGAAAAAAACTTCAAATTTAAGTTAAAATCAAAATAAGTATACATTTCAACTATGAAGAGTGTTAAAAATACACACTTTCAAAAAAACAATATGTAAATTCGAGTTACCAGTCAAAGGATATGGCTTCATAAAGGTCCAAAATGCATGATCTGGTCAGTTGAATAAACAAAAACTATTTATTTTAAAAAATATGATTTATCAAAATATAAAAATCAACAACACTATTGTGTAAATCACAAAAATAGGAAGGTGAAAAATAATCATCTTCCCAAACTTCACTGATCAAAATTTGTGAACCTTGAAAGAAATGTAATTCAAAAAAGGGATCAATGGTGAAATTCTATCTTTCAGGAGCTAAAAATGCACATTGGGTAGTCATATGATAGGTCAGGGGTTGAGTGTAGGTAGTAGGGGCTAGATGATGGTTGTATGAGTGACCAATGGTTGATTATGCATAGTATGAAAAATGCACCAACAATGTTGAGCATGCAAAATGCAATAGAATTGTGCTGAAACATCAAACTCACCCCATGGGTTCCTCAGTGCTCTATTTTTATGAATCAATATTTTTTGTAAAGCTCCAAAGGAGAAGAATCTAATAAATTTACTTTTAAGCCATTTTTTGTAGAAAATAAAAAAAATACACTATCTTCTTAGTTGCTCTTTGATTTTCTAGTGGATATGAACTTTAAAAAATATGATTTTTATAAATTTGTATTTTTTTAGTATAATTCAGAAACAATACTAGATCATATCTAGAATTTTTAGATTTTTCAAAAAATTGAAAAAATCCAAAAACATGACCCTATAATAGCAATTTTGATACAGACAATAAATACACATTGGGTAATTTTGAAACCCACAACATGGATTGGCACAAAAAATTCTTGGGGGTTTGGGAAGAAGCATGGTAATTTTAGAATTGATAATTTTTTTGAAAATCAACATCTAAAAAGGCCTCCAAAAGGGAATTTGAGATCCACCAAAAACACTTAAAATTGGAAAAAAATGTATAAATCTCTTCAAAAAACTCTTCTTCATTCAGATATGCAACCAATAATGTAAATAAGTCTAAATATAAAATCTAAATATGAGAATATTTTTAGTTGGAGATTGTAACTTTGGCTTTGACATCATATAGAAATTGAAAAGGTCCAAGGAAAACTTGCAATGCAAGCAACCACACAAATTAATTAGATGAGAGGAAGATATTCCCTAGCAAAAACACATTGCATTATACTAAAACTAGAATATACAATGCACATGTGTGAAACTAATGGCTACACTAGATCAAAATCTCCTTAAAAGACTACATCTCTATGGAGTTGACTCTAAGGTCTAATCTAAACTTCCATAAGGATAAAAAGTTTCATTATATAGGAAAAGTTATATGTAAGTGAGACATTGTTATTGATTGATTGAAAGGTTGAATGTGATCATTCCATACGTCACACCTCACCCCTCTCATACATGTGAGGATAACTACCATTTAAATTTGCATTTAGCAATTTCATGCACATAATAAATCTTTCTTTGGTAACAACACTACCTAAGGTGAAATTCACAGCAAGTATAAATATGAAACACACCAATACCCCTTTTAAGATCAACTTAGGTGATCTGGTAAAATAGGATATTTTATGCTCATTAATATGGGTTTTGACAACTTGACTTGATGAGGTAACCATGTACAATGATATAGATAACAAACAATGAATCTGCATACTAAAGTACATGTCTATTGAATCTAATGAATCCTCTAAAAAAATGAATTAAAATAGCTTCCAGGAATATGGTTGTGTGAATAAGAGTAACTATAGATACATGCTCTATCCAAATGAAATATACATGGTCAAAATCAAATAAGGTTGGCTAAGAATCTATTCTAAATTTTGAAACCACTAAACAAAGTTGGCTAGGAAACTATTCTAATTTTTGAAATCTTCATAAGGGTTGAATTAATTACATATTTGGAAAAAAAAAATGATTTTGAAAATCCCATAAGGGTTGACACAAAATGGTTATGGCATGAAAAACAAACCAACCTCTACATGTTTTAGGAACAAACACAAGGTACATATCATACTTGAACAACCAAGGAAACATTAGTAGTAAAAAACACCCCCTAGTAGGGAGTTAAGATCATACAACTCAATATATTCAAAGTGTGCTAGCATGGTAGTGTAAAAAACACAACAAAATTGACTTAACAAAAATAAAAATTATTACTAAACCTTAATATTGCAGAGTCATGTATGATAAATAGATGTTAAAGCGCCGATAAAAATTTAACACAAGTAATATGCTAGATAAATATGAAACCCTAAGTGCAAGAGAGGGAAAGAAAGACTTAGCTTGTTTATGGTTTTCTGAAGGTGATCCAGACCATGAAAAATGATGAACAAGAAAGTCCTGAAGATTTTCATAATTGTGCACAATAAATTTTGGAAGTGTCAAATGAAGCTAGACTAAGGCACCTGAACTAGGGTGAGGGCACCTAGGTGCCAAAGACCTCAACTGGGCACATGTGACTGCACAGGAGTTCAGAACCTAATTTTTCTAGTGTCACACAAGTTTCATTGATATTCTCTTTTGGTCGCCTGTATGTCACATCTTGATCGCTAAATGTACCTATAACCTGTAAAGAGATGTTTACTTGTAAAACCCTAAAACTACATCAAATCTCAAAAAAGAAAGATACAATATGGGGATTCAGAATGACCCTCGAGGTCACCTGACTGAGTGAACTTATGAACGAGCACTACACTACATCTCGAAATCCATGTAGTTCTTTTGTGTGTGTGACAATGGTGCCCTAGGAAGCCCTTGTGTAAGATGCACTAGATAACAAGATAAATTTTCTAGATAGATCAAAATGTGTGTATGGAATAGAATTAATTTCCCCCTCCTATGCATGTATACAAAAATGTAGTCCCTTGTCACTTCTAGTGGATGCCAAATAGATTCCTTGAAGTTCTTTAGGTTCCTTTAGATGTAATCTTAGGTGCTTGATAATATGCTTAGAGATTGGTCCTCTATTTTGGTCACATAGCTTTGTATTTATATGACTCCCTTGGTTGAATTTTTTAATTGACAATTGGAAGGCTGACCCATAAGAAAATAAGATGCCAAAAAGATAAAAGAGACCCAAAATAATAAAGTAAGATAGAAAATGGTCAAGGGCACCCAGAGGGGATGAGGGCACCTGAGCGTTGATGTCTTGATTGGGCTCTAGTGTCCGGAGTCATAAAATATAAATAAGTAAAAGATATGATTGGGTTGTAGGGTGTAAAAGACCATAAAGAAGACCAAAAACAAAGCAAAGAGGCCAAATATAGTTGTCAATTACTAGTTTTCTCACTTAGGAATCATATGAATGCAAGTAAGCTTTTAGGACCTATAACTATACCCAAGTGTGTGATTTTGTGTCTATATTTTCCACCGATTTATATTGTTGAATGAATACTTGATAACATAAAATAGTTAAGAGATATGTACATGTTAACCATGTATAATGTGATGGTGATAGCATACCAAAGAGACAAGTGATAGCATGAAGTGATAAAAATGAAGCGTAAAAGCTAATAAAGAGGAAGTGACCCTAGGGGTGAAGTGTATTGTGTTGTACATGTTGTTGTGCTTGATGTAGGGATACTTTTTGTTGGTATTAAGGAGGGACCTACAAAAGAAGAGAAAACAAGTATTCAAAGTCATGTATTATGAAAACTCTATATAAGTATATAAATGTGAAAAAGAAGTAAAAGGAAAGTGTGTACCTAATGATCATGATTGTAAAAAAATATGATCGATTGTTACTAAGATATTTTCATCATAGTCTTGTTGATGATGCTATTTAATGGAACACTCATTTTCCATATGGATCTATTAGTACATACTGTGAAATGGAAGATGTTTTTCTTATACGCTTTATACTTATCATTGGTCCTAGAGTTACATATAATCGCTTACCTAACTTACATCAGGGAAAGAAATAACCTATTCTATATTATATTTTATGCTTCAATTATTACATGCATCACTTAGTATTTTAGTCTATTGTTTTAGAGAAGCAATATATCTTTTTTCATAGCTTGATTACTGTAGTGAAAGAAAAATTACAATACGATACATGTGAATCATTTATGCTTTTATGTTATAAGGTCATTGATCTAAAACATAATTTAATTGTTACACATGTTATGGAACACCCTCTTGTTTCTTTTGTTGTTTCATCATCCTCCACTTCTTCTCCTCTTCCATCTGTGAAGCTTCCTCTTTTGTCTCCATCTCTTCCACCTCGCAAGTGTGTTCCATCTCCCCCACCACATACACATCATCAATATCCTCCACCGCATCAATATTCACCTAATTCTTCTCCATTTCCTACTTGGGAACCATTGCAATTCTCACATGATGTTAAACCTCGTGATGGTTTGCGTGCTTTTTTTGATAAACACTTAGTTCTCTTACCCTCTAATCAACATCATCCTCCTCATTGCTTGCATCACTAGCATAATATTCCTTATTGCAATTTCCAATGCATCAATCCTCATCGTGATAATGATTTTTATGTCCTACATGACAAGTTACAATAATTATAAGATAAGGGTGTCATTTCCTTAAAATCTCACTCTCATGAGCAATATGTTTCACCCATTCCACATAAGCATGCTTCCATTGTTGTTCATTTGTCGCCTCCATCAACTTCTAAAGTTGTAAGGCGTCCATCTCCTAAGATCATTATCCATCCATGTCCTCCACCTAACGCATCCATCACTGCATCCTCTCACCTGCCTCACAGTGCTACTACATCTCATTGGATGCCAAAGCTATTTGCATTTGTGTTTCCTACCACTCCATCTCCTATTAGTGACACCATCTTATCTAACATTTAGTTTAGCTCTTACACTCATTTTGTTTCCACTCCACATGCTTCCATCACCCCTCACAGGCCTCTCTATCTTTGGTAGGTGATTTTTGTATGATCACGTTGTTTCTCGACGATGCACTCGTGTTCTTAAGGTTCTTGCATGACTATTGAGGTATTTTTTATGAGAATGAACATCACTCTCATTCTGGGGAGATTTCTCTTCTTCCCCCTATCTATTTCATTATTCATCCTCACACATGCTCTTACATATTTTCATTATACAACTATCAACACATCATTTTTCTTACATTATCTAAGTCACATCACCATATATGCTACTTTGTCTCTTTACATCCTATACATACATTCTTGTATTCATATTACTATACTATCCACATCACATTACCATCTCTAGTACTATAACACAGTACATCATACACGAACGTTATTTAAATCATATCCTTCACATTTAAATCATGCACATCATCATATGTTTCAAATTTTCAACAATCAATACAAACATTTCAACAACACATAAATCAAATTACATATGGAAACCATCACATCAATGCACAACACACATGATATCCAACCTAGGTTTATATATATATATATATATATATATATATATCCTCAAAAATCATAGTCTCAAAATACAAACGTAAGGGGGCAAGCCCCCATATATCAATGCAAACACATACATCATATATTATCATCATTATCACTAGATACAATCATGGGAGCTCTAAAACTAGATGGTTCACCGCTCAATCTACACCATTGGTCGAGGAATCTATATCCCTCTAGCTGTCTATGTAATATAGCCACCTCGACCTACTGCTCCACGAATCAGCCATGCAGCTCCACATATCTTACAAACACGTCCTAAGCCAAGGATCCACCTCCCACATCCTGTCTCACTTGCTCTATATTAATGCAAGCCTCATCACGTTTTCTTAATAGTACAGTGCATGTGGTTACCACTATAACAACCGGTTTGAACAAATGGGCATTCTCGACCGCAATTTCATCCACTCACTCTAGTATGTCACATCCCACGAGTGCATATGAAGGAACATTACGCATCTATATGCATATTGATGAATCCAAAATCAATGACCAATGCACATCACCTACAAACATAAAACATCATATTAGTTACTACACATTCACAATATACGCTAATAAATTTACAATCAACACATAACAACAAACGATACTCACGCTCTGCTAGAGTTGATGTTATGTCATCTCCATCGGGAGTAGGTACATGTCACTCTATTCCTCTTACTAGCAGTCCACCTGTTGCATCTATGACTCGCTATAGTCTTGGGTGCACCCCGCATCATCCACTTGGATTGGCTCTAAGGCCACATCTATCTCATCGAACCCAGGGGAACTAGCTATGTTCCTATAGGACTCGACCTTACTCCTGGCCTCTGTAGTTCTCTAGTGGATCTCACCCATATATGTGGCTTTGGGTGCACATCCTGAGCCATAAAAAACTACCTCAATACACGCTCCTCTTGGAATAACTCTGTAAGTATTGGAAATTGGTCCTCTAACCACATGGTGTATCGAATGCACTACAACTCTACACCATCCTCCAACTAAACTCCATAGTATTTATATGGCCTCCATATGATGGCCGATGTTCCCATATGATGAAGCATAAATCTATAAGTTGTGGTATCTAGCCTCCTACTCCTGGTTCCTACCCATGACCTCTCATACTATCTCGAACCTAATAAACCTTGCTGCCCTAATTTGTGGCATCCTCACAAGCTCAAAGCTCAAATTATAACTCAATCACTGTGAAAATAAATTTACTATCTTATTTTCATTATCGTTATATATATAAATTTTCAATATTGAATTTACTATAGTTACTATTAGTGCCCATTATTCCAATTAATACACATCGCACATTTTCGCTCATATCTTGAGCTTCGCTATTCTGTTTTCTTCCCCATTCACGCCAATCGGATAAAAATTTATTTTACCACCATACTTTAAATATTTCAAAATGCTATATTCCAATCTCACACATATGATATCCAATATATACTCCATCTTAAAACATCTTCTTTACTTCCTCCTAGTCATCATTACATCTTTTCACCTCTACTTTTGGCTCAGTACTCGTTATATCCACCCCACACTCTTTCACTGAAAGGGGGCGCATATAATTATGATCAATCTATAATCCCTCTCATGCTATTATATGATCATTAGATACTCCTAATACATCATTATCCAACAATTTTTCTTTTCCACTATCTAAACAAAAGAAAAAATCGGTCTATTCAAATACTTTTTATTTATTTCCCATTAATGACCCAATCTGGGGGAAAGCAAAAAAATATCTCCATGAGTAACATATCACATACATCTAGTCTTTAAAATAATATTTTACTATTTGAATCAAATCAATCAATCGATATGACATAACACACTCTACTATCTCTCTGAGATGACCTAACTTGGGATCTACATCACTTTACTATCATTCCTAGATGACCTAATGTGGGAATTGCTTTACACTTTCTATCACTTCCAGATGACCTAACATGGAAGTGATATAACATTTTACAAATCAGGGAACCCATAGGAGTGGGGGAAATGAGATGTCCTTGCCTTTCCTATATACTACTCTTATTTTGGTTATTCAAAATGGATCGAAATGGAGGTAAATTTGGTCTTTATCCATCTGTAATAGTTGTACCTTTTGGGGATATAGTCATAGTTGGATAGTAAAACTAGACCTATCTCCATAACACTCTTCCTCTTGCGGAAAGACACCCAAATCCTCCCTGGATCAAAACTTTACTAAAATCACGTTGGGAATTGATCACTCCATATCCCTTCAAATATCTATTGACAACAATTCAAAAATATAGAAATTATCCAAATCAAATCATCAATTTCTCCGAGTGCTCCTCACAAATGGTTTGTTGTCTCTATTTACGCCACACAGATCAACATGTTGATACATGGTTCTCCATGCTATATTTTCTTATATTTTACACGTACTTTTGTAATAAGGCTTCTTCAGACTTCTCACTATTATGTTCCTTCCTTACTTTATTGTACTTAAATTTCATTCAAATAGAATAAAGGGGGGGATGTAAACACAAAATCACACACATAATTTTAGTTTACTATACCACCAAGTATGTTTTTATATACAGGAATCTTAAGTCAGAAGAGTATTCACTAGTGACACACTCCCTAGTCCATCCATTTTATTTTGGTTGTTTCTATTGTCTCTCTCCCACATCTATCACTTTTGCACACAATTTTGGTCAGGTCACAGGGATCCCTATCTATCATTATTCTCACATTTTTTGTCAACTATCCCAGGACACCAGTACCCATTTTGGACACTAGCGCCCATGCACTCCTATCCACCCTGAGCATTCTTGTCCTTTTTGTTCTTGTTCACATTTTTGAGATTTGTTGTCGACATTTTTGGTTTTCTTATTCCTATCCCGAGGTCCTAGTCGGCATGTCATGCCACTATGTCAACATTCAAACAAGATATCCCTATATATAAACAACATACATACCATTATAGGGGTGGGAAATTCAAAAAGGTCAAACATATCTACATAATATCAAAAGGACTATATTTTGGGATGATTAATCTGCATACATTTCATAGGAAGGTGAAGTGTTGAATTCCATCACACACATTTTTTATTTTATCTAGTTTTAGCCCACTATATTGGCATCATTGGTGCAAGGAAAATCTAGGAGCACTATTACTTACACAAGCACATAGAACTACATGAAGTATGGAATGTAGTACAACACTCGGTCATAAGTTCCTCCTTTGGATGATTGTTGAGGTTAGTTCGAATTCACATATTACATTTTTTCATTCCAATTTGATGTGTTTTTTAATCTTGTGTAGGTAGCTAGGGTTTTTGTTAGATACCTCAATGATCCAAGTGTGACATACAACTGATCAACAACAAATAAGTGTGAAACCCTAGTGATAGATGACAACGTATTTTCTGAGCACTCACATAGTCACCAGTGTTTAGGAGTGGTCTTTGACTCCCCAGGAACCCTCACCCTATCCCAAGCACCCATGTCTATATCTTTCCACAACTTCTAGAATTGATATCGAGCATCTTCGACATTCTCCCTAGCCTGTTCATTAGTTGTATCACTTCAAATCTATTATGACATAAGTGAAAATCATATAAGTGTGTTATCTCTCTCATTTAGCTTAGACGGTCACATCTTTAGAGTGATTAACAATTGTATTCTATTGTATATTTATCATAGTGACTATGAAATAAGATTAAATTTCCATATTTATTAAATCAATATTCTATGCGTACGGTGTCAACCATTCATATAACTCTACTGGGAAGAAACTAAAGAATGTATCAGATAATGAATCATAAAAATTGTCTTCCATCCATTTATGTGGATTAAAATTTATACCGATGTTATACCTCTGCAAGAACTCGTCCTAGTCTTTGTCTACCCAACATTCAATGCTCTTCAGAGATAGCTGAAATGCCATTTGCACACACCTTGAAAGTATGAAAGAAATAAGGTCTTTTGCAATGGAACAAAAATGTTGGAGTCTAGTCTCCAACACAACAGGGTCAGGTGCATTAGAAATTCACTTAGAAAGATATCCAAGTGCTCACCCAAAGTGCGTACAGTCTAGTCGGCCACTTCTTGTTTAGAATTTTCAAGGTACCAATCACATACTTATATATTCATAACATAATACCAAATACAATGCAATAACAAATTATAACAAGAAACATTTTAATATACAAACTGATCCTTCAGTTATTAGAGTATACAATCAATATTAGATTCTGTAGCCCCCCAACACACCATGTTCATCCCACTAACCTTTGAAATCCACACTAGATCATCCATTACAAACATATGTCCATTTCTATTACAGACTCATATTTAGCAATGATGCAATTACATTACATGCATCACAAACTCACTACAACAGAGATATACCACACATAAACATCCACTCATACTCACATCTCTACATACTCACTCCACTCATATCTATTCACTAACTCTCTACAAAGGATGTATCACAAATATATATAGGGTGAGAACTTGTCCTTCACCACTACCTGTTTTAATTATAGTAATAGATAGTTATTAAACATAAATTGCATGCCCTTGAACTCACGATTTAGTCTTCAATCTATGAATATCCTTAGGTGGATCGAGCCATATGCTATAAATATCCTACTTTAATCCATGCCCACATGTTATATTTAGATTCGTTCATACATAATCTATATCCATTGTGTATGTGTTTTTATCCTCTGGCAATGTTTTCTCTTTACTAAGTCTATTTCTAGACTTTCCTTATCATTCAATCTATCTTTACTTTTCTCTATTTATAGGCCATTTATAATTCTGGCTAGCTCTTTTACTCTATCCCTATGCACGGCCCTTTGCACCCTATTTACTTTTTAACCTTGCATAGACATTTGAACATTGTTCTATACTTGTATCATTCATGTTATCATTGATACTTTTGGTTTGCCTCTTACGTATAATCTTCATCCTCTATGCGTGGCTTGTACTTAGCCAATTTCTCAGTCCAACACTTATCTTTCCGCCCCCTACAGTTT
The DNA here is from genome assembly GCA_019776745.2 of Taxus chinensis. NCBI lineage: Eukaryota > Viridiplantae > Streptophyta > Pinopsida > Cupressales > Taxaceae > Taxus > Taxus chinensis. Next base: position 60,494,174 of record CM034153.1, read on the forward strand.
TCCACCCTTCCTCATGTAGGAGTTTAGAGGTCTTAATAATCAATTTGGAGGATGGGTGATTGTGTGACACATAAATCAAACAATATTTGATCTTTTGATTAGATGATTGACATTGAAACTAGGTATTAGCAAGATCGATGTAAATAAATCACTGCAAGTAACGCATATATTCCATTTAAATGTCCACAAACTCTTTTAACTCATGTGAGAGGTCAACCTCAACATAGACCCATTTTTAGGGCCGAGAACTATAAACGTGTTGTGTCTCCATGCATACAACTTGCCTAATGGAGGAGGAAATTTGATGAAGGAAGTGCACAGAGGGGGGTGGTAGGCCAGGTAATTCAACCTAGATGGGAATTTTAAGGGCCATGAATTTAAAAACAACAAATTCCTGCATCCAGCGGAGAGAACTAGTAAGGAGTTCCAAACATACCAGGTCACACAGTAATTTAGAATAGTTGGGGCATGTGAGGGGTCAAAAAACTAAAAAAGAAGAACCTTTTAGTTAAGGTTTGAACGCTCTCAAGCTTGATGCCATGAGCATCCTAGGCTAAGCTAATCCAAGATTTGAGCATGATTTTAGAGGGAATTTAACCCAAAAAGTAGCTGATAAGGAAAAACTATTCAAGTCATTGACACACAGTATTGAATTCATAAATATGTAAAACAACATCATGAGGAGATATATTACCTTGTGGAATACTTTGCGGGAAAACTTCTGAGAATATTTTTGTGGCGGTGTCATTGTTTGCATCTCCACTAGTTCCATCCTCAACATCAATGGTCAAGATTGAAGTGGAGGGGGAATTATATAGGTGAGCTCGTAGGACAGAAAACCCTAAAACTTAACAAGAAAATTACTCTCTTCCAGAGCCCAATGTAGCTGCGGAATGACATGTCAAAAAACCTTTTTTATTTTTCACTACAGATTGTTGATCAGTTTTTCCCCTACATTGAATTTCATAATAAAAAATATTACAATGTATTATAATTTTCTTACCCACTTTGATCATCATTATCTAAATTTCCATCTATAATAATAAATATTTCAATTTTTTTTTGTGTTCTTTTGGTACAATGTGATAACCCAAGCCTTATACACATGGTTTGAATTTTTTATAGTTCATGTAAATGGATTAGTATTTCCTTCTTGTATAATTCATAATTTATTCCTCCTATTCAATTTTCAACTTTCAATAGCAATAGGTTGTTCATATTATAAGAACATGGCCCACGTGGTTTTTCTTGAAGTATGACATTGCCGTTTTTAAGGAATGTGGTTGTTATTGTCCGTAAACAGATATTTTTCTTGTAATATTAGCGTGGCATGATGTATTCAAAACATACATACATACATAAAACTTATGTAGCTTATAAAGTCCTCTTGTACTGTCACATTAATGAAAATGGGCCAAATATGACTGGCTTTCAATATTGTTAACTTTTTTTAGTTCAATATAAAGGTGAATAGAATAGAAAACTTCATGTGGGATTGTTGATGACCTAAAATACTACCTTTACCTATTACATGTTCAGTGTTCACAAATTCATTTTTTGATTTTTTTTATAGCTGTGAAGATTAAGATGATAAATTATAAATTATTTTTTAATTCCTTTAAATGATTTAATATATTTGTAAAAAGAAGGATATTATTAAAGAAATATAAAAAACTACTCAAATAGGGTGTGTTTATTCAGTTCACCGTGCCTTAAAATATGGTTGGGGAATTGACTAGGCTTAAAGGCATTTCTTGAAACTCATAATTGCTATCGTTGATATCAAAAGCTTACTTGAATTGATCATATTCCCTCACCCTTATCTTGTGATAGCATGATTTTGAATCAAATGTTGCATCTATAATTGCTATGTGTAACTTAGCTACAATTCATTTGAATGTGAAATGGAGAATCTATTTATTTTATTGTCCATTTGTTTAACTACTTGTTGATAATGTATAAATGGAAATAATGTTTCCTTCTATATTATGTACCATATAAGTTACAGGACTTTACATGACGTTATATTAAACATGCCGAGTAACTAAATTTATTATTCTTTACACATTTGCTACAAGACATTTTTTTCTAAGTCTTTATCTTCAAGCATTCCTAAAGTATTCATATTTCTACTAAATGTAGTTGATGTACAACCTAATCTGCACAGACGTTGACTTACTGGTATGCCATAAGAATGAACAATTCCCTAAGATTCGTTGTCGAACTTTCATTTATTCATGATGTAGTAGTCATATGTTTACACACATAAGAATTGAACCAACCATCTTCTTGTCAAAAAGAAAAAGAAATAATTTTGCGAGCCCACTAGATTGGTCTAAAACAATAAATGCTCTTCCAAAAATACCATAAAATTGAAATCCCTACCTAGAGATCTATATAATGCAATTAAATTCATGATATTTGAAATTTCCATATCTTAGCAAGGGATTTTGCTAATTAAGCAATTGACATTACTAAATCACACATGCGTAACTTTTTTTGCTACAATATATAATGGCTAACTAAAATTTATAACATATTTTTGGGTTCTAAATAATGTCATATGTTTCCAACATTAGAAAGAGCATTGATATGTCTTCCATAAAGTGTCTTTTTATTATTCTTTGGATCATAGACTCGATATTGACGAGGCTGATTTCTCAAATATGTGTCTATCATTTAATATATATCGACTAGGAGCCTCATCATGATTGACACTTATAGTGTAGATATTTACGCCGATAGGAGTGAACTAAGTTAGAAAGCCTGAGAGGCTCTTACACAGACGACGACAGTGAGGGCCGAGATCGTTTGGTCGATGATGTATGGGCAATCTCGACCCACACATGTGGCAGCCATGGAAAAGTTCACATCAGTTAGCGCGTGGAAAAGTTTGGTTGGCGTGTCGTGGAAAAGTTCGCATCAGTTGGCACGTGGAAACAGGAAAATTCAGCCGAAAGTTAGAAACGTGCCAAAGACAGCTGTTTTTTCCTTTTTTGGCAATTTTTCCCATTTTCAGAGTTTGATGGAAAAAAATTTGCCATTTTTGGAAAGGGTCCAGGAAGATGTAGCAGCAAAAAATTGCACGTGCCATAACTTTCATTGCGTGGCTCCGTTTCAGGTGTTGTTTTCTCCAAAAGTGTATATTTTTTCAAGCTCTACGCATTGATGGCAATTTTTTTCTTTTTTCATAAAATCTATTTTTTCGCCTTTTTTTACTGTCCAGGAAGATGTAGTAGCAAAAACTTGCATGTGCCATAACTTTCATTATGTGGCTCCGTTTCAGGTGTCGTTTTCTCCAAAAGTGTATTTTTTTTTAGCTCTACGCATTGATGGCAATTTTTTTATTTTTTCATAAAATCTATTTTTCCACCTTTTTTGACAGTCTGGGAAGATGTAGTAGCAAAAACTTGCACGTGCCATAACTTTCATTCCGTGGCTCCGTTTCAGGTGTCGTTTACTCTAGAAACATGTATATTTTCTCGAGCTCTACGCATTGATGGTAATTTTTTTCTTTTTTCATAAAATCCATTTTTGCACCTTTTTTGACCAAACAACTTCTTGCAATCTTCTAAAAGAATCATGAGCTTTGATTACCTGTAGATAGATTAGTAATTAAAAATACTAGATAGCTTTCCAAAACTCAATGAGTATTCTCCCGTGCTCGAACTAATCATCCCACCTGCCAGCTTGACTGCAACCTGCTTATTCAAATGTTGACTTCACATATCAACAAATGCGTAGGTTTTTTTGTTTCTATTTTAAGAGTTCTTTTGGTGTTTGCACTCCAATTTGTGCACCCTCAAACAAAATACTGAAGGCTATCGTAAAGGTCCCAACAAAAAGAAAGCATTAATAGCAATGAAAGAAAATGCTGCAAATACACGGTTTTGGCTATAAATTTAAGTTTCTTTAATAAAATTTGAGTGTTTTTAAAGTTGTCAAGTATTCCCGAGTACTGGCCGAGATCTATGCAATGAGGCATTTGTACATGCCGAAGAATCCACCCCATCCGAAAAATAACGGGACACCATTTGAACAAGTCCTAGCGTATGCACTCAACATGAGGATAAATCTAAAATATTTGTATAGCTTGGAAATCGTAAAATTTTATTATGCCGAAAGGCATTTACACACGCAGAATGCTCCGTCACTTCGGAAAATTACCTAAGCATGGATGCTAGAGATGATTTTAGTAAACTGATATATCGAATTTAGTTTATTAAATTCCATATTAAAAAAATAGTAAAAAATAAATTCTCAATCAATTGATAAAATCTTACTTTCATTACTACGCCAATCCTTAAAGGGTGGTCCTACATCACATGTTTTCCCTACAATTACTCGAGCTTACAACTAAAAGCATGCTTGAAAAGTGCTAGAGGAAGTACACAGTGCATTCTCGTCTAGCACAACATGCCTTTTCGACTTCAAATGGTTAACAACACTGTGTTCAATTAGTCTTGTGTAAAGTTTCAGATTGCTTCCCCAATTTCGATTTCCCCACCTTCACACGTCCCCACCCTCATACCCATTCTTCACCCATCTTCCTCTCACATTGCTCTTTCCCTCCACTTTGACTTCCTCACATGATAGCTTTTGACATTTCCGTCATACACTTCGTGTAGGAAATATAGCCAATAAAGTTACTAATACAACGGTGCGAAATACAGATTTGATACAAAAGAATGCGATCTTCACCATGGTGGGCATGTCTAGCAGGTGATTCATAGGAATCAGACATTCATTTTTTACCTACTTGATAACATATGCTCATAATTAATATTCATATAATAAACTACAATTTATTAAGAAATCAAGCAGATGCGTGGCTAAATCTCTATACCTTTCAATGTTAGTAATTGTTGTCAAAATGACCATATATACAGAATGCAAAATTGACGTGTTGAATTCCGTGATATAATAACATACTATGAACCCCAACATGGTTGGTGTGAGGATAGTTGAAGATGAGGAACATATTGCTTTAGTAGTCCTTCTTGTCATCTACCGCTGTTGAGGCACAAACCATGGATCGATTCTCTGTAGACAGTGTGGGAGGCACAGGCACAAGCACTAGATCCATGAGCATGTTTTTCGTGAAACCATCATAATAGGTTTTGAAATCCACGTTGTTAATTTCATGATCAGGGGAATGGAGAACATGATAATGAGAATCATCGCCATCGACAGTGTAATGCACAAGGGAGCTATCCTCCTCACTCTGGACCAACAGCCTTTCCAGGGGTTTTTCCTTTTTATAATACCCTTTTTCTCATCACTGTACGATGAATTAGCATCGTTTAACAGGCCATGGATCTTGTGGGTTGTGACGATTTTCTTTGTCTCATGTTTTATCATGTAGTCCAACACCATGTGACGATACGCTTCATGCAGTTCTTTGTCACCATCCAGCTATTTTTCCAGAGCTCTTAACATACAGTTTCCATATGCTTTTATGCCCACAATTCTTAAATCCTCTATCCCTTCCTCCTACCCCTCCTCTGTCCCTTCCTTCTACCCTTCTCCTCCTTCCTCCTACCCTTTTCCTCCTCCTACCCTTCTCCTCCTTCCCCTCCTCCATCCCTTCCTCCTCCCCTTCTCCTCCTTCTCCTCCTTCTCCTCTTCTCTTCCTCCTCCACGTCTACCTCCCCCCTTCCTCTACTACCTCCTTGCATTTGGGGTTAGAACACTGAATTCTTGATTAAAATTGTGCATATTGAAAGCTTGCAAAAATTACGGACGCCGACGTATCTCTTGAGATATCTCTTAGGAAGAAATATTTCTTAAATAAATTTCACACTAAACCTTTGTACAGATCCCCATAAATTGACCCAAATCTCACCAATCAGCCACGGAGATTAATTTCTTGAAAGATATCGTTTACGAATGTTTGAAAATTTAAGAAGCCGTGGTCACGATTGCGAATAAAATGGGACCCATGCTAATACAAAGACGAGGTTTTATGACATATTTGTACTTGTTCGAAAGCAATAGATGTGTATAGTGGATTTTATAGCCTGGAAACAATTTCAAGACTCATTGGCAATGATCGAATTTGAAGGGCTACTCCAAATTTCATTGTGAAGGGTGTATATTTAACCAACCCTTCCATGATGAAAAGTAATATATATAGTTACATTTCACACAACAATAATATATCTACTATATACGTCAAAAAAATAAATAATAATTTTTTAAATTAACAAATATATTTAAACACAAAAAATTCCCAAAATCCCGTCAAATATAAAATCTAACCAGACTTGAGTATTACGGGTATGTTTCTAGTGTAGGAAGGTATGAAACCAAATAGAACACAAACCACATCTTGAAATCCTTCACCTATAATTCTCTCAATTTACACATGTTTGTATAAGTTTTATGAAAATAGGGAAATCCATTTTGAGATATAAATTACAGCCTAGCCAGGACAATCCATTTCACAGACTACACCATGATAATTTTTCATTTAAGAAAAACCAGGTTACAAATCCCCCAGTGACGTTGTTGTGTGATCCAAACAACATTTAGCAACCATGGAAGCGCAATTTCCATTGATGATAAGGAAACTAAATGTGCATTGAAAGAAAGTTAAAGAGGAGGAGACAAAATCATTCAAATACCATAGCATACCTATGCCACACGTAGAAATCTCATTAGACCATCCATGGGCCATCGATCACCACTTCAACATTGGATATTCTGTTTCCAAAAAAAATCATTTGCTCATGTGGTACTGGTATTATTCCTCAATGTTATTGATACCATAGACTCAAAGTATGGAGACTCACAAATGACATGCAATGTACATGACTTCAAAATATTTTCATTGTAAACTATAGAATATTTTCAGAGAATCAGGTATTGGAGAATTAGAAATGAAATTAAATGCAGCCATTTAATGGAGTTCTCAATTGTGTTGCAAGTTGTAGCAATCCTGGTTCCCAATCCCATCTTGCAAGATTGTTAACACTAGTATTCAAAATCAAACATTTTCAAATTATTTTTTTATAAACATTACTTTTATATTTCATGGTGAATTGTAGTATTGATATCAGACATTAAATTGGAACTAATAGTATATCCCACTGCCTAATTCCCATTGACTCAATGATTCATTAATTGTGATGAAACATCTACACCCACTTTGGGATTTGCAACTAACAAGTGACAAGGAATTTTTCATTTCATAACTTCTTTTGAAACTTTATGTAATAATTTATACTTCTATTTTGTCAGGAAATTTACAATTTTTGAATTTATTTTGAGGGCTAATTTTTTGTTTGCATTTCTCCAATGGGTTGCAAGCCCTTGGACGGGCTATGACGGGCTCAAATTTGATCACTGCTCATTGGAGAGGTTTATTCGATTTTGTTATCGGTATATGTGTGTGGGTATTTGTGTTTATATGGTCGTAAAAGGAAAACACATAAACAACAATAATTTAACCTATAATAATATTACATAAGGTAATACTTACATAAAGTAGTCTAATGATTATAATAATAATAATTATTATTATTGTTGTTGTTGGTTAAATATAATATTAATAATTATTATTATTCTTATTATTACGCCGAAAGGCGTGTTCTATATTAGAAAGCCCGACCCTTTCTAACAAGCGACAGAGGCATCAACGACTGAAATTTTTTGGTGGGTAAAATACGGACTTATATCTGTCATTCACGTGGTCTCGAACAGTTGGGTAGGAGTGGTGGGAAGGTAAGGGTTCCTGATAACTATGTAATATTAGCAATAATAAATACACCCCAGACATTGGCCTATATAATTATTGGAGAAATAGGTGGAGATGCAAGGGTCTATTTATTCGTGAGGTTGGTTGCAAAGCTTCAAACCTTAAGAGGTAAAGAAATTGGAACATATATAGGAAAAGAGTGAAGGATAAATTTTAAATCCACTTATACCCGTAAGAGGGCCTCGTGTAGTTTCTGAGGAACCTAAAATTTTAGCTTAAGTTATTTAACTAGAGATCTTTCTCTAATATTTTGAACCCTTTATTTAACATCAGCAACTTTGTGTAATATGAAATTTTGACTCTATATGGCATGAAACATTTTTCTAATCGAATAAATAAATAAACATTCCAAAAATATTTTGATATTCTGTTGCAATAGGTTCTGCTGATTTTGATTTGAAATTCACAACTTCCTTTTGTAGATTAAGAGGTCTTCAAGAAATTTTTGTGTACTTGCACCTTGAAAGGAGTGAAGTAATGTTGAGCTTCACGTGGCCATTACTTTCTGGTTGAGGGATTGAGACACTTAGTTGCTATGCAATTTTTCCCAGTTTAAATGTCATTTTCGTATGTTTAAACCATTCATTTGTCATCCATCATATACTTCTTTTCAACAAACAGGGTAGTATATCATGATACTATTCAGTTGAAAGACTTGGGAACATAGAAATGTCAAAAGACATATGCCATTGTTTGTCCCTTCTTATGAATGACACATTTGTCATTGTTAAAGTTATTCACCATTAAGACTATGATGTATGGTGAGGCAACCGTGTCCTCTGTAAATTAAAGAAATTTGTGATTATCATACAACCTGACATTTTTTCACCCAACATTCCTCAGTATACCTATAGCTTATGCACATGTTGGGTAGGAATCTAGGATTAATCTTATCTTACATGGTCCTCGAATTCCCTAAGGATAATCAAAAAAAATAGATTCAGAAATTTTTTGTATAACGGTTGGTAACTTAATTCAATACATGTAAAGAATTGTTAGCATTCATAAATTTCCGGCAGCTAATAGATAAGAGGTAATGACCTATTTTATTACATTGAAGGATCGAGGACTTTTATTCGATTTTCCTATTTTTGGACCATGAATTAATTTAGTTTAATTTCATTCTTCAAATCAATATCTACCTAAATATGGAAACGATCTCAGGTGTGCTTGATCCTCTTTCTGTAACATCTTTTCAATACTCCTTTAAACATGTCCAATATATTCTAATTGATGAAAGGAGTTTTATCGACCCAAACTTGCTCAGTAAATTTGATTGTTGTGCCCAAACGTTCTCGGTAAAATTGACTACTGCCTTCAGGAAGCTTTCCCTTGTTCCAAAACATTTTCTTTCGGGAATAGGTCTATCATCCTCATTGTCGACCTTCACCAAATTCCACCTATCATGGACATACCTCTATTTTCCAACAATTCCTACGAGGCTAACCTATGGAAAGGCTTCACAACAACCATCTCCCTCAATGTAATCTTCAAGCAACATGGTTCCAGTTACGCACAAGCATCATTTTGGAACTTATTACTCAACATTCATACTTCTCTCCCTCTCTTTCAAGATTGGGAGATCGTTCTGTCAGGAACACATTCCTACCTTTCTGAACAAGAAATCATTGAGTTCAAAGATGACCCCCATATTTTTACTAAAAATGGCCTGGTCAACAACCACAACCTTCAAATATTAAAGTCCCTTAACTCTCCTATGGCTAGATCAATCCCTCTAACCATGAGACATGATGAATTCAGAGAGGCTGAAGATGATCAATTGTGACACAAATTTGTTTGAATCAACCAAAAATTCATGCTTTCTACAAACTTGTCCGTGGAAACAGGAATTTTCAATAGTGTTATTGGCTTTGTCATTGACATAGTCAACAAATGCTCCTCTGATTCCTCCTGGTTTTCTTGTATTTGTTGTTGTCATATTTGATCGATACTCACATCCTCCTTGGGATGCAAACAACCCCTTCCACGTTCTTGTACCTCCATTTTCCAAAGGTAATTGAGGACAACTACTTCTTTAAATGGCATGGGCATTTTCAACTGACAAATATCAAGGGCTTACTCTGCAGTGAACCACTATTGACATAGGAGGAATATAAAGACAAGGCCTAACCTTCACGACTATATCGTGAGTTCCCTCATTGTCGGCTCTTCGTACCTCTCCTCCTTTTTCATTCAACCGCTATAGAAAAAAGTCCTTCGCACCTCTACTTCAGTCACTCTTAATAGAGGAATCTTGCCTTCGATCCCTTCCTTCATCTCTCCTCTCTTGGACTCATATTATTTTGCTCATTTATCATTTCACCATGTTCATCCGGTTATTATATACCCACCTGCATTTATGTTACTATATCCTTACATATTTGAATTTCCTTCTGCTCGCATTCACCTCATACTTTCGGCATTTTCATCGCACACCCCATGTGCGATTGCTAGTTATAGACAAACTATTTGTGAACTTAATTAGGTGTACCAATTTGTAGAAATGATTGTAATAAAACCAATGAATATTTTATCGTCTAACTAGTACAAAATGCCACTTTATTTCCTTATTTACAACATTCTCTAATATTTTATCTTTTAAAACAAAAGATAAATGTGAAGGCTTCCACTATACTTAAGTTACCATCTCCTTAACAAAATTAAGAAATTAAATTCAGTTTTTTCATATATTCATATTTTAATATTTTTCAATTATAGCTTGTGGAAGAGAATGAATTTAATGTTGGTCAATCTCGTTCATCTAAGAAGTGAGTTGCAAGATAGGAAAGGACTACTAAAGTTGATGGCTATGGTTAATTTTTGAAGACACATAAAGACAAGATACACTGGTATATTGTGCACAATTTGTTTCACATGTGTGAGACTTTAATATAAATTTAAATTCTTTAATATTGCGTCATCTAATCTATTGAAATTTTCTCCAACACTGAAATTACCCTCCTTCAATCTCCTCCTTCATCACCCCTCTTCCTCCTACAATGTTTCATTCCTCCCATTGCTTTCGGAAATAGGTCTATCATCCTCATTGGCGACCTTCGCCAACTTCCACCTATCATGGACATACTGTTGATGCAAAATCACAGCACCCCTGGATGCAAATCAAGTTTCTAGGTTGATCACTTAGACATCCAGTGTGATTGCATAACATTGAATCCTTTCTCCAAGTGTGGGACTTGAAAAAGAGAAGGATTCTCCAGAGAAAGTAGCTGGTTCCTATTCCTCTGTTCAGATGCACCAATGAAACGCAGAGGTTTAACCAAAAAACTAATCTAACTACCAAGGAGACAGGGAGAGAGAAATGCATAAAAATAAACCTAAGCTAGGGAGGTGATGCACCGAGGAATGAAGAACATAAGCTTTGCAAAAAATAAACACAGACCATATAGATGCAATACCACACCATGCACAGATAACCGAAATGCAATGAGAGATCAAAATGACAACAATGAATACATGAGAGGATTTAAAATTTAATCACAGACATATATATTGCTCAGAGAATCGATTCAATACATTGCAGTGGCCAAGAGGAAACAGTGGCATTACAGTCCATGTGGGAGGCTTGAAAACTCCACGAATTCTCTTGCAAGCAGGAGAGAAGGGAGGGGTTGCAAAACAAGAATTTCCAACATTAGAAAGAAGCCCCTCCTTACAATTTATAGGAAGAATGAGAGAGGAATTCGAAATCTGCCCCAACCACCTCCAGAATGCACTTAACTCATCTCATCATGGCAGAACCGGCGGATCATGTCAAAACGGCGGGCTGCCTAACAGAAGCGGCGAACTGTCTGTTGTATTAAAGTTGTTCGTTGAGCATTTCTTCTGCTTATTATTTCGTGCCAGAGGCGTCTTTCTTGATTTTCATCCCCCAAATTGAACCAAAATGCAAGATTGACCTTGGAAATGTGTAGAGAATTTCACCAGCTTTCCATTGATATAAAGAACGTGCAAATCCGAGCTCTGGATCAAAAGTTATGGCGATCTGAAGATTTAGGGCACGGAACAGGCGAAAACGGCTTTTTGAATTCCTTCCCGCGCTCTGCCGGCTGGATGACACGTGGTGGGCTCTGATTGGTTGAATAATTCTCTCTCCTCTGCCTTTTGGCGGGCTTTCCTTTGAAATTTCTTCGTGGGCCCTTAAATGGGACACGTGGCAAGATCCTATTGGTTCGGCTCGGTGCTCGAAAACTCGCCCCTTTAACTTTTCTGACCTTTACTCTATGAGGACACGTGGCAGCTTTTGATTAGTCCGCGGGCCTGCCAGCTCTTTCGCGCCCTTCACCTCCATTTTTCTCGGATGTCCCATTTGATTTTGGACCCTCTGGACCTTTTTCGCCCGGTTCGGCCGGTTTGCGCTTTTTTGGCCCACTTGTCCCAGTTTTCTTTTGGACTGTCTGGACCTTTTTCACCCGGTTCGGCCGGTTCGTGCTTTTTTGGCCCGGTTGTCCCATTTGATTTTGGACCCTCTGGACCTTTTTCGCCCGGTTCGGCCGGTTCGCGCTTTTTTGGCCCGGTTGTCCTAGTTTTCTTTTGGACTGTCTGGACCTTTTTCACCCGGTTCGGCCGGTTCGCGCTTTTTTGGCCCGGTTGTCCCAGTTTTCTTTTGGACTGTCTGGACCTTTTTCTCCCGGTTTGGCCGGTTCGCACTTTTTTGGGCCCGGTTGTCCCAAAGGCGTCCCTCTCAGCAGTTGGCCAATTTTTTCTCCTTTGGCCGGATCGGCTTTTCGCGCCAGCCGCGTACTTTTGTCCCAGATGTCCCGATTGCTCCTTGGGCCGCCTAGAGGCTTTTCGGCCGATCCACGCATTTCTGTCCCAAATGTCCCGATTGCTCCTTGGACTAGGACTTAGCCGATTTTCACGATTTTTCCTGGATTGACCTATTTTCCTTTCTGCAACTTTTGATGCATGTTATCGAAATTTACCCTGGGGGGGTGAAATTTTGACAACAGTTTTGACGACTTAGCGGGGGCATCTGCCTGCTAGATGAAAAGACCAGTAGCCTAAAGCAATCCATTGGGCATGGATTCATAAGCAAGCCTGAAAACTGATCTGAACTTGAAAATCTCCCCTCTGAGCCACTTTGAAACCACCGGGCATGGAGTTGTTCTCACCAAAACCACTGAAATGAATTGTGCCAGAGCAAAACCAGCAACACCAAAACTATGTACAGAACTGAAAATCATACATGCTCCAAATGGAACATGCAGAGTGTGCACGAGCACTTCTTCTGCTAAAAGCAAACCTAGCTACTCTACTCTAACTGGAAGCAAAGGCAAGCTAAACAAATCCTGCAACTGGTTGTGAGAAATAGCTTCCTTTCTTCAAAATTGGCAGCCATGCAATTGATTTGGCACTGATCATGGCTGTTTGGATGGATGGAAAACCAACAAGAAGCTGGTCTTCTATCCAAATCATCAAGGTATCAACTGAAAAATCCAATACCTCTTTTAGTTGCTCTGCATTTGGATTGAAGAGGTATGACAGCTGATCCTTGGTATTTTGTAGCTCATCCTCATGCTCAGAAGCAAGCATGACTGGTTGTGGCTTCTCCTTTGGCTCTAATGAAGCCAAATACCTGATTGGGAAAGGTCTGATCCGTTTGACATGCCCATAGCTCTGATTTTCTACTCCAAGGATGGAGTCTTCTTGTAGACCTTGGATGGATGGTGTGGAAGAAATGGTGAAATTATTCTGTCCTTTCTCTTCCTCGAATGAAAAACATGAAAGATTAAAATCTTCCAATCTCTGTTCCAAAGAGCTGCTATAAGATGCAAGCTGCTGCAAATGAATACTCTCCTCCATGACAGCAGACTCAAGTGTTTGGAATGTGGATGATGAAAGAGAGAAAGGTGAAAGCTCAACCGACTCTTCTTCATCAAAACAGTCCTCCAAATCTGACAGGTAAACTGCCTCATTGCTGTCCTGCTGCTCGTTTTCAACTTCCTCCATGGTGTCCTCTTGATCTGCAACTTGACCACCATGGTTTCCTTCACTCTCCAATATTGAGTTTGAGAGATCAAACTCCTTTTCAGTGCTAGAACTTGAGAGAGATGAAGTGGAAAGAAGAACTGAAGGTTCTCCTGTAGCCTACTTTTTGCTCGAAGCCCTTGGATCTGCACTTTTCTCCTCCACAGCTAGAATGTGCTCTTCTTCTGCTGGATCTGGAGCAGCTTCTCCTTCTTCCAATGTTTGAAGAGAATCTTGCTCTTGATTGAAATCCTCCTTCAGCTTGAAGTTTGTCAAGTCAAACTCTTCATTCTGCTGCTCTAGAGGACAAGTTGGGACTGCAAGATCTTCTTCTTCAACAAAATCAGTCCTCACCACCATCTGTTCAACCTTAGCCTCTTCTGTAGGCCTATCCATCAAGGGGATCTTTGTCATCCCAAATTTGGCAGCCCAAACCTTCAAGTTGTCCGTTATTTCTTTCCTGTTGGGCTCCTCTTCTTGCTGTCCTTGATGACTGATTTTTACAATTTCTTCTTTCCCACATGGAATTGGGAATGCAAAAGGAGGAATGGGTTGAAACTCGATTGATTTTACATTTTTTTGTGGTGGTGGAGGAGGTAGAAACTCTTGTTTCTTTGGAGGAGGGGGTATTTCTGTTAGCTCTTGTGGAGGGAATGACTGTTTGGAAGGGAAAATGAAAGAAGAATCGAGATGAAATGGAAGACTGAGAGGTGGAGACATGGATTCCACATTTGGGACAGCAGATGGAGAGTTTGAAACTTGACACTGCTGAACTAAAACAGATTGGGAAAGAGGAAAAGAAAAGGCATGAGATGGTGTGCTTACCTATTGACAAGGTTGCTGAATACTTCTCTCATACACCTCTATTTCTTCAATCCACTTTGCAAGCAAAGGCAGCGTTGCAATCATGAATTCAAGCTTCTCCTAAGGGCTATAATGACTTGGAAAAGGTCCCACCCATGGACAGGGTGCTCCACAACCGATTCCAAATGCTCTCATCTGTGCCTGAGCCCTGGACTGCACTATGTTTACCTCCATCTTTTGGATTTTCTCCAACAGACCAGCATCTTGGATCTGATGGTCTTCATTGTATGCACACCCTTGCTCTTGGAAAGCTCCATAGCCAAACTGACTTTGGCACTGCTGCTCATATGGGTATGCATACTGATCTTGAATCTGCTCAAAATGCTGATTTGGAGGATTTGTAAAACATGTTGGAGGTGGAATATACTGCTGTTGTTGATGTGAATTCCATGATGGAAATGAAGTCATGATTGCACAACTTCATGGAATGGAAAAGAATGAAGGGGATGGAAAGAAGGATGGATGAAAATGGATGGAAATGAATGGAAAGGAAGGTCTGCAACTTCAGAGTGGGTTGTTGACCAGATGGAGTCGCCAGATGTGTTTGCAAGTGCCTCCAAAGGCTGAAATCTTCACAGGAACACATCAACCTGCAAAAGATGAAGTGAAAGACCTCTAAGGTCCCACCGGGCGTGCCAAAACTGTTGATGCAAAATCACAGCACCCCTGGATGCAAATCAAGTTTCTAGGTTGATCACTTAGACATCCAGTGTGATTGCATAACATTGAATCCTTTCTCCAAGTGTGGGACTTGAAAAAGAGAAGGATTCTCCAGAGAAAGGCTGGTTCCTATTCCTCTGTTCAGATGCACCAATGAAACGCAGAGGTTTACCCAAAAAACTAATCTAACTACCAAGGAGACAGGGAGAGAGAAATGCATAAAAATAAACCTAAGCTAGGGAGGTGATGCACCGAGGAATGAAGAACATAAGCTTTGCAAAAACTAAACACAGACCATATAGATGCAATACCACACCATGCACAGATAACCGAAATGCAATGAGAGATCAAAATGACAACAATGAATACATGAGAGGATTTAAAATTTAATCACAGACATATATATTGCTCAGAGAATCGATTCAATACATTGCAGTGGCCAAGAGGCAACAGTGGCATTATAGTCCATGTGGGAGGCTTGAAAACTCCACGAATTCTCTTGCAAGCAGGAGAGAAGGGAGGGGTTGCAAAACAAGAATGTCCAATATTAGAAAGAAGCCCCTCCTTACAATTTATAGGAAGAATGAGAGAGAAAAGAGAGAGGAATTCGAAATCTGCCCCAACCACCTCCAGAATGCACTTAACTCATCTCATCATAGCAGAAGCGGCGGATCATGTCAAAATGGCGGGCTGCCTAACAGAAGCGGCGAACTGTCTGTTGTATTAAAGTTGTTCGTTGAGCATTTCTTTTGCTTATTATTTCGTGCCAGAGGCGTCTTTCTTGATTTTCATCCTCCAAATTGAACCAAAATGCAAGATTGACCTTGGAAATGTGTAGATAATTTCACCATCTTTCCATTGATATAAAGAACGTGCAAATCCGAGCTCTGGATCAAAAGTTATGGTGATCTGAAGATTTAGGGCACGGAACAGGCGAAACTGGCTTTTTGAATTCCTTCCCGCGCTCTGCCGGCTGGATGACACGTGGTGGGCTCTGATTGGTTGAATAATTCTCTCTCCTCTGCCTTTTGGCAGGATTTCCTTTGAAATTTCCTCGTGGGCCCTTAAATGGGACACGTGGCAAGATCCTATTGGTTCGGCTCGGTGCTCAAAAACTCGCCCCTTTGACTTTTCTGACCTTTACTCTATGAGGACACGTGGCAGCTTTTGATTAGTCCGCGGGCCTGCCAGCTCTTTCGCGCCCTTCACCTCCATTTGTCCCGGATGTCCCATTTGATTTTGGACCCTCTTGACCTTTTTCGCTCGATTCGGCCGGTTCGCGCTTTTTTGGCCCGCTTGTCCCAGTTTTCTTTTGGACTGTCTGGACCTTTTTCGCCCGGTTCGGCCGATTCGTGCTTTTTTGGCCCGGTTGTCCCATTTGATTTTGGACCCTCTGGACCTTTTTCGCCCGGTTCGGCCGGTTCGTGCTTTTTTGGCCCGGTTGTTCCAGTTTTCTTTTGGACTGTCTGGACCTTTTTCGCCCGGTTCGGCCGGTTCGCGCTTTTTTGGCCCGGTTGTCCCAGTTTTCTTTCGGACTGTCTGGACCTTTTTCACCCGGTTCGGCCGGTTCGCGCTTTTTTGGGCCCGGTTGTCCCAAAGGCATCCCTCTCAGCAGTTGGCAAATTTTTTCTCCTTTGGCCGGATCGGATTTTCACGCCAGCCGCGTACTTTGGTCCCAGATGTCCCGATTGCTCCTTGGGCTGCCTAGAGGCTTTTCGGCCGATCCGCACATTTCTGTCCCAAATGTCCCGATTGCTCCTTGGACTAGGACTTAGCCGATTTTCACGATTTTTCCTGGATTGACCTATTTTCCTTTCTGCAACTTTTGATGCATGTTATCGAAATTTACCCTGGGGGGGTGAGATTTTGACAACACATACCTCTATTTTCCAACAATTCCTACGAGGCTAACCTATGGAAAGGCTTCACGACAACCATCTCCCTCAATGTAATCTTCAAACAACATGGTTCCAAGTATGCACAAGCATCATTTTTGAGCTTATTACTCAACATTCATACATCTCTCCCTCTCTTTCAAGATTGGGATATCCTTCTGTCAGGAACACATTCCTTCCTTTCTGAACAAGAAATCATTGAGTTCAAATATGACTCCTATCTTTTTGCTAAAAACGGCCTGGTCAACAACCACAACCTTCAAATATTAAAGTCCCTTAACTCTCCTATGGCTAGATCAATCCCTTTAACCATCAGACATGATGAATTCAGAGAGGCTAAAGATGATCAATTGTGACACAAAGTTGTTGGAATCAACCAAAAATTCATGCTTTTTACAAAAAAATTCATGGAAATAGGAATTTTCAATAGTGTTATTGGCTTTGTCATTGACATAGTCAACAAATGCCCCTCTGATTCCTCTTGGTTTTCTTGTATTTGTTGTTCGTCAGATTTGATCGATACTCACATCCTCCTTGGGATGCAAACAACCCCTTCCACGTTCTTGAACCTGCATTTTCCAAAGGTAATTGAGGACAACTGCTTCTTTAAATGGCATGGGCATTTTCAACCCACAAATATCAAGGGCTTACTCTGCAGTGAACCACTATTGACATAGGAGGAATATAAAGACAAGGCCTAACCTTCACGACTATATCGTGAGTTCCCTCATTGTCAGCCCTTCGTACCTCTCCTCCTTTTTCATTCAACCGCTATAGAAAAAAGTCCTTCGCACCTCTACTTCAGTCACTCTTAATAGAGGAATCTTGCCTTCGATCCCTTCCTTCATCTCTCCTCTCTTGGACTCATATTTTGTTGCTCATTTCTCATTTCACCATGTTCATCACAGTTATTATATACCCACCTGCATTTATGTTAGTCTTTCCTTACATATTTGAATTTCCTTCTGCTCGCATTCACCTCATACTTTCGGCATTTTCATCGCACACCCCATGTGTGATTGCTAGTTATAGACAAACTATTTGTGAACTTAATTAGGTGTACCAGTTTGTAGAAATGATTGTAATGAAACCAATAAATATTTATCGTCTAACTGTTACAAAATGCCACTTTATTTCCTTATTTACAACATTCTCTAATATTTTTATCTTTTAAAACAAAAGATAAATGTGAAGGCTTCCACTATACTTAAGTTACCATCTCCTTAACAAAATTAAGAAATTAAATTCAGTTTTTTCATATATTTATATTTTAATATTTTTCAATTATAGCTTGTGGAAGAGAATGAATTTAATGTTGGTCAATCTCGTTCATCTAAGGAGTGAGTTGCAAGATAGGAAAGTACTACTAAATTTGACGGCTATGGTTAATGTTTGAAGACACATAAAGACAAGATACACTGGTATATTGTGCACAATTTGTTTCACATGTGTGAGACTTTAATATAAATTTAAATTCTTTAATATTGCGTCATCTAATCTATTGACATTTTCTCCAACACTGAAATTACCCTCCTTCAATCTCCTCCTTCATCACCCCTCTTCCTCCTACAATGTTTCATTCCTCCCACTTTTGTTCTTCAACACATCCCATTAGTGTTTTCATTGCACTCTTCATATATGAAAACTAATTTTAAATTTATTATGCTCCATTAAAAATAAAACGACGCCCAATAAAATTAAGAATTTTTATAAATTTTAAATCTTAATATACAATATTATGAAAAATTTAAAAAATCACATATAAAACTAAAAGTGACTATTGATGTTAGTGAAAATTATATCCTGCAGGAGGATAATATATCACAGTATAAAGTAGTTTTAAAAAATTGTAAAAAGAAACCCACCGACAAACACGGACAATGGCCGATAAATGGCATCTTCGCATACAGACATCATTGCAACAAAATGAAAAGGGTTTCCGATTTAAAAGAGAATGACTATGGAAAGTACAGGTAAATAGGGGAAATGAGCCAGTTATCGTGAATCATAATGTGGGAGGTTGTTATAAGCCACTTAACAATGCATAAAAATTTAAACAAAAAGTGACCCTTTTAAAGATTCGATGTACAAATTAGCTTTCAAAAATTTTGAATATGTGAAGAATCATACAATAAGTACTTTTGAATACAAAGGAATTTAAGGCAACCCATTAGTTGAGATTTAAATCACCTTTTATCGACGCTCATGTGACATGATTTCATTGCAATAAACGTGTTGATGTGACTTACTTTATTGGACTAGTTTTTATTTAATTTAATTCAAACAACTATTGGTACTTTGTTTCACATAACTTCTCACGGTCATTGGGCCATTCACGATAACTGGCTCCTTTCCCCTAGGTTCATATGGCAATTGCGACAGAATCGGCAGCTTTCCGCTTCACATCAATTGAATCGGTCATTTATTTTTCTCGCACGTCAAGAAAAGGTGTCATTGCAACAAAAGAATTCAAGGCTTTTAACTAGTTTGTTTGTTGAGGTGTAGAGTGTGAGATACTCAAACAGACATTTTTTTATTTATGTATGAACTGCAGTTAGAGTCCTATTTTCCATTCCCTCTAAATTGATTAAGACAATTGCAAGACTTACAAGAATTTTTGTAGACCGCAAATGATACCAATTTTTTTTTTTATTCATTAACTTTTAATTTATCAAAATCCGATAATTTTTTCTTTTATTTGTTTATTATTTTTTAGATTGCTTATGTTCGGAGTTTGGTTTGTCGTAATATATAAATTTAGTATATTATCACATCAATTGAATCGGTCATTTATTTTTCTCGCACGCTCAAGACTTTTCATTGCAACAAAATGTTCCGCTCAAGACTTTTATTTGTAGTTTGTTTGTTGACCCTATTTTTTTAGGCCGTTGATATCTTGCTTATACGGGTGAGGTGTACAGAATTCTTAGGCTATACTGATAAGGTGTAGAGGTGAGATGAGACAATTGTATATATATATATATATATATATATATATATATATGTATATATAATCTTTCGTATTTTGTAATTTTAAAGAATGGCAATAATAAATAAACGTCACCCATAAAATTGTTTAGAACATATAAATGACCGTTAAAATTGAATAGAGGAATGTCCGCAAAGCTCTTTTCCATAGGGGTAACGCCTTCGGCGTAAATATTTTTTATAATTTTAACTATAAAATACTTACAACTAGTAATCGCATGTGTAGAATGCAATGTGAACACCGAATGGTATTTTTAATTCGACTTAGAAAGACAATTATTACTTTTGTAGTTGATGTTGATAAGGGGTGTGATTGACAATACTGATTTTCTATTAAAGCCAGAACAAATGTTGCAAAATACATTAGAAGGGATGTTAGATAATAGGTAGTTGTGTAATAATTGAATGCAAATGCAAGTGAGACATGTAAGTTTGCTAATACTCAGTGTCAAGAATGTTGTGAATGTGAAGTGTTGTTGTCAAAGTAGATTGAAAGAATGACTAAGTGCTTTAACATATTATCTCTCCATGAAACTAAATTTAGACAGAATATGCAATTATATATAAACAAATCTGAAATGGTTATGGTACATTCCTAATTTCTTTATTACCTCAATGAGTTTGAGAGCATCACTGTTAGAGCTATTTTGTGCATATGTCCCAATCATAGCATTCCATGAGACCATATTTCTTTGAGGCATTTTGCAAACAAAAAACGGTATATGTTATTTGTGTTATAGGGATAGTTTTTTCTTTTGTAGTTATGTTTGTTTAAACTATGGGTGATTGATTTTGTAGTTGTGTTGGTCCTTTCTCGACATTTTAAATTTCTAGGTATTTATGTGCAGACGAAGACATTAAAAATGTGTTGTTGTTGGTTAACATAAAGAAACGAGAAACAATAAAAAGGAAAATTCAAACATGTATGTTGAAACATGTAATTTATAATTGATATAAGGAGTTTATATACATTGGTAACTATAAAATACTTACAAATATTTGAAATAACCACCATATTCTACTTAACATATATAAAGTATAAACATCATTACACACACACACACACACACACACACACACACACACACACACACACACACACACACACACACACACACACACACACACACACACACACATATATACACACATATATATATATACACACACACATATATATATATATATACACACACACACACACATATATATATATATATATATATATATATATATATATATATATATATATATATATCTTTTATATATTTTATTAATAGAATATAAAAAATACTACTGTGCTATTTTGAAGAATGGTAATAAAAAATAAACGTCACCCAAAAATTGTTTAAAATACGTAAATGACCCGATAAATTGAACAACGGAATGTTAATTTATTAATTACACCGGAGGTGTCTCCTTTGAAGAGAGCCCTGTTGGAAAACATCAAAATCCTCACGGAAATATTTCTCAGCTACAACTTCCGGTAGGAAAATATTTATTTATTTATATGTATGTTAAGTGCGGAAGTTTGATAGGTGCCCGCAATCCAATCTTCTCACAAAGACAAGAAAGAAAAGGCAAACAAAGCCCATCACTAACACCCCTCCAAAACTGCAACAAAACCCTCTTATTTCTGAAAGGATTTTGGGCTAGGGTTACTCGATTTTCTTATCCAGGCAACAATTATAGTGGCGCAACTTCCAGAGACCATAACTTTTGCACCGTAGCTCCGATTGACTCCGTTCAAAAGGAAACAGAAATCTTGGAATGCGTATAATGTGATGAAAAGGTGTTGAAATTTGTTTACCAATGTTTGACCCCAGAAATCCATGTTTAAGGGGCCCAAATTGTGATTTTTGTAGTGTTGTCTAAAAATAGTAAATTCTAAAATTAGAATGTTTCACAAAATTAGTGCACATGTAAGTCTTGGAAGGTGAAACACCTCATCTCCCTCGAGACCAGTGAGCTTCCACATTCCTCTAGGTGCTCTTTCATATTTCTAAAATTAGTATAAATGCATATGTAACCCGAAAAGGGGTAGACATCTCCTGGCAGAGATAACTGATGTATTTGAAGTCTTTGAGTAATTTACATCTCTTTTCAGAGATATTTGTTTTTCAATTCATCTGGCACAATTGTTAATCTATTCCTTAAGTCTAAAACCCCTCAGTTTTGGATTAGGGGTATCAGAGCTAAGTCGTCTTGAGAGTGTATGATCCCCAAAATGAGGTTGGGATACAAAAATCTTGGGTGGTCCACACACGATCCTTCAGAATACTTTCCTGTTCGCTGCAGGCGAGCTCCAATGGCAAACAACACTAGGATGGATGATCCTCTCAAAAATATGGTGAATGAAGCTCTTAGGGAGAAAAAGGATCAGATGCTACAATAATTCACCTAGATTCTACAACATTTACAAGTAGGAAATCATGCCTCCTCATTTGTAAATCAGTCCTTTCGTGCCCCAACTCCATTCAAAGTGCAAGTAAATTTCGACATTCCTATTTTTTAGTGTAAAATCAATTATGATGCAGTAGAGAACTGGTTGGACCAATTGACCTCATATTTTTATATCAATCACTTTACTGATAAGGAAAAGATAACATTTTCTCTATTGAAATCATCTCTTGTTGTCAAAAATTGGTGGGGCATGTATAAGAATGGGCTCGAAAGGGATGAGCTAGGAATCGCAGAGGAACCCACATGGAATGATTTCGTGGATGCCATAAAGGAATAATATTACCCTGTTGGGGCCTATGATGATTTGTACATATAGTGGCAGCAACTCCGTCAAGGTAAGGACCAGTCGGTTCAAGATTATACTGAAAAATTTCACTCTCTGTCTACAAGATTGGGCATTCAAGACACAGAACAACATACGATTCTAAAATATCTTAGTGGCCTAAAATGGAGCATCTGAGAGGACATGGAATTCTTTCAGTTTTAAACCCTTGGTGAGGCATACAAGTTTTTAGTCAAGATTGAACAAAATAAAAGGAGGACTGCCAAGAACCAACCCGTGAGGGGAAAAAATGATAAAGAAGGCCAAAATCGAGGCCAGGGTTGGAAACAGAAGGAGTCGCAAGGAAACAAGATGCAGAAGGAGAAGAAAGGGAAGTAGTGTGACCTCCACAAAACAAATCGCCACTCTGAGGAAGAATGTCGAGCCATCAAATCCTTACTCGCCGAGTCATCTTCTTCAACACTCTCTGCACCACCAGTTACAGACCCCGAGGTTAAGGATGAAGAGGATGAAATCATAGATGTTGAGCCAGATGTGATCATTGCCAACTCAAAATTCAATAATATGGATGAGAAGGAAAGGCTCTTCCTCTCCAAGCTTTGGGTAAAAGGTAAGCCACTGCATTTTATCCTTGATAGTGGAAGTCAGAAGAATTTAATTTCTGGTAATGTTGCAAAGAGCCTGAACCTCCCTGTGAAGCCACATCCCCAACCATAGAGTATCGGGTGGTTAAACCCAGGAAGAGACCTCCAAGTCACACAACAAAGCCTCCTTCCGTATACCATCAAGCCCTTCCATGATGAAGTCATGTGTGATGTTGCTCCATTAGATGTTTGTGATGTGCTCCTAGGCCAACCATTTATGTGGGATAGACATGGCATCTATGAGTCACGACCTAGAAGGGTCACCATTACCATTGGGAGTCGACGTTATCAGATACCTGAGGTCATTCCCCCAAAAAATTTCTCCCTCATCAGCGCTAAAAATGTAAGAAGTTAGTGGAGAAAACCAAACATTTTGTCGTTTTGATGATCAGGCCAAAACCTACAAATTAAATTGTTGCAGCCTCCACGAACATGTACTCAATGCAGCAATAGAAGCAACTCAACCAAATCACAACCGAGTATGATGATCTATTCCAGACACCTAAAGGAGTGCCATTTCAGTGTCAGGTAAAAAATGTTATTTATTGGTCCCGGGGTCTCTTTTACCCAATAGCCCTGTGTACTGCAGGTCAGTCCTTGAAAATGAGGAGATCAAGAGGCAGCTCCAGGAATTGATTCAAAAGGGACATATTAGGCCAAGCTCTTCACCCTGTGGAAGTCCAATTGTCTTGGTGCCAAAGAAGGATGGAGCATGGAGAATTTGCATTGACTATCAGGCTTTAAACAAAATCACTGTGAATAATTGTTACCCCATCCCAAGGATTGATGATTTGTTAGACCAGCTCCGCGGTGCAAAATTCTTCACCAAAACTGATCTCAAATCTGGCTATCACTAGATCCCTATCGAGCCCACCGATGTTTGGAAAACTGCATTTAAGTCTTGTGAAGGCCTATTCGAATGGTTGGTCATGCCTTTTGGACTAACTAATGCACCTGCAACATTCATGTGGATGATGGATGACATCCTGCAGCCCTACACCAATTCCTTTGTGGTGGTCTACCTAGATGATATACTCATTTATAGCTAGACCTGGAAGAAGCATCTGCAACATGTTTGAGAAGTAATTTAGACCCTCAGGAAGCATAGACTATATGTAAATCTAGATAAGCGCACATTTGGGATGAAAAAAGTCCAGTACTTGGGTTACGTCGTGGATGAAGAAGGAATCCATGTTGATCCAGAGAAAATTTAGGTTATTCAGAGGTGGCCTACCCCAAAGAATCTTACAGAGCTTTGTAGCTTCCCGGGCCTTGCCAATTTCTATCACCGGTTTGTCTTGGGTTTCTCACATATTTCCTAGGCACTCAATCAGGTGACTAAATGAGGGAACAAGGATAAATTCCAATGGGGGGAAGCACAACAGAAAGCGTTTGAAGGGTTGAAAGGAAGGTTATGCTCGGCCCCTGTCCTTTCCCTTCCTGATCTACATCAGCCATTCGAACTGATGAAAGACACATCTGAGTATGCCTTGGGAGCTATTATCATGCAACATGGCCACCCTGTTGCATACCATAGTGAAACATTCAATGACATAGTCAGGAAGTACCCAACATATGACAAGGAGATTTATGCCATCATCCAGGTATGTAAGCAGTGAAAACACTACATTCTGGGGAAGGATACAATAATCCACACAGACCATAGGCCTTTAGAGTTCCTTCAGACACAAAGCAAGCTAAGGAATGAGAGACACTAGAAATGGGCCACATACCTACAACAATTTCACCTGATAATAAAGCATAAGAAGGGAAGTTCCAATTTAGTAGCAGATTACCTAAGCCGCCTTCCAATTGTAGCCCTCACAACTATTCTTGATCTTTGTGGACATGAGACTTCAAGTTGGTGCAGTTTGTATGAGAAGGACCCTGAATTTTCAGACACATATCAGGTCCTCCGTGAAGGAAAAAATGTCTCTGATTTCTATCTACAGGATAATCTCCTCTTCCATATGGGACACATCTGTGTTCCAACAAGTGAACAACAAAATATGATCTGGGAAGAACACTTCAGCAGGACCATAGGGCACTTTGGTGTGGACAAGACATTGGCAGTACTTCAGAAGCATTTCTACTGGCCTAATCTAAGGAATGATGTGGTTAAGTATATTAAGTCATGCACTCCTTGTGCAATTGCTAACCCAACTAACAAGAAACAAGGATTGTACACACCATTTCCAGAACCAACCAAGCCTTGGGCATCTGTCTCGATGGACTTCCTCTCAGGTTTGCCAACTTCGAAACATGGGAATGATGGTGTTTTTGTTGTAGTTGATCGATTTTCTAAAATGGCTGTAATGGTTTCCTGTAAGAAAAATATTTCTGCTGAAGATACTACTAAAATTTATTTTAGTCATGTATGGATCAACTTTGGGCTCCCCAAGTCTATTGTTTCTAATAGGGATAGCAGGTTCTTGAGCATTTTCTGGTCCACCTTATGGGGAATGCTAGACACAAAGTTGATGAAGTCCACATCCTTTCACCCATAGATTGATGGGAAAATAGAAGTAGTGAATTGCCTAATTGTTCACACACTTTGTATGTACCACTCCAAAAACTCCCGCACATGGGACGAGGCCCTACCATACATACAACATGGATATAATTGAGACCTACACAGCTCCACTAAACACAGTCCATTTCAAGATTGTTACGGATTCCAACCTATGGCTCCCATTGATGTATGCATCCCAATTCCTACCATGGAATTCACACCTCATGGAAAAAGTGAAGCAGAAAAGGCTACAAGGTTTGTTGAACATATCTAGCACATTCAACACCAGGTCCATGACATTTTACAGAAAATGAATAAAAAGTATAAGAATCACCATGATAAACACAGGGTTCCACATCATTTCTGGGTTGGTGATAAGGTTTGGTTGCGGCTTCAAAAGGAACGGCTTGCAGGTCCACATAAAAAGATTCGGCCTCTCTGGTATGGTCCTTACACTCTCACTAAGCAAGATGGGGAAAATGCTTTCGAGTTGAATCTTCCACCCTATCTTGGTTTACACCCCATCTTCAATGTGGACCTCCTCAAGCCATATCATCCACCTTTGTTGGATACTTCAGTCATAGTAGAACAATTGGACATCTCCGAGCTCAATCCAGCATGTCTTTCCCCAGCTGAAGAAGATCAGATTGTGGACAATTTGACTAAGACCACTAGAGGACAACCTATTTAACTCTATCGTGTGATAAAGAAAGGAAATCTCAGTCACCAAGGTGAGTGGCTCACTACATACCAGATAAAGAAGCAATTTCCACATTTGATGGGGCATCTTAATGCAATGGGGACCATTGCTTCTGAAGGAGGGAGGAATGATCTAGGTAGCATTTATAGTAACGCAACTTCCAGAGACCATAACTTTTGCACCATAGCTCCGATTGACTCCGTTCAAAAGGCAACAGAAAGCTTGGAATGCGTAGAATGTGATGAAAAGATGCTAAACTTTGTTTAGCAATGTTTGACCCTGGAAATCCATGTTTAAGGGGCCCAAATTGTGATTTTTGTAGTGCTGTCTAAAAATAGTATGTTTCGCAAAATTAGTTAACATGTAAGTCTTGGAAGGTAAAACACCCCGTCTCCCTCATTCCTCTAGGTGCCCTTTCATATTTCTAAAATTAGTATAAATGCATATGTAACCCGAAAAGGGGTAGACATCTCCTGGCAGAGATAATTGATGTATTTGAAGTCTTTGAGTAATTTACATCTCTTTTCAGAGATATTTATTTTTCAATTCATCTGGCACAATTGTTAATATGTCCTTAAGTCTGAAACTCCTCGGTTTTGGATCATTTTTAGGGGCACCTTGTAGTGACAATTTCCTTCAATTGAATCAAGAATCAAGACCGCCCTTTGAATTTTCTCATTTCTTTGATTAAATCTTCTCCAAATCATATAAAATCGGTTTGGATTGTTGAAAACAATGATATATCCTACTTCCATAGGCGCAATATTGCCCCGTCTGTTTCTTCTTTGTGGACTGTTGAGAGTACGAAGTGCATAAATCTCTTGAGATTTAATGATTAGGGTATATACACAACTCTCTGTCTCTCGTTCGTTTCCTGGTTTGAGAGCTTTTAGCAGCTGGTGCAGCTACCTTCGTGTCTGTTTCAATTAATTAATATCCGGCAAAGGATTTCTAATTGTTTTTCAGGTCACCAAAAATTTGCAACTACAATGAAAATTAGCACCACATGGAGAGAGCCGAACATTATACAAGGCACGTGAACTATTTGACAAAATGCCTCAAAAAAACATGGCTGCATGGACATGGTCGATTATAAGATATGCACAATGCAATTGGCAGGTGTGGAGCCAAATTCCACATAAACCCTGTGAGGGTTATGTGGAAGTGTTTGATTGGTTCCTTAGATCACATATAAATATAAGCTTAGTAGTATTTATATTCATAATGCATTTTGATTTGGATCTTAAAAATGATGCAGCTTATTTTCTCCTCTCAAACATCTATCAGAAAGGGGCAGGTGAAGTCAGAGGTTAAATTTGACTGTTGTTTAGATGTTTTTCATGACTGTCACACACGTGACTTGCATATTTTAAGTATCACCCTGATTTTTTAGATATATTTATCTGTAAAATATACTATTATATATTAAAAATAATTAAACATATATACAATAATTTTTTTATATATTTTATTAATAGTAGGGTGAGTGCAGGAAATTGATGGATGAATATGGGGTCACCCGTGGATGTCATATTGCAAACAAAAGATAAATCTCAACTTGTAGGGATTATTAGCAATATGCGCACTCAAAATTAGAAAAATTTATATAAATATGAATCGTAGCATTCAGAATCTAGTTTCTAAAATACTATTTTTTTTTTAAAAACGGACAAGTTTAGCTATATTAAACACTTAAAATTATATGACTTGTTTTTTTTTTTTTTTAAAGTTATAAGATTATAATCAGTTTGCCCGCGATTTGGATGACCAAATCTTGTTATTATTTTTTTTCATTTGGTGAAAAGTTAGATGTAGTTGTCTATCTTGGGATGGAATTTATTTTGTATTTTTTCGAGCAATATTTTTTTTTAATGATTTTTTCCGTGAAAGTGGTCTGAAAATATTTAGAAAATGGAGTGCTTTCCGTTTGCCTGCCATAACTATATCAAAAAATATCGAAATCAAATGTTTTTTTTTAACGTGTATAGAATTTTTCCACGCTTGGGATGGTATAAGTTTTATCACATTTTGATAAGCGAAACAAAATTTACAGTCTTAAACGTAGACATGAACATTCATGGGAAAATATGTCTTAAAGACCTATTGTTAGTAAAAAATTATAAAATGATATTTATCTTATTCTATTCACTTTAAAATCAATATTTCTATGAAGCTAATAGTCTCCCCTACACGATGGCACCATTTTTGTGAAATGTTTTCAGTTTTTTAGCATGGTTCAAGTCTCTGGAAGAGCAAATTTGAGGTTTTTTGACCTTTTACACTTCATAATGACCTTCCATAGCTTTGGTTGGGGAAAAAAAAATATTTCCCGAGGCTTAGGGTTGGAAGATAGACCCGCAATCACGGTTTATAAACCGCGATCACGGTTTTTATAACACAAACCATGAGCGCACTTTATAAACCGTGAACGCGGTTTATAAAGTGCACTCGCAGTTTTTGTTATTATATTTACACACATCCCAATGTCTGAATTACCATATGATTTTTACTGTCTGACCTTACCGTACGAATTACTACGAAATTCTATCTTTTTCTGCACATTTTTCTTATCACCGGAAGCGAAACATCATGGGAGACAAGAAATGAAGTCAAAAAAGGAAGTCATTAAGTAAAAAACACCAAACGAATTAGAGGCCGACAAAATTCAAAATCTTGAGCGAATGCGGAATCTTGGTGAATTAAGAAGAGGTTCATCTTCAACCCCAACTTAGTAAGCAATAAATAACCAAGTAATGTTTCTACTGTCAAAGTTGAATTTGAATTAAATACTCGTGATGAAGATGTTTTTACTGTCAATGTTGAAGAAGAATTAAATACTCCTGATGTAGCAAATGTTGAAATTGAAGCAGATAATGAAAATGTGAATAAGGAAATTCATGTTGAAATTTTAGACAGACAAAATTTGACAAAAACACCTCCTAGAATTTTACATAAGAAACCTAATTTTTTATTGAAATTGATGAAAACATTTTGAAACCAATGTCTAACAGACTTTCTAAATGACAAATCAGAAGAAAAGCCACTGAAATTTGGTATAATCATTTTGAAATTTTAAATGATTCCCAAAGATGTCAGTTGTTGGTTAGTTTGATGAAATTGATTAAAATGAGACCTACATTAAACACCTTAGGATTGACAACATCTAATATACATGGTCAAACCTCTACAATTGTTGAAAACCTTCATGATGCATATCACACTATTGGTGTCAAGAGACGCACTAGGGATAGTAATATTGTGTGTCGTGTACTTGCTACTAGTGTTGTAAGTGAATCAATAAAAAACAATGTTTGATTACACAAACAAGTCGAATGTTGCAAGTTAATCGAAAAACTCTAATGAAAGCAATTGAAAGACGTAATATCCTTCAATCACCCAATAACGCCAATTTTTGGGCATTTTCTGCTAGAGCACCAGGTAAGGACAAAAATAATTCTGATGCTATAAGAGAAGTTGTTATTCAATTTTGGCATGATAACACTAGAGTTTCACCTAATACAAGAGATGTTATAAAATAGAGAGTTGGTTCTACTAATCGTGAACCACATCCAAAGAATTTCTTAGATATGACTCAAACTCAATTTTTTTGTAAGTTTGAACAAGAGAATCTGGAAATTAAAATTAGTCAACGTTTTTTTGAAATGTTGAAACCATTCTATGTGAAAATCAACCATGCTCGCACCACTTGTTGTTGTAGGCAACATGTTGAATTTGTGATGCATTATGCTAAATTTTTACGTATTCGTTCTAATTTTCATTTTGAAACTATGTTATCGGAATGTGGTGTTCAAGTTCCACCAAAATCTTCCAGGGATTTCATTCCTACTATATTTTGTGAAAAAGAAGTTTGACAATTTTTTTATAGTCAGGATTGTTTAGATGGAAGTTGTGGTACATGCGGCGGTTTACCTAAATTGGAAAGTTACATCCATGAGAAAATTGAAGGTACAATAGGACATAATTTAGTTGAGTTTGATAAATATAAATCAGTTGCATATCAGTTGAAAGATGGAAAAGAGTCTAAACGGTGTGAGCTAGTTACAGAACAAATGCCTGTTTTTCAATTTTTGAGAAAATTTAAGGATGGAATTGTTTATGAGTATGCTAGGCATACACATAAATCTCGATGGTTGGATGAACAGTTCAAGATATGCAAGGACACATTTCCTATTGGTACTATTGTTTGAGTGGTTGATTTTATAGAGAATTACACATTGCAACCAAAAATAGAGGTTCAATCGCAATATTACAACTCAGTACAAGCTGCCATTTTTGTGCATATAGCATTTCTAAATTCTCTTGACAGTACAGAGAATGATCAATTTTTTTTAAGAGAGTACCACTTTTATATCAGTGATGATCATACTCATTCTATTGAATTTTTGCAAGGGTGTTTCCAGTTATTTTATGGAAACTTGTCTGATAGGGACATCCACTTCAAACAACATTATATATGGTCAGATAATTGCACGTCTCAGTTTAAGAATGCACGAATGTTTTATTGGATGAGAAAGATGCATGTCAAGATGGGTGTGCAACATATTTGGAGTTTCACTGAGGCTAGACATGGACAAGGAGAACATGACGGTGTAGGGGCATGTGTGAAAAGAGCTCTTGCAAGAGAAGAGTTGAAGTAAAAAGATGGTGCAAAATTAAAAGATGTAAAGAGCATAGTGGAATGGTGTATTGACAATATGGCACGAGGTTCTCAAAAAAGTTCCACAGTTCACAGATATTTTTAGCTGATAGAGGAACAACAAATTACTAACTACGAGGATTGTATGACACTCACTAGGTCCAGTGATATGCACTCATTTTGTAACTCAGACGCTACTTTGTGGGCCATATGGACAATAAATTTGACATTTTTTTGTGCATCTTGTATCAAATTTGTCACTGCTGAGTGTGGTTCACAAGAATGGGTGGATAGATGGACTTGTAGGCCTCTAACTCCGCTTCCTAGTTATTAACCTCCACAAGCATTACGACTTGTTTCTGTAGATGAAGTTGCAACATCCAAGGACTTTGAAATTTTTTTGATTTTGGTACGACAAGGTATTTATGGTTATTTATTTAATTTTCGTATTGAGTTATGTCCATTGAAATTTTAATATGTAATTTAAATTTGAGTTGTTCAACCTTTGTTGTTTTGCAGGACATGTGTTTGCAGTTATTGCGACAAAAGATAATGAAGAAGGAACAGACTATTTCTTATGTCATTGCATCGAGGAAAGAAAGAAGTTGACTTCTTCTATTATAGATGGTGAAGATATTGAGTATCCTACAGGGTCAGTTGTAGTTACTGGAACTTGGATTTGACAGTATCCATTAAAAAACTCCTCTGTTTGGGTGTTTGAAGACTTTGAGACACACAAGAAAATACTCTTATATTCGCATCTAGTTCTAGCAAAAAATATTCAGTTGTATAGATATCGAGGAAGGCCTAATAACAAGATTCTTTGGAAGGTTCGAGAGTCAGATCATGAAGTAATATTGTTCGTTATTCAGAGTAGATCTGATCCTGATGGTTCATTAAAATGAATTTACAATGCTCATGTCTGGTATATATAATTTATTTGATATAATTTCTTTGGTATATATAAATTTGTTAAATAGATTTAAGTTCATATATTTTATTTTAAATTTGTGTATTTTGTATATATCTCGTATTGTTTTGATTTGAAACTTAAATTTCTTTGACTAGGAATTTTATGGAGGTTAGTGGTGCCAGAAAAGCTTCCACCTTTACATGGTTGGCACTGTTAATAGATAATTTTAAATTCTCGAAGCTAAGAGAAGCTTTCATTGTTTTATGTAAGAAAAGAGAAGTAATTAACAATGATTTATGTACCCATGAAGGGGTTTCTTGGCTCCGAAGGAGGTATCCCAGAAGCACCTGGAGATTAGAGAACCAAAATGAATCCTCCCCAAGTGTTTATAAGATCATACCTACGCATGTGCACCATCAATTTTGTGCCACGACCCACCATTTGCAAAATATAGCATTTGACAGCCTTACACTGGCTCAAACTGCACTATTTCATGTGTTTACAAAAAATAGGTCAGCGAGAGCACCAATCTGAGAAGGAAAAAACTGATAGAGGCTATTATAGAAGGTCGCTACACTGAGGTGTCAGATCAGATGAGACATCTCTAGGTGCTATGGAGTCCCAGTAGTCACTTGTTGAAGTTAAACAAGATTTTGGTCTCAAGACTCTTAAGGGACTACACCGGAATGAAGTAGCCCAGAAGAAACGATGTTTTCGCACACCGAAACGACACCTAATTTGGATTTCACCTGGCCACCCAGATGTGTCGGCGTAGTCGGTTTGGTGGCATGACCCACTGCTTGCAAAATATAGCATTTGACAGACTTACACTAGCTCAAACTACATTATTTCGTGTGTTTGCAAATAATAGGGCAGCGAGAGCACCGATATGAGAAGGAAAAAATAGAAAGAGTTTATTGTAGAGGGTCCCTAAACTGAGGTTTTGGATTAGACGAGACATCTCTAGGTGCCATGGAGTCTGAGTAGTCTCCTGTCGAAGTTGAATGATATTTTTGTCTCAGGCTCTTAAGGGACTACGCTCGAACGAAGTAGCTCGGAAGCAATGAAATTTTCACGCACCGAAACGAAGCCTCCTCTAGAGTTCACCTGGCCACCCAGATGTGTCGGCGAAGTTGATTTGGTGGCACAACCCACCGTTTGCAAAATATAGCATTTGACAACCTTACATTGGCTCAAACTACACTATTTGACGTGCTTGCAAACAATAGGGTAGCAAGAGCACCGATATGAGAAGGAAAAAATCAAGAGATGTTATTGTAGAGGGCCCCTACATTGAGGTATAGGATCTGATGGGAAATCTCTAGGTGCCATAGAGTCTGAGTAGTCACACATCGAAGTTGAATGATATTTTTGTCTCAAGGCTCTTAAGGCACTATGCCTGAACAAAGTAGCCCGAAAGCAACGACCTTGTCGCACACCAAAACAATGCCTCTTCTAGAATTCACCTAGCCACCCAGATGTTTTGATGTAATCAGTTCGGCGGCACGACCCACTGTTTGCAAAATATAGTGTTTGACAACCTTACACTGGCTCAAACTGCACTATTCCATGCGTTTGCAAACAATAGGGTAGCGAGAGCACCGATATGAGAAATAAAAAACTGAGTGATTTTATTGTAGAGGGCCCCTACACCGAGGTGTGGGATCTGACGAGACCTCTCTAGGTGCCACGGAGTCTAAGTAGTCACCCGTCGAAGTTGAACGATATTTTGGTCTCATGGCTCTTAAGGGACTACGCCCGAACGAAGTAGCCCAGAAGCAATGACCTTGTTGCGCACAAAAACAACATCTCCTCTAGCATTCACCTAGTCACCCAGATGTTTCAACGTAGTCGGATCAGTGCCATGACCCACCGTTTATAAAATATAGCATTTGAAAGCCTTACACTGACTCAAACTGCACTATTTCGCGCATTTGCAAACAATAGGGCAACGAGGGAACCAATCTGAGAAGGAAAAAATTGAGAGAGGATATTGTAGAGGGCCCCTACACTGAGGTGTGGGATTAGGAGAGATGTCTCTAGGTGCCACGGAGTCTAAGTAGTCACCCATCGAAGTTGAATGATATTTTGGTCTTAGGGATCTTAAGGGACTACGCCCAAACAAAGTAGCACGGAAGCAACGACCTTGTCGCGCACCAAAACAACATCTCCTCTAGCATTCACCTGGCCACCCAGATGTTTTGACGTAGTCGGTTTGGTGCCACAACCCACCGTATGCAAAATATAGCGTTTGACAGCCTTACACTGACTCAAACTGCACTATTTCACGCATTTGCAAACAATAGGGCAGCGAGGGCACCGATCTGAGAAGGAAAAAATTGAGAGAGGCTATTGTAGAGGGCCCCTATGCTAAGGTGTGGGATCAAGAAAGACATCTCTAGGTGCCACGGAGTCCTAGTAGTCACCCATCGAAGTTGAACGATATTTTGGTCTCAAGGCTTTTAAGGGACTACTCCTGAACGAAGTAGCTCGGAAGAAACGAATTTGTCACGCACCAAAAAAATGTCTCCTGTAGAGTTCACCTAGCCACTTGGATGTGTCAGCGTAGTTTGTTTGGCGGCATGACCCACTGTTTGCAAAATATAGCCTTTGACAACCTTACACTGGTTCAAATTGCATTGTTTCGCGCGTTGGCAAACAATAGGGCAACAAGAGCACCGATATGAGAAGGAAAAAACTGAGAGATGTTATTGTAGAGGGCCCCTATGCTGAGGTGTGGGATCTAATGAGACGTCTCTAGGTGCCACGGAGTCTGAGTAGTCACCCGTCGAAGTTGAATGATATTTTTGTCTCAGGGCTCTTAAGGGACTACGCCCGAACGAAGTAGCCCGGAAGCAACGACCTTGTCGCACACCGAAAAAATGCCTCCTCTAGAATTCACCTAGCCACCCAGATGTTTCGGTGTAATCGGTTTGGCGACATGACCCACCATTTGCAAAATATAGCGTTTGACAACCTTACACTAGCTCAAACTGCACTATTTCACGCATTTGCAAAAAATAGGGCATCGAGAGCACCAATATGAGAAAGAAAAAACCAAGAGATTTTATTATAGAGATCCCGTCCACCGAGATGTGGGATTTTATGAGATGTCTCTAGGTGCCACAGAGTCCGAGTAGTCACCCGTTGAAGTTGAACGATATTTTGGTTCCATGGCTCTTAAGGGACTACACCCGAACGAAGTAGCCCGGAAGCAACAACATTGTCATGTACCAAAACAACATCTCCTCTAGTGTTCACCTAGCCACCTGGACATGTTGGCGTAGTTGGTTCGGTGCCATGACCCACCGTTTACAAAATATAGTGTTTGACAGCCTTACACTGACTCAAACTGCACTATTTCGCACGTTTGCAAACAATAGGGCAATGAGGGCACCGATCTGAGAAGGAAAAAACTGAGAGAGGATATTGTAGAGGGCCCCTACACTGAGGTGTGGGATTAGGAGAGACATCTCTAGGTGCCATGGAGTCTGAGTAGTCACCCGTCGAAGTTGAATGATTTTTGGTCTTAGGGCTCTTAAGGGACTATGCCTGAACAAAGTAGCCCGGAAGCAACGACCTTGTTGCGCACCAAAAAAACATCTCCTCTAGCATTCACCTGGCCACCTAGATGTTTCAACGTAGTTGGTTCAGTGCCATAACCCACCGTATGGAAAATATAGCGTTTGACAGCCTTACACTGACTCAAACTGCACTATTTCACGTGTTTGCAAACAATAGGGCAGTGAGGGCACCGATCTGAGAAGGAAATAACTGAGAGAGGCTATTTTAGAGGGACCTTACACCAAGGTGTGGGATCAGGAAAGACATCTCTAGGTGCCACGGAGTCCTAGTAGTCACCCGTCGAAGTTGAACGATATTTTGGTCTTAAGGCTCTTAAGGGACTATGCCCGAACGAAGTATCTCGGAAGCAACGACCTTGTCGCGCATTAAAAAAATGTCTCCTCTAGAGTTCACCTGGCCACCCAGATGTGTCGGCATAGCTGGTTCGGTGCCACAACGTCCTGAGGCATGACTTCTCACTCCTCGCCCCCGTTCATTTCCTAGGACTCAAAACATTCAACGTCACTTGTTTACCTTCCATCGCTCTTGTTCTCTTTGGACTTGCCTTTGTCCTCTTGGTTTCTTTATCACTGTCCTTTCTTTTCTCTCTTGAGCTATATAGTGGATTAAGTATTTGAATATAGGTCAAGAATACTAAATGGAGTTGAAATTAAATGAACCATAATTACTAGTGAAGCAATAACTAGTGAAAAGTGGTGAGTAAATGTAAGTCATGCTAAAGGAATGAAATGCATTTATTCATTGTTTCTAATAGTATGGTGAGAATGTGAACATATGACTAAGATTATCAATAAAATGCTAAGGGAAGTAGCT
The DNA here is from genome assembly GCA_019776745.2 of Taxus chinensis. Classification (NCBI taxonomy): domain Eukaryota; kingdom Viridiplantae; phylum Streptophyta; class Pinopsida; order Cupressales; family Taxaceae; genus Taxus; species Taxus chinensis. Next base: position 60,530,898 of record CM034153.1, read on the forward strand.
TCAAGTTTGCATATTTGGATGGAATTTTAGGAGAGTGAAGTGGCCAATCAAGTCACTTATGAAGCATGCTAAAAGAAGTGAAGGAAACAAATAAGTGAGAGCCTATGAAGGAATAAGAGGAAAATAGTTTCCATGCACAAGAAACATGAAGAAGAGAAAATAATTCTCATAATGGAGAACATAGCATGAAAGAAGAATAATGGAGGAGAAAGGAAGTGCATGAGAGAGTGAATACTTGTTGTACATGAGGAAATACAAAGGCTTGAGGAGATATTTATGACATGATATTCAAATCAACAAGAGACAAGTCAAGAGAAAAAAGAGTGAACAATGGCAGAATAAGAAGGAGAAAGAAATAAGTATTGAATGTACAAGCAAATAAAAGGAAAGAGAGGATGGTAAGTCTAAGAAGAAAGATACAAACAATGAAAATGAAAGAGAGAAGTGAATCTACTTTAAACAATAATCAAATTGAATGTTTAAATTTTTAGTTGATTGGCATATAGCACAAAATTATAAAGAGATAAGGTGTGTACATCTATTGATTCCCTTAATTTCTCTAAAATAATGTAAATGCTTCCCTTAATTTCTTAACAATTGTACCATGCAATGTTGCACCATAAGTAACGTTATATTCATATAGTTCAAGATGAACTCTACCTTGCTTATTTCTATCAATGTTCGTATTATTTGATATGCAACAGATGAGTGTTAGCTTTAAAAGTAAAAAAAGTAAAATTACGTATTGCCCTTTTATAGTTCACCTAGTATGTGGTTTTGCTTAATGGAATAGGTTTGCTTAACAATTGTACCATGTAGTGCTCCGTGACATGGTTTTATAATTTTAAATCAAACATACATATCTAGAACTAATAAATGGTTATGAAAACATACATATAGAAGGATATCATACATGTAATGAAATCGAATCGAACATATGGAAGTAATATCGTTATGAAAACCAACACACATGGATATATAAGAATCAAACAAAGTGTGTTGGATGCACGTCTTTGAAAATATGTAAATTCATAACATGTGTACATCTCGAACTAAGTGTGTCATACATATAGGACCACATGCATTCGCAAAAGGTTATATATATACAATGGACTATATGAAGAAACATGTTCACTAGGACCAGATGGCCCATATATATATCTATGTACATCCAAGTGGACTATTCATGAAACATCTTCCCTCTCTTCGCCCTGCTAGAAGTAGCACTTCCATGACCTGTGGATGTAGTGGAGGGAGATGCAGTGACGGATTTCATCTGTGTGGTGCTCGGCATCTCTAAGCAGGTCTACAACCTAATCTGCACATTCATAAACAACCAGTTTTTAACACCCAAAATTTTAAAATACATTCAAAATTTAGAAACTTGTACAATTTAGCTAAAATGCATGTGAAATCTTACCGCAATGTCTTGATCCCTATCAATTTGTCGTTGATGCATCGCAGGGACAACAATAGACTCACGAGGGGTAAACTACATATAAATAATTAATTTTCAAATTAAATATTTCACATAAATACAAAATTTGATATTGTGGATTTAAGTAATAAGAAATAATGAACCTCTAAAATTTAACAAATTTGAAAAATTGTACCTTAGTGGATCTGCAGATGTTATGGCAGTATCTATAGCAGCCTCCACAGTCTGCATATATGGAGGAGTCTCTCTGGAAGTCATAAGCTATAAAAAAAACATGTACAAATCAATATTAATCTACATGACTACCACATAACAGAGGTCCAAAGCATGTAATCCACGTAAACTTCCACAATTAGAAACAAAGTGTAAAGAGAAACTAACCTGTGTAAAACTCACGTGAGGCATGCCAGTAGCCTTAGTTCCCAGAGCAGATGATGACCCGCCAGGCTCCTGTGTATAAAAGAAAAACATATTAATATGTACAACATACATGTGAAACATTATAATAATAAGAGTGCAATCAAAGGAAATTAAAAATGTACTTGTACAACTTGAAACTTACATTTGAAACATGTCCAGCTGCAGTAGCTAGCGTGTCGACACCGGATGTTTCCTTCACTAGATCTTGCTATTTAAAATAAAATAAAAATTAGTTTATACATGTATGTACATGACGTACAATCAAATACATATATATTAAAATCTCAAACATGAATTAAACTATTGTATGTATATATATTATTTATATTTATTTAAAATTTACATGTGAAAGACTAATATCAGTGGCACCAGTTCCAAAAACATCCCCCAACATCTCATCTAGAGAAAAGAAATCATGTGAACCAACAAATGATGTCTCGCCCGTAGTGCATACAGCACCACATGATCCATAGTGGTGTGGTGCACTAGAACTGGCACCTCCACCAACATCCCCAGATGCAATCTGGTCACTATGCTAGGTCAGAGTGTCAGTGAGCTCCCTCAATGCATGTAGTGTGTCAATATCCACAACCTCCTTCTCTGTAGGAGGGATAACTAAAGGAAGTAAGGGTTTTGGGGCATGGGAGATCCTTGGTTTACCTATGCGTGCGCCAGGTCTACTTTGTGCAGAGCCACCTCCTCACCCAAAAAACTCAAAAAAGTCAAAATAATTCGGGACCTCATTAAGCACGAACTCGCAATATAATTTCTTCAAAAAATAGAGAGGAACCTCATTGTTGTTGCATGGTGGATAATCAAAAACCATCCACCATCGGTCCCAAAAATTGTTTTTGATTCGGTCAATGTGGCACCAATGGAATGGGAACTGTTTGCATGTAGCTATGAGGGGGGCATTAGTTCACAGATTAGTAAATAATGTACAAATGATGTCTTTTCCATTTTTTTTGTCTTTTACGACCACACGGGAAAATCTATCTGCATACCACCACCTACAATCTCCTCTAAAGGTATTCCATCTATGTATTTGGTTGGTTGCGGAGTTGACTTCACCAATCAATGTTTGTAATGTGTTTGCTAAAGTCATGCGGGACGGATTTATGGCATAATTTTGTCTTATAGTCTGAATAAGGTTCTCAATGACAATTTTATTTTCTCATATTCTTCCTACGATATTATCTTGTGTTCCTACTGGTTCAATGTGGACAGAAGGAGCCACAGGAGGTGGATCTATGTTTGGAGGAGGGTTTTGAGGAATGTTCGGAGGGTTTTGAGGAATGTTCAGAGGGTTTTGAGGAATGTTTTGACAGTTTACAGGATTTTGAGCTTGCCGAACAACTGACAAAACAATAAAATTGTATACATAAACAAACATTTCAAAAAATCCATGAAAATCCAAAAAAGTAACCTAAAATGTACAAAAATAACCTAAAATGCAAAAAAAACCTAAAATGCAAAAAAATTGATTAAAATCGGGGGCTTACCTCCTCGTCTTGGCAGCATGGTTGAATCTATCGCGATCCAGAAGTCCGATGAGAAATTTTGAGGTGGTATTCAAAGCTCAAGTGAAAAACGTCTAGGAGAAATCCTGGTTTGAAATGAAAATTGGGGAAAATGAGGACTCGTGGGACTACTTTTTTTGTCTCAGAGTTCCGCGATCGCGGGTTTAGGTTCGGTTATTTCCGAGCCTGCTAAAATAGCTCTGCGATCACGGTGCCTTAATTTCAGGTTTTTTATGTCCACGAAATTGTCCACCAACTTCGTGCACTTACCTAGTATAAAAATAACACTATTTTATATTTTTGAAAGGTAATATTTGAAAATAATTGTCATCTAAAAATTGTTTCAGGCATAGGTGGCCATCAAATTTAACCCCTAGGTGAGGTGAGGCTCAAATTATTTGGAGATTGATGAAAGATAGAGAAATTAAGAAAATATTTGGATACAGCTGAATTGAAGGCTAAGAGACATCATAAATCATAAATTGCATTTACAGACAGAGGAGATCTTTGCAAATTTGGAGAACATGGCTTGAGAGATGAAAGTAACAAGTTTTTTTTCATATTAAACACATTTACTTAATGATGTGGAAGTGGAGGAAAAAGAATTATTTCTGCCCCATAGTAAAAATTTAGGAACTGCATTGGATTGGTTAAACACACCCCCTTTGAACCACTATTACACTTGTTAAAAATCTTTCATAATGTCCTCATTTCCACACTACAACAAAAACTATCTCCAAGATTATTGCAAGAGAAATTGTTGTGAGAAATGGGAACCATTTCCTTCATTTTAAAAAGGGAGAATGTTTTTGTGGTGATTATTAGCAATGCTAAATGAAGAAATCTTAAAAAATAAGCTTGCACTATAATAATGTGCCACATGCTTGATTATTCTCACTTTGTAGAAAAAAAATTGTTTAGTGTTAAGTTTGCATACACTTCGCTGTAAATTACAACTCTAACAAACTTAAAGTTTTTATCCTCTCCAACGTAATATGCAACTCATTTGCAATTGCTAGTAAATATGATGATGGATGTCCAATTTAAAAATCATGACTACTTATACGCTTTGGAAAATGCAAGTCAATAAGTAATAGTTGAATGTAATTTATGTTGAGCTGAGAGGTCGATGTACATATGACAATTATGCAAAATTCAGATCAATGAAGAATAGGCATGTGTTCCTTTGACATGACTGCACCCATTAATGAAGGAATCAAATATTTCGATTCATCATGGCTTTGGAGTGTTTACCTACTTTCCACGCTAAATAAACAGTCTCTCAAATCGATAGAAACAGTTGCGTGTATTACATGTTTGAAAACAATCACTCCACACAATTTGTTGTTCTATAAATACTCGCTCAATTTACAAGTAACTCCAATCTCCACATCTGAAGATGGGTAATCTGCACATGTTGTTGGTGTTGGGCATACTTGGCACCTGTTACTGCTTCATTTGTCATCTTGAGGAAAGAAGCGGTCTTTCCCATTTCAAACAAGGCCTCAATGATTCATATGACCAGCTGGAATCATGGAATGAGAGCTTAGACTGTTGCTCCTGGAAGGGAATCACTTGGCATCTCCACACTGGTCACGTGGTTTGCATAGATCTGCATGAAATTTTTATTTGGTTAAGTGTGAGCAATTTGAAGTACTTCCAAGGTTTATTACAACTGCACCATTTGGAGTACCTCGACCTCAGTGGGATTGACTTCCACTCTCTTGGAATCCCTTTGGAGCTTTGGATGCTCAAGAAATTGAAGCATTTGAGCTTGGCATATTATAGGTTTAGAGGTAGAATTCAAAATGATGTTAGCAACATGTCCAACTTGAAATTTTTGGACTCTCCGGTGATGATGGTTTGGAAGGGTGGCAATTGGGAGAATGGATTGGAAAATTGCGTTGTTTGGAGTACCTAAGTCTAGATGGTTTGAATCTAACAATGGGAGGTGATCATGTGGTGGAGAATATTGTTGCATCCCTCACCAATATTACGATGCTTGACATGTCTAGGTGTTGTATTTAAGGGAGTACACCAATTCTCTCTCCTCTTGTAAACCTCACCTCCCTCTCCTATCTCTACTTTTATTAGAATGAATTCACTGTACAACCATTTTCCAACTAGATTTCAAATCTTACAGCTTTGGTCTCCCTCTCGATCAGGCATTGTAGTCTCCAAGGTCCCATCCCTTCTGCCATGTTACCCCTGCCACACTTGAGGAACCTTTATTTTCTCTCCAACCCCAATCTCAAAGTAAACTTGTCTTACATTTTACAACACTCTCACAAGATTGAGATGCTTTATCTTGTGCAGACAAATGTTGGAGGAGTGATTCCAAATTCTATTGGAAATATGTCAAATTTGATCGCCTTAGGCCTCTCTCAAAGCAACATTGAAGGTGTTCTTCCTCCTTCCATTGGAAATATTTCATGACTTGAATTCCTTATTCTTTCAACAAACTCACTAAGAGGAAACATTGCATGGACAACTTTAGGTGGACTATCAAAGTTGTCAAGGATTTACCTCACGTCAAACCAATTTAACAGAAGCTTGCTATCTACTTTAGGGAACCTATCATCCTTGATTGTGCTTGATCTTAGCAATAATTGTTTGAGTGGCATAATATCAGCTTCCATATAACAAATCTCATCACTTGAATTGCTTCACTTGGATGGAAAAAAATTACATGGTACTTTCTTACTCTCTCTACTAGCAAATTTCACACAGATTTCTGAGTTGTTTCTTTCAGGGAACTATCTCTTGACCGTAAAATTCAATGGCTTTTGGATCCCTAAATTTCAGCTTCAACGTCTAGATTTGAGATCTTGCAATATGGAAGGTGATTTCCCCCTTTTCATTTCAACTCAATATGCCATAAAATATCTAGATTTTTCAAATAACAAGCTTAATGGATATATTCCAGATTGGTTGTGGGATCTTTCATATTATATCGAGTTTTTGGACTTGTTGATGAATCTATTTGATGGATTCCTTCCAATGAAAATTGTACAATATCTCATATTACTGTCACTGGCAAAAAAAACCTCCATGGTGGCATTCCGCATTCTATTTATGAAGGGAACTTGGAGGTTCTTGACTCGTCAAATAACAAGCTTTCTGGTAATATTTTTACAAGTGTTGGGAACTTCTCATCAACACTAAAGGTGTTGAATCTAGAAAACAATTTTTTTGAAGGTGAGATTAGGAGCATGACTTGTCATCAAACACTGAAATTGGGAGGTAATAGACTACAAGGGCCAATTCCATCATCACTTAAAACTTGTAGCTCTTTAGAGACTCTAGATTTGGGATATAATAACATGCAAGGAGAAAACCCAAATTGGATACAAAAGTTGACTAGTCTTCGAATTTTAGTTTTGAGATCCAATAAATTTGAAGGTGGGATACCATTACAACTAGAAAAATTGAAAAATATTCAAGTCTTGATTTTTTCAAATAATAGTTTCTTAGGAAATATTCCAAGCAATTTTGGAAAGTTAAAAGGAATGAAAAATCAGACACAAAGTACAAAAGTCCTTCAATATGATTCAAATTCAAGCTCATCAGTGTCTTATGTAGAGAAACTAGTAATCACCACCAAAGTGAAATTTCTAGAGTATGAAAGATATTTGGCATTGATTAGATGCATTGATATCTCAGACAAAAACCTCTCAGGTGACATTCCTCATGATATTGGATTCCTTATTGGTTTGAGAGTTCTCAATTTGTCAGGAAATCAACTTAACCGTGAAATTCCAAATTATTTTGAGAAGCTTTTACAATTGGAGTCACTTGATCTCTCAAGGAACAATATCATTGGAGCTATTCCCACAGAGATACAAATCCTCACATTCTTGAGCTACTTGGATGTATCTCATAATAATCTTTCAGGAAGAATACCACAAGGAGGTCAACTATCAACATTTAGTGAAAGTTCATTCTCCAACAATGGAGATCTTTGTGGAATTCAAATCAACATAAATTGTTCCTCTTTTTTGTTTCTCCAAAGACAAGTGATGATGAAGATGAAAGTGAAGAATATTGGCAAGAACATATATGTTGGGAGTGTTGATTGAGAAACAGGGGTGGAAGCCTAATTAGTTTTTATTAATCTCCATCAAATCAAACTTACAGAGAATGGGCTGCAATATTTATAGATATTGCACATCAAAATACACACAAGAGATTAAGTTGCACAGGTGCAACCAAATTCCAAAATACAAAAGCTTCCAATATCATCCGGGAAGCACAAATGAATAAATACAAATATACTGTTAAAACTATAACAACATCCGTGAGAAACACATATGGTTTAGAAACCATATAACAATACATAAAAAATATATGGTTTGTATTATTAACCATTATTATTTAATTAATAAAATTAATTAAATAATTGTACTATGCATAATTAATATTAGGATAATAATATTTTATCCTAACATTCCCCCCCTTAATTGTGCATTGTCTAAAGAGATGAGGAGAGGAACTCTCTGAACAACTCGAACTTGTCACGTGCAAGTGACTTTGTGAAAATATCTGCTCGTTGTTTAGCAGTTGGACAAAATTGAAGCTGAATGTTGTGCTTCAACACATGTTCGCGTATGAAATGAACTTGAACCTCAATGTGCTTTGTTCTCTCATGAAAAACTGGATTGTGAACAAGTTTGAGTACACCTTCATTGTCAACATACATGGTGGTCGGTTTGTCCTGAGGTATTCCAAGTCCTTCCAGTATGCGACGTAGCCAAATCGCTTCACAGACAGCTTCTCCTGCAGAACGATACTCGGCTTCTGTGGAAGAATGAGAAACAAAGTGTTGTTTCTTACTTCCCCATGATATTGGTCCAGATCCCATAAAGAATACAAATCCAGAAGTGGATTTTCTATCATCAATGTTACCTGCATGATCTGAATCCGAATATCCAGTCAAGAAGAAGTTTTTGTTCTTCTTGTATTCTAGACCAAGATCCTCTGATCCTTTGAGATATCTCAAAATGCACTTTGCTGCTTTCCAATGACAAACTTTGGGTTCCTGCATGAACCTGGATAGATAGCTCACTGCAAAGCTGATATCTGGTCTAGTGTAGGTCAGGTAAATGAGACTCCCAATCAGTTGCCGATAGAGAGTGGCACTTACCTCAGGAGATGGATCTGAACGAGATAACTGTAATCTATTCTCCATGGGTGTAGCAATTGGTGTGCAATCCATCATCCTAAACTTCTCGAGTGTAGTCTTGGTATATTTCATCTGAGAAACAAAAATATGATTCTCTTTCTGCCACACTTCTAATCCAAGACAATAGTGCATCAGCCCGAGATCGGTTCATGTCGAATGATCGATTAAGATCTTTCTTCGTTGCATCGATCATCCTCACTGAACTTCCAGTGATGACTAGATCGTCGACATAGACAACAACAATCACCATCTCCCCCCATTGCTTTTTGAGGTAGAGATTGGGATCGTATGGATTTCTAACAAATCCATGTTGTACAAGATGCTCATCAATCTTGATGTACCATGCCCGGGGTGCCTGTTTGAGGCCATACAGATATTTCCTGAGTCTGCATACCTTTGTTTCTTGACCAGGTACAACATATCCCTCAGGTTGAGTCATGTAGACTTCTTCTTGTAAATCTCCATTTAGGAAGGCACTTTTTACGTCCATTTGGTGAACTTTCCATCCAAACTGAGTAGCTAGAGCAAAGATCATCCTGATTGTTTTGATCTTAGCTGTGGGAGAAAATGTCTCCTCATAGTCAATGCCTTCTTTTTGTGCGTACCCATTTGCTACAAGTCTTGCTTTGTACTTATCCACTATCACATCTGCTTTGTACTTAGTTTTGAATATCCATCTGCATCCAATGGGTTTCTTCCCTGGTGGAAGATCGACAAGCTGCCAAGTTTTATTCTTCATCACTGATTGATATTCAGAATCCATGGCATCTTTCCAAGCTTTTGACTGTAGGGCTTCCTGGACTGTAGAGGGCTCATCTGATTCAATAACTCTACTCATCAAAGCAAAGTTAACTTCTTCTCTTGCTTTACTACGAGTCCGTGGTCCAGGGGTGGATGTATCCGGTGGAGCATCCAATCTTGCATCTCGTAATGTACTTGTACACCATTTAGGCATACTCTGAACTGTTCCCATGGGTTGTGGTTCTATTTGATCAACACCATCATCCCCATCATCACTTTCATCTTCTGAGGGAACATCAGCTTCAATTTTTACAACAGGTGAAAAATCTACATTTTTTGAGTTCGGAGGAGGAGTCTCTGCTTCCTTCTTCTTGAAAAACTCAACATCTCTGCTGGTGTAGACTTTTCTGGTCTTGGGATCCATCAATCTATACCCAAGAGTCTCTTCACTGTACCCAATGAAGATGAGTTTTTGTGACTTCATGTCCAATTTCTTTCTATTCTGTTTGGGTATGTGCATGCTTGCTTTGCACCCAAATACTCTGAGGTGTGCAATGGATGGTTTCCTTTTTGACCATGCTTCTTGTGGTGTTATTCCATCAAGAGCAGTTGTGGGTGCTCTGTTCAACAAATACACTGCTGTCTTTGCAAGTCTGGAATCATCGATCATGCATCGCACCATTTCCATGATAGTACGATTTCTTCTCTCAACAACACCATTTTGCTGTGGTGTGTATGGAGGAGGCATTTGTCGACGAATCCCGTGAGTTTGTAGGTAGTCTCTGAACTCATCACTGGTGAATTCCCCCCCTCGATCTGAGTGGAGGGTTCTGATGTGACGACCAGTTTCTTTCTCAACTGCAACTTTGAACTTTTTGAAGGTTTCAAATGCTTCACTTTTCTTGCAAAGACAGAAAATCCACATTTTCCTCGAATAGTCGTCAACACAAAGCATGAAGTACTGGAACCCAGAATGACTTGGCTGCATTGGACCGTAAAGATTGGTATGAACCAAGTCAAGTTTACCATGAGCTTGAAATTTACTCTTTTGGAATGAAGCTCTGTGTTGTTTTCCTGCTAGGCAGTGAGGACACTTGTCTGTATCCTTCTGAAGAGAAGGTAGCCCATGTACCATATTATGCCAGCGAAGTGTTTCGAGATATTTGAAACTAACATGACCAAATATCTGTTATGCCACAACTGTGCTGAGGTGGAATTTTTAGCCACAAGTGCTTGATCATCTCTATGAACAAAATCAATTTGGAACATGCGTCCCACATTGGAGGCTTTTGCAATTATTTTCGAGCCTCTTGATTTATCTCGAATCAAACACGTTTTCTTGCCAGATTGACTATCAAAGTCAATTTTTAGGTTGTGATCTAGGATTTGACTAACTGAAAGAAGATTCTTTGTCAACCCAGGGACATATAGGACATCTGATAGTCTGCATTTGCGTGAACCAAGGGGTAGAGAAATGTTCCCAATCCCCTGAACTGTATATGAAGAATCATCTCCCAACGAAACATGATTTTTCGATGGCGTGTCCCTCATTGAAATAAACCAGTCTCTGTGGCCGGTCATGTGTCGAGTGGCTCCCGAATCAACATACCAAACATCACTAGATGACGTGGATGGTTCACTTGATCGAGTAGTGAACAAGAAGTCTTCATTGTCTGACTGTTCTTGTTGCTCAGCAATATTACCTTGCTGGTGGGGTCTTCTTTTCCAGTTCCCCTTTTTCTACCCGTGATAGTTGTTAGAATGTCCCTTGTAAGATTGTTGTTGTTGTGGTCCAGAGTTGCTTGATGAACCTTTCTTATAAGTGTTATACCAACAATCTTTTAAGTCATGTCCTCTTTTGCAAATTGGACATTGCTTCTTCTGTTGATTGTCCCCATGATACTGATTCTGATGTTGGGACTTCTAATAGGAATTAGGTTTTCCTTTACCTTTTCCTTTCCATTTTTGATGTGAAGACAGTGCCTGCTCCTCTTCATCATCCTTATTGTGCATTGCTTCCTCTTGTTGCAGTAGGTTTACCAGTTTGTCAAAACCAACTGTCGTATCTGTCACATTTAGTGTTGTGACAAAAATGTGGTAAGAAGAGGGGAGTGCTCTCAGAACAATGGGAACAAGAGCATCATCTGTGACTGGTTCTCCCAGGGCTAGAAGTGAAGCCCTTAATTCTGCAACTCTTCTTAAGAAAGCTTCAATTTTCTCATTCTGCTTGAATTTCAGTGTATGTAACTGACTCTGCAAATTCAGTATGACATTCTTGTTCTTGGCCTCGTATACTGTACTCAATTTATCCCATGCATCTTTTTCTGTTTTGGCATCTCGAATGTGGGGTTGCACATCATCAGACACTCCAAACAAGATGATGAGTTTGGCCTTCTGATCTGCTTTATCAAACTGTCGTTGTTGTGTTGTATCAGTGGCTGATCTGGTCAGAGTACCATTCACAATAGACCAGATCTCTTCAAACTCAAGTTGTGTCTTTATTTTTGTCTTCCATGCAGCATAGTTGCTTCCTCTGAGCAATTGTGAATCTGGAAGAAAAAATTTGGGGGCATTGGTGCCCATTTTTTAGAGATCACTGACAGGGTTTGGCTCTTATCACTCCAGGTATAAGGTCTCCCAATCTATATATCGTTAATCTGATATATTGAACCTTTCTATATACGTGCCCTTTTGATATACCCGTCGGTACGTGGAAGAAGCTCGCCCTTTCTATATACCTGGTGGTACGTGAAAGAGGCGTTAACGTACGTGAAAGAATTCAATACGTGGTACCAAGACAGTACTGATGGGGTCTGTGTGATTATTGACACCGGCTCAAAGAAATATCCTCATACGCGCGCATAACTTTGCTATATACTTGGATAATTTCTTAGTCCAGATTTATGTCGTGCAATCATTCATAGATGGATGGGATGGTTCATAGTGTGTGCACTGTGACCTTATTACTCCCCGTCGATTTAAAGGGACGATGCCCAGACGACATTGTTGCAGCTATATTAGGTGTTAAGTGCAGTAGTAGTCACGATGGCTTTACCTGTAAGTGCTTCCCAGAGGCACCGTATATACCGAACGTTGCGAATGAGATCTAGGATCTCGTGAGTGTTACTAGAACCAATTTTTTATTGTTTTTTATTACAATTCTGCCAGTTTTTGAGCAGTTACAAAGTTTGCAGTTGACTATGGCAACCTGAAAATTAGTACAATATACAGCAGTATACAATTTACATTCAAAAAAATGGAAAATTTGAATGGCAGGAAAAAATTTCTGTTTCACGGGCCCTGGTGGCCTCCTGAGCCCAATACGACCCAAAATGCTAAAAATTGCAAAAAAAAAGCTGAAAATGTAATTTTTAGATGGGTCTCCTTTTGCAAAAAATGTCCAAAATGAAAAACCAGGCCGAATGGGAGAAAAAAAAATTTACCCTAAATTAGGGATTCCTCCGCTAAATTTAGTTAGTTATAACTAAATTCAAAATTTTCCACTAAATTTGGTAATTCCGCCAAATCTGCCGCTAAATTTCAAAAAACGGATTTTTGTGTGTTGGGACAGGATTCAAACCCCACACCTCTCATTCCCAAGCCGCTTTCACTATCCAACTTGGATCTTATGAGTGCTTGTGATATGATATGAAGGAAATACTATTTAATGAAAGTAAAATAGGAGCTAACCTTTGAAAATGGAGAATTTTCTCTAGAGGAGAGGATGTCCACGTGGCATGCGTTGTGGATTAGGGTTCCATTTGCTCAAAAGACATATCTGAAACTTTATATTTGTTTTTAGCCGCTCCTCCTCTTTTTAATATCTCCTTTGATCTATATGGTATTTTCCTTTGGCCGCCCTTTTTCCTTATTTCTTTGTCTTGTTTTGCACGCAGGTCCTTGGAGTTTTCACACCTTTTTTTCCATAGTTGCTCACTTATTTCTTTGTGCAGGTGCAGGCTTGGCTCTTTGTTGTTTTGTGGATCTCTTTGATGCAGGTCCGTGGACTAGAGGAGTGGACGAGGGGCTGTGGAGGCGAGACACTATTTGGAGGGATCTTTATGCTAATTGTTTTTTCTTTGTTGTTGCTAATGGCTCGTTTTTGTTTGCAGGTGAGGTTTTACTGTGAGTTCACTCCTTTTGCATTGGTTTGTGTCTGCAGCTCATGAGGCAGAGTAAATAGGGACATGTCTGAAAGGGTCAATGCTTGTTCTCATTCAAACTTCACATCCGTGAATGGCTTCACACCAACTTCCTCTATAGTTGCAATGCAAAGTGGACAAATGCATTGATAGAAAAAGAGATTGGCTCGGTCTTCAAGAAAATACCCGGCTTTATCAATGCAACCAGCCAGTTTCCCCAAATATAGCAAACTGCTAGATGTAGCAGTGAAAAAAAAAACTCCTCTAATATTAGAGGTAAAACCCCTGGATGGGGAATTTTTTTATTTTTTTATTTTTAAATATATAGACCTGCAGCAAATTTTGTCTAGTGTTGGTTGCACCAGTGTAAAAAAAATTTGCCTTCCAAGCACCTGAAAGGAACAGGAGGATGTGGGGGAGGCAGGGATGGGGCTGGGAGGTTGTACGAGGCTAGCACAGGCTCTCAAATGTTGCAATTTCTTCTCCAATCTCCTCTCTCTTTGCTGCTCTCTCTTCCACACCTTTACAGGTCCATATTCTCACTCTGATACCAAATGTTGATTGAGAAATAGGGGCGGAAGCCTGATTAGTTTTTATTAATCTCCATCAAATCAAACTTATAGAGAATGGGCTGCAATATTTATAGATATTGCACAGCCAAATACACACAAGAGATTAAGTTGCACAGGTGCAACCAAATTCCAAAATACACAAGCTTCCAATATCATCTAAGAAGCACAAATGAATAAATACAAATATACTGTTAAAACTATAACAACATCAGTGAGAAACAAATATGGTTTAGAAACCATATAACAATACATAACAAATATATGGTTTGTATTATTAACTATTATTATTTAATTAATAAAATTAATTAAATAATTGTACTATGCATAATTAATATTAGGATAATAATATTTTATCCTAACAGGGAGGTGGGACTCATTTTGAGCTTTGGATTTGGGTTTGCAATTGTTATAGGAGTGCTATGTTTGAGCAAAAAATGGGGATCTAAATGCTTCAAGATCATGGATGAAATTATTTTTGTTGTTGATGAAATAGTTAGAAAATGTTTTTTTTATTAAGTATATTTTCCCCTTTCCCTTCCTATTCTCCTCAAAATTATTCCCTTCCTTCCTCTACTCATTTGTAAGGAAATGCTTCCCTTCCTTTCTCTACTCATATGTAGTGTTAAGGTAACCAATTTTTTCAAGTATTTTAATTTTTTTCTGATTTGTTGCAGCCATTAGTCTAAATATCCCATTTTAATAGTTTTACATATAATATAAACCAAATATATTTTATATTAAAATGTTTATGTTAAATCTATCCTTTGTTTTGATTAAAACTTATAAGTATTTTTTTCTGATAACAATGAAAGTTTATGTTGATAATAAAAATTCTAAATATAATTTTCACATATCCCAAGTAACTTCTTTTTTAAAGAAACATATTTTCCAAAATGTTCATGTAAACATTATGCTAGTTTTAACAAGATATCATTTTTTCCTTATGTGCAATCCATGCATTATTGTAAGCTCATGCATGTAGTTTATTATTTTAAAAACCTCTATCAACATTCCAAGTTCTCCAAAAAGTGCCAAAAATGAGGTTGTCAAACTTGTCAAATATACAATTTAGACATCTACAATATATTGATTTTAAGAGATTTCAACATATTGGCATAGTGCAAAATATATTTGGATGTCTATGTTATGTGTTTATAACTTCAATGTTTTAGGTCGCAAATCATGACCCATCTACACTATATGAAAAATCCAAGATATGTGCCTTGAAATTTATATCTCTCAACATTTTTAGACATATGCATTTAAGATATTTCCATGATTTCAAGGATTCTAGGTATGGTAATTCAAGTTCCGGCTTTCTAAATTTCCCAAGTTTTGATTTTTTTATTCTCTACTTTAAGTTTAATATTTCATGGGATATTTCTATCAATTAATTTTTAAGAATCTTATTATTTTGAGGCATCCCTTCAGAGATTTGGATGCTAAATAAATTGACACATTTGATCTTGCAAGATTGGGTGTTTACGGGCTGAATTCAAAATGATGTTCACAACATGTCTAGATTGAATATTTTGGATGTCACTACCATTTATGGTTTGGATATCAGGTAGTTCAGATAATGGATTATAAATTTATGATATTTGGAGTACCTCATGCTATCTGGGGTGAATCTCACAATTGGAGGTGATCATATAGTGGAGAATATTGTTACGTCCCTCACCAATATCAAAATACTTGACTTGATTGGGTGTGAGACTTTAGTTAGTATAATTATATCTCCTCTTGTTAAGGTCACCTCCCTCTCCCATATTTACCTTAATGAGAATGAACCACTCACCATCCATTTCCTAAATAGATTTCAAAATTTACAACTTTGGCCTCCCTCTAGCTCCATGATAGCAGTATCCAAGATTCCATCCTTTCTATCCTGTTAAGCCTACCACATTTAAGGATCCTTGATTTGTAATCCAACCCCAATCTCAAAGTAAACATGTATTACATTTTACAAAAATATCACAAGCTTGAGATCCTTGATCTTTCAATGACAAACATGGGGAGAGTGATTCCAAATTCCATTGGGAATATTTCATAATTGACTTACTTAGATCTCTATGATAATATAATGGAATGTTTTCTTCCTTCTTGAGTTGGAAATATTTCATGACTTGAAAGGTTGTATATTTCAGGAAACCCACTAAGAGGTAGAATTCCATGGACACCTGTATGTGGACTATCAAAGTTGTCACAACTTTACCTCGGGTCAAACCATATATAGAAAATCTTGCCATCTACTTTAGGGAACCTCTCATCCTTGATTGTGCTTGATCTCATAAATACCTCTTTGAGTGGCATAAATCCACTTTCCGTATATAAACTATCCTCACTTGAAGCACTTAGCTTGGATGAAAACAAATTATATTCTTACTCTCTTTACTTGTAAATCTCACAAATATTAGTGAGTTATATTTCTCAGGTAACAATCTATTGATAGTAAAATTCAATTGATTTTGGATCCCTAAATTTTAGCTTAAATGTTTAGGTTTGAGATCTTGTAATATGGAAGGAAATTTACCCATTTTAATTTCAATTCAATATCTCATACAGAATCTAGACATGTCCGACAACAGTCTTAACATATATATTCCAAATTGGGCGTGGGATGTTACATATTATATAGATTTTTTTATTTTGTAATGATTCAATTTGATGGATTCAATACAATAGAAACTAGAAAAAATGGACAACATCTCATATTTTTTTCACTAGAAAATTAACCTTCATGGTAGCATTCCAAATTCTATTTATGAATGGGAATCATAGGTTCTTGACTTGTAAAATAAAATATTTTTTTGGTAATATTTTTAAAGTTTTTTGGGGACTACTCAACAACACTAAAGGTCTTGAATCTAGAATAAATATTGTTTGAAGTTGAGATTAGGAGCATGGTTTGTCTTCAAACATTGAAATTTGGAGGTAATAGAATACAAGGGCCAATTCCATCATCACTTAAAAATAGTATCTCTTTAGAGATTCTAGATTTGGGATTTAATATCATGAAAGGAGAAATCCCAAGTTGTATAAAAATTTGACTAGTCTCTAAATTTTATTTTTAACTTTCAATAAATTTGAAGGTGGAATACCATTAGAACTAACAAAATTAATAAATCTTTAAGTCTTGATTTTTTGAAATAAAAAATTTAGGAAATATTCCAAACAACTTTGGAAGCTTGAAATAAATGAAAAATAAAACAAAAAGTACATGTTCCTTCAATTTAATTCATATCCAAGCTCATCAGCATCTTATTAGAGAGACTAGTAATCATTACTGTTGGAGCTCAAAATTTCACCCTGCTTTAAATCATGGAAGATATAAAATTTTGGGGTAACATGGGAATGTCTCCAAGTGTGGGACTTGTAGCTTGACACAGACCTCCGAAGAAGGCCAAATTCCTCTATTCCATGGGTTGGGAAAATCCATAGAACACAACCTACTTCTAATGCTAAAACTACTCCTACATCTAAACCTACACTAACATTTCCAATGGACCAGGGAAATAAAGATGCATGAAATAATACCTAAGCTAACAAGGTGGTGATAGCACCAAAATAAGGTGAAACTCCTCCAATTCCAAAAGACACAGATGCAAGAAAACAAGGCTATGAATGTAAAGATGCACACAATTTCAATGCAAGCAAGTAAAGAATATGAAATACACAACAGGGTAGAATATTGACACAAAACACAAGGTATTTGATGGAAAGATATAAAAAACTGCATTAATTAATCTTTTACATCTTACATGCATAGTTGAGGCAAGAAAATATCGATTTTATGAGTTATAAAGGTCGAATGCATGAATTTTTAAGTTTCACAAGGACGATCTTGAAAAAATGCTAATGAATTGGGGAGAATAACCCTTACAAAGTGTGAAATAAATTTTACTTATAGAACTCGTGGAAAGGAGAAAGAGGGGAGAGAAAGAAGAAAAGACTTCCCAAGTGGACTTTGGCCACCTGAAAATGTGTTGTATAAGCATGAGAGTAATTATTTTTTGTAGAGTGTTATTATAGTGCATAAATGGGCACCATTAGATGAGAGCCAACAACCACAACACAACATCTTGATTCTATCACATGCCATTAGATTGGGAAAGATGATGTAATTTACCTCATTAAATTGCAGTGGTTAGGGTGGTTGGTCATTTGGTGTAGAGTTTGACATGGCTTGAGACCTTCCGTGGACCTTCTTAACTCTCTTTCTCACTTACCTTGATGTGTGGGAATTCTTCGCAATACCCACGAAGGCTTGAGTCTTTGATTCGTGGATTTGTGATCCTATGACCACTTTCCTTTGTTCTGAATATTTGTGAGAACCCGCAAAACACTTTATATTAGAAAACCTGTGGAACACTAAGTAAGTGTTCCATGGATTTTGAACTTAACTGTTCATAAATTTCATTCCATAGCTCGGTGATTATCCAAAATTGTTCCTTTATGCATCACGACTTCTCATCTTGGAGGAATTGTGTTTAGTTCCATGGAATTGACCAAATCTACAAAACACCAATTAAGCACTAACTTCTTTCATTCCTTGTTCCGTGGATTTTATCCTTTGTCGATTCCTCAAAATTTTTGTGGGTATGCAACTATGTGTTATTCTAACCTAACTTTGACCCATAAGGGAATAATATCCTTAGAGCCACAAAGGTCTAGAACAAATTCTATAGAGCACCATTACTGTTTAAATTTTCCTAAATCTAAGCCGATCATCCTTTATTCCATGGGTTAGGGGAACCCACAGAACATTAATTTAATGCATTCTACGTAAAATTGAATCAATGTCTCATGACTTTTCCTGAGCGAAAATATGGCTAAGTTCTTTTGATGAGTTGTTTAAAATTGCATGGGCTGTAATTTTGGACAACAGTTTGGTGACCTCTATGGGACATATTCCTTCTATATGATGAAGAACACTAACCTTGAAGCATCCATTGGGCATGGATTCAAGAATAACCTTGAAGAAAATGATCTCAAGGTTTTTAAAACCTACCTCCAAGATCCATATAAACTTAACACTGGTTGAAGATGATATGTGGAATTTTGAAAGAATGGATACTGAAATGCTCCAACTATTTTTTTTTTGTGATAAAACCTACTCTGAAATGATCTGCGTAATATTACAAGTGGCCCCAAAAATTATGTACAAAAGGTAAGATCATACATATTTCAAGTGAAACATGTGGAGAGTGTACAAAAAATTATTACAAAAAATATGATCACCACAAGGATTAAGGAAATGACACTCAATAAGTGGTTGACATATAAAAAGAGGAGTGGACCTCCAACAAAAACACAAAACACACAAGTAGTTACAACATGCAATGGGAAAATTAATGGGAGTGTTTGATATAAAACCCATTGACTGGTATTTTGAATACATATTTACCAAGATTAGAAAAATCAAAGGAGTTGGCCATTTTACAAGTAGTGATGATGTATGTCCCACTCTAAAGTGTATCAAACTTAGAGAGTTTCCATAGTTTACTATATCCACATCCCATTTGAGAACTACATCACATTTTTTGAAATCATGTTACCTGGATTTCTTGTTGAACCATTGTTTGGTTGACCTTTGATGCTCTTGCAGCTTAATCATGGTGTATCGTCTCAGTTCCTCCATCATAATTTCTCTTTGATTTGTACCCTCAAATTCCAATTATTGATCTAGATCTAATGAAGGTAACGCAAGTGATAATGGGAGCCTAGCTTCCTTTCCATATACAAGTTTGAATGGAGAATCGTTAATTTATTTCTTTGGAGTGATTCTATCATCCCACAGAGAACTCTTTACTTTAGCATGCCACTGAATTTTATTGATCTACAAAGTCCTCTTCATGATCTTGATCAGGTTCTTGTTAGTCAATTCAGCCAGACCATTACCTTACGAGTAGTAGTTATAGGAAGTCTTCAAATAAACTCCATTTTGAGAGCCTAATGGGAGATTTTGGAACCTAAGAATTCCTTAGCATTATTTGAAATGATGGTTTGAGGAACCCCAAACCTTGTTGTGATATCCTTCAGGAAGTCAAGGATGACTCATTTAGTAGCCTCCTTGAGTGGTATGACCTCAATCCACCTAGTAAAATAATATATTGTTGTCTCTGACCCATTTATGACCCACACTTGATGGAGGATTAATCATGCCTATGAATTGAATTGCCCATTGAGAAAAGGGTTCATCCTCATGAAGAAGATGAAGGGTAAGGGTCTCCATCCTTTTTTTACCAATGAAAAAGGCACATTATTTACATTTTCTAACCCAATAATGTGCATCTATGATTATTGTAGGCCAAAAGTATCATGCCCTAATTATTTTCATTGATGTGGCCTTGGCTGAGAAATGTCTACTAAAGAAACTATCGTGGAATTATGCTAGGACCTTATCTATTTTTTCTCCTTCAATGCATCTTAGTAGGATACCATATAGATTCCTTTTTAAAATAATTCTACCAATTAATACATAAGGAATTGATTGTAACCTGAGTCAAGTCTTCTTTTTTCCTTACTCAATCCAAAAGGATACCCACCAGTTGTTAAAACATTTCCATGTTGCTGATCTAGGTGTCATAACTAGGTTGAGTTCTTTTGTCTCACAAGTTCTATGTATTATGTGAGAATTTAGCATTTTTTGGCTCTTCTATGTTGTGTGAATATCCATTTTCCCGCGGGATTGTAACATTTCATGGGTTTTCCTATTGAGGATCTCCCAAGTCCTGCAGATTTTCAACATTTTGTTATTTATTTTCCTCCATAAAGAAATAAGCTTCTTGAATTTACTAATAATATAAGGAAAGTTTCTCATATAATGCTCTTCCTGTCACCAATTTCATGGAATTGATGGTCACATTAAAATATATGATTTTGGTCACCCACCCATCTCTCTTTTTGCTAATTTCCATGCCCACTTTGAAGTATCTCACGCTAGCATGTGAGACTAGAAATTTGATGCGATTGGTGGCTAGCATGAGATTCAATTTCTTGAGATCTCACAAGATGGTGAAAACTTTATTTTCTAGATAACTATATCTAAGCTCAAATTTATTAAGTGTTTGTCTTAATAAAGAAATAGGATGATTCAAATCTTCATTATTTTTTTGAGTGAGAACCTTTTCTATACTAAGATATACACCATACATGTAAAGGATGAATTCCTTCGCAAAATATAGGTTAGTGAGAGTTGGTGCTTGTAAAATTGCAGTTTTGATCTTGTTAAATATTTCTCTCATTTTCGTGGTACATTTGAAGGTTATATATTTCCTCAACATTAAGGTGATGGGCCTGACTCATCATGCAATGTTAAGAATGAATTTCCTAAAAAAAAAATATTTCTTAGGAAGCCCTAATGGTCCTTGTGAGTTGGAAATGACAAAGATAGAATGACAGATGCTCTTTCTGGGTAAATTGTTATTCGATCCTTTGAGACAATGCGACGCAAGTGATTACCCTGTGGAACTGCAAAAATGTACTTCTTGGGGTTTAATGAAAATCCAAATAATTTGCATCTCTAAAAAATATTCTCCAAATTCCCCATACAATGTTCTCCCTACTTTGAGAAGACTATGATATCATCCAAATAGATAAGGACAAACATGTTGATGAGTCTATGAAAATAAATGTCCATTTCCCTCTAAAATTTGGAACCTATGTTTGATAAATGAAAAGGCATTTTTTGGTATGCATATTTTCTCCATTTGGTTTTGAACTTGTTTTTTATTGATCCTCCTCTCTGATCTAAATCTTATTGAAGCTTGAGTATCCAACCAACATAGAGAATCTTTTAGATCCTATCACTATTTACAAAATTTATTCCATGGAGGGCAGATGATAATGATATTTTAGGGAGGCCTTTTTTAAATCCCTAAAATCCATGCAGAGGCTTATTTCTCCATTTTTCTTCCTAACAGGGAACAAAGTAGCCACCCAGGAGGATTAATTGATGAAGAATATGATTTTTGACTGAATTAGTTTGGATAACTCCTTCCTCGTGAGGGGCTCAATCTTGGGATTCACATGAATTTTTTTTAATCTTAGTGCCTTACTTGTGGGATCAAGATCAATGGTTTTTTTTGGAAATGATAGGATCAAAACCCTTAAGGTATTCATAATTCCATAAGAAGATGACATTATATTTTTGACACAAGGAAATGATTTTTTTTTCGACTTGGTCAGATACCTTTCCAAGAAGTAGCTCTTTTCCTTATACAATGATTATCGACCTGCAATCTTTTCGACTGACAAACATTCTTTTGTTCTACCCTTCAAACTCATTGTCTGGATTGAATATGTTTGTATTGGTAAAAAATGTTTTGGGTATCTTTTTTATCTGTAGCTAAATAACTTGATCACCAAAACTCTCTTATAGACCAAATAGTAAAATAGAAGAGAAATCAACCTCATTCTGAATAAAATTGGACAATTTGTTCATCATTCTAAAAAAAATCCAATTAACTTGATTATCTAGAGTAGATGGTCTCACAACCATTTTGACATGTTACTTTGTTTGGATAAGGTCTTCTGTAGGAGAAAAATGAGAGCCAATGGTTTTCATTTGATCTACCTCCTTATTATGCTTCCACGAGACCACTTGAAGGTTTATAGATTCAAAAATTTCTAGAAGATCCAAAAATCAATGCCTAAAAGATTTTAAAATGTCATTTTTTGTGACATACTTGCATCTAACTTGATTAATAACCAATTCAGTGTCCCTAAAAATCTATAGAGATTTGATTAATCTCTTTTCTGTGATGAGAAGGCCATGAACCAATGCCTCATACTCTTCCAGGTTATTTGAACATGAAAATTATATCCTGAGGGAAAAGAGGAAGTTTTTATCCATATGGGAGACAAGAACTATAACTATCCTAGTTCAATTCCTACTTTTGGAACCATCAAATTACATCTTCTATAACCCAGAAACATCGTTGTCTTATTCCTTGTGTGGTATGGGGATGGTTAACTTCTCTTCGTGGATGTAATAAATGAGAAGACTAGTTTCCACAACGGTGTCACAGGGATCAAAATCATAATGTTATTTGGCCCATTCATCTAGCATAAGATTAGGAATTGAAAATGATGAATATGTTGTTTCGATGGGTTCTAGATCACTACTTACCTCACATTGGACCATACATTTTTTATTAATAAGACTAATATCATGAACTTCCACATGATAAGTGTTTTCGTCAAATCACTGCACCCTCCGAATGGCCAGGATGTGAATAGGACATTCGGTGTGATTGGGACACATGGGATCACCTCTCAAGCTGTGGGACTTGGGCTTGAGGTGAACCTCTGGAGAAGGCCGGCTTCCTCTTCCTAAACTAAGTGTTGTACTACTCCTAGTGTAACAAAAATTATTATCTAATCCTATGCTAACATCTTCATGGGGTTTTAGGGAAAGAGATTTATAGAAATGAAAATATACTAGGGATGGTGATGCACCAAATAAAGGGTGTATCCAGACTCGGGAAGGGTTAATTTGAAGAGGGTGTGTGCACCACAGGTCAACTTCACCTACTACAACTTAGAGAGGGTACAAGATACCACAAACTAAGAGACACGTGTTCCCTTTGTTAAACTTTATCAGACCGAGAAATATACTAGTTTCCCAGTGAAGAAGGATGAACTCAAGAAGGGTGAACAGACACCACAACTCAACTGCATGCAATACTCCACCACTCGATAAGCACAAAACTCTAAGAACCTGCAATAGAAACTTAAACTTGCACAGTGTACTTGCAAGTACGAGAAAGGCACAAAGAAGCATAGAAGGATGAAAGGACCGTGATTAGTCACAAAACACACACTTTTATTGCTTCAATAACATGCACAATGCATCATACATTCAGAAGAGGCAACAGTTGCCATTACAGTCTTGAAGAGGAGGCTTGAAAGTTCTCTCAACACACAAGAACAACTTGCAGAAGAGAGAGGACTCTTGAAAAGCATACACTCGCCTAAGATATCTAACTTTCCAACTTGTCTGAACTGTTGGAACCGTTTAAAATGAGCTTCCAACTTACATTTATAGAAGAATATGTGAGAAAGAAGAGGAAATGTCATAATTACATTCCTAAATTGAAGGCCCGTGATGTATTTATTATAGTTAGTTGAACTACCTGAAAAGGTTCCATCATGGGTCATTAATCACCTGATGACCTAGTCTTCTCAATTAATTAAAAGAATATTTAAATAAAATATTTAAATAATAATAATAAATATTATTATTAAAATATTTAAATAAAAATATTAAATCAATTAACATAATGTCGGGACCCCCTGTTGACCTGTTTGACTTGAAGAGGAGTAGGGTCCATGTGGATAGAGTCTGCACATAGCCCAACTCGGTGAGTTTCGAATCCTCTATAAGCTCAACCGGAGCCAATTTACCCCACCATCATGGCTTTTTGAACACCTTGTGAGCCAATCAAAATGAACTCAATTCTCCACAATTCGTCTTCCACCATCTCTTCTCGATGCTTTGTGTCGTCTTACCTTCTTTCCAGAACCGAACTCCTGAGTTCTTCTCTGGCTCAACTCACTTGAATACCGAGCTTAACCCAACATTTCTGAAAAGAATGGTTTCACCACAATGCTCACGGTTCTTCCTTATTATATAACACTTATAGTAAGAATGTTTTGGCTTTTCCATAATAAGCACAATTGTACCTTCCAAACGATGATAAAATGGCATTACCAATAAAGACCTAATGCTGCCATGATGATGACCCAAGTTCATGCCCATAACATGTTGATAGACACCCTTAAGACTAATTCTTTGCCAAAGAGCCCTTCGGTATTTTGGCAGTGCACTCTGTAATCTCAGCTCCAATCAACAATTATGCCACTATTGAGATCTTAGTATGGCATAGATAGCTGTGAGCTACACAATATACTCATTTTTCCAGAAACTAAAAAAATCCTTAATGTTACAATTTGCAACACATAAAAGAAGCCCTTCAAAAAAATACATTAAACAACTGCAGAAACCAAGAGGACCTTGGAAAAATATACAGGTAACAACCATATGAATTCTTCCTTAGTCGTGGATCAAAGCTAATAGAAATAAAGCTAGATAAAATTAGCTTGAAACTATAGTATAATTGTCCATTGTAAAAAACAAGTTTCTCTGAACCTGGTAAAAGAATACTTTTTATTGTCTGATTGGACGTACATAATGGAAGGGTATAAATATTGCCTATTTCCCTCAGAGTTTCTCAAAGAGACCATTTAAAAGTAACAAGGATGTAGCATACAAAAACGGCCAACCAGGTATTTTTAGAGTTGACCTTCACATTCAATTCATTTCTAGGAGAAAAAATGCTGAGCAATATGAATCATTTCATTCTGCACCGTAGTAAACCTTCATATCCTGATTCAGGGAAATTTTATGAAGCCTTGAATAGCGTGACTCCAATCCATTATACACGGTAGTGAATATTTGTTTCTGTAGCTGCCATGGATTTGAGTTTAGAATAAGGATAAGCCTACAACTGCATTATGTTAGAGCATTGAGAATCCCGAATTTGAGGATGCATTTGATTCTGAACAGATAACGACATAGTTGGACAACCTGCTTGGTGGAAACCTCCTTACGTCGTATTATTTTCCCCATGGCCCGCTCCAATTCAAAAATATCCTATTAATCCTCATGGTGACTCACACAATGACTCAGACCACTCCAAGCTGCGGGGAATTCTCATGATAGATCGCCATTATATGATCTCCACTTAGTAATCTGATCCAATTTCTCCCACACTCAGAAGTATCACCATGGTTTACCAACCCAATATTTCCACTTGGGAATGTATTCCCTGAGTTCCCCTATTCATGCCTTAGCGCGGGATTACCTTCTCGGTTTACCATCATCGTGCTCCTGATTTTTTGGCAGTAGACTCAATCTTCTCCCACGCTCAGAATTTTTCCGATGGCTTGACATCACATCATTTCCCTTGGCAATGCTTTGCTTATTTATCACGTCTGGGATTGGAGTGCGGGATTTCGTCATTATTTGGCCATATTTCATTTTGGATAGATGGCCACTAATTTCCAATTTTCCACTCAGCGTGAGGAGACATCATTCTCTCGGTGCAAACATTTCAGCTGTAGCTCATAAGGTTTGATAATTCCAACAGAAACCTTTATGCTTGATGACCTAGTGACTTGTTGAAGATGCTCATATAATTGCAAAGAAAATTGTGCTTCATGAATATTCTAATATGAAACAAATCCACCTCTATGAGATTCACTTCCATGAGTTACATCGTAAAACCAGTAAGGTCTCGATAGAGAATATTTGTAATAAATTTCATCAGGTCTCCCGGTAACGCTCTCACTGTCACTTAATCAATTTTGATAAAAATATCTTGAAGGAAAATTCCACATTTGAGGATGCATTCGATACTGAACAGATAACAACATAGTTGGACAACCTGCTTATTGGAAGTGCTAAAAAAGGCTTCTACTATACTGCAACATGCCTGTTGCCTGTGCACTGAATGCTCGACCGAGGAAGGTCTGAACACCGTTATAATTCACAACTCTTTTAAAGATGTCGGTTTGACTCAATTTTACATTT
The DNA here is from genome assembly GCA_019776745.2 of Taxus chinensis. Classification (NCBI taxonomy): domain Eukaryota; kingdom Viridiplantae; phylum Streptophyta; class Pinopsida; order Cupressales; family Taxaceae; genus Taxus; species Taxus chinensis. The sequence continues at coordinate 60,557,511 of CM034153.1, forward strand.
GTATTCTATGATGCTTATACTATCTTCCTGGGTAGATAGAAGTCCTTCCATTACGTAATTACAAACCCGAGATTCAATGATGTTGAACCTCCCATATCTGCGTAATCTCATATCATCTCGTTCAAACAAGATAATTCTCCCAAGTGGTTGGTTGAGCACTGTCTTAATGGATTAGACATGGCCTTATGTTAACTTAGCTTTCCCTGACTCGGCCTTCATATCTTTTTGCATCGATCTCTACCGAGATCCTTACAAATTTCCTTTCATTCATCAATTTTCAACTAGCTATATTTTGTATTAACAATATCTCATCGAGCTCTTACAACTGAGAGACTCTACCGAGATGAATATCAATTTGACACCGGGTTCTCTATCAACTCAACTCCGAACTCTTCACTGAATTGAGATCAATTGGGTGCCTTTCGATGCTAGGTGTTCTCTTCATATGCAATTTAGGAATTATTTTTAATTATTATATCTCGATAATAACCGGATGTGGGTTCCTAAGATTATTATTTCATTTAGAACGTGATAGGACCCCATTGTCCAATCTTTCCATGTGTGCAAAATTGGATAACATTTTTGGTGACCTCTCGGGGATGATTTCCTACTAAGCATGATTCCAGTAGCCTTAAGTCATCCATTGGGCATGAAGTCTATGTTGGAATCCTAAAAGTAGTATGATTTTCTTTGACACAACCCAGAATCTCCTTGAGCATTACTGATATCCTGGACCTCCTTGAAATGCTAAGCACGAAGTATATTGAATTTGTTGAATGCTTGACATCCATGGAACACTGCAAAAATTTGAATGAAGCAGGGTTTGAAACTCTTATGGAAACCTTGAACCTTCTTCTCCTTGACACCTTTCAATGATGAAATAATGTGCAAAACAACACAAAACACAACAACAAGGAAAGTAAAAAACAACACACAACAATGTGCATAAGCACTTGGAGGAAAACACCTAATTTAACTGTACAGGGGTGGAACGCTTCTCAAAAACAAGCTTTGAGATGTATCCCATTCACATGAATGGGTAGTTCTTCTCCATTGAGCCTAGATAAATAGAATGAGTTTGCCTCTTTGCAACTTGTGATGATGTATGGTCCACTCTAGAGAGTGTCAAACTTGGCATGCCTACCTGGTTTGGCCCTATCTTCATCCCATTTGAGAACTAAATCTCCCTCTTGAAAATGCTTGTCGAACGCCTTCTTGTCATAAGATTTCTTAAATTGAGCCTTATGCTGATCCAAAGTTTTCATAGCCTTGTCTCATACTTCCTCTAACTCCATGAGTTTAGCAAACCTTACTGTCAGAGGATCACTCTCTATAACTTCAAGTTGATGAGCTAACTCCAAGAAGGTAACTCCAACGAGAGTGGGAGTTTTTCCTCTCTTCCATGTACAAGAATGAAAGGAGAATTTTTGATGGCCCTTTTAGGTGTGATCCGATCTTCCCATAAGGTGGTCTTAAGATGTGTATGCCAAGTCCTCTAGTTAGTCTCCATTGGGCACTTAATAATCCTTATGAGGTTTTTGTTGCTAGACTCAGCCAATCCATTTCCTTGTGGATAATAATTGGATGAAGTTTTGAGGTATACCCCATTTTTAACAGCCCATTCACTCAATTTCATACCAAGAAAAGCCAGCACGTTGTCTGAAATAACTGTAAATGGAACACCGAACCTCGTCATTATACCCTCCAAAAAATTCAAAACTACCTTTTCATTGCTCTCTTTTAATGCTAATACCTCTGTCCATCGAGTAAAATAGTTTGTTGCGGTAAGGACCCACTTATGTCTGTCACTGGATGGAGGATTAATCATTCTGATGAAGTCCAACCCCCATTGAACAAAGGGTTGATCCACTTGAACTGGATGCAGCGGAAGAGATGCCAACTTTTGCTTACCTGTGAAAAAGGCACATTCCTTACATTTCGTTACCCAGAGATGGGAATCCTTCAATAGTAGCCGGCTCACATGATCTTGGTAGCTATTGTTCATGTAGAATAATGTCCTCTAAATAGGCCATTATGAAACTCTTCTAGTATCTTACTTACCTGTTCCGGTCCTATGCACCGAAGGAGAACGTTGTTTAAATATTTTCGAAAGAGAATGCTATCTACCAAAACATATGGGATAGATTGAAGATGGAAAGTTCATCTTTGGTTTTTATCCAGGTCTGCCGGATATGCTCCTGAGAAGAGGAAATTCTTCATTTTGGATAACCAATCAGCTTGATCATCATTCTCATCAGTATTTAGCAGTTTCATGTCCTCATTACCTTTTCATTCCATGTCGGCAGCAAGTTGCTGACAAAAACCCTTACCTTTGACAAGTTTAGTGACTTTGATGTGCACGTCATACACCATTACCTTTCTTGATTCATCCATCACGCTTTTTGTTCATTTCTTTGTTCAGCAAAAACTCCTTGACACCTGGATGAGACACCATCAGATGAATCTTGTTGTTGGAAAACATGTGCTTGAATTTCTTCAAAGCTTGAATAACCGCAAATTTTCTTTTCAATGAATGAGTATTTGAACTCGTAGTCTTTGAGGGATTGACTGAAGAAAGCAATTGGTTACTCCATCAGGTTGTTGTTTTGTTGGGTGAGGATCCCTGAAATGCTCTCTTGACCTACAAAAGCATAAAGGATAAAATCTTTGTCAAACCTGGGGTTCACCAGCATGGGAGCTTGAGAAATGGCTGTTTTGATGGCTTCGAAGCTTTCTCGTCCTTCCTTTGTCCATGAGAATGGCATATTTTTCTTCAGCATGGCTTTCAATGGTTTATCCAATGTCGTGAATTGAGGGATGAATCTCCACACGATATTTATGGTTCCAATAAAATTTTGGAGGCCCTTCCTGTGACTTGGGAGAGATAAGGACATAATTGAATGAATCCTGGCTGGATCGATTGATAATCCCTCCGCTGAAACAAAATGCCACAATAATTTTCCCTCGTGCACTACAAAAATACTTTTCTTGGGGTTAAGTGAAACCCTACATTCCCTACACCTTTGGAAAAATTTCCTTAGATGCGTGATGTGATCTTCTGCATGTTTAGAGTATACAGTTATATCATCAAGGTAAACCAAAATAATATCATTGATTAGTCCCTTAAATTCCATGTCCATGGCTCTTTGGAAAGTAGGCCCGGCATCGAACAATTCGAATGGCATTTTACTGTAGGCATACGTGCCCCACTTGGTAGTGAAATCCATTTTGAATTGGTCAGATTCTTGGACTAGGATTTAATTGTAACCTAAATATCCATCGAGCAAAGAAAATCTTTGAGTTCCTGCCACCGTTTGAAGGATCTACTCCATTGATGGAAGAGGATAATGGTCTTTTAATGACAGATGATTTAAATCCCTGAAATCTACACATAACCGGATCTCTCCGTTCTTCTTCCTCACGGGCACCAAATTGGCTATCCATGAGGAATGCTTGATGGGAAAAATTTTACAGGCCTCGATGAGCTTGGTTAGCTCCTTTCTCATTAGTGGCTCAATTTTGGGATTAATTGGTCTCTGTTTCTGACGAACTGGCTTAGCATTAGGATCTAGTTCGATGGTATGTTATGCTAGACTTGGATCAAAGCCACACAGATATTTATAGCTCCATGCAAAGATGTCATGATACTCTTGAAATTTTTTTATGAAATCTTATTTTTCCTTAGAAGTACACACTTTTCTAATCTTAAGAAACTTTGCATTTGATACTTTGACTTCCTCAAAATATTCTTCTTTAACAACCATGTTAGGGCTTTGTCTTTTGGCCTAGTCATCTGAATTGAAAATGGATTCCAAAGTGACTAAACCTTGTGGTAACTTGTTTCTTTTCAATTGGATAATTTTCTCACCATGTGACTCCTACAACTTATCTTGATTCTTTGCAGAAAAATCTGCTTCTTCTTGTAGGAAGAGGACAATTTGTTTGTCACTATTGAACACTTACCAACTACTCACATTATTAGGGACTACCGGTCGAACCACCATTTTAGCAAATTTCTTCCCTTCTTTCATGATATCAACTGGTATGCTGTATTGTGAACCAATTGTAGCAAGCCTATCCGCATCTTGATTTTGACCTCTAGGAACTGCATGGATTTCAAAAGCTTTGAAATATTCAATCAGGTCCCAAACTCGGTTCTTGTATGATCTTAAAAGATCATTTTTGGATGCACTACGTGCCAAAACTTGATGAACAACTAACTCATTGTCTCCAAAAATAGTCAGGGCCTTGATTCCCTTCCTTTGGGCTAGCTAGATTCCTTGCACAAGAGCCTCGTATTCAGCAACATTGTTAGTGCAACTGAACTGCAACCAAAAATATGAGAAGTACTTATCTCCCTCTGGAGAAATTAACATAACACCAGCACCAGATCCATTCTTACTTCTTGAGCCATCGAAGAACAATTGCCATAGTCCTTTAGAATCAGTTGGTGTTTTGACAAGTTGTGGTATGATCGTATCTTCTTCATGGATGTAGTAAATACCTAATCTTGTTTCTTCTAAGACCAGCAAACCGGCTTCTTCTTCTGCCAATACATCAGCGTAGGGATCGTACTGATGATCTCTACTTACTTCATCTAGAAAAGTTTTAGGGACTTCTTCAACAAGGGTGGTTGGTTCATGATCAACATCTTCTTCTTCTGGATCACAGATGGTGTAATTTCCATTTATGGGACTAGCAGTGTAGGGTTCTACATGATTATGGAAGATTGGTTCTGCCCTTATAATTACTCTGGTTCCGTATCGAGTCCTATGAATCATATGCGACCAATTGGATGATAGGTAACTACCCATCTTGGCGGTAAAATTCCGTGATAGGCAGATGGAAAAGAGGGGAGGGAGATCAATGACCGATATGTCTTGAGTGAATGAAAAACTTGGGCATGCATGAATGGTAAGTTGAAGTCCTTTGATAACCCCAACAGTCTTAACAGCTATACCATCTAGCTGAACAACCCCTCTTGCAATTGGCGCATATTGTATGCCTAGAACATCTGCGATTTGTTTAGGCATGATAGAGCTACTGACACCAGAATCGATCATGCAATTAGGTACCAGGTGGTCACCAACGATCATGGAAATGTATAATGGTGGTGGTTTGTTTGCCGTAGGAATGATTTTCCCTTCCGGTTGACACAAACTTGTAACAGTTGTCACTCCATGGCTTGGTGATCCACTGGTTGTACTAAAATTGTTCAAAGCTTCTCACAAAAGGTTTCTTTGAGAAGGGATCGAGAGTGTGTCCCACATGGTAGCTGTACGTACCCAAAATTTTAGGGTACTGCACCACCAAAAAATTGTTACACACACCCCAATGATGATATAGGTCTCCTCACAAGGTGTTCGGGATCCAGAAAATCTCTCCAAGTATGCGTTAACATCCCGCATGCCCCACTTAGCCCCTCCGTGCTTTTCTTTTCTCTTCTCCCCTCTTTTTCTATGTGTTTTGGTCTTCAGTGAAAAAACCACCGCCCTGCCTAGGCGGCAGTCTCGTGACCGCCACCCAAGTAGGGCGGAGGTCTTGTAACCTCCTCCCTGCTCAGGGCGGTGGTCCTTCACGCGTTTTCCAGAATGCTCTTTTAACGTGAATCACGTAAAAATTCAATTTTTACCAGCTTTTTTTCACCGCCTTTGCTTGTATTTATGATTTTGGTTCCCTGGAATAGTGTTTTGGCATTGTTTATGGTTTAAGAGATCAAATTGGTTTTCACCTTTGGGTAAATGGGATTCTATAAATAGATGGCTTGTGCTCAAGCAAATGGCCCCTCAAATTTTCCTCTAAATTTCTCTTTTTAATAGCTTAGCCTTTCAATTTTGCTTAGGATTCATAGTTTCATTTGTTGTATGCATGGTTAGTATTGTTTAACTATCAGAAAGCCACATATTCTCCTTGTGCAAGTATTGTTATCATTTCATCCAAATCAATTAGAGTAGGATAGTTTGATTTTCAATAGGAAGCTATTAAAGTTACAGGTTTTGTTCATCAAATAGGATAGTTTCAGGTTCTAGATTTTTTATGTTGCATGACTGGCAATAAATCCCGCTAGGAATTACATAATCCAAGCTCTATACTCTTGCGCTATCCCTCTCCTACTCACATTGTATTCAGTCTGCATCTTAAGATGCCTTTATTCCAATATCTACTTCTGTTGATGCTAGCATTACATGATTTTCTGGATCCACGTGAACACAAAGGAACGAGGAGATCACACTGAGGGGAAAAATCCACACACAACCGGATTCGCCACTATTCTACAAATTCTAGGTTCAAGCTTTCAAAGTTCTAGTTAAAATATATCAAATAGAGTAGCCAATCATTTCATTTCAGTTAATTTTACTTTCAATATTGCCAGGGAAGCTGTGGGGATTGATAGTTTTTGAGAAACTATGATTCACTCCTCACTTCTGAGGTAGGATTGAGAGTCTTTCAAATAGAGTAGATCAGTTATCAGGTTATTTAGAATAGATCTACAAACTACATAGACAAGTAGCTATACTCGGTTGCTTTGTTTGTTATAACTACGTTATTAGTTTAATTGTCAATTTCTAGATGTATTAAATAAATCGCTCTTTAAATTCTGCTTAGTAATTTATCAATAAATATCATATTTAGGAATATACGTAGATATATCTTGCACAGTTAAATTATTCTGTCATTAGTTAGCTTTATATCATTTCCTTTTGTATGACAATCACGGGACCTAGGGAGCCCAGAGAATACATATTCGATCCAATCGTGCCTCAACCCAATCTTATTACGGTAATAACTAATATATATCAAAACCTTAGAATCCAAGTCTTCCAAATAACAACAAACTTACAATAGATCAGCTCACAGTTAAGAGGGTTAAACATATAAGACGACCAGGCACACATGTTTTGGTCAAACCAGCCAAATTACAGATTACCCTAGACAATTATCTGCATGACTGTAGAAGGGATTTAAAGAGAGGAAACGTTTGGTTGTGATCCTTTGGTCCCACAGCCAGACGCAGGAGATAATCTCACGGACATAGATACTAGCTTAAGAATTCAAGTTGCAAGAACTCCTGTAAGATACTCAGAAAAGATTCCACAACTGTTAATTCTGAACATAGAGGCCGAAAAGACATACGACTGTTGGGTACTAGGGATTAGGGACTGATTCCACACATGACCATAACATGTCCACAACAACCATGAATCTATGGTTCTGACCCACAAATCCCACAACCCAATGAGTCTACAAGTAAATCAGACATAGATGTTGGCTTACGCACATTAGTATTAAGATCTACTCCACTTCCACCTATCATCGTCACACAATTATCCTTGTTAGACATAACAGTAAACAAAGCTAAATATTTCTGGACTAGACCAAAGAATCGACCATAGAATCCACTATATATCCATCTTCCATCATATGACCTTGTCTGGAGACATACACGAAACAATCCCAGGTCATTTTCCAAGTATCCCACAACCCATAGATCGGATCATGCCAGAGCTCGATATTGATTGGAGCGTTCGAGCAGTCATCCTTGTTGACCGATCTATCACGCCCATTCAGGTTAGGAGGGCCTTCTTTGCGTTAGATTCACATATTCCCTTAGGGCATGTTGAAGATATAAGATTACCTAACTAGTTTACCTATAGCCCGCGTATATTCCATCCCCACCGGCTGTCTCGACATGACCTCGGGAAGTGAGGTGCGAGGAAGAGTTACTTGTAGATTCCCATGCTCACTTGTCACTTTTCCATCGTACAAAATTGGTGAACCCGACGTGAAACAAATAGCTGCTTCATCACCTCTACCTCATTAGCCTTCACCATCAGCTTCACCAACAAAATTGGTGAGCCTGACGTGAACAACATAGTGCTTTCGCTATTACCTCTTTCTTCCACCTTTGCTCTTTCCCATTACTCTATGGGTATTTATATACCCCCCGAATATGTCGGGATTCGATGCATATGGCAGACCTCTCCTAGGTCTTGAGGCATACTACGCTCAACTGAATAGACATTCGTCACCCTCGCTCTCAGTATGGGGTGACAACTATTCAACCAACCAATTTTCAACACAAACTCCACCTTAAAGGACTAGATATAGTTCTTCTTTGCAAACAGAGGAGTTAGATCAGCTCACTCCAACGCAATACCCATAGCCTTTAGGCTCGAACTCCATGAAATTTATAGGAGAATCTGGTTCATCCCCTCAGGTATTGTTTAGACCACAAATTAGTAGACAATCAGATCCATCTGGTTCATCTCCATATCTATTTTTAGATGATGAACATTCAGTGCATTATGTCAGGAATGAACAACACTCTCGGAGTATGTACCCACTTGTAGGAAGTTTACAAACACAACCTGAGGTTTCTTCTCAAGAAAATACCTCCATGCCACTACATATAGAAAATGACCTCGGGGAAACTAGGCAGGGAAACGATCAGTTTATAGCAGGGTATCACATGCCTATACAACCTCAGAATACACAACAAACTCCGCTAAGGCAAAATACCATGACTTCACCAAATGAAGTCATTTCAACTCTAATAGAAAAGGTTAGAGGATTAGAATTTGCTCAAGCAAGTCAAAATTCTCAATTCATGCAAGCAAGAAGTTCCAATCCTCCACACCATCCTAGCCAAGTAGACCTCCTCACAGGAATAGGCACGTTGGGCATGCCTCCTCAATATTCACGACAAGCGCCCACTAGAGCCATCACTTCTAACACCATTCCGGTACTTCCCGGTCTAGTACAGAATAATCCATTTCTAGACAATACCCCCTCATACTTAAACATGTACTCCAAGTCGCCACAAGGAGATATGTTCTCTTCTCCCAGCATGCTTGCTCAACCACATGGATTTCCTTATGTCCTGGAAAATGCATACGCTACGCCATATCAACAACCCATTCCTCCTCCACCCCCTCAGCAGGCACCATCAATGGTCGAAACCTACATGATAGGGACTTATTTAGAATATTTGAAAGAGCCCTTGGACTTCACCATATGAAGCATCATGCTTCCAAGACCTCTTCTCGATTTTCCCAAATATAAAGGGGAAGGAGACCCGAACGCACATATCAAGGCCTATGCCACAACCATTCAAGAATTGCTTCCTTGGGCTGGGGTTGTTGCTAAAATATTTCCCAAAACGTTAGAGGACATCGCCCTCAATTGGTATTATATAATACCTGAAGCCTCCATCCATTCGTTTAAACAACTTGTTTCTAAGTTCATCAAGGCATTTGACATGAAAAAACTATTAAGAACAGGAATCAGGGAATTCTTGCACATTAAGCAAGAACACAACGAGTATGTTTCTCATTTCATTCAAAGATGGCGTCCAATCCTCTATTCTTCGGCAAGTGCCCCAAATATGGACCAGATTTATTTCTTCATTCTCTCAGCAGAGAAGTGAAGGAAGAAGTCCAAAATTTCCCATTAAGGACTTACGATGAAGTACTTGAGAGTGCCCTCCGAATAGATGAAGCAGCAATAGATAGCGGTCGCAAGACATATGGAACAAACGGGAGATTAGTCACCCCCAACCAGAATATTACGACTTATCCTACTACCAAAAATGTCAATCAAGGACCTATAATCCTTAAAAAAAATCGTGGCGCAACCACAGATGGAGTAACAGACCAAGCTAAAAGGGAAAATGTTGTAAATACTCCACCACTGATCAACAATCAACGAAACAACAATATTACCCCAGCAATCAATACAGTGAATTTTAATCATCCACAACAACAACAACAACAACAATGGCGGATCCAGACACAGGGTCCAAATCAAAACCCAACTGGATATCAAAACCATAACCAAAACTGAAAACAACAAGTGTAAAAATTCAATCCCAATAGTCAACGGTTTAATCAAAGTTTTGCACCACAATATACGCCAAACCAGTAACCTAGGAATTACAATCCCAATTCGTATTGTGGTTTCCACAAGATGGGAGGCCATGACACTAGAACGTGTCGTGACTACAATAAGTTCATGCAACATTTTCCAGAAGAACAAAGACAACTTTTCATAGATATGTTCTTAGCATATCTTGCATCATCAGTGCCAAATACTTTTACAGGGGCAATCTCCCCTCAAAATGCACCCCTCAAGATCTTCAATGATCCGCTCCCAAATCACAATAACAACAGGTTAAATCTGAATGGGATGAACAAGGGTGTAATGACAAGAAACAATGATCATGAAGCCTCAACTTCATTAAATCCGCTAGTTGCACCATAATTAGGAAGTCAGCCACGACCTAAGATAGTCGGTTTAGTGGAGTTAGACACCGAACTACCCATAGAAGCTGTAACAAGGACACAAGAGTATTCCTCTCAGCCAAGTCCAAGTTATCCGCTAGAGACAGACAACATCCAAAAAATATTAGTGAAACCCATAGGTACATATGATTTAATTAATGACCTAACAAAGACCTTCTCTCATATCTCCTTTTTGGATTTATTAAAGAACTCTCCTGCCCACAGGGCTGCTCTTTTAGAAGCATTAGGTTTAGGTCATTTAATTAACATCACTCCACCTCCCGAAACATAGGTAAACCATATAGACTTTGATATCCACCCTCTGGGATAGCCGGATAGAGATACCGAGTTTATATTCGAAATAGACAAAATGTCAACATACGCTAAGATTTCACACAGAGGTGATCTAGCCTTATATTTACAAGTTTGGGTTTATAACAATTACGTTAAACGTGCAATGGTTGACGATGGGGCAGCAGTTAACATAGTCCCCTTCTCTTTCCTTCAAAAGCTAGGGTATGGAGAAACAAATTATTCCATGACTCAGAATACGCTAAGAGGCTATGATAGCCTTAAAGCCACTTCAATCGGAACTATAATACTACCAGTCACCTTAGGACCCAAAACAATCCTAACTAAGTTTTATATTATAGATCAGGAAACTAACTATAATATGATCCTCGGTCGATCATGGATACACCGTATGAAGGCAATCCCTTCTACGTTATTTCAAGAAGTAAGGTTCTTACACTTAGGAAAGGTATTCATAGCAAAAGGAAATCTGAAACCATTTAATATACACCTAGCAGACGTGAAGAAAAGTCCAGGCGTTCACTCTGAGTTTGAACTCCCGTCAAACCAACTTAATAAACCAACCAACGAAAAACTAGAAGAAAATTTGGTACCTACAACAAGAATAGAAGTTAGGAACCCAATCAAGACTATCCCAACTCTCAAGGATGAGGCTAATGTTGTCAAAACTATATCACTGGGAACTACTGCAAAGATTGTCGAGTTGTTAGAATAGGATCTACCAATCTTCCTACCATTTGATTCTGTTGGCATGCGATATACCTTAGGAGTTGGTTCTCTTCCAGCAGAGGATCTCTGCATGGTATGAGTAACCAAAGTAGAAGAAATTTATGTAGCAAATGTCCCAGCATCCATCTTCCCAACTAAATATTAGACTCTCCATTTCGATGGAGCTAGATGTCATTATGGGGCTGGGGCAGGTGCGATCTTTACTTCTCTCGAGGGAAAGATCTTACCGTTCACCTTTAAAATAAATTTTGAGTGTACAAACAACGACGCTGAGTACGAAGCCCTCCTCCTTGGCCTCATATTAGCTAAAAGGCTCAGGATTAATAACATCAGGGTGTTAGGAGACTCTCAATTAGTAGCAAACCAAGTCTCTGAGGTGTATGAGACTAGAGCTGAACACTTACAGCTTTACAAAACAACAATATTAGACTTAAGTAAAGGATTTGACTTCATATCCATTGAGACAATCCCACAAGAAAAAAATCTTCCTGCAGATTCAATAGCAACCTCAGCTTCATGCTTCACTCCAAACAGAGAGTTGGAAGACACCCGTTTCATGGTATCCCTTCGTACTAAACCATTAGTGAAGAAAGTGTCAAACCCTCTCTTAATAAACATAGCTGAGAACAAATCTACTATCTTAGATCATGTTGATAGTGATAGAGCTACTCTTGATTACTTAAACACCTATGGAGTGTTACATCTCACCCATCACGTGGTAGATTTGTCTTTAATCCCACATTCGTCTTCTTACTTTGGAAATCCCATGATAGAACTTCCCCCACAAAAGGAACTCGACATATACGCGGTAGAAAATGGAAACGATCTGGACCTACCTTCAGGCCCTCCTGAGTTTGAAGAAGGTAATGCTTCTTTAATCGAAGAAACGATTGACGTTAACATCGGGACGGAGGAAGAGCCAAAGATCTTGAAACTAGGATCTTCATTAACCCCAGAAGAAATAGAAATACACACGCGAATCCTCAAAGAACATCAAAAGGCCTTCGCATTTAATTATAAATAAATGACAGGAGTTGCACCACACATCGCGGTACATAACCTCGTCACCAAGTCAGATGTAAATCCAATTAAACAAAAATCGAGACCAATGAAACCTAAGGTAGCTCTCATGGGAAAGGAAGAAGTAATGAAACTCCTCCAAGTAGGATTCATCAAATCGGTCGATTACTCCCAGTGGGTATCTAATATCGTTCCTTTTCTCAAAAAGAATGGAAAGATACGCATCTGCATAGACTTCCAAGACATTAATAAGGCATGTCCCAAGGACGACTTCCCGTTACCATCCATTGACGTCATTGTTGATGCAACAACTGGATTTGAGCTTTTGTCCCTCATGGATGGATTCTCAGGATACAATCAAATCAGAATATCCAAACAAGACCAAGCCAAAACCACGTTTATTACTCCGTGGGGAACCTATTGCTACGTTGTTATGCCATTCGGTCTCAAGAATGTTGGCACTACATACCAGCGGGCAATGACATACATATTTCACGATCTTATTCACAAGATCGTGGAATCCTACGTAGACGACTTGTTGGCCAAGGCCAAGAAGTGTTGTGATCACTTGGAAGTTCTCTGCATCATCCTTTCATGTCTAATATAATACAGAGTCACACTAAATCTAGAAAAAGGTGTCTTTAGTGTGACAGGAGGGAAGCTCCTAGGTTACATTATATTGTCACGAGGGATCGATGTAGACCCAGCCAAAATATGGGTTGTTCCTGAAATGATCCCACCTTCGGATGAATCTAGAATCAGGTCATTTCTTGGAAAACTCAGTGAAATCCGAAGATTCATCCCTGATTTAAGCTTTTCCATTCATCCAATCAATAATCTACTCAAGAAAGATTATAGCACTGATTGGACTGAAGACTACAATGAAGCTTTTGAAGCTATTAAGCATTTCTTGTTGTCACCACCCATGCTAATGCCACATAAGGAAGACCACCCTTTGATCTTATACTCACGAGCTATCAATGTCTCGCTAGCCTGCATGCTAGCCCAAGAAGATGATGACAAACGAGAACGTGCGATCTATTTCATTAGCCGAACGTTGTTCGACTATGAAGCACGTTATACGCAAGAAAAATGAGAATGCCTTGCCATAGTCTTTGCAACCAAATGCTTAAGAAATTACATGCTAAATCAAGAAGCAAAAGTCATTGTAAAAACAGACCATTTACGAACTTTCCTCACGTAAGGATCCTTGTCTAAAAAGGCTGGATGCTTTATAACCTTAATGGGTGAATTTGAATTGACTTTTGTTAACCAAAAATCCATTAAGGGACAAGTCATTGCAGATTGGTTAGCTAATAACCCATTAGACGGAAGCGATCTAGTAGATCTAGATTTTCCCGATGAATTCATATACTACGTCGAAACTAGACCTCCCATCTCTGAATGTCCTTAGTATACTGATATTATTAATTATATCATGGACCATACTTATCCAAAAGATGCTACACCACAACAAATAAGGCAGTTGCACATTATTGTAGCTAAATATGTTATCATAGAATAGGTTCTCTATCGTAAGGCTTTCGATGGAATGCTCCTAAGGTGTGTTGACACAGAAGAATCCAAAAAAATTCTATACGAATCTCACAGTGGCATATGTGGAGGCCACTTTGGTGGCCATGCCACCACTTACAAAATACACCAGATGGGCTATTTTTGGCCCACTCTAGAACACGACACAGTAGAGTTTGTACGTAGGTGTCATAAATTCTAAGAATTCTCCCACGAGATTCACATGCCGACATAAGCTCTACAACCAATCGCTACTCCATGGCCCTTTTCTACGTGAGGCCTAGATTTGATAGGGAAATTCTCTCCCTCATCTATAGATGGCCATAACTTCATAATCACGGCCACCAAGTATTTTACCAAATGGGTAGAGGCTATGCCTCTCACCACTGTACCAGGTTCCGTGATTGCCAAGTTCATTTTGAACCAGATTATTTGCAGGTACGTTGTCCCGCAAATCATTATCTTAGATAATGGTACTTCCTTTAAGAATGACGAGGTCCGTGAACTATGCAGTAAATTTAAAATAAGTCATCTTACAGCCTCCTTGTATTACCCTCAAGCCAACGGGCAGGCTGAAGCAACAAATAAAACATTAAAATCCATTCTTATCAAAATGGTGAAAGAAAACAAAAAGGATTAGAATTTAAAGTTATACCCAGCCTTGTGGGCCCACCGAACCTCAATAAGAACACCAAAAGGAGAAACTCCTTTCTCGTTGATATTCGGAGCGTAAGAAGTTCTCCCACATGAGGTCGAAATACCTAGTCTCCGTATTTCATTACAAGGGATTCTGAATGAAGAAGCTTATAGAGAATTATATCTCTCCCAACTAGAAATCCTAGATGAGGCTAGGTTAGATGCTGAACAGTGGCATAGAGTTTATGCTGACCGAATGTGCCAGCAGTATAACAAAAAGGTCTATGAATGAGATATATATGAAGGAGATCTGGTTCTAAGACTAGACAACCAGATCGATAAAAAGACCGGCGAAGGAAGGAAATTCCGGCCCAAATGGTTGGGCCCATACCGAGTCACGAAGGATTATGGAAATGGAGCATATCTCTTATGTACACTAGAAGGCAAGGAATTTGGTGAAACTGTCAATCCCCTGCACCTTAAACGATTCTATGCATAAGCGACCAACACTATTTGTATAATTATATCTACATTGCATCTTCATGTAGTTAAGTTCATTTTGTCCACTTGTTTCGTACAATTTTGTGATCAAGGAACTCATCCTCAAAGCAATTCATTACAACTTCTGATGTTATTGGCATGAACACTCTAATCATACTTCTTCACTTCCATAGCATCACCAACCGTTTCATAATCATTTCATCAGATAAATCTAGATATGACAAAGTCTTAACGGTAACCATACCAAGGTCTGCATGCTTGTTCTCACCTTTGGTTTCTTCTTAGGATAGGTGTCTTTCCTATGGTTTGTTCTAGAAGCTTCATCGTGTCACATCTATCCCCTATGTATATCTCTTTGGAAATAAGAACACACTAACATTTTTCTCAAATAAGCAAGTCAAACATAGATCAAAGAGAAAAATTTATTTTTACACATTTCCTTGCCCTACCAACCTTCGGTGATGAGCTTGCATCTCTTACTGGTGATGTAGGGTTGGGAAAGGATGGGAATGCCCTTACTCACCTGTACCTTATCCTTGGTGATAAGCCCACGCTTCTTACTAGTAGCATGGGGCAAGGTGTAGGGGGTCCTCTTGACAAATAAACATTGAAGGTCATAAGCAAATAATTCAAATGAAATTTTGAAATCTTGAGTCAAAAACAAATGAATCAGATGTCCAAAATTCCAAGAGAGTTCAAAACCTCGGAAACCAGATTTTGTCTACCATGTGGCCATCTACAGATCTAAGTCTAGATAAACCGCAAAGTAACTCGCATTCTAAAATATGGAGTCACTAGAGTAGATTAGGTTTATAGCATCCTAATTTGGTTCCACCAAAGCTTTTTCTATCTCTCATCGCAACCATTCGACAAATTTCATAGCTTGTGCCCTTTCTAGCTCTTGGTGAAGAGCCCTCGCATCTCACTAGTTGCATGGAGTTAGGAGTGGGGCAAGTTCATCTTCTCATCGTACCAATTTATCATCTCATTTTTTCACAACAAATATGAAGTACTGAAAAATTGCTTATAAGAAACTAGAGTTCAAAATCACATTGTGTCTACATTATCATATATCAGCATCACGAAATACAAAAAGAAAGTAAACATTTGTATAATTTGTTCTCCATTGCATACATTCTAAAAAGCATATAAACATAACATTATAGTTTACATATGGAAAACAAATTCATAAATGCCAAAATTCTAATCCAAACAAAATATATATATATAAATATAGTCAAGTTTCCTGTACAATGCCATCATGCGCTAAACATGGTCAAAATGCTCAAAGAGCCCGAGAAATACAAAATACATCATAAAAACAGTCTAAGAGAGCCAAGTGGCTTCTCAACCCCTATGAGACCCCTCTGAGGGTGCACGCCCACGTCTAGGACTCTAGCTACACTGACGCTCTGAGTGCATGGAGGGCTCACAATCCCGAAGAGCAGCTGTGATCTTGCCATGAGAATGACTCCTCATCAGGCGCTCTACTATCATGTAACATGCTAGCTCGGTACAGAGGGTAGACACCATCCTGGCCACATGCTAGACAAGGGAAAAAATGTCAGTATGCCTACCGGCTGCTGAAGGCTCCCCTACATCCATGGATAGCTCCGCACGGGTCTTCTCCATAGGGATCATCAGGGTATTGGGGCATACCCAGCGAATCAGGTCTCGCCACTCATCGGCAGTCTCTACAAGCAAAGGAGAAAACAAATTAGAAACAGTCAAAAGATAAAAACAAAAGAAACAAGAGTAGAGATGGAAACTAAGACAAATCCTAGCTAAAATAAAAATATTAAGAGAGGGATGATAACTCACTCAGATCTCCAGGCCTCCAAGAGGGATCCCTAGGGTTAGCACTTGCCACAGATGTCGCCGCTGACTGAGGTAATCCTCCCATGGCTGGAGAAACATAACGTCCCGCTACGGACTCATCCTCTCCACCAAGACCCTGAGAGAGTTTCTCCTCTGAAGCTAGGGTCACCCTCTCTGCCTGTAAAATATCCTGAGTGTAATGCCACTCAGGATCATTGTCCTCCTCTTCACCCGACTCACTGACCTCAGCCTCGGTCTCCTCCTCCATCTCTCCCCTTGTGAACTCCTCGGACTCGGAGTCTATGTCAATGGGGACGTCACTGCTGTGGGCGGGACCAGCGGAAATCTAAAGTAAGGGTGCTTGAGGAGCACCGGCTCTCCCTCGAGCGCGTACTACCCGTCTAGCTGTAATGGGGACACCAGGAGTAACGACTGTCCAACCCCGTCCTCTAAGACCTCCCCTGGCCTCTCAAACTAACCTGTATACTGGCACCATTAGGGGAAGCATACCCACGTAAGGTAGGACAAACTGCTGAGGCACTCGACCAAAGGAATGTATCTCCACCCTCCCCACCCTGTCCACAAGTTGCCCTGTGGTGGAGCAGGAAATAAAAGTAAGAGCCTCCTTGCCCCATAACCCTGCCATGGCCTGATAAGGTGTGGCCTCTATGTCATCAGTGGTCAAGGAGGTGACTGGCTGATGGAGTGCTCTAAGCACTGAAATGTCTATCCATCTGGTTGCCGTCACAGCTCCGAGATCTGCCACCTTACACCTCTCCCATAAGGGATGAAACGCTCGTAGAACTAGATCATAACAAGAGTCAGATGGCTCAATGAATGCTCCTGTAAGCAGACCACCCGGTACAAATCATGATAGGTGGTCTGAAGAATGTCGGCTCCCCAGGTGTAAATCTGGCCATGTCCCTCAATCTGTGCAATAATGGGGGACTAGCAATAGAGTAAAGTGTCTCCTGCCTTGTCCCTGATAAATCTCGAGGCAAGGATCCCCATAATGTCCTGATAAATCAAGGGGATAGGCAGGAGGAATAGATCAGACCCTCACCCCCTTCTTTGAACTAGTGGAGATAATTGCATCTCCCATGTATGAAGCCCACTGTGCTATTTGAGCCCGTGAACCTGCTGTCTCCAGAGTGAGTCATTTCCTGATGATCGGGACCCCCAAGATATGGTAAACATCCTCCAAAGTAATGGTCCACTCACCCCGAACCCCTGGTAATCGGAAAGTGTTCCGATCAGCATCCCAATATGAAAATAAGTCACAAAGTATGTGACTAGACGGTGTAACATGCGGGACCCGTGATATGCGCAGTATACCGGCCCTCTGAAGAGTGTCCTGCTCATCCTGAGAAAGGGCATCCAATACTGTTGGAAGCCAATCACACACTCTCTCTCTCAACTCCATCTGATATACTCCTCCTTCACCTACATACACCCAAAAACACACAAAACAGAGTAAGTTAGTATCCAAATGACATTAGAAAAATCATGAAAACACATAAGAATGCTAAAAATGAAAAATTAACTTCAAAAAGGTGTTGTTTGTGCATTCTGTGAAGGACCATTTCCCTGAGTAAGGCGGTGGTTCCGTAATCACCGCCTTAAAGGCGGTGGTCTTGTAACCACCGCCCTAAACAGTGCGGCGGTTGTGTAACCGCCGCCCTACTCAGGGCGGGAGGTCATGTCCCGAAAACCCATGCGGTTCATGTACCCTAAAAATGCCTAAAAACACAAAATAAAGACTATTTTGACTAAAAAAAAGCCTACCCAGTATGCGCCCCCCCTAGATAGACCTATTAAAACTAACATTTTCAAAAATAGTCCCCCCATGACAAAGTTTTCATCATTTTAACATTTTGGGGATAAAAACGGTAAATCGAGAAAAACTAACTTGTGATCTCACAGGTCGATGTTCCGCTCGTGGAGGCATGATCACAATCTCATCCCAGACCTTTTGAATATACTCTCGTCAAAAACTGTCACCATGGGTCCCAGAGCTAAAAATCAACCAAATCAACACGCGCAAATGAATAGGAAAATGGGCCCATTTTTACATATATAGCAACCTGACTTGTTTTGAATGCCCCTTTTCACAGGTTTGGAGCACCGACGAAGGTAAGTTCTTATCCCTGCACAAATGGTACGTCCTCATTTCATGATATTTTAGTATTTATTCTTTGATCTATTTTGTCTATCTGCAGTTGAGTCCTCTTTTCATTTTTCAGGTAGCAGGAATTTCGGATGGCGTTATTTCGACACACGAACGTATCAGGTATAGCTTCTAAACTTCCCATTTCGGGACCGCCATACTCGGACCCACCGTTTTATGCCTCTTCATGGCTAAAACGATTCTCCGAGGGGGCAATATGTGCGTACCAAAAATTTTAGGGTACTGCACTGCAAGAACAACGTTACAGTACCCCAATGATGATACAGGTCTCCTCACAAGGTGTTCGGGATCCAGAAAATCTCTCCAAGTATGTGTTAACATATTGCATGCTTTGCTTAGCTCCTGTGTGCTTTAATTTTCTCCTCCCCTCTTTTTCTTTTTGTTTTGGTCTTCAATGACAAAACCGCCACCCAAGTAGGGTGGTGGTCCTGTAACCACCGCTCTTCTCAGGGCGGAGGTCCTTCATGCATTTTGCAGAATGCTCTTTTAATGTGACTCACGTAAAAATTCAACGTTTACCAGCTTTTTTTCACTGCCTTTGCTTGTATTTATGATTCTGGTTCCCTGGAATAGTGTTTTGACATTGTTTATGGTTTAAGAGATCAAATTGGTTTTCACCTTTGGGTAAATGGGATTCTATAAATAGCTGGCTTGTGCTCAAGCAAATGGCCCCTCAAATTTGCCTCTGAATTTCTCATTTCAATAGCTTAGCCTTTCAATTTTGCTTAGGATTCATAGTTTCATTTGTTGTATGCATGGTTAGTATTGTTTAGCTGTCAAAAAGCCACATATTCTCCTTGTGCAAGTACTGTTATCATTTCATCTAAATCAATTAGAGTAGGATAGTTTGATTTTCAATAGGAAGCCATTAAAGTTGCAGGTTTTGTTCATCAAATAGGATAGTTTCAGGTTCTGGACGTTTTATGTTGCATGACTCGCAATAAATCCCGCTAGGAATTACATAACCCAAGCTATGTACTCTTGCGCTATCCCTCTCCTACTCGCATTGTACTCAGTCTACATCTTAAGGTGAATTTATTCCAATATCTACTTCTGTTGATGCTAGCATTACACGCTTTTCTGGATCCACGTGAACACAAAGGAACAAGGAGATCACACTGAGGGGACAAAGCCACACAAAACTGGATTCGCCACTGTTCTGCAAAGTCCAGGTTCAAGCTTTCAAAGTTCTAGTTAAAATATATCAAATAGAGTAGCCAATTATTTCATTTCAGTTAATTTTACTTTCGACATTGCCAGGGAAGCTGTGGGGATTGATAGTTTTTGAGAAACTATGATTCACTCCTCACTTCTAAGGTAGGATCGAGAGTCTTTCAAATAGAGTAGATCAGTTATCAGGTTATTTAGAATAGATCTACAAACTACACAGACAAGTAGCTATACTCGGTTGCTTTGTTTGTTTTAACTACATTATTAGTTTAATTGTCAATTTCTAGATGTATTAAATAAATCACTCTTTAAATTCTGCTCAGTAGTTTATCAATAAATATCAGATTTAGGAATATACATAGATATATCTTGCACAGTTAAATTATTATGTCATTAGTTAGCTTTATATCATTTCCTTTTGTATGAAAATCACGGGACCTAGGGAGCCCAGAGAATACATATTCGAGCCAATCATGTCTCAACCCAATCTTATTACGGCAATAACTGATATAGATCAGAACCTTAGAATCCAAGTCTTCCAAACAACAGCAGACTTACAACAGATCAGCTCAACGTTAAGAGGGTTAAACATAGAAGACGACCAGGCACACACGTTTTGGTCAAACCAGCCAAATTACATATTACCCTAGACAAATATCCACATGACTGTAGAAGGGATTGAAAGAGAGAAAACATTTGGTTGTGATCCTTTGGTCCCATAACCAGATGTAGGAGATACTCTCATGGACATAGATACTAGCTTAAGAATTCAGGTTGCAAGAACACCTGTAAGATACTCAAAAAAGATTACACAACTGTTAATTCTGAACATAGAGGCCAAAAATGCATATGACTATTAGATACTAGGGATTAGAGACTGATTCCACACATGACCATAACAGGTCCACAACAACCATGAATCTATGGTTGTGACCCACAAATCCCACAACCCAACGAGTCTACAAGAAAATCAGACATAGATGCTGGCTTACACACATTAGTATTCAGATCTACTCCACTTCCACCTATCATTGTCACACAATTATCCTTGTTAGACATAGCAGCTAACAAAGCTAAAGATTTCTAGAATAGACCAGAGAATCGACCATAGAATCCACTATATATCCATCATCCATCATATCACCCTGTCTGGAGACATACATGAAACAATCCCAGGTCATTTTCCACATATCCCACAACCCATAGATCAGATCATGCCAGAGCGTGATATTGATTGAAGCCTTCAAGCAGTCATCCTTTCCGACTGATCTATCACACCTATTCAGGTTAGGAGGGCCTTCTTTTCCTTAGATTCACAAATTCCCTTAGTGCGTGTCGAAGATATAAGATTACCTAACTAGTTTATCTGTACCCCACGTATATTCCATCTCCACCAGCTTTCTCGGCACGACCTCGGGATGTCGGGTGCGAGGAAGAGTTACTTGTAGATTCCCATGCTTGCTTGTCACTTTTTCATCATACAGTAACGCTCAGATTGGTTTTATTCATTTGTTCTACTACGATGAAGGGAATCGCTCCAATTTTGATGACACTTTTTTGGGCATTGGGGTCCTCCTTTGGAAAAAAAATTTGGGTACCGTGATGCCTGTAGAACCATCTTTCCCTGCGGCATGGCTAGCTGGTGTTTCTAGTGATTTCTTTCCCACATTTTTATCAACTGCCATTCGTAACCCAGGTTGAGAAGTGGATGTTAGATCAGCTTCGGGAGGTTGAGGCTCCATTTCTCTCTTCTTGGAACAAGTGTTTCCTGCCACTGATGAAGAATCTATATTCAACCCACAAAAATCTTTTGCTTGTCAGTTTAGCAAATTGGATTCTTCATGTCCCTGCGGTTGATCTGCTACTTCTTGCGTAGATGAATTGTTTGTTAACTCTTAAGGGGTAGATACCATAAGGGCCTAGCTAAGAACCCCATTGGGACAAATATTTTGATTGTGAGGTTGAGAGAAATAATAGCACCATTCGTAGTCTTGAACTAGATTATTTTGAATAGGTACTATAGCTCCAGATGAGGTAGCTACAAGAGGGTTCCAAAAGTTCAAGGGCCTAACATTTGTAACTTGACTTGTAGTTTGATTTTGAGGCTGATTGTTTCCTTGAAAAGGAGGACGGTTAGCCTGATACTACTGATTTTGTGGCTAATACGAACGATTGTATTGAAACGGTTGCATTTTGAGTGCAATGAGCACATTTCCAAATTTTTGCAGTGGCGACTTGACTTCAAATAGGTCATTTAAAGAGGCAGGGGAAAATTGAGATGGTTGTTTGGAGTCTATTGGAATAGGAGCAATGATAGGCTGATGATTCGTAAGATCTGGAGAAAAGGGCATTGGTGGTCGTGGAGCTATCTTTCTAGCCTGAATCAAAGAATTCTCTACACTTATGGCAATTTCATAAGCATCAAGAAGTGTAGTCCCTCCCATGGACTGGATCATAACTGCTACATCGCTATTCAAGGCTCATAAATAGTACAAGAATGCATTATGTGTAGAAGGCTTTATGAGCGTTGGAATCCTATTCCAAGTCCTGTGGAATCGGAAGTTGAAATCACTCATGTATTCGTGGGAAGCTCTCTTCATAGTAGTGAGTTGTTCCAAAAGTGATAGGTGATTACTTTTTTCTTCGAATTGTTTACATAGCTTTTCTCCCAACTCATCCCAAGTGGTTATAGTGCCAAAACCTAACCCGCGAAACCATTGAAGTGCTTTTCCCTTGAAAGAGGTAGCAAGAAGTCTAACTGAAACGTTGTCTTCGGTGATATTATGTATTGCGCAGATTCTGGCTACATCAAATATATGATCCACTGGAGTAACATGATTTCCTCCATGTAGAAGGGTAAACTTTTGAGTGCCACACAAGTATCGGGTCACGTTGAGCCAACATAAGAGGACTGCTTGCATTAAAAGGGGGAAAAACTTGGTTCCTCGCCATAGCAACGAAAGGTTGATTGTTCCTAGGTGGAGGAAATCTTCCGTAAGGAGTCGAATGACCCCTACTAGGTAAATCTGTAACTGGGGATGTGGAAATGCCTCTTCTTTTTCTCTTTGGAGGAGACAAGGAAAGTTTGATATGCTGATAATTTCCTTTCTTTGAAGAAGCTCTTGTCTGAATTCTTCGCATAAGTTACCGCACTGAGATTTGGAATCCAGAGATATAGAGTCTCCAGGTACTTTTACTTGTTTAAGTGAGAAGAGAAGTACCAACTCTTCCTTCCTTGTGTGTGATTGTTATGTGTTGTTGTTTTTCTTTCCTTGTTGCTATGTTTTGTGTTGTTCTGCACATTGTTTCATCATTGAAAGGTGTCAAGGAGAAGAAGGTTCAAGGTTTCCATAAAAGTTCAAAATCTGCTTCATTAAAAATTTTGTAGTGTTCCATAGATGTCAAGCATTCAACAGTTTCAGTATACTTCATGCTTAGCATTCCAGGGAGGTCCAGGATATCGACAATGCTCAAGGAGATTCTGGGATGTGTCAAAGAAAATCATACTACTTTCAGGATTCCAACATAGACTCCATGCCCAATGGATGACTTAAGGCTACTGGAATCATGCTTAGCATGCAATCATCCCCGAGAGGTCGCCAAAAATGTTATCCAATTTTGCACACATGGCAAGATTGGACAACGGGGTCCTATCACGTTCAAAATGAAATAATAGTCCCAGGGACCCACTTCTAGCCATCAAGTGAGATCGCTCTTTTTTTTTGGTATGCGAGCCATCGAGGCGTTCAATAAGCTTATCTTGCTCGGTCGAGCTAAACAGTGTCAAATCAGGAATAAAGAGACGAGTCATTGGAGGAGCTCGTGCCTTGTCCTAACAAGGTCATAACTCAGATCATGAGCCTTAGACGAGTTCATGAGTAGGAAATGTAAGCTCGGTAACCGAGTTTGTCTTGTCGTAAAGGAATCTCGATAGGAGTGGAGGATGTTTCGATGGTTGGCTCATTGAGGCAGAGAAATGATGAGCTCGACTCAGTTTAATTCAACATGGAAAGATCGATGCTTCCTTGTTGGAATATGAATTCAAATTTAATGACTCGATGGAGACAATAGCATAAATGACCGAGCCCGGTCTTGATAGGATAACCCGCAAAGAGAAATCATGTCGAGTTCGCGGTGAGTCATAGTTAAAGGAATGAGTCGATCACCATACATGGAGGTCGATATGATGTTGCTCGCAATGAGACTAATGGAGCTCAGGCTTGGACTAATAAACCACCATGCATAGAGTTGGATAAAATGTGAGAAACGAGATGAAAGTGGAGGTAACATGCCTACTTCACTAGCTTGTAGCTTCATCTATAACCACCATATCAAACCCATGGGCCAGGCGCTGGAATAACTTCCGGCCACTACTAGAAACAGTAGTGAACACAATCTCAACCTCATTTGCAAAACTTGCCTCAAGATTTGATCGAGCTTCTTCCATGGAAGTGACTTTCCAAAATGAAAAGGTGAGAGAACTCAACTAAAACTTTATCTCATTCTTCTACTACAGCGGAAAGATTTTACAAAAACTGATCACAACTATGGTCACATGCAACTAGAACATCAGGATCAACACAAACGATTCCTTGGGATCACCCTGTGGCAGCAGTCGCAATTAAATCTCTCTGGAGGCCACTGATTTTCTGAGATAAGTTTACTTCTCTACCCTGTAGCTACTGCGTATAGCCAATTACTTCCTCACGGCACTTTCCTAGGAGAATTTCAGTTCTACGCTCAAAGCTCCCTTTATCTTCCTCACTGTGCTAGTTATCAGATTGTTTACAGTCTCCACAGACTCCATTGTTAGCTTAGAGTTAGGAAGACTGCCAAGTCATTGCAGAGCGTTGTTTTAAGGTAACTCGTACATGGGCATTGAGAACTCGGCTCGATAATGGAGATAGTGTCATGGCAAGCCGATATGATATTTCCATGCATGGGAAAATTCCATGATGATTTCCAAGTGGGTTTTCATGAATGGCAGGCCAAGCTATTAACTCCGTGTAGGGGATATTCAGGCAAGCATGGTCAATTGGAAATATTGGGATGGGAAGCCAACACAAGGTTTCCGCGTAGAGGGGGCCCCGAGTCTCATCTTGCCAAGGACGTGGAAATTTGGGAAAACACCGCCAAGCGTGATAAAACCGTGGCAAACCATATTCAGACTTTCGGGAGTTGGAGAAATGAAAAAATATT
Organism: Taxus chinensis; assembly: GCA_019776745.2. Lineage (NCBI taxonomy): Eukaryota > Viridiplantae > Streptophyta > Pinopsida > Cupressales > Taxaceae > Taxus > Taxus chinensis. The sequence continues at coordinate 60,582,897 of CM034153.1, forward strand.
GCCAGGTGGAGACAATCCCATGACAACCGTAATAGAATTTCTATCCCACAGGGAGCGTGGGAAGCATTACCATACGACATGTCAAATGGATGAGTTTCAGAAATTGAATATGCAACTAAAAGCCGAGTCAATGGCCGAGCAGTATGCCGAGTAAAAGGGAGGCTACAGGTCGAGATAGAGTTTTGCTCGCCGCATTATGTAGATGTTTGTTAAAGGATACCGAGCAACATGGCGAGTGGGGGTCACCGCTTGCAGTTCGAATGCTTGGAAAAAGGAAAGCATTTCAGAATTTGGCCTGAAGAGTCACTCGGTTCACCACTATGAGGAATGAAAGTGGCTTCATATCTCGTCACAGACCCAACCAAGTTGATGCGTTAATGGCTCAGTTGTGGCTCATATGCGAAGAATTTGACGAGAAAGCTATGTTGAAGACTCGTCCAGATGGAAGGGATAGGTGATAGCTCCCACGCACCAGGCAGTAGGCATGTTGCAGTATAGTAGAAGCATTTTTGAGTGCTTCCAGCAAGCAGGTTGTCCAACTATGTTGTTATCTTTCAGTATCGAATGCATCCTCAAATTCAAGATTCACAATGCTCTAGCATAATGCAGCTGTAGGCTTATCCTTATTCTGAACTCAGATCCATGGCAGCTGCAGGAAACAAATATTCACTGCCGTGTACGATGGATTGGAGTCACGCTATTCAAGGCTTCATAAAATTTCCCTGAATCAGGAGATGAAGGTTTATTATGGTGCAGAATGAAACGATTCATATTGCTCAGCATTTTTTCTCCTAGAAATGAATTGAATGTGAAGGTCAACTCTGAAAATACCTAGTTGGCCATTTTGTATGCTACATCTTTGTTACTTGTAAATGGTCTCTTTGAGAAACTCTGAGGGCAATAGGCAATATTTATACCCTTCCATTATGTACGTCCAATCAGAAAATAAAAAGTATTATTTTACCAGGTTGAGAGAAACTTGTTTTTCACAATGGACGATTATACTGTAGTTTCAAGCTAATTTTAACCAACTTTATTTCTATTAGCTTTGATCCACGACTAAGGAAGAATTCATATGGTTGTTACCTTTACATTTTTCCAAGGTCCTCTTGGTTGCCCTAGTGGTTCAATGTATTTTTTGAAGGGATTCTTTTATGTGTTGCAAATTGTAACATAAAGGATCTTTTTAGTTTCTGGAAAAATGAGTATATTGTGTAGCTCACAGCTACCTATGCCATACTAAGATCCCAATAGTGGCATAATTGTTGATTGGAGCCAAAAATTCAAAGTGCACTGCCAAAATACCGAAGGGATCTTTAGCCAAGAATCAGTCTTAAGGGTGTCTATCGACATGTTATGGGCATGAACCTGGTCATCATCATGGCACCTTTAGGTCTTTATTGGTAATGGCATTTTCTCATCATTTGGAAGGTACAATTGTGCTTATTATGGAAAAGCCAAAACATTCCTACTACAAGTGTTATATAATAAGGAATAACCATGAGAATTGTGGTAAAACCATTCTTTTCAGAAATGTTGGGTTAAGCTCGATATTCAAGTGAGTTGAGCCAGAGAAGAACTCAGGAGTTCGGTTCTGGAAAGAAGGTAAGACGACATGAAGCATCGAGTTGGGCTATGTGCAGACTCTATCCACATGGACCCTCCTCCTCTTCAAGTTAAACGGGTCAACAGGGGGTCCCGACATTATGTTAATTAATTTAATATTTTTTATTTAAATATTTTAATAATAATATTTATTATTATTAATTAAATATTTTATTTAAATATTATTTTAATTAATTGAGAAGACTAGGTCATCAGGAAATTAATGACCCATGATGGAACCTTCTCAGGTGGTTCAACTAACTGTAATAAATATATCATGGACCTTCAATTTAGGAATGTGATTATGATCTTTCCTCTTCTTTCTCCCATATTCTTCTATAAATGTAAGTTGGAAGCTCATTTCAAATGGTTTCAATAGTTCAGAAAAGTTGGACAGTTAGATTATCTTAGGTGAGTGTATTCTTTTCAAGATTCCTCTCTCTTCTGCTAGTTTTTCTTGTGTGTTGAGAGAACTTTTAAGCTTCCTCTTCAAGACTGTAATGGCTTCTATTGCCTCTTCTGAATGTATGATGCATTTTGCATGTTATTGAAGCAATAAAAGTGTGTGTTTTGTGACTAATCTTGGTCCTTTCATCCTTCTATGCTTCTTCTTGCCTTTCTTATACTTTCAGGTACACTGTGCAAGTTTAAGTTTCTATTACAGGTTCCTGTAGTTTTGTGCTTATCGAGTGGTGGAGTATTGCATGCAGTTGAGTTGTGGTGTTTGTTCACCCTTCTTGAGTTCATCCTTCTTCACTGGGAAACTGGTATACTTCTTGGTCTGATAATGTTTAACAAATGGAACGCATGTCTCTTAGTTTTTGGTATCTTGTACCCTCTCTAAGTTGTAGTAGGTGAAGTTGACCTGTGGTGCACACACCCTCTTCAAATTAACCCTTCTTCAGTCTGGAAACAACCTTTATTTGGTGCATCACCATCCCTAGTATAGTTTCATTTCTATAAATCTCTTTCCCTAAAACCCCATGAGGATGTTAGCATAGGATTAGATAATCATTTTTGTTACACTAGGAATAGTACAACACTTAGTTCAGGAAGAGGAAGCCAGCCTTCTCCGGAGGTTCACTTTGAGCCCAAGTCCCACAGCTTGAGAAGTGATCCCATGTGTCCCAATCACACCGAACGTCCTATTCACATCATGGCCATTCGGAGGGTGTAGTGATTTGGTGACAACAATAAGTTTAAATAGGTTTAGCCATGATTATAAATCTAGTTCCATACCTTTTCCTTAGTAGTAAATGGGGCCAACATGAGGAAATATATCTTCCCACCTTGGTTTTTAAATCTCCAGAGAGACAAAGAGTGAATAAAGGTGGCAAGTCAATTACATATATATCTTACATTATGGTTAAGATTGGGGAAGCATGTAGAGTTAATTCTAATTCATTGAATACAACTAGGACCTACACTATTGATTCATTGAGTTGTAAAACACCCTTTAAAGTTAGTTTATACTCAATTCTCAAGATATTTGTAATATTTTTGGGTACAATTACGATACTAAAACCATAATCTATCATGAAATTGTGTACAAGGTTTTTTGTAACTACCAGAGACATGTAGAAATGAGGAGGCTTAATAATTAAATATTCTTTCTCCTTCTTTGGCTGACACATGTTGACCACAAAGTCTGCTTTGCACATTACGGGTTCTAGAGGTGGAAGTTGCTTTAATGCTTCTTTTAAGAGATCCCTTTGAAATGGGATACAAAGGGCATCCCAAATTTTGGCATTTAAGTTTTTCCTTTTAATTTGTGCCACAATGTGGAGAGGAATACTTGTGGGATTTTGTAATGAAGGAGTGGCATGTTCTTTTCTTTTATATTTCATCTACATAATCTCCTTACTGTGTGAGTCCACCGAGTTTCACAAATTTAATGGAGAGCACAAAATTTATTTGTTCCATAGAAATTGATCATTCTACGACTGTTGAGTGAACCAAAAAAGACTACGTGAAGATGAATTTCCTCCAAAGTTTGTAGACAAAATAAGATTATCACACCGAGTTGGGGAAACTGGAGGAGGAGACCTTAAATCCATTTATCTCTTCTTAGACCTTGTGTTGTCTCCCACATGAAGTTATAGCCTATTCAAACTTCCCATAGCTTGGTTAACCAGACATAAGTATTCAAATCCAAAAATCATGAAGTTAGGCTCAAGTGAGGCTTCTTACAACTCTTCAGTATTTCTTTTTGATGGAACCATGACTTGCTCTTGTGGATAAAAAGGAGTGTATACCATAAGATATTTTTCCTACAAGGAGTTCATCCCAATCTCACAAGTGTACTAGTTATGAGGTTGATCACAAGGATAAAACCATTAAAAACCTTGATCCATATTATTTTGGACTCGAACAATGGCTTTTCTTAAGATAGGAGCTAGTCAGGGTTGTGATTTTGGATTTGGTAGTTTTATTAGTGGCTGACTCTGTGGAAATATTTGATTTATATATTGAAATCCTTATTGTGGGTAGCCCTGAGGATGGTTAGGATAATATTTTAGAGCTTGAGCTTGTTTTTTCTTAAGGGAAACAATCTCATTTGTTAAATTTTTATGTTGAACACTAAGGATTTTAATTTATTCATCCTTTACAGAGGAACTATATGTGGATGGAAAAGATGAAGTGGATGGTTAAGGAACGAGAGCAATGAAATTTGATAATTTTGTGGAAAATAAAGAAAAATGGGCATAGGAAGTCTAGGGGATAATTATCCTTCCTAAATTAAATGGTTTTCATCCCTAATGGCCATTGTATAAGTATTTATTAGTTCAATCAAATCTCTAAAAAAGTATAAAAATTCACCTTGAGGGTTTGGTCGTAGAAGGACTAGAATTCTATCCCATGTTTTCTAGAACCTAAAGTTGAAATCTTCCATGAGCTCATTCAGAGCCCACTTGATTGTTGTCAACTAATCTAGAACTGAAATATTATCTTTCTTTTCATCAAATTACTAACAGAGAGTGGTACCAAGCTCATCCAAAGTGTAGATTAAAGTGGTTTTAGGATTTTTTACAATTGCAAGGATTTTATTTTGATAGATGATGCCAAAAGATGCACCGTGACATCATATTCCATCATTACATGAACTTAATAGAATTTTTATATGTATTGTATGTGCTCCATAGGTGTAGTATAGTTTTACCTATAAAGAAAGGAAAACTATTCAAGGAAGTTATTGGATATCATGTTGCGCAGCTAAGAGAAAGGGACTTCCTCCACTAAAGCTCGCAAATGGAAAAATCCTTTGATGTGTCATTAATGGAATGGGTCTTAGACTTACGATAGGATGCAAAAGTGGTCTACTTGGAGGTGGATTTGAAAATATTATGTTTTTGGATGTCTTAGATCTTTGTGGATATATTTATCTTTTTCTTCACGGGGAGAGTTACAGATACTCAAATGACTGTCCTTTTTATTTACTCGACCTAGTTTGCACTCTTCTCGTGAAATAGGAAGGATTGGACTGATTGAAACCTGAATATTTAATGTTGGGGAGTCACCAAATGTGTTAGATAATTCCTATAAAGACTAAAAATATCAGGTTACACACCAAAATTTAGTAATAATGAAGTTAGACTCATAAAACTGTCCCACTGAACGTGCCAAAATTGTTGGAGCTTAAAATTTCACCCTACTATGAATCATGGAAGATCCATAATTTTGAGGTAGCATGGGACTGTCTCTAAGTATGGGAATTATGGCTTGAGATATACCTCCGGAGAAGGATGGATTCCTCTGTTCCATGGGTTGGAAAAACCCACATATCACAACCTATTTCTAATACTAAGACTACTCCTACAACTAAAACTACAATAACATTTCCAAGGAACCAGGGAAAGAGAGATGCATGAAATAAAACCTAAGATATCAAGGAAAATGATATCACAAAAAGAAGGTGGAAATCCACTGATTCCAAATGACACATATGCAAGATCACAAGGCTGGGATCATGAAGATACACATAGTTCCAATGCAAACAAGTAAATAATATGAAATATGTAAGAGGGCAGAATATTCACACCAAAGACAAGGTATTTGAAGGAAAGATATAATCCACACTTACATTAATACATATTTTATTGATTATATGCATAAATGAGGAAATAAAATCTCTATTTTATGAGTTACAAAGGTCGAATGGATGAAGTTTTGAGTTTCATAGGGAAGATCCCAAAAAAAGATAAGGAAAATGGGAGAAGAACCCTTAAAAAGTGCACAAGCACTTGTACTTATAGAAATCGTGGAAAGGAGAAAGAGAGGGGATATAAAGAAGGAAAGACCACTCATCTGGACTTTGGCCTCTTGAAAATGTGTTGAATAAGCATGGGTGTGATGATTTTGTGTAAAATTTTCTTATAGTATAGACATGGGCATCATTAGATGAGATCCAAAAACCACAACATAGCCCCTTAATTATATCACATGCCATTAGACTGAGAAGAATGATGACATATTGTTGGTGAAATAATTTTTCATGTTGCAAATTATTGAGTCTTCCCCAATATTACGGGGCTAATCCACTCCTTCTTGTGTATGGGGAGGCTCCCATTATTGAATATAAACTACTTAAACTATTTAAATGATGTGCGGTGGTTAATAAACTATGGATCACACATGAACACTCCATTGAACCTACGTAAAATTTCTTGTACGAAGTACAAGGGAGGAAATTACAGTGAAAAGAGGTAAAGGGGAGTTGTAAAAAAAGGAAAGAGAGGGTTATTATTGTGAGTAGGAACTAGCAAAAATCACACAAAATAACTAGAGTAAGTCCACTTCTAATTAGAAGAACACAACAATTCAAATCATGATAAGACAAAACAAACCATAGACACAAACTTCCACTGATTCATTCATCAAAGGCACAAACACTTTCTTGGTTTTATAAGATTATTATATTTCTAAAGTTGGAAAGAGAGAGTAGAGGAATATTGACAAAGAAATAGAAGAATTGAAACTTTTATTACTTGATGTAGAAGTGGAACTCTCAACAACATGCATTCAATCAACAATTGCCAACCCCTTTGGAATGGAGAAGCAAAGGATATGAAAAAGAGAGACGTTGACTGATTTGTAGAAATGCATTCCCCGTGAAATTCCCACAGTGATCTATGGTTATTTTTTGTTAATGAGGACGTTTTTTAGTGAAGTCGGTATGGTAATAAATTTAAAAGTTATTAATGAACAAACATTGCATACTCAGGTTAAACGCATTGACGTCGAAATGAATAAGTGCCTTATTCTTGACATGGAGTTGGAAGTTTCATTGTTCAAAAAACTGGAAATGAAGGATTATAGAGAAAATAAGGCGTGCTCTTGTCTAAATATGGTTGGAATTTGGGGAATTTCATACAGTTAGAAAAAATAGGCTGTGGAAATTCCCTTGAATTTCATAATAACATGAATTTAGTATTCAAAAAATTATACATAACCGAGGATACCTCTTCTATTTGTCATTATTTGAATAAAAAAATGTGCTTTCTCCACTGAAACATGCAAAACTATTTACCTCGCTTAGGATATCTTATTTTTCTAATTTAAAGATAAATGTATCTAAGTCAAAGTTGCAAGGGCTCATAAAGAATAACAAATCGGCTTTGTTGTTGAAGAAAGTGACCAATATATTTGAGAAAATAGAAACTTTAAATGCTAAATAATTAAAATTGTTTTTATTCAATGGTGATGCTTTTCCAATTGAAGTTCATAGGTGTCATTTTGCACCTCCAGAATATCGATTACGTGTTGTGCATGATGAGAATGTTGAATTTATTGTCTATTCAATGTTGATTAATGTTATTCCTACACTGAGGGGTGTACTTATTCTTCCCTTTTTGCCTACTACAAAGGAACTTGTGTAACTCGAGGATCCAGATGACCTGAAAAGGGATGAAGTACAGTTCTACATTCTTGACGGTCAGCATACCATTTGTGCCCAAAAACGTTTTTGGTTGAAAGCAAATACAAGTCATTACATACTAAGATGTAGTTTAGAAAGGCTCGCAGGATGTCCTCGGAGGCCCGAAGCGGGAAAATCAAAGTTAGATGATTTGAAGGTAACGAAACTTAATTTAGCGCATTTGTTCTTAAAATTTAATTTTGTAATATGTAGAAAATAAATATAGTGTTTCATCTTTCAATGCAGTGTTTCGAGATGCAATGTCTTACTATTTTCAAAGTGTTGAAGAAAGAGACCCTTCATGACAAAACGACATTTCTATATTTACCTGAGTACATGTGGACAAAATTCCATTGAGTTATTAAATCCGGTGGGCTTGATTGTTCTCATTTTAAGGATAATAAACCTAATTTTAAACCAAATTCATTGGAAATGTTCAAGGTGAATTACTTCAGGCCTACAAGATGAATGACCGATGAGGAGATATCAATTCTACTAGATAAAGTACAAGCAGGGAAAGTATGGCTAACTCCCTCTATTGATGCAGGCATCATAGCAGAGACTTTAGATACTTACTACAGAAGAGTAAAAGATGGCAGAAAGATGAGAGAAAAATTCCTAAAATATGTTAAAAGTAAATACCCAGGTAGTCGTGTATTGGCAGAATGCATTGAAAAAAAAATGTTGTTGAAAAATATGGTGTGCATAACTCTCACTAACGCGAGTTGTGTGTACGCTTGGGAGAATACCCTAAAGGAAAAAGAAAATCTGATTCCGAAGGAAGTGAAAAATCGGTAAAAAGAAAATTTGATAATGAAGTGCCAAAGGTTCTCCCATCGGCAACTTGAACAATTATAGACTACTACGTGAGTGCAATGGAAGAAAATATTCTAGCAAGGATGCAAGAAACCGAAAACTTTACCTATCCATGTGTATATCCCTTCCAACTCCTGTCAACAATGTGTTCTATTCCGTTAACTAATCCATTCAATACAGAATATGTGATCGCATATGTCTGTAATTTGTCTAGTGTACTCACTTTTGAAGCAATAATGGACTTGCTTACAGTTTTCAGATCTAGTATGCCAAATTTTGTAATTATTGTGCTCATACATGTTGCTTCTTCAAAAATGTTAAGAGAGAAATTTAAAAATTACATACAAAAAGTCAAAAATAAGGGGGAATCAGTAGTGGAAGGTTGTTATAGATTTTATGATAGCAGTGGAAAATTTAAGAGATTGTGTCTCATGTACACAATAACAGATGTGAAAAATTGTGATGTTCACAATGGGGATATAAAAAAAATCACCATGGATTGGATGGATAATCTTCCACAGAAAATTGTGAATACAAGTGAAATTGGCCTTCCAGGAAAGACACATCATATTCTTTACGAGAGATATTATTTTTTTTAGTCTCATATGCTCAATCGAATCGCTTACGATAATTCTCCAGTTATAGTGTTGTAGTGCATGCTTTGGTTAACTCAGGTCTATCTGTGGTTTTTATTGTTGAATCAAATGATCAAGAAATGTTTTTACAACATTAATATTTTCATTTGAAAAAATGTATTGATTAAGATCAATTTAAATAATTTTATTAGTTTAATGCATTTGAATTGATACATACAATATTTATGTAGACAACCAAACAATAGAGGAAGACACTGTCTCTTCCTCTCCACATACAAATAGAGGAGACGATGTCGATCTTAGTATGTCAGAACCAATTCAACTTGTTACCCTAGATTTCGCTGACCAACCATCCAATGAATCTATAAAGGGTGAGTGGGAAATACTTGTTTTATAAATTTATCACTACAAGATGATTTTGATTGTCATTGTTTACATATTTTTAATAATAACTTCAATTTTTTTCAGATTCGATGACAAATGGGGAGGTTGTTGGCATGTCACGAATGAACTCGTAGAAGGAAAATGGTATAATATTCATATACAATTATAAATAAAACCATTTATAATACCATAATAATTGAAGGAGCCTATAACAAAGTAGTTTATTTGTAATATGTATTACCCTAGTGGTCGCTAACGTGCATCTTTTAATTAGATTTATTTTTAATTGAGTAAATTTTTGGTCTATTGTTTTATATTTATTTGTGGAAAATCAAAGAAACTTACTTCTTTACAGTTGGCCATTAGCGATTGCTAAGCCCATCATAGACTATTGACCCAAACATAGTCTAGGAATTAATGGCTTATGCCTACTGGTCGCTAATATACAACTACATCTATGCAATATTGTATAAAAGCGAGTTGTTTCACAGTTTTTTTACATCAACTTAATTTTTATTTTAAATTCATTACTATTTTTTTAAATAGAACAAGCATCACAAGAACCTGCAGAGGCGGAGTTCGAGGGAATCCAAGTTGGAGTCTCAATTAGTAAGTGTTAACATTTTAAAATTTTGATTATTTGATTTGATTAATATCAAATTGCGGAAAATTGAGAAAAAATTACTTCTGTGCACTTGCCCAAAATGATTATTTAATTATTTTAGATTTGGAGGGTTTTCTCTATGAGAAAAACCAATCCTACAAATAATGGACAGTCAAGTTCGGTAAGGAGATTCTCAACTTGCGAGGTGGGCTCAAGGAATTTTTTAAGATAATGGCAACAAAATGCGAAGTGAGATTTTGGTCTAGCTATCTCTCTTTCGCCAAAGTTAAAAAGATGATTAAGTATTTGCAAAAAAAAATAGCATTTGAATTCAAACCATTTATTAGTTTGGGTAAAAAACATTGTTGTGTAGAAGAGGAAATTGCATAAAAAGATCTCCAAAAGATTTGGAGTAAGATGGTATTGTATTTGACCTTAGAAACACATTGTGTATTACAATAGGCCTAAAGGAAAAACTACCTTCCCGCAACTGCTTGATAGTTTTGAATATCCAATTAGGATTCATCGGGCCTTCAAGCCAATTTAACATTTTGTAAAATAATGAAAAGTGACAAGTTCGCAAAATTACAAAACCTCCCACAGCCCTGTAGGCCTGAATTTTCACTTTGTATGTGGACATTTCGACTTTTGATGTCCCATCTGTCCCACTGTTGACCAGGCTATGAGGGTCGTTGACCTCCGCCTTCGTTGATTTCCTTTTTCCTACGGTTTTTTTGCCTTTGTGCATCCCATCCGTACTTATGTCCCAGATGTCCCACGAACCGTGTGGGACAAAAATTATTGATTTTTCTGCAATACACTAGCTGTGACAATTTCAGTGATGTGGGTTCCATATGTCCAAGTTGAACTCATGTTGTCTGGGACATAATTTTTCACTTTTTCCGCATTTGTCTTCATCCTTAACATTTTCGCTCTGAAACTGGTATGACACGCATTGGTTCCATCCGCACCCCGCAGATCCAATTTAAATTAAAATAGGCCAGTGACTTCATTTTTCATATTTCTTTCAAGTTTTTACTAACTCCTTGGAATTTTCTTGGACGGTGTGTTAGAGAAAAGGAGTGAGGTACCCAAAAACCCAAAAAATTTCCTTCGAGCGATTTCCACTTGCTCAGCCTGAAGAAATAATGCTAGTTATCCAAATTACTTTGAGAGATGAATTTGGGATAACAATTACTTTGTGATTTCATTATTCCCTTGGAGATTTTAGATACTGCAAACTTGAAACTGATTTCAATAGGAATGAAAAATTTCTGAAATACTTGAATCTTTCTTTAACTCTGCATATATATTTTCCTTTTTTAGCTCGAATCATTGCTTTTAATCAACCCAAATCTCGGTATTCTTCCTTTGATATGGGTATTTGAAATCATTTTCACTCCATTCTTTTCTTGAAGATGGAGATTCTATGTCTAGAAACTGTAGATTCCTTTTCCACTGTTTTTTTTTCTTCTTGAGCTATTCTTTGAAGTTGTGCTTTTAATTTTGAGATGTTCTCGAGCTTGCAGCCTATAATATGATGTCTGTATTTTGATATGGAGGGAAAATCCCTGGAAAAATTTTTATAGATACCATAATGAGCTCTTTGAGCTCTAAACTCTAAAATTTTTGTCTCCATAAACTCTAATTCTTCCTGACTTTTCAAGTTTTGAGTTGTATTCTTCCTTTATATCAATATGTACTTGTGATTTATTCCAATATTGATGTACCATAGGATAGAAGTCATTGAACGGTGAAAACTTTTTCTAACAGTGAGGACTGTAAGACATGATTTTTATTTTTTCTTTACTGCAACCTATACTTGCACACTTAAGAGAATAGTTAGAAAATATTTAGGCTTTTTGGCCTCTCTTATGTTCCATGTTTTTTTTCTTTTCTTCTCTCTCCTTATTTTCTAAGTGAGTAAATCACGTATGCTTGAGCTCATAAACTGATAGTTTTCTCTTTTTTGTTTTCAGGTACGATGCCACTTGCCAATGTTATCCATCATAACAAAGTTTCGAGTTGCCCATTTTTACACAAGTGAAAAAATTGTCAACAGTTCTGGCGATCCTGTGGGGAAAGCTACCTGCTATCTTGTAAACCGGTTCCTTGTTCTTGTCCATTGGGCATGGATTCCAAAGTATGTAACCAAAATTTGTCTTCCTAAAGGTCCAACTCTTCCAAAACAAACTAAAACTTTAAAGGATCTGGTAAACCAGATCATCTGCATGAATGCACTTCATTGAATTAAAAACATTGTAATGTGCAGGAAGTGCACTTATTAAAGGGAAATCCTACTCTAAACAGACACTGTAGGATTTTCAATAACAGTGTTTGAGAAATATACCATTCACAGGAATGGGAAGTTCCTCTCCATTCAGCCTTGAGAGCTGAAATGCATTGTGTTCTTTGCAAGCTGAAATCATGTAAGAACCACTCCAGATTGTATCAAACTTTGTGTGTCTTCCTAGATTTCCACAATCAACATGTAACTTCAACATAATATCTCCTTCATTGAAGATTCTAAACTTTGCCTTCTTATCAAAAAATTTCTTCATCTATTTTTTATTCTTTTCAATGTTCACATGAGCTTGATCTCTTAGCTCTTATAATTCCATTAATTCTACATAACAACCCTGTAATGGTTCATTCTCAAGAAGCTCCATTTGGTGTAGAAAATCCAATGCGGGTAACTCAACTGAAATAGGAATTCTTGCTTCTATTCCATAAACAAGTTTGTATGGTGAATTTCCAACTTATCTTTTAGGAGTCACTCTATCAGCCCAAAGTGTTGAATTCAACATTACATGCTAAGCTCTCTAGTTATCATTGAGTGTTATTTTGATGATTCTTGAAAGATTTTTTTTAGTATTTTCAGCTAACCCATTACCTTGTGCGTAATAATTAGATGAAGAACTTAAGTAAATTCCATGGTTGATAGCCCAATCTATTACCTTTGCACCAAGAAATGCTAAAGCGTTATAAGAAATGATAGTTGCTGGAACACCAAATCTGTAAACTATACCTTCATAAAAGGATAGTATCGAAGCTTCATTAGCATATTTCAAGGCTATTTCTTCCATCCAGTATGTAAAGTAATCTATAGTAGTCAAAATCCACTTGTGTCCTTGTGACGAAAGTGGGTTTATCATGCCAATAAATTCAAGACCCCACTACATAAAAGGTTGATAAAATGAAATAGGCTACAAGGGCAGCGAAGCTAAACGTTCTTTGCCAACAAAGAAAGAAAATTTCTTACACTTTCTGATCCATTCAAAACAGTCTTTGAATATGTTGGGCCAATAGTAACCCACTTTCATAATTTTTAAGGCTGTAGTACATGCTGAAAAATGACCTCATGCAGGTCCTTCATGGAATTCTGATAATAATTGTTGAATTCTATCATAATCGACACATCGCAGCAAGATTCAATTTATATATTTTTTTAATAACACGCCATCAATAAAAACATAAGGTACATCTTGTAACCTGAAATACCTTCATTTATTCTTGTCCATACCTTCAGGATAAATTCCATGTTGTAGATAGTTAACTAAATCAATCATCCATCTTGATTCCTTAACTTTTTGAACAAGTTCAGTTTGCTGATTTTTTGGCTACACCATGACATCTAATTGCTGAAACGTAACTTCAACATGTTGTTTTGGATCTTCTGATTCTTGAACCTATTGTTTTTCCATATCAGCAATTAGGTGTTCACACAAACCTTTACCTCGAACTATTTTCACAACACGGATATCAACATCATACTCCATGACCTTCGTTATCCAGCTTGCTCTTTTCTCATTCAATTATTTATTTAATAAAAAAACTTTCACACTTGGATGAGAAACAAGAACATGAATTTTGTTGTTTGAAATCATGTACTTAAAATTCTTTAGCCCTCTGATTACTGAAAGTACTTGTTTTTCAAGAAATGTGTACTTTGTTTCGTAATCATGCAAACTTTGTCCAAAGAAAGCAATTGACTGCTCGATATTTTCATCATTAACCTGAGTTAATATAGCTAAGATTGTTTCAGCTCCTACAAGTGTATACATTGTAAAATCTTTATCAAAATTTGGATTTGCAAGAGTAGGAGCTCAAGAGATGGTTGTTTTAATTTCTTCAAACCCTTCCCTCCCTTCGCTGGTCCAAGAGAAAGTATTGTCTTTCTTTAACATAGTTGTCAATGGTTTAACCAATGCTGAAAAATTTGGAACAAATCTTCTAACAAAATTGATTTTTCCAAGAAAACTCTGTAATACCTTCTTATGATGAGGCAATGATAGTTGTGATATAGCTTCAATTCTGAAAGGATCAATTGCTAAACCTTTCTTAGAAACAATATGACCAAGTAATTTACCTTGATGTACTGAAAAAATAGAATTTTTGGGATTCAAGGATATTCCAAACTGTCTGCATAACTGAAAAGTCATCCTTAGATGTATTAGATGCTCATCTAATTTTTTTGAAAATACAGTAACATCATCTAAATAAACAAGGATGTATTTATTTAACAAGCTCCGAAAAGCCATATCCATTACACGTTGAAACGTTGCACCAACATTTGAAAGGCCAAAAGGCATTCTTTTGTAAGCATATGTACCCCACTTGGTGGTAAAAGTTGTTTTGTACTTATCTTCTTCTCAGACTAGAATCTTATTGTATCCACTATAACCGTCTAGAAGAGATAGTCTATCTGAACCAAAAACTGTTATTAAAATATGATATTTTAATGAAGCTTTATTAAGATCTCTGAAATCCACACATAATCTTGCTTCTCCATTCTTTTTCTGAACCAGAACAAGATTGGCTACCCAACTTGAATGTTTAACTGGAAATATAATGCATGATTCAATCATCTTAGATAACTCTTTCCTCATTAGAGGCTCTATTTTGGGATTCACAGGCCTCTATTTTTACCGAACTAGATTGGAATTTGGTTGTAATTCAATAGTATGTTGTGCCAAACTGAGATCAAACCCTTTCAAATGTTGGTATTTCCAAGTGAAAACATCCTTAAATTCCTTGCAAAGATTAATAACTAAATGCTTTTCAGCTAAGGAACATACCTTTCTGAGAAACAATTTTTTCCCTTCATCAACTGAGATCTCTTCATAGTTGTCAGCATGTGTTGACATCTTAGTATTATCTTTCCTTAATTGATCATCAGTGTTGAATATGTCTTCTAATTTGACCAAGCCTCGAGGGAGTTTATTTGTCTTTAATTGAACAATATGGTCACCATATAAGTGTTGTAATTTGTCTTGATTTACTATAGAAAATTCAGCTTCTTGCTGCAAAAACCTGTAAATATGTTCATCATTTTCAAAAACCTGCCAATTCAAATCATTATCAGGTATAGAAGGCCTGACAATCAACTTTATGTGAGGCTGAATCTTGTTGTTTTTAATATGTTCCAGCACTTCAAAACTGGCACCAACTGCTGCAAGTCTATCTGCATGCTTATTTTCTACTCTAGGAATGGACTTGATATTAATAGCGTCAAAATATTCCATTAAGTTTGAAACTCTATGTCTATAAGACTTCATTAATGGATTCTTACAAACATTGAAATTTTTTACTTGATTGATAACCAACTCAGAATCACCAAAAATTTGTAGCATGCTAATACCTCTCTTTCTGGCCCAAAGTAAGCCATTAATTAATGCTTCGTATTCATCCACATTACAAGTACATGAAAATTGGAGACTCAAAGCTAAAAAATACCTTTCGTTTGTTGGGGAAGTGAGCATAAAACATGCTCCTTGTCCTTTCTTGTTCTTAGCTCCATCAAAATGAAGCTTCCAAATCCCTTCTACTGCATTTTCTATTTTAGACAACAAGGGAATTGGTGTGTTTTCCTCATGAAAGAAATATGCACCAAACAAATGTTCTTAAAATTCCTTGAAAGAATCATGAGCATGTTCTTCATGTGTATTTTCATCCATAAACAGGTTAGAAACACCATCTAATGTTGAAACATGAGTTGTATTATCAAAATCAGACTGGTCTAAGGCTGCATAATTAGCTAATGCATTAGAAATGTGAGGCTCAATATGAAATATGGCCAACTATTCTGAATTAATAGTAACTTTGGTTCCATAACGTGTAGTGAAAAATAAGAAAAACCAATCTGAAGAGAGATAACCTCCTATCTTTGCTGTGAAATCTCTAGATAAGCATATAGCAAAGTAAGGAGGTAAATCCACAAAATAACATCTTACAAAATGGAAACATTTGGGCAAGCATGCAATGTTACCTCTAAATTTCTGATAACACCAACTGTATTCGTTGCAGTTCCATCAAGCTGTAATACACTCTTCGCTGTAGGTTCATAATGCAAACCCAATTTTTTTGTAATTGCTTTTAGCATAACTGTGCTACTTGCACCACTGTCCACCATACAATTATGAACAAGATGTTCTCCAATAATAAGTGACAAATAAAATGGCGGTGGCTTCTTGATGTCATGAGCATTTAAAACCTTTTGGACCATCCATTTAACCTCTTTAACACGGTCTTGTTCAATTGTTCCAAGGACCATATCTGTTTTTTGAACTTCCTTTTCTGCTGTATTTGAAGAAATATGCAGCTTAGCTAGTTCATGAGAAAGTAAATCTTACTATCCTGGAATACTTAGAGCATCCCACATTGAGATGTTAACATTATGATTTTTCATTACATCAACAATGTTAAAATAAGTAACAATTTTAGAGATAGATTCTACTATTTTAGCATAGGCTTTGGCAAAAAATGATTCTGCTTCATCTTCTTTTGATAACTGAGATATAAATAATCTTCTTGGGTCAGGCTGTAGTTTTTTTTATGCTCTTTACCAGCTAAAACACTTTCTATTTTTTGTGGAACAGCAGAACTGTTAGCTAGTTTTGGGCCTGTAGTTGTTTTATCAGTGACAGTGGGTAGAACAGGCCTATTTTGTTATTTTTTACTTTCTGCAGTTTTTTCTTAAGCCTTAGTGGTAACTGCAATGAAATCATCCTCACTAAAGCTGACTAGGTTATGTCCAGGTGCTTTCTTAACATGAATTTCTTACTACCCATCCTCCATT
The DNA here is from genome assembly GCA_019776745.2 of Taxus chinensis. Classification (NCBI taxonomy): domain Eukaryota; kingdom Viridiplantae; phylum Streptophyta; class Pinopsida; order Cupressales; family Taxaceae; genus Taxus; species Taxus chinensis. The sequence continues at coordinate 60,599,894 of CM034153.1, forward strand.
TGAGGCATGAAAAATGTCTCAGGTTGAGGTTGTGCAACAAGACTTATGTTCAGAAAAGCATTTGGGTAACTTGCAGCTAAATGAGGTTGATTACAAGGTTGACACCATTCTTTCGTAGCCATATTATCTGGGAATAAAGTGTTAGATGAAGTAGAAGCCTTTGGATCAAACTGTCTTTTTGGATGAGGCTACCTATAATTTTGATTTTGCTAGTAAGGATGCCTATTTTGCTAGTTTTGCTGATAAGGAGCTTGATAAGGTCTGCTAGGTAATGCAAGTCTATTTTCAATTGAATTCAACTTGTTCCCCATAGTCTGAAAATATTTAAACATGTAATTTTATGGGCTGCAATAGTAGGTTCTACAATGGTGATAGGATGTGGGATAGGTGCTAAATCTGCCAAAAAGGCATTGAAGGCCTTGGTGCTAATTTTCCGGCTTGAATAAGGTTGTTTTTCAGCTTTTATAGCAATATCATAAGCATCCAGAAGAGTAATACCTCCCATAGATTGAATCATAGTTGAAATATTGTTGTTTAATGCTCTAAGATAATAATGGAAAGCGTGATCAGCTTGAGGCTTAACACTTGTTGGGATTCTTTCCCAAGTTCTAGAAAACTGAATGTTGAAACTAGACATAAATTCATGAGGAGCTCTTCTAATAATAGACATATGTTCTATAAGGGATAAATGATCTGAATTATCTGGGAATTGTTTTAGCAATTTATCACCTAAATCATCCCAAGTTATTATGCTTCCAATCTTTAGATTTCTATACCATTTCAAGGCTTGTCCTTCAAAGGATGGAACTAAAAGTCTCAAAGCCACATCTTCATGAGTGATATTATGGACTACACATATGGCTGCAACATCTTTGATGTGCTCTGTAGGTGAAACCTGATTTTCACCTGTGTGAACGAAGGAAATATTTTCATGGAAGCATTAGGGATATCATGATTGGAATTACTGATGGGATGCCATTAGTAAAGGTCACAAAATTTCTAGGTGGTTGAATACACATTTGAAAAACTGGGATATGAATCGAAAAATTGATACATGGTGAAGGAATATTATGAGGAGGCTTTATCAAAAATAGGCCTATTATAAGGTAAAGTATTACCAAATCTTCTCCTTCTTACATAATTCAAAGGTAAGGAAACAAAATCAGAAGGAATTCCTCTTACTGATGATCTTGTAGTCATTTTTAGCCATGGAACATGCTGCAATACTGGCTACTGAAATTAGCTTTACGGAGTCCCAAACTAAATCTTTAAATCTTTAGTATAAATTGATTAGCTTTTTGATCCTTTGATTTTGCTTGCTGTAAATCTCCTGTAAATTGTTGTAATTTACTATAGATCTAATTCGTTGTCCCATTGGGCATGCCAAAAACTGTTATCTCTCAAAAGTACACCCTATAAAGAAATGGCTGCAGGTGTTCCAGGCTTTTGATCTCTCTCTTTTGTAGATACAATGGAAACACCTCAGGTCTAGGAGTTGGTATACCTATTTTGAGGTGAGTCTCCTGGTATCAAGGTTGATTCCTTATTGATGTTTCCTAAACTACTTTTCTGGGGGTTTGAGGGTAAAAGATGATTGTTGAATTTAAAACTGAGGTGATACACCAAATTTGTATGAAGTATTTGGCAAGTACATGCACAATTGATATGGGAATGAATTCTTGATGCACAGAGCCAATAGTTTTTTACAGAATATTGAGGCAAACACCTTATTGTTTTGAGGGAAATTATTCACAACAATACTAGCTAAGTTAAACATGCACATTAATATATGCAAAAATTACTGAATTTGTCAATAGGGTAAGATGATTAATCAGGGAATTTAACATTCACAAGGATTAATGGAACATACAAAAGTTGAAAATAAACTGGAAATAGAAAATACTTCTCATTCAAAGGGAAAAATTGGCAAAAATCTGTTTCAGCACTCCTGTATCTAAAAGTATCCTCCTGGTATTTGTGTTTGTGCCTTTGCCAAGCTTTCGCACACAATATATAGAAAAGCTTTATTTCCCACCTTAGATCCTAAAAATCTTTGCTAAAATTTTACTTTCCCATGAGTATCCTATTTTTATCCTTCATCTATTAAAAATCTAAGGAATCCAAATGAATGCAAATATAAAGAGGCTCTAATAGCCATTGGTAAATAACTAGTCAACTCAATTGAGCTCTTGTATTTTTAAGAAAAGCATGGGTGAATGGGCATTTTGTTAAAATAAATCTTGCTTGATGAGAAAGTCTCCTTCCTTAATGCATTGAATTTTTGTCTTCTTGTTTGAAGCCTCTTTTAATTGAGCTCGAAGAACTTTAGGGAAATTCATATTTTGACTTTGTTTTAACCAAAATGGAACTGAGTTGCCAAAATCTATCCTTTTGAGATCTGTAACATGTTGAATACTCCTAAGGCCATGAAAACTTGAAATTTTGTTCGATCTGTTCTGTATTTTTCGAAAATGATAAGTCATGGATTTTCAACTTGATCTTCTCAAGTTCTATTTTCAAAACCTTTAATATCCTTCTTCCGCAAAACTTCCTGTGACTTGTTGTTTCATGCATTTTCCTATGAATTTGAATGTTATGCCTTGACAAAAATCACAAGTTATGTTTTTATTTCTCATCATCTGAATCTTTGTTATGAACGTAATGGGTCGAATTCATTCTCTCCCTGTAGTTTGTACTTGATATACTCGAGATTTATTCTCATAACATGATCTTCATGCCCAATTATGAACTTTTCATTTGAGCTCTAAACACACATGTGTATTTTTCTAAACTGGTATCTAGGTTGAGGTTTTCAATACTCCTTTGAAAAGATTTAGGTAACTAAATCTGGGCTATATTCATGAAATTGTGGTTGCAGACCTTTGACTAGAAGCTTTTTTTATGGAAGAACATGGAACTTTCTTTCTAAGCTGAGTTTGTCACTATTTATACTTTTACATGGGCTTTTTTCAGATAAAGAACTTCCTCAAATTTTTGTACCCTGACAATTCCTCTAAAATGCTTTTGACTTTCAATGTAATCTGCAACATGTGTAGCTTTATTCTTTTGTCCCATGAATGGAGTCACGGGTCACTTTTATAACTTTATGTTTTTAGCAAATGGTGGAAAGCTCAAATCTTTTATTTTACCTCGTTTTAAAAATCCATATGCTTTATGCATTTATAATAAAAAAAGTTGTCAGTGTCCTTTTTGATCTGTAGGCATCTTAATTCCACTTTTACGCCTTTCGCCATTGTCTTAAAAAAACTGGAAAATTTGATATAGCCTTCCTGCAACTTCTTGCCTCCCAATATTTTTGTAATGACCAATTGTTCCTTGGACTTCATTAATTTACATTTTTCAATTAATCTGTAATGACTGCTGATAATTTTATCAATTACTAAAACATATCCTTTTAGGTAATTTAAATGATTTTCAGATATGTAAGGACATTTGATTTTTTTGATCTGTATCTGTTTGACCATTTTGTGATGCTTCATTGAACTCTTGAAAACCTTAATCAACCTTGTATGAGCAACTCTCTTTCCTTAAATTTCCACCCTTTATCCTTTGGCATATTATGTCCTTTATTACTTCCACTTTTTGCTGGATGACAATAGATGTCTATTATTTCCTATACTGTTGGTAATTTCAGGCATGCTGGTTTGAGAAAGTCCATTATTTGTTTTTTCATGCTTTCTAATTGTTCATTATGCTTATGAATTCCTTTCTGTACTTGATCTTGATTCGAAGCCCTTTAACGAACTTGAGATGACCTGCAATTTTCTCCTGCACTCTAATAACACTTTTCTATTTAAAACTTGACCACTAGGTTAATGACTTTTATTCTCTTTGAAGTGCCTTTATCTAACTCCTTGTTCTGCTTCCTTTTGATTGATACACTCATGACTTTATATTCATAAAAGTGACTCTACTTTTCTTATCATAGTTTTATTTCCATTTGACATATGAATTCTCTCTTCTCAACCTTAAGAAATACAATTTAGAAAACTACCTTAGGAATTTGGGATAACATTAGGCTTTTTAATCTCTTTTTTGTTTTAGTTTTTCACTTTATTCAGCTCTGAGTGAATGAGTCATTAATGTTGGACATGAATAGTGTTCTTAAAAGTTGTGCCTTTCATCTTCATGTAATTTATCCTCTTGTTGTTTAGAGATCACTTGCATAAATTTAATAGTATAGGAATATGGATTCAACCTTGAGCTATCAATATTGAAGTTTTCTTTTCATTTTCAGGTCAATGTCATTTGCCAAGCAGCGAGGATGAAGATGGAGAGTTAGAGCTTGAAATGCATCAACTAAAATGAAAGAAACCCAAGGAAATGATGGGTTTTTCATACTCCTTTACTTTATTTTTCATGCATATGTACCTCTTATTTCAGTAGTTGTTTTAATTTTGCAGCTTACATCCCACTATATTTTGTGTGGGAACATTTGAAATTCCTTATGAATAAATAATTGAATTTTGAACTTAAGTTGTGTATTTCTTTCTGGATTTCAGCTTTGTATATGGATTGACTTTTCAAGTTTTGAGTTGTATTCTTTAAACAAATCAATAACATAATTGAATGTCTTAATCATGAAGGAAAGAACCTTTAAGAATACCTATAACTTTTAGCAATGAAATGACTGTTGCAATCTACAATTATGATTGTTGTTCCAAAACTTAACACTTCATCTATTCTACATTTCATGTCTTCATCAAGATAACACAACTATCCTTTGGGGCGTTGTGTTCTTTTTGAATATAATCATGAAACTTAGACTATGTGATTTGTTACGTTTTGTAACAACACACATCCTGCATATTTCATGCAATCCTTAATTAATCCAACAGGAACAATATTGACTGAAAGATAATCTCCCTTATCTTAGGTTCACTTCACCAATGCCATCCATCGTAATGAAGTTTCTAGTTGCCCATTTTTTCAAAAGTGCAAAAACTATCAACATTTTTGGCGATCCTACGGTGAAAGTTGCCTGCTAGCTTGTAGACCAGTGCCTTGCTCTTGGCCATTGGGCATGGAGTGCAAAACATGTAATCAAAATCTACCTTTCTGAAAGGTCTAACCCTTCTAAAATGAACTAAAACTAGGAACAATCTGGTAAACCAGATCATGTGCATGAGTGCACTTATTGAATTGAAAAACAATGCAATGTGCAGGAATAGCACTTATTGAAAGGGAAATCCTACTCTAAACAAACACTATAGGATTTTCAATAACAATGTTTGAGAAACATACCATTCATAGGAATGGGAAGTTCCTCTCCATTTAGCCTTGAAAGTTGAAAAGCATTGTGTTCTTTACAAGCTAAAATCATGTAAAGACCACTCCAGATTGTATTGAACTTTGTGGTTTCTTGGCTTAGCACGATCAACATCCCATTTCAACACAATGTCTCCTTCATTGAATATTCTAAAATTAGCCTTTTTATAAAATGCTCTCTTGATGTGTCTTTGATTTTTTTCCATGTTCAGATGAACTTGATCTCTTAGCTCTTGTAATTCCATTAATTCTTCATAATGAATCTGCAATGGTTCATTCTCAAGTAGCTCCATCTGATGTAGTAAATCTAAGTGCAGGTAACTCAACTGAAATAGGCATTCTTGCTTCTCTTCCGTAAATAAGCTTGTATGGTGAATTGACAATTGATATTTTAGGATTCAATCTGTCAGCCCAAAGTGCTGAATTCAACATTAGATGCCAAGCTCTCTGGTTATCTTTGAGTGTTCTTCTGATGATCCTTAAAATATTCTTGTTAGTACTTTCAGCTAACCCATTACCTTGTGGGTAATAATTAGATGAATAACTTAAATAAATTCCATGGTTGACAGCCCAATCTATTACCTTTGCACCAAGAAATGCTAAAGCATTATCTGAAATGATAGTTGCTGGAACACCAAATCTGTAAACTATACCTTCATAAAAGGATAGTATCAAAGTTTCATTAGCATCTTTCAAGGCTATTGCTTCAGTCCAACATGTAAATTAATCTTTAGCAGTAAAAATCCACTTGTGACCTTTTGACGAAGGTGGGTTTATCATGCCAATAAAATCAATACCCCACTACATGAAAGGTTGATTCAAATGAAACAGGTTGTAAGGGAAACGAAGCTAAACGTTCTTTTCCAACAAAGAAAGCACATTTCTTACACTTTCTGATCCATTCGAAATAGTCTTTGAATATGTTGGGCCAATAGTAACCAGCTTTCATAATTTTTAAGGTTGTGGTACATGCTAAAAAATGACCTCCTATAGGTCCTTCATGGAATTTGATAATAATTAACTGAATTCTATCATAATCAAAACATTGCAGCAAGATTCCATTTATATCTCTTTTGAATAACACACCATCAATAAAAACATAAAGTACAACTTGTAACTTGAAATACCTTCATTTATTCTTTTCCATACCTTCCGGATAGATGTCATGTTGTAGATAATTAACTAAATTAGTCATCCATCTTGATTCCTGAACTTCTTGAACAAGTTCAGGTTGCTGATTTTCTAGTTGCACCATGATGTCTGATTGCTGATACGTAACTTTCATCATGTTGTTTAGATCTTCTGATTCTACAGCTTGTTATTTTTCCATATCAGCAATTAGATGCTCACACAAACCTTTACCTCAAAATATCTTAGCAAACAGATATCAACATCGTATTCCATGACTTTCGTTATCCAGCTTGCTCTCTTCTCATTCAATTCTTTATTTAACAAGAAAGACTTTTACACTTGGATGAGAAACAAGAACATGTATTTTATTGTTTGAAAGCATGTACTTAAAATTCTTTAGTCCTCTGACTACTGAAAGTACTTGTTTTTCAAGAAATGTGTACCTTGTTTCGTAATCATGCAAACTTTTTCCAAAGAAAGCAATTGGCTGCTCAATATTTTCATCATTAACCTGAGTTAATATGGTTGAGATTGTTTCAGCTCCTGCAAGTGCATACATTGTAAAATATTTATCAAAATTTGGATTTGCAAGAGTAGGAGCTTGAGAGATGGCTGTTTTAATTGCTTCAAACCCTTCTCTCCCTTCGCTGGTCCAAGAGAAAGTATTCTCTTTCTTCAACATAGTTATCAATGGTTTAACCAATGCTACAAAATCTGGAACAAATCTTCTAAAAAAGTTGATTTTTCCAAGAAAAATTTGTAATGCCTTCTTGTGATGAGGCAATGATAGCTGTGATATGGCTTCAATTTTGAAAGGGTCAATTGTTAAACTTGCTTAGAAATAATATGACCAAGTAATTTACCTTGATGTACAGAAAAGATAGACTTTTTGGGATTCAAAGATATTCGAAACTATCTGCATAACTGAAAAGTCTACCTTAGATGTATTAGATGTTCATCTGAATTTTTTTGATAATACGGTAACATCATCTAAATAAACTAGTATGTATTTATTTATAAGCTACAAAAATCTATGTCAATTGCACGTTGAAACGTTGCTCCAACATTTGAAAGGCCAAAAGGCATTATTTTGTAAGCATAAGTACCCCACTTGGTGGTAAAAGTTGTTTTGTATCTATCTTCTTCTAAGACTAGAATTTGATTATATCCACTATAACCGTCCAGAAGAGATAGTCTATCAGAATCATAAACTGTTCAGAATGCCAAAATTTGATCCATGTTGGGAAGTGGGTAATGATCTTTTAATGAAGCCTTATTAAGATCTCTAAAATACACACATAATCTTATTTCTCCATTATTTTTCCGAACAGGAACAAGATTGGCTACCCATTTTGAATGCTTAACTAGAAAGATAATACCTAATTCGATCAACTTAAATAACTCTTTTCCTCATTAGAGGCTCTATTCATGGGATTTACTGGCCTCTATTTTTGCTTAACTGGCTTGGAAATTGGCTATAATTCAATAGTATGTTGTGCCAAACTTGGATCAAAACCTTTCAGATCTTAGTATTTCCAAACGAAAACATCCTTAAATTCTTTACAAAGATTAATAAAGGAATGCTTTTTAGCTAAGGAACATACCTTTTTGAGAAATTAACTTTTTCCTTCATCAACTGAGATCTCTTCATAGTTATAACAATGCAAATGGATTATTATTAAGGGCCCATTTATATTCATAATTTCTTCTTCCTAGTCAATTTTCAACTTTCAATAACAATAAGTTGTTCATATTATTAAGAACACAATTCCATTATCATTGTGCATGCCACCTCTAGATTGTAATAGGGAAATTCATTTTATGGTTTTATGTGAGAACTATGTTAAATTCCTAAAAATTATGGTGATTTTGTCTATTGGCCTGAATTCATTTTAAGAACTTATTCTCACACCAATTAAAGATGGTGTATCACCACTTTAGTGGCTAGGAGTTCATTATATATGCTTTCTCTCAGCCCATAGCGCCAAACTTAGATTGAATTTGAGCTCCCCTTGCATATCGAAGATTATGGCCAGGGTGAGTATAGGAGCATTTGCGTCCGAGGTCGAGAACTGGAGGATCTATCTCAAGTATCAGTCCCACAAGTTGGAGATCAGTACATGCTCATGCCGAAATCACATCGTGAGTTCTGTAGATGCGCCTTGTCGATAAACAGTGCTATCTTTCGACCCTTGATCATCCGAAGGTGCACTGACATTGCTTCTAACATACTTTTAAATATTTGATGCCATTAGGTGCTTGAGATCTGGTTGTCTAAAGTTTGCTTCCTAACCCTTGCGCTCCCTAGTGGAACATCCATTTTCATGAAACCGAAGACATTTTCTTACCTTTCTTTAACATCCAGTTTTCAATCATTGTGCATCTTCAATGCTTTGCAAAATGTCTCCAACAAATGCTTCTAACAAAGTTGATTTTTTCAAGGAACAAATTATGCTTACACGCCTTCCAACCTGCGCCATGAGGTAATGATAACTGAGATCCATGGTCGATACCTTCTGAAAGAATCAGTTTTCCAACCTTGTTTAGAAACAATATGATGAAAATTTAATTTGATGTACGGCAAAAAGATAGACTTTTTGCCAGGATTCAAAGATATTCCAAATTGAATCTACATAACTGAAAAATCTGTGCCTCCAATGTATTAGATGTTCATTTGAATTCTTTGAGAATACAATAACATCATCTAAATAAAGCAAGTCTGAATTTATTTGACAAGCTATGAAAAGCCATGTCCATTGCACGTTGAAACATTGCACCAGGATTTGAAAGACCTTGAAAGCCATTCTTCTGTAAGCATAAGTACCCCACTTGGTGGTAAAATCTTTTTTGTACCTATCTTCTTCTCGAACTAAAATCTAATTGTATCCACTATAACCATCTAGAAGAGATAGTCTATCAAAACCAGAAATTGTTCTAAAAATATGATCCATATTTGGAAGTGGGTAGTGATCTTTTAATGAAGCTTTATTAAGATCTCTGAAATCCACACATAATCTGATTTCTCCATTCTTCTTCCTAACAGGAACAATATTGGCTACCCAACTTGAATGCTTAATTGGAAAGATAATACATGATTCAATCAACTTAGATAACTCTTTCCTCATTAGAGGCTTTGTTTTGGGATTTACATGCCTCTTTTTTTGCCTTACTGGCTTGGAATTTGGCTCCAATTCAATAGTGTGTTCTGCTAAACTAGGATCAAACCCTTTCAGGTCTTGGTATCTCCAAGTGAAAACATCTTTAAATTCTTTGGAAAGATCAATAAATGACTCCTTTTCAACTGAAGAACATACCTTTCTGAGTAACAAATTTTTTCCTTCATCAACTGAGATCTCTTCATAGTTATAACATGCAAATGGATTATTATTTCCATTTGTATTCATAATTTCTTCTTCCTAGTCAATTTTCAACTTTCAATAACAATAAGTTGTTCATATTATAAGAACACAACCCATATGGTTCTTGAAGTATCACATTTCCTTTTTTCATTTTTAAGAATGCGGACGTTATTGTCCATATATTGATATTTTCTTGTAAGATTAGTGTGGCACAATGTCTTCAAAACATATATATATATACATACATACATACATACATACATATGTATATATATATATATATATATATATATATATATATATATATATATGTATGTATGTATGTATGTATGTATGTATGTATGTATGTATGTATGTATATACATGTACATACATACATACATACATACATACATACATACATATACATATGTATGTATGTATGTATGTATGTATGTATGTATGTATGTATGTATGTATGTATGTATATACATGTATACATGTATATACATATATATATGTATATATATGTATGTATGTATGTATGTATGTATGTATGTATGTATGTATGTATGTACATGCATATGTGTGTGTGTGTGTGTGTAACATACATGTATACATATACATATATGTATACATGTATATATTGTATATATATGTATATATGTATGTATGTAGGTATATACTTATGCATATATGTATGTATATACATATAATATATATATGTATATGTTTACATGTATATATATATATATAATCCTCTCATACTATCACATCAATGAGAATGGGCCAATCATGATTGGCTTTCAATATTGTTAACTTTGTTTAACAATATAAAGGTGAATATAAGGCTTCATGTGGGCTTGTTGATGACCTAAAATACTACCTTTACCTATTATATGTTCATTGTTTGTAAATTCATATTTTGAGTTTTTGGATAGGTGTTAAGATTAATATGATAAATTATAAATTATGTGTTAAGTCCTTTAAATGATTTAATATATTAAAAAAAGAAGGATATTATTAAATAAATATAAAAAACTACTCAAATAGGACGTGTGTATTCGGTTCACTGTGCCTTAAACTATGGTTGGGGAATTCATTAGCCTTAAAGGAATTTCTTGGAACTCGTATTTGTTATTGTTTATATCAAAAGTTGACTTGAATTGATCACATTCCCTCACCCTTATCTTGTGGTGTCTTTATTTTGAATCAAATGTTGTATTAATAATTGCTGCGTGTAACTTAGCTACAATTCATTTAAATGTGAAATTGAGAATCTATTTATTTGATTATCCTCTTGTTTAATTACATGTCGATAATGTATATACGGAAAGAATATTTCCTTCTATATTGTTTACCATATGAGTTAAAAGAATTTGCACGACGTTATATTAAACATTCCAAGTAATTAGTTTATTATGCTTTACGCATTTGTTGCAAGCAATCATTTTCTAAGTCTTTCTCTTCAAGCATTCCTAAAGTATTCATATTTATAGTAAATGTAGTTGATGTACAACCTAATCAAAACCATTGACTTATTGGTATGCCATAAGAATGAATAATTATCCATGATTCATTGTAGAACTTCCATTTCTTCATGATGTGGCAGTCATTATGTCTACACATATAAGAATTGAACCAACCATCGTCCTATCAAAAAGAAAAATAAATTATTTTGCAAGTCCACCGGATTGGTCTTAAACAAAAAATCATCTTCCAAAGCCACCATAAAATTTAAATCCCTACCTTGAGATCTATAAAATGCAATAAAATCCATGAAATTTGACATTTCCATACTATTATCCAAATAACTCTCCTAGTTATTTGGAAAACTTGTATTCACATTCTACCTCCGTGGTTTTACATTGAAGGTTGCACACACTTTAGTTTGCTCCTTTGGCACATTCAGTTGGTTGAAATTTCCTCACAAGCCCTTGTGTGCTTCTATTTTACTTCATCCTTTCATTTTCCTTTCCTCTTTGTTCCACTTTCCCTCGCGCGCACCCTCTATGCATTCACCTTCTTCCTAACAGTTCATATGCCCTACGCGCATGCCCTAAACTTGCTTCAAAATAAGCTAAGTCCTTAGACCCTCGCGCGCCCCACACATTACTTTGTAATAGTTACGCCTTGACCATATGTTCCTTCCTCTAGTATTTCTCCCAGTTCCTCCTGTACACATCACCTTTGTGCATGCCTTCCCTCTATTTTCCTTTTATGCCTCATTCTTCCATGCGCCTACCTTTGTGCTTTCTTTTATGCCATCTTGTGCCACATCATCACATGATAAGCTTGAGTGTGCTACACACGATGAATCAGTTGCGTCAATAGGGTACCGAATCTTGATGACGAACCAAGGCAAGACACATGGCAAAAAAGATACGTTGACCTACAATTGGCCACTTTTTTAGTCAATCACCACATGCCACGTGTCTTGCGTTCCCAGTTAGCACTCTGTATATTCTAACAGTCATAACTTCTTTCCTAGTGCTCAGATCCTTGCGCACCCAAAATTTTTAGAAATCTACTGACATGGGCTACATGCTAGGACATTCAATTCAAATTTCAGTGGGATTTGGTAGGTGAAAAGCTAGAAAACATATTTCACACCATCAATGTAGGATATGATTTCTCCAACTACCCGATTCACTTCAAACCCCCTTTCTTCTCACCCCCTTTCATGTAAGAGAACATCCGGGTCAAAGCACAATGTTGTGTCCCACTTCATGTCCCAAAAAAGGAATTCATTAGTGGTGGTTGAGTCCAACACGCCAAACAGACATTATTGGAGAAGTGGACTTGACAGATTAGCAAGTAGATTTAAAAATTCATTATTGGAGCTCGACTCATTTCAAATCAAGATTCATCTATAAATATAAGGTATGGACATTTTGATGGATTCATCATTAAAAAGGGTTGGACATTTTGCATCCTTTAGTGTTTGCTAAGGATCATATATCTCTGCATTCTGAGTCATAGACCTCTAGATCTTGTTTGTGCATGTGAATATCAGCCTTCAGACACCATTGTAACCAACTGTGCATACTTGGAAGTAATAAAAGGATCATTTTTTGGCTATTTTATGCCTTAACGTGTCTATATTCTTCTTTCTTGCCTATTGTTCTCATTATGTGTTTATTGTGTCACTTTAAGTTCCTTGCAGCTCCATTTTTTGGTTTTGTTTCATGAGATCGATAGTGTAAATGTGTTCTGATTTGTGAAATGTGTGCCTAGCCTTCCCTCACGCTTTCTCATTCATTTTCACTCAGAACAGATAGTGTTCATCCCACTTTTCTGGTGCTATCACATCCTTTACTTTAGTTTTCCTTTTTGCTAATCCTTTTATCCCTGGTCCCTTGGCTTGTTTATCTTAGATTTCCATTTCAGCATTAGGAGTAATAGTAGGAGTAGAAAAAGCTAGAGGAAACGGCCTTCTCCAGAGATCTGTCTCAAGTGCACAAGATCCCACAACTTGGAGACAGTTCCATCGTTGTTTCAAATGACTCAGTTCCTCTGGATCTGAGAAACGGGTGCACCTTTGACAACCAATAGTTTTTGGTGCACCCGGTGGGACCAACATTGAATGCTTAGATTTCAGATTGCTAAGTTTGGTGTGTGACTTAGTGATTTCCAACCTTTAGAGGCTTATTTCAACACATCTAGCGACTCTGAATACTCAGATCTTCTATTTTAGTAGTTAGAGAACCTTTTATGAGAAGAGTGCATACAATAAAAATCTCTACAGCTGAAGTATCTTTCAAATACCTACAACTTTCAAGAAGAAGCATATGCGGTAGAGCTCCCACATGTGCATCCCCATTTCTAGTGCATTGTGCACATTCCACTCCTCATCACAATAGACTTGTTTAGGATGTCATGGCGTTACAACCACCTCCTCCTTCGAGGAAATTTACTAGCTTCACTAGTGGAATCCCTCTCATTTTCAATGCGCATCATGACATGCCAACAGTCACGCTCAAGAGTATCCCATACTTCATGGGAGAAAATCAAGTCACCCCTGTTGAGCACATTCAAGATGTGACAAATGTTTGCTTTGACTATTTGATCACACATGTTGATGTAGCAGTCAGGCTACTTGTATCTTATTTCAAAGGTAAAGTGTTCCAATGATAGCATGGCCTAATACCTGCATCTATTGTTACCTAGGATGAGCTTGAAACAATTCTATGTAATTACTTTGAAGATAAGTTAGATCACCTATCTTTGGTTGAGTAACTGACTACAACAAATAGGGTGCCCAATGAGTAGATGACTGAACATCAGATTCTAAAATACTTGGGACATAATTCCTCAAGTGGTAAGGCCTACAAACCAACATGCTTTCCTGTATTATCTAAGGGATTTGAATAGTGATATCTCAATCATGATCTAATCTATGGGCGGAAGGACTTTACATGTTGCATACAACATCACAATAAGGGAAAAGAATAACCTCATCCAGGTGGGTAAGTTATCTCCTAGACCTCCCATGCCTTTGTTTCTAGAGATTTCTGCAGCACCCAACCTTATATTTCTCTTGTTCAACTACAAAGCGCATAACATGTTGCATCCACATCCTATTCTCCCGCGAAACTGAAGGAAGATGATGAAATGAAAGCCCTGATCAAAAAATTTTCCAAGAAATTCATATCTTTGGAGAAGTAGCAGGCACAAGCCTTCAGAAGTGGCTCTAATCAGGCACATAACCAAAACAATTAGCCTTTGTAGAATCAGTATGGAAATCAAAGATATGGGAAAAATCAACAGAATGATAGATGTAATGTTAATGCTCACTTTCCCATGTAAGTTATTCCTTCTACACAGCCTCTTCCAGTACCCAGTATAAGCCAAGAACTTGTTCCAATTCATAAAAACATGGCGTAAGAGTCAGAATGGTACTTTCCTTATAACATGCCTCATAGTCATTATCACTGCGCCAATGTTGTGTGTGCCTATGCTTACATGATCCATGATGCTTCCAATTGTGAACTAACCATAAACACAAATGAACCTAAGAATCAAAAGAGGCTAGAAGCTCCTCAGGAGGAAAATTTTATATTCTTTGGCCCCGAAGACTTGTGTGTAATCAATCAAGCTGTAAATGATGTGAGTAGACCATGCGCCCAGGTTGTAGATAACACAAGATACAAAAAGAGAATGCTTAAGTTCGGTGCGCAAGTCATAATTCTAGTAACACAGGCTGATCCTCAAAATCAAAAGGATGCATCTAAGGCATCCAACAATAAAAGTGTGCAGAATCCTATATGTGAGGCTCTGCGCAATGATCTTTCTGAAGCAATGTGCATCCCTCCTTTGGTAGGTCAAACCTCTACACAAGCTAAGGTTCATGTTGTTGCACTTGAACAAAAGAGAAATATGTTATTGTGCCCCAAATGCATAAGTAAATAGGCCTTTCGTTTAACATTATTGACCAAATGAAAAAGAAAAATATTAATGTCACAATGTGGGAGGCCCTGGCCATTCCATCTTAGAGTGACTTGTTGCATTAGGCCCTGGCGCAACTTCCGTGCTTAAACCCAACTATTCACAAACCGCACACTACTATCAATATCTACCAAGAAGAAGAGAAGCAAGTAAGGTTGTCAAGACCCCACCCTTTTATATGTATATTTTCATAGGAAAAACATCTTGTTCACAATTGTCTGATTGACTCAGGCGTAAGTACTTCTTTCATGCCTAATAAAATTGCTAATGTCTTAGGTCTTAAGTACATCCCCTTGACAAAAGCAGTCCTGCATCTTGATGGGTCAACTGTCACCATGTTTGGAATCGTCAAGGATCTTGAGTTGACCCTCCATGCATGTCTAAGTCTCACAATAACTCAATATGTGTCAATCATCGATCTTCCCCCTCTGTTTGCTTTATGTCTGTCAAGGGATTTTACTGCTAAAGTGGGTGGTTACTTGTCTTCTGAATGGTCCCATATGTTACTCAAGACAAGGTATGGTACCCGGTTTACCATAAAAGTTGAGCCAATATTTTCCTATCATGTTGAGTCATATGATCCAACCCCTCTCCAAGCCAATTTCCTAATCCAAGAGGAACAAGTATCAATCTCTGAAGAGCATCCTGTCACGCATTCTATTCCTAACTTAGTGTTGGATGAATGGGAAGAAAGGCACCACAAATTTGATCCATATGCCAAAGATATGGTAGCTTACGAAACTGGGCTTGGTACATATTTCATCCTTGAAGAAGAAGTTGTGTTGTCGCGCACACTTAAGAAAAATGAGGAAAGCATGGGTCTGTGGAAGTTGAACTTCAATGGATCCAGAAGTGGAAATCGTGTGGGTGCAGGAGTGGTTCTCATTTATTCTAAGAATAAGAAGTTATTTTTCCCACACAATTTACTTTTTCATATGTTCCAATAATGTGGCAGAGTACGAGGCACTGGTGCATGGCCTTCTAATTACTGAAAATAAAACATTAAGGTGCTGCAGATTTTTGGGGACACATAACTAGTTATCCACTAGGTCACAAATAAGTGCGCTGCAAAAAATAATCTTCTCAAAGTTTACTAACACAGAGTTTGGGACCTTATTGAGAGCTTTGATGCTATAAATTTATAGGTGGTTCTATGCAAGATGAATACAAAAATATGATCAAATGGACGCACTTGGTTCACAGTTCTCCCCGACTGAGGACTTTGTCAAAGGAAACATGCAACACATCAAGATGGTGATCATACCATCTATTCCAGATAACAACACCAACTGGAAAGTATTTGATAGTGACGCACAACTCGTCTAGTTCATTCATAATGAAGTTGAGTTTTCATCAAACATGCAAGTTGATTTGGATGACAACTATGGTGACGAATTGATATAACCGAAGATAAATAAATTTCCTAAAGGGATGGTCACCCTAGAGAAAATATTTATCCCTGATGAAGAGTTTAAGGGTGAATAAAATAATATGCACGTGATAAGGAGTTGTCTCTCATTAAATCTTGCATGCATGAAGAAAAACAGGAGTTCATATCTCTCTGTCAAAAATACAGTGACATATTTTCATGGGAATATGAATACCTTAAAATTTTTGATCCAAGTGTTACTCAACACTCTATTGACAATGATCCTGGTATTAAGCCCATCAGACAAAAGCAATAATCAGTCAATCCAAAGATAGAGCCCCTCATGAGGAAAGAGTTGTCTAATCTCAATGAGGAAAAGATCATTTTTCCCATCAAATACTCTACCTGGGTCACAAATCTTGTTCCAGTACACAAAAAGAATGGTGAAATTAGACTCTGCATCGATTTCATAGATTTGAATAAGGAATCTTTGAAGGATCATTATACTTTTCCTTCTATAGAGCAGATTCTACAAACTGTAGCTGGCGCACAAAGGTTTTAAATGCTAGATGGGTACTCTGGTTTCAACTAAATTTTGGTCAAGGAAGAATATCAATATAAAACGAATTTTACAACCAAGTGGGGAACTTTCACATATCATAAGATTCCCTTTGGTCTATAAAATGCAGGCGCATCCTTTCAGCGTGCCATGGGTATTGCATTTAAAGGATACATCAATGAGTTCATCTTGGTTTACCTTGATGACATCATTTTCTTCCCAAATCAGAGTGTGGATCACATGACACACCTGGAAAAGTCTTTGAGAGATACAAAATGTTTGGGGTGTCTCTCAACCCTAAGAAATGTAATTTTGATGTGCAGGGAAAGCCATTGAGCCATGTGGTCTAAAAGGATGGCATCGCAATTGATCCTAAGCACATTCCAGCCATCCTGGATCTCTCTCTGTCGGTGCAGAAGAAAACCTTGTAGTAATTTCTAGGTAAAATAATTTTTTTAGGAGATTCATTCCTAACTTTATAGGACTGGTAAGGCCCATCACCCTCATGCTCAAGAAAGACACAACCTTCAGGCGTATAGTATAATGAAGAGAAAGCTTTTACAAAATCAATGAATAAATTACTCATGCATCAACACTCATCAACCCGAATTATGCAAAGGATATCATCCTTTATGTTTATGGCTCTGATATAAGTGTTTGTGTTGTCCTGACACATGAAAATGAACAAAGGCTGGAGTAGCCAGTGGCTTTCTTCAGTCAAACACTAAAGGATTACGAATTGAAATACAATCACACAGAGAAACATGTCCAGGCCATCATACGCACACTCAAGAAATTCTAAATCATACTCTCCATGAACCACATCAAGGTGTTAGTTTCGTACACAAGTGTTAGAGACTTCATCGTGGGAGAAGAAATAAGCAATCAAAGAGTTTGATGGGTGACCAAAATCATGGAGTATGATGTGACTATCAAAGCCACAAAGATGGTTAGAGGGAGTGTAATCTACAAGTATATTGCCGAGGACACACAAAATGAAATTGAGACTTTATTATTTCTAGATGAAGAGATCCCACATGCAAAACCATAACAGAATGTAGACCTTGATGCGTGCGATTAGATGAAGGACATGATCACATTCCTTTCCAAGGGCACATACCCTCCCAGTTTAAATAAAGAAAAGAGAAGACATCTAAGGCTACAATCTATTCCTTTTGTTTTGATTGATGGCCTTCTCTTCAAAAATAATCTTTATGGCATGTTTTTGTGATGTATTGACAACACACAGACTAAAGAAGTGTTAGCAGAATTTCACGATAGATTTTCTGGTGGACACTTATCTACCAAATTTGTAGTAATAAAGATCATAATGACATGACTATTTTGGCCTACCTTGTTCGCGGATACGCACAAGAGGGTCGTGAAATACAAAGAATGTGATTTCTTTGTAGGTAAGAAAATATTGACATCACTTCCCCTCTGGCCAATCCAAGTGGATCAACCTTTTGCGCAATGGGTTCTTAACTTCATAGGCATGATCAATCCTCCTTCAAGCACTGGGGGTCTTAAATGGGTGCTGATAACTACGGATGACTTCACCAGATGGAAAGAATTTGTCGCGCTCAAGGAATCAAACGAGTCTATCATCTTTGACTTTCTCAAGCGTATTGTAACCAGATGTGGCGTCCCTCAGACCATTATATCTAATAATACAAAATCCTTCCTTAGTACTAAAATCACTATTTGGGCTCTTAGCCTTGGAATATACTTGAATACTTCTTCCAACTATTACCCTGAGGGAAACGACCTGACAAGGTCTACAAACAAGAACTTGATCAGAATTATGAAGAGGACAATGAATATCAACCAGAGGCAGTGGCATACAAAGGTCGCGTGAGCGCTCTAGGTAGACAAAATCATGAAAAGGAAGGCAATAGGCACACCGCCTTACAAAATCTTCTATGGCAAGAAGGATACAATTACTTTGATACTTGAGTTGAATTCGTTGGCACTTTCTCAGCAGATGGAATTGGAGGGTGTGGACCAAAGAGAAATTAGAATGGCAGAGTTGGTTGAACTTGAAGAATCAAGAAACTTTGTCATGATCAAGCTAGAACATCATCAACAAGAAACAAAGAAATGATTTGACAGAAAGGCTAGACCTCAAGCTTTCAAAGTTGGGGACCTTGTCTTAAAGTAGGATGTTGACAAAGCTAAACTAGGGTGCCATTAAAATTTTGATGTACTTTGGAGTGGCGCATACATCATCAGTTCATGCAAGGAGGCTAACTCTTTTGAGTTGTCTCATCTCGATGGATGCATTACAAATACCAGTCAATGGGATCTATCTTAAACCCTTCCATTAAGTTTGTTGCATCATTTTATAAATATTAGAGTAGTTTCAATTCCTCCAAGTGTGATGTGTACACATTATTTTGTTTGTACATAGTTATTTCTTCTTGTGCACTCTTGCACGTGTTCTTCTTTTTCTTTCAAGATGACAATATTCTTTTAGTAGTTTTAGCAACTTTGTAGGTTTCAAAGTAGAGTTCAGAAATGTTTCATCAAGTGACTTCAAGGGGTATTTTTTCATATTCATAGATCATAGATGCATATACATAGCAGACTTCATGCCTAATGGATGCTCCAAGCTACTGATCTCCTTCATCTAACAGGTAGATGGCCCCGAAATTCGCCAAAAGTATTATCTAAATAACTCCCCTAGTTGTTTGGACAACTTATATGCACATTTTGGCTCTATGGTTCTATATTGAAGGTTGCGCACACTTCAATTTTCTCCTTTGGCACATTCTCTTAGTTGCACTTTCCTCGGGTGCCCTTGTGCACTTCTCCTTTGCTTCATCCTTTTATTTTCCTTTTCCTTTTTTTTCCACTTTCCCTCGCGCGCACCCTCTGCGCATTCACCTTATTTCTAGTAGTTCATATGCCTTGCACATGCTCCCTAAACTTGCTTCAAAATAAAATAATTTCCTAGACTCTTGCGCGCCCCACACAATACTTTGTAGTAGTTGTGCCTTGACCATACATTCCTTCCTCAGGTATTTCTCCCAGTTCCTCCCGCATGCATCACCTTTATGCATGTCTTCCCTCTGTTTTCCTTCTGTGCCTCATTATTTCACGCGTCTTCCTTTGTACTTTCTTTTACACCATCATGTGCCACATCATCTCTTGACAAGATTGTGTGTGCTACACACAACCAATCAGGCATGCCAACAGGGTGCCAAATCTTGATGATGAACCAAGGCATGAAAAGTGGCAGAAATGAAAAAAGCTAACCTACATTGGGCCACTTTTTTAGTCAATCAACGCACGCCATGTGTCTTGCGTGCCCAATCAGCACTATGAATCTTCTGACAGTCATAACTTATATTCCAGTGCTCAGATCCTTGCGTGCCCAGAATTTTTCGAAATTTGTTGATGTGGGCTACATGCTAGGCCATTCAATTCAAATTTTAGCGAGATTTGGTAGGTGAGAAGATGGAAAATATCTTTCATGCCATCAATGCAGGATCTGATTGCTCTAACCACCCGATTCACTTCATATCTTGCCCCCTTTCTTCTCTGACACACCAAATAGACACGGAGAAGTGGACTTGATAGATTAGTAGGAAGATTTACAGGCATTCATTGTTGGTGGTTGAGTTTTCAAATCAACCTTCCCTCCTATTCTTCTTCTTTAATGGATTCATCTATAAATGTACGAGCATGACTCATTTAAAGGGTTGGACATTTTGAATCCTTTAGTGTTTACTAAGGATCCTATACCTCTGCATTTTGAGTCATGTACCTTTAGATCTGGTTCGTGCATGTGAATATCGACCTTTAGACACCATTTTAACCGACTGTGCATACCTGGAAGTAATAGAAGGATCATTTTGTGGCTATTATCTACCTTAACGTGTCTATATTCTTCTTTCTTGTCTTTTCTTTACATTATGTGTTTGCTATGTCACTTTAAGTTCCTTGCAGCTCTATTTTCTGGTTGTGTTTCATGAGATCGATGGTGTAAATGCATTCTGGTTTGTGCTACGCGTGCCTAACCTTCCCTCACGCTTTCTACTTTATTTTCTCTTAGAATAGATAGTGTCCATCCCACTTTTCTGGTTTTATCGCCTCCTTTATTTTAGTTTTCCTTTCTACTTATCCTTCTATCCTTGGTCCCTTGGCTTATTTAGCTTAGATTTCCATTTCAACATTAGGAGTAGCAATAACAATAGAAATAGGTAGAGCAACTGGCCTTCTCCGGAGATCCATCTCAAGCATGCAAGGTCCCACAACTTGGAGACGGTTCCATTGTTGTTTCAAACAACTTAGTTCCTCTAGATTTGAGAAATGAGTGCATGTTTGACAACCAAAACATATCTTAGCAAAAAAAAATTCTAATTAAGAAATTGACATTAATAAATCACACATGTGCAAAACTTTTGTTGCAATATAATGCCTAACTAAAATTTATAACAAATTTTTGGGTTCTAAATAATATCAGATGCTTCCAACATTGGAAAGAGCATTGTTATGTCTTCCATAAAGTTTCTTTTTATTTTTCTTTGGCTCATATGCTCGACATTGATGAGATTGATTGCTCGGATATGTACCTATCATTATATATATATATATATATATATATATATATATATATATATATATATATATATATATATAAACTAAGAGCCCCATCATGATTGAGACCTTTAGGTTAGATATTTATAGACAAACTTTTTGTGGACATTGTTAGGTGTACCAATTTGTTTAAATGATTGTAATGAAATAGATAAATATTTATCGTCTGACTATTCAAAAATGCCACTTTATTTCCTTATTTACAACATTCTTTAATATTTGAACTTATTTAACATAAGTAAAATGTGAAGGCTTCCACTATACTTAAGTTGCCATCTCCTTAATAAAAATAAGAAATTAAATTCACTTTTTTCATATATTTATATTTTAATGTTTAAATGTTTCTCAATTATAGTGTGGAAGAGAATGAAGTTAATGTTGGTCAATCTCATTCATCTACAGTGGCAAGATAAGAAAGGATTATTAAATTTGACGGTTGTGGTTAATGTTCGAAGACACATAAAGGTAAGATACTCTGATATATTGTGCACAACATATTTCGCATGTGTGAAACTTTATTATAAATTTAATATAGGGTGTTAATTCTTAAATATTGCGTCATCTAATCTATTGACATTTTCTCCAACCCTCTAATTACCCTCATTCAATCTCCTCCTCCACCACCTCTCTTCCTCCTACAATGTTTCACTCATACTTTACGTTCTCCAACACATCCCTATGAGTATTTTCATTGCACTCCTTACATGCGATTATTAATTTTAAATTTGTTAAATTCATTATGCTCCATTAAAAATAAAAACTCAACCAATAAAATTAAGTTTTTTTATTTAAATTTAAATTTTTAAAATCTTAATATAAAATTTCGCGAAAAATTAAAAATCACATATATAAAACTAGAAGTGACAATTGGTGAAAACTATATAGTACCGAAGGCAGGATAATAAATCCACAAGAGTAACTCTTATGGCAACAATCTATTGTAAATTGCAAGATGTATGTCTTTGGAGTTAATAAATAAAAGTGTAAGAAGAAACACACCGGCAAGCACCGGCAATGACCGACAGATGGCATCTTCAAATAGAGACGTCTGAACGTAAAAAAGCACGAGCGTGGAAATTGTTCATACGCCAATTGCGTTTATCGTCGTTTTCTAACTGTCGCGACTCGCAACAATGGAATCGGAAGACTTTTTTTTTATTGCAGTACGTTACACTCAATCAATTGCGACGTTACAATTTTTTTAAAAGTAAAACCGTATAATTTTCAAAATATAGGAAGAAATTGTTAAAAAAAAATATCGACATAACCATTATACTAGAAGAATAAATTTAACTATGGTTTAAATATTTATTTTCGTGGCACGTTCAAGACTTTTCACAGCAATAAAATGTTCCGCTCAAGGCTATTGGGGCTCTGTAAATAATTACTTGCGAACTTTTTTATCTCTTTACGATCGTGAAAAATTGACGTGTAACGTATCAATTTTTTGGTTCAAATGTTTAAAATGTCAAAATTAGGCTGGAGAGACATGGTTAGCAAATGTCATTTTCATCGTTGTAAAGGGAAAATGAGTTAGGACACTCTTTTTGTAGCACCTTCTTAAGTTACCTTTGTTTTGTTTCTTGGGAGTCTGGTTTCTTGTGTATTTGTAGGGAGTCGGGTTTAAATGCTTAAAATGTCAAAATTACGCTGAAGAGACATCGATAGTAAATGTCATTTTCATTGTTTTATAGGGAACATGAGTTAGAACACACTCTTTTTGTAGAACCTTCTTAAGTTAGTTTTGTTTTTTTTTTGTTGGGAGTCGGTTGTGCATTTGTTTATTAATTTTTTATAAACATGTTTGGTCTATGAGGTTATGTCGTACGTAGTGTTTGAAGGTTAAGTCGTATGCAGTCTTCGAAGGTTTCTATACTAATTTGGAGTAAAAATAATTATATATGCAGAAATTAAATTAGCAGTTGTATGTGAAATCTGTAATGCAGAAGATTTGTCAAAGAATTTAAATTTGAAGGATTGAAGTATTGGAGTTGGAAAAATACCTGAAAACTGCAGCTGAAAATTGGTGAAGTTGAAAAGTGTTTTACTAATCTAAAATCAGATTTACAGAGTCACCAAATGATTTCTGCTCTGGATATTCAATCTTCAGAACACATCAATAATAGTTCTTGTCCCGAAACTAGTATGCATGGTGTTTGATCTGCTTGAATGATGAAACACCTTTGAAAAGTAAGACTTTAAGCTATGTGAGGGTCCCACCGAGCGTACCGAAAATCGTTATCTCACGAAAGTGCACCATGTAGAGAGATGACTGCAAGTGTTATAACATTGCTCTTGATATCTCTCTTTCGTAGATATAATGGAAACACCCCAGGTCTGTGGGTATACCTATTTTGAGGTGAGTCTCCGGTATCAAGGTCGGTTCCTTTTTTGATGTATCCTAAACTAATTTTTTGGGGTTTTGAGGGTAAAGGAGTAACTTAAAATGAAGTAAAAGGAGGTGATACACCAAATATTTTGAGGCTTCTGACTGAGCATATGCATGATGTAAGTAACAAATAACTGGATATTCACTGTATCAATGGCTTTCAAGAAGGCATTAAGGAAAAATTTACTTACTCTCTACTGAGGGAGATAATCACAACAGTGAGATAAGTTAGACATGCATAATAAAACCTATACAGAAATGAGCATAATTGTAGTAAGGTAAGTTATCTAGTCAGGGAATGAAACTCACAAGAGCTAAAAGTAATACACATTGCTGCAAAAATGATAGGGAAACAATTATTTCTTACTCAAAAGTCAAAACTGGAAATACATGTTTCAACACTCCTGTGTCCAAGAAGTCCCCCTGTGCCTTCTCTATAAAGCTTTGTTGTTCCTATTTCTTGTTGATTCTACAAACTGGTAGTTCTTAAGATGGTCAAACACTTTAGAATCTACAACTTTGATGCATCTGTTACCTTTTGAAACACTTGGTTGATATTTTTATATTCTTAATGATGTAGAATATTGTCTTGGAATGACTGCCTTCATGATTGATTTGAAACCTGAATTGGATTCGTAAAAGAGAAAATATCTTCTTTTGTAAGCTTGAGGCTTTTCATCCGTTCAATTATGATACTTGATACTATTTAAGGAAGTTTATAAGTTTTGTGAAAAAAAAAATTCTCTGATACTCCATTCACTTGTGTATTGAAAATGGAAGCACCTGCTTGAGTTAGATTCTTGAAGGCCTGTAGCCTGAAATGATCAGTTACATACTTGCATCTTTATCATTTGTTTAACTATAAATCATGAAGCTTTCTGATATGACCCCCTAAAATTTTTACTAAAGTTCTTTACATTTGGAGCTTTTAAAAGCTCTTACCAATGTAGAAATTGCTCGTGACTTCTTTTCCTTTTTCACATTTACATTGGATATGGATCTCTTTTTTGAGATGGTGTGTGGTTTTCAATGCTTCTAGTAAGCAATGTTTATCTTAGATTTGTGACTTCTTTCTTTGTATTTTTTGGCACTTACTGGCCTTCTCAAGGCTCTCAATACCTGAAACATGTATTGTTTCCCCTCAAGATATCCTGATGAGTGTAGGTGTTGGATCTTTGCAATATACTATTTTCCATGTTGAAAATGAGTTATGTGAACTTCATACTTAGCATTTGTGCTCAATTGCTGAACAACTTCTTCGAAAATTCATAATTTTTGGATACATGTGTGACTTTTATAGCTTAGGTTGTTGATCAATTGATGTTTGCTTTTATGAAGCTTTCATTTGATTGTAGATCAAGCCTATTGAAACTTTGAAGAACACTCTACCCTTTCTCACTGTAATGGCATTTGAATTTCTGTAACTTACCATCTATGTCGATCATGTATGTAAATTGCATATGATGAAGCTTTTGGTTTTAAGTCTACATAAACTAAAATGTAAATCTGGTGCTACCTAACTTACATTGTATGAAAGGTCAACCTAATATACTCTCCAATCTCTTTCTGTGTGTTATTAATGATGATGAACTCCTCTCACTATGATTTCATGAACCACTACTTCTCATTTTCCATACTCGGTCAATTATCTTTCAAATCAGTTTCTAAAGTAGAATGTATACTAATTCTTTCCACCATTAGATGAATATTGAATTTCCTTGCTTGCTTTCAATATGTATCCTTCCTAAATTCATTTGTTTCATTTCTTTCCACCATTAGTTAAATTATTGAAGGCCTGTAGCTTGAAATGATCAATTAGATAGTTGCATCTTTATCATTTGTTTAAGTGTAAATTGTGAAGCTTTCTTATATGACCCCCTAAAATTGTTGCTTAAGTGCTTTACTTTAAGAGCTTTTAAAATCTCTTACCACTGTAGAAATTTCTCATGACTTAGTTTCCTTTTTCAAGTTTACATTGGATCTAGGTCTCTTTTTTGAGTTGGTGTGTGGTTTTCAATGCTTATAGTAAGCAATGTTTATCTCAGATTTGTGACTTCTATCTTTGTATTTTTTGGCACTTACTAGCCTTCTCAAGGCTCTCAATACCTGAAACATGAACTGCTTCTCCTCAAACTATCTTGATGAGTGTAGATGGTGGATCTTTGCAATATACTATTTTTTATGTTGAAAATGAGTTATGTGAACTTCATACTTAGCATTTGTGCTCAATTGCTGAACAAATGCTTTGAAAATTCTTAATTTCTGGATACATGTGTGAATGTTATAACTTAGGATGTTGATCAATTGATGTTTTCTTTTATGAAGCTTTCATTTGATTGTAGATCAATCCTTTTGAAAATTTGAAGAACAATGTACCCTTTCTTGTTGTAATGGCATTAGAAATTTTGTAACTTACAAACTATGTCGATCATGTATGCAAATTGCATCTGATGAAGCTTTTGGTTTTAAGTATGCATAAACTAAAATGTAAATATGGTGCTATCTAACTTGCGTTGTATGGAAGGTCAACCTGATATGTTTTCCAATCTCTTTCTGTGTGTTAGCAATGATGACGAACTCCTCTCACTATGATTTCATGAACCACTACTTCTCATTTGCCATACTCGGTTAATTATCTTTCAAATTAGTTTCTAAAGTATAATGTATACTACTTATTTCCACCATTAGATGAATACTATGATTTCATATTGTATTTCCTTGCTTGCTTTCAATATGTATCCTTCCTAAATTTATTTGTTTCATAGTCTTTCCTGCAAGCATATCAATCATCTTCTCATAAAAATGATGTCATTTGTAATTGTTCCTTCAAATTGAAGATCTTTGTATTATATAACTCTAGTAAATGCATTCAATAGAGTTTTATTTCATTTGGATGCCTTGACATGTGATTTTTTGAAGCTATCAAAACCTACGTACTTGTATCTCACCATTGGTTTCTTGTTGTAATGTTGAATTTATTACTTTTAATATGCATTTTGAATTGAAAAACTCTTTCTTTTGTAGCTGTAACTATTGATACTTGATCTTATTGTAGGTTGAGTTCCCATTGAGCTTACTGTAAACTATGGCTTATTACTTGAGCATAATTCCAAAGTTGTTATGATAAACTTCCATGTAGACTGCAATAGATTTGTAAAATCTTCTTGTTATTGCACCTATTGAATCTGTTCTGATAGAAATCTATACCTATTTGTACAGTAGTACTGTTGTGAGAATATTTGCTTTACTCTTTCAATCTGAAGATAATAACATCATTTCCTACACTTAATTTTGAAAACAACGTTATGAAATGTTCTTTCTGATTTTGTCTCAGCCTTTTGATGTACCTTATCTCTACTTACTTAAGAGATTCATCTTCCTAAAATTGATAGCACAATATTCAAAGTTTAAAACCCTGAGCGCTAATAGATTTTGTTTTCTGATCACAGGTACATGTGCTGTTGAAAGCTGAAGCCAGAGCTAAAGATGGAGTTGCACTGAAGATAGATATATACAAGAAGACAAATACAACAAGAACCCAAGGAAATGATGGGTTCTACCTTTAATCCTTTGCTTTCAGTTTTATGTATATGTGTCTCTTAACTTGAGTAAAGATGAGTTACCTCTCACGGCTTGTGTGGGTTGACTGCAATTTTATTCCTCATGAATAAATGAACTATTTTCGTGTAATGAGATGTATGTCTTTTATTTTCTGTACTCTCTTCATTTGTATGGATAATAAATGAACTTATACAACTCAAAACACTTAAATAATTCACTTAATCATATAAATAAATGAAAATCAAGTGTACATTTTTTATGCTCATTGAGAATGTGAACTGCTTATAACACTACACCTTTCCATGCTTCAAACCTGTAACTAAGATTGTTGCTTTAGAATGTAAAACCCTACATATGCCATCTTTCTTGTCTTCACCAAGGCCTTGTAGTAGTCTTCCCAGGCTAATGCACTTTCTTGCTGAAGATGATACACTAGAGAGGCGGTATACGTAGAGTTTTGCCTTCTGGGGCAACACTTTCAGCTGCTAATTTGATGCATAACACTCTAATCTTGTCCAAAACCAGGAAATCAAATTGTATCCCCTTCTTAGATGTCTGATCAAAACATACCCAAAACCTGTAACCCGACCAATTTGGGAATCTTAAAATTTTCGAGTTGCCCATTTTGCATGAATGCAAAATTGTCAACATTTACTTTTTAACCTTACACACACTTTCGTGCACTATTTTATACTTGGATTATTCCTTTTTTCACTGGTACTTTTGGTTCACGTGCACACTCTTCTAGGCGGTATTTATCCTCCATTTGTGGCTTCTACTTATCCACTTTTTAAGTCTAAAATTATCTCGTACTAGGATTATTATCCTTCCTTGGCAATATAATGAGTCAAATAATATGTAAAAGAATATCTAGAAGAATATGTGTAATACCCCAAATGAATATCTAAGAATATATATTTTTTCTCCTCTCACATTAAAAAATTAAAATTATGGCGATGGTATAATTTATGGGAACTCTAGGCTAATTTCCTTCTCTAGTTGCCTTAATCCTTCAAGCTCATTAGATACATTGTCTGGAGCTGTCTCAACAATATTTGGAATATTTTCCAAAATCAGCTCATCGGCCTTCTCTTGTAAATCTTTTACTGCTACATCCCATTCTGTGGCGATGCCCTCTAAACCATCTACCTTTCACATCATCATAGTTTTAACTTCATTAAACCTTTCTTCAATTCTATCGTGCTTAGATTTTATTATTTCCTTCTTCTCTTTGATTTCTTGTAGAAATTTCTCATGTTCATCCTTGTTTGTCTACAATGTGGCATGTACTTTCTTCAATTCTACCTTATCTTCTACATTGCATGTTGTACACAAAAACTTGTGTTAGCATGCACAAATGATAAGATCATGCAACCAAACCAATACAAAATCTAACACAACTAAATATCTACCTCCGATTGAGCAAGATGAAAAAGAAGGGAAAGCAATTTACCTATCTTACCTACAAGTAGAATTCTCCTCCTTTGTTGCCTTGGATTTTCTCCTTGTATTCTGCTCGCTTGGATGTATACAATGTATGCTTCATATTTTTGGACCAATTTTGGCAGCAACTCCCCTTTGGTTAATGTCTTGACAGAGTTCAATGGATTACTTGGATTGTTGGGAAATTGGGCAACATATACTTGCAAATTTTTGAGATGCTTACCATGGAGGTTGGCACCTCTATTTATAGTTGAAGGAGTATAAATGGATGGTTGAGATATTTCCATGGTGGATTAGATAAATGGTTGAAAATTGATGAGAGGGGGGGTGTAGAAAATTCTATCTTTCATTAGAATCCTCTATTGAATTTAAAATTCAGTAGAATAGTATTTTTAATTTGAATATTTGAATAAAAGGAGGAAAAAATGGAGAGACTTCTAGAATTAGAAGTCTCTAGATTTGGGAGCTCATTAAGTGGTGATTAGGTGAGATTAATTGCATTTAATGGAGTGATTAGATGGAGAGGCTAGGCATAAGATAGGTATAGGGTAGGTGGTACGTGAGTGTGTATTTTTAAATTGGTGGAAAATAGTTAATGAAGTTTATTTAGTATAATGAATGAAATATTAATAGTGTACTAATATTTCTAAGGGTGTGGATGAAATTTGTGTAACATATATAGATTGGAGTATGATTGTATATGGTATAATAATTAATTAAATTAATAATTAATTATTACGAGGTTTGTGATGGGGATGAATAGTTATTATGGGATAAGTGAATTATTTGTTATAGATGACTATGTTGACATTTTACATGTCTACATTTTACCCCTCTTCAAAGTGTTACTGCATAGCAATGATAGTTCAAAGAAAAGAGGAGAGAAAGAAATAAATGGTGAGGTGATGCCCCCTTAAGGGGTTAGGTGAAGAAGAATGAATTGGGTAACCCATCGAAAAGAGGAGATACGGAAGTTAGTAGATGTTAAAAGGATGAGAAGATTGAGGATGTAAAGGAGTAGAAGAAGTAAAAAGGATTAGAAGAAGTAGAAGATTAGAGGAAAGAGGATTAGAAGAAGTAGAAGATTAGAGGAAGATTAGAGTAAAGAGTAGTAGGATAAGTAGAAGATTAGAGGAAAGAGGATTAGCAGAAGTAGAAGATGAAAGGAGATAAAAGAAGAAAAAGAAGAGAGGGGTTTTTGGAGAAATTAGATGTCCTTAGCATGGGTAAGCAAAGGATGTTGGATTTTAGATTCAGGATGTAGATTTTGAGAATGCCCTTGTCAAGGGTGTATGTCATGGGGAGGTAAAGAATGTTTGATTTTGGATGTTGATGAGATATCATGATATAATAGGGGAGATGTGATGTTATATGTGGCCATTAGATCATCATTAACAATTTTGATTATTGTGGCATAAAGCAAGATACACCAGGATATAAGGACCATGATGCTTTAATTGCTAAATGCCCCTATCCTCATATTATTGGATAGATTACAAGGGTCCTCATATCATTGGACCAATGTAAGTGGCCTAATATCATCATCCAAAATACAGAAAAGAAAGGAAACATGTAAAATGAAAAACATACGCATTGCAAAAAAAAATAGATTTATATTTTTTGAAGTTTGGTGGATTTTTGAAAATTTTTTTTGAAATTTTTAGATTGTTTTGAATTGTTTGGTTTCTTTTGTTTTTTTTGAATTTATGGTTATAGAGGAGGGAATTTGGTCAAATGGAGTCACAAGGTGAAAGAAGGGACACTCGAAAGGTAGGGGGTCATTACAGCGGGTATATAAGGCATTCAGGGACCACAAGTGGGTCATTTTCACCATGTCCCGAGTTTGAAAATGAGAGCCTGAGAGAGGAGAAGATGGCATAGGATAATATTACAAAGTACAGAGTGGATCTCGAGAGGTATTATCAGTGATCGGAAGATGCAAGGTAGGCGATGAGGGATTTTATAATTTATTTCATGTATTAATTATTACGTTTTTTAAGATTTTAGGTTATTTCAAGGCTAAAATATACCTTAGGCGCACTATTTAGAGCATACAGGTTATGAAACGACATGTATGCCTTAAATAGTAGTCTTTATGATAATTCTAGGAGATTAGGATGTGAAGTGGCACAATTGGGGACGGGGTAGGGTAGGTTTCAGTGTGTTTATTTTTGTTTAGCATGTATGGTATAAAATGGCGCGTATATAAAAAATGGTAGTGCATTTAGTGGATAGTGGGGTGGGGTGTTTATAGTAGTTCGTTTGGTGAGTTTTAACAGTTATAGGAAAAGGGTCGGGTATGTAAACTGGTGTGTATGTTATGAATTAGAGCACATAGGATATAGAGTATCGCATTTGTTTTGTGAGATGCAAATAACTAGTTTTGCACGTATGGATGATGTAGCAACGTGTTTATGTGTATAATGACATGTCTATAGGGAAACGGGGGATGGTGGTTTAACGCATATAGGTTGTGTTTTGGCATATTTATGGTGTACTAGCACATATAGAGAGAAGAGTGGCACATTTAGGAAGAGAATGTAAAAGGATAATGTTGTTAGAAGAAATGTGCAATGAAGAGTAGGAAGGGATGTTTTTGCTAATGTTTAGAAATAGATATTGACAAGTTTTAGATGGGTGGGTGCAGGTGGCGTTGGATCCTATCCAAGTGAGACATCTTCGATTAGTGGCTTTACAACATCTTCTAGGAGTTACCGATGTGGAGGCTGAGGAGGATGAGGTGTCATTGTTACATGTATTGGGGATTATTCACATAGTGAGAATGTTGGTCATACGAGTAGATCGGGCCTTGTTGACATCTTTGGCAAAGCGCTGGCATTCAAAGACTAGCACTTTCTGGTTATTGACAGGTGAGATGATTTTGACATTGGAGGATGTATATAAGATATATCGGTTATCAATAAAGGGGGGGGGGACCTATAGTGTGGTGGAGAGGTAGACCGAGTAATAGCCTCAGATTATTGATAGATGTAGAGGGTGCACCATGAGATGGGATGAGGATATATTTGGGGATGTATTTTAGATAGGGGTGGATGGAGCAGATACCATTATTATTATGTTCATTGATTAGTTGTATATTATTTCCATATGGTGGGGGCATATGGTTCAGCTTGACTTTAGAAGAGGTAGTAAATTTAATGTTGTCGGAGGAGACTATTTTTTCTTGGTCTCTAGTAGTACTAACGTGGCTATACCAAGATTTACATAGGGTGGTGTATAGTGGAGGGGGGAGTATTGGTATAGGGACACTTTTACAGGTGTGGAGTTATGGTCATCTAGTGATTGGGAGGCTGATTGGGATCAGAGAGTAGTGACATGTGGGAAAGCCATCAGTGTATGGGTGGAGGATGATGAGAGGGAGACGATAGCATCTAGGAGATTTGATTTAGTACCGGCGATAGTTTGGGATTGTACAGGGTATACCAGTAGGTCACCACTTCTTTACTCAGACAACACATGAGATAGAGGTTTGGGGTGGCATGATTCTGAAGGTGGTACTGAGAGATAGTTTGGATAAGCTATAGGTGACTGTATGGGCACCATTACCAGTAGTTGAGGATATAGGAGTAGCGCTAGGGTATGTTAAGTGGTGGGTGGGGATTAAGCTAGCATGATTGACACGGCTAAGAGGGGGGATGTGGTTTGTGCATGGGAGATGACAGGTGTATAAAGGATTACCCTAGGGTCAAGCATTAGTTATTCACTAACCATAGATACAAAAGGAGGTGTCAATGACACTAAGAGTGATTATATTGGGTGACCCATCAAGGACAAAAATTCAGGAGTGTAGTCCTTACCAAAGATCCCAAAGAGGATAGAGATATATGTGATGGAGGTGGACGATACTACAAATACCACTTCAGATAGTAATTCCTACAGAGACACATATGGTAGGTCCTTCAAGTGTTAGCGGATCAAGGGGGAGGAGATGGAGTAGGAGGAAAAGATGGAGGAGGTGATGGAGTAGAAGGAGGAGATGGAGGAGGCGAGGATTTACAGGTGCGGATAGAAATGTTAGAGAGAGAGGTGTGGGCTCGAGTAGTAGAGGTAGCCGGCCTACAAGCACGAGATGTCTTGAGGATGAGATATCTTCATGGATTTATAGTAGTGGTGGGTCAGAGAGAGAGAGAGAGAGAGAGAGATATTGCATGGTTGGAGTTAGAGATAACCCAATTAGAGAAGGAGCGGGATCATGCCATCTGGTGTGATGACAGATGCTATGAAGATAAGGAGGTTTATAGGAAGAGGTATGATCCATTAGATGGGGGAATAGGGGGCAGTGGTGCAGAAAGTGATTCACAAGATGGGGGGATAGTGGCAGCACCAATCACCTCACATAGATTAGGATAGATGGGGCCTCGTGGGACGGTATCATCACAATAGTACCAGGTAGTCATAACAAAGGCTTGATACTATGAGGATATGGTGATGTAGGACAAACAGGGCTATGTGCATTATATTAATTATATAGATAAAGAGAGGAAAGAGAAGGGATTAGGTCAGAGTTCGAGTCGATCCAGAACTTCTGGGAGTACTACTAGTATACGATGGCATCCTCCAGCATGGGAGGATACAGATAACTCAGTTTAGTGCTAGTACATATGTATATCTCATGTATTTTAGCAATTTTTTTGAAGATGACCTTGCACGGTCACAGTTTTGATATTTGTATAGATGATTAATCATTTTGATGGTCAGTTATGATCATAGGTTTTGATGTATATATGAGTATGAGATTTTTGATTTTATCTTGATGACGGATATGATATTAGTAGATGGTATAATATTTTTTGAGATGTTGATGATGTAGTTTGATAACATTAATTTGGTATACGTTAGAACATGATGATGGTTTAGATGATGGATTATGGTTGTAGATATGATGATTTCTATATGGTTAGAATGTGGTGTTTTTTTATTTTTTATGTTGATGATATATGTGAGTATGTATTTATGTTATTTGACAATGATGATGTTTAATTTTGTGACTAGATTACTGATGTGTATGCATTTATATGATGAAATGATGTAATTTTTTATGATATACGATGATGATGTCATTGTATTATGATTTAAAGAATGTTTAATGTGTGATTGATCATTATGATCGTTTATGATGTGTTGCTGTACTTTATTATTGATGGTGTATGATGGTGACAGTGTATATTTTGATGTTTTTATGTTTAAGATGGTATTATTTTAATGATGATGGGATGATATTCATGATGTATTTATGATGTGTGTGTGAGTGATGGAAATAGAATTTAATGTAACACATGCTATGTATAATGGAAATGAATAGTCAATTTGGTTCAAATATTTACAATATAACCACTATGTTGATCATGACAGAATGATAGAGATAAAAGGAGAGTGAGAAATGAAAAGGGGTCAGGGTGGATAGAGAGAAATGAAGGCCTTAGGATCTTACAAGGGTTGCACTTCTCAACAGGTGTGTGAGACTCCTAGAGCTTTATTTCCTAGGGGGAATAACACGAGTAACGTGACCTAAGTTGGGATTTTGGAGACATTCCCAATCATAACAGATCCGTTGTGGCATAGAGAGGATCAGAAGAAGTATAGATCTAGATAGTAGAAATGATAGATTAGGATGAACATTGTGGATAGGGATATGAGGGATGGAAAAGGGGAGTAGTGTGCGTAGTGTTCACATACTATGAGTTATAGAGTGCTAGTAGACAAATGATCGGATTAGATTCTACCATAGCATCAGAAACTGGTTTTCACCATAGTACTTTCCCAAGGTGCTAGTGAAGTGGTTTTCACCATTGGATGCATTTTTTTAGTGTTAGGCATTTAGGCATAGAAGCGACGAAGATGCATAATGTTAACAGGGTCATCCAACTCATCTCCATCTGGACTAGCAAACTTATAAGCACCTGAGCCAAATTTAGTGACAAAGACATAGTGTCTGAGCTATTTTTGTTCTAAATTTCCCTTCTTTTCGCAAATAGAGTTACAATTGCGTTGATTTTTCTTAAGGACTAGGTCACCAACTTCAAATTTGTGGTCTTTGACACGTTTTCTATAATAATGGCAAAGGTGGTTTTGATAGGATTTGAGATGGTCTTGGGCTTGGATTCATTTCTCATCAAGGACATCGAGTTCTTATAGGTGATGTATGTGGTAGTCTTCATCATTGAGGAGATGTTGGAGGGAAATGTGTAGGGATGGGATTTCAATCTCAACAAGTAAAATTGCTTCGGTGCCAAAGAGAAGAGAATATGATATGACACTCATGGGAGCACATATGGATGTGTGGTAAGCCCACAAGGTGGAATATATCTATGTATGCCAATCATGTCTTGTTTGGTTGACTATTTTTCCAAGGATGTGCTTGAGTAACTTATTGGATGCTTTGGATTGGCCATTGCCTTGTGGATAATAAGGGGTGGAAACTTTAAGCCTGATGTGGGATTGTTCACAAAGTTCATGGATGTTTTGATTTTTGAAGGATTTTTCATTGTATGTGCTTAGTGTGGATGGAACTTTGTAGTAGCAGATGATGTGGTTAAGGATGAATTTGGATATTTGCTTACCTTTGACATAAGTAAACAACATGGATTTGACCCACTTCATGAAGTATTGTGTAGCTGTAAAAATGAATTTGTAACCATCAGATGAAGTGGGATTTAATTTTCCCACGAGATCTAGACCCCAAGTAGAAAAGTTCCATGGAGTTATGATGGGTTGTAAGGCTTGTGAGGGTGTGTGGATGAGGTCAACATGCTTTTGAAAGGAGACACATTTACAAACATAAAAGCATGCATATTTATCCATGTTTGGAAAATAATATCTGGTGCGTAGAAGATATTTGGCAAGGGATAGACCACTGGTGTGGGCACCAAAAGTCCCAGCATGAACTTCCTAGAGTGCTGATTTAACCTCTTAGGAATTTAAGCAATCAAGCAGAGTTCCTTAAAAACTCCTATGATAGAGGGTATCTCCAAGGATGGTGAAGCAGGAGGCTTGTTGGATGAATGATTTGCGATCAATGTGAGGGAGATTGGGTGGAAGGGTATGATCATGTAGGTAGGTGTAGATGTCATAGTACCAGGGGGAATTAGGACCAACAATCTCACAAACAATCTCTGACTCAGAAGTATCATAAGTGGGAATTTTTAATTGCTCGATCAAAAACTTTGAATTTGATGCTTTTAAAGGCATATATAGTAGTGAAACAATGGTATCCATATCATATTTTGATGTGTTACTTGTGCGAGGGATTTGTTCAAACTGAATATGTTGGAAGTAGTACTTGAAACCATCAACCATTCTTTTATAGGGAATCAATTTATCATCCTTGGTGGCATATTCATCAGTCACATGTTTTATGATTAGTTGTGAATCACCAAATATGTTGAGATGTTTAATATTCCACTGGATAGCCATTTTTAAACCAACAAGAAGTGCTTCATATTTGGTAATATTGTTGGTGTAAGGAAACACAACCCGGAAATATTTAGGAAGTAGGTCACCTTGAGGGGTAATAAACAGGATACCTACTCCTGAACCATGATGTGTAAATGAGCCATCAAAGTACAATGTCCATATGTCTGCAATGGTACATATGGATTCATCTGGGAACCATGTGGTGAGTGGTGTATTATCAAAAACTGAAGCTTCCACCAATTGGTCAGCTAATACTTTTCCTTTGATAAAATTTTTATCAACATATTCAATGTCAAATTCACTGAGAAGCATGATCCATTTAGCCATCCGTCTAGTATGAGCTGATTTAAAAATTAAATATTTAAGTGGATCAACTTTAGCTATGAGCTTAGTAGTATTATTGAGCATATAATGTTGTAGGTTTTGAGAAGCAAAGACCACAACAAGGAATGCATTTTCCATAGGGGTATAGTTGAGATCATATGAAATTAATGTTAGACTTAGATAATAGATTGCTTGTTCCTTTCCTTGATTATCATGTTATGTTAGAAGGGATCCCAAGGCATTTTGTGTAGCTGATATATAAAGTAAAAGAGGTACTCTTGGGGTAGGAGGTACCCAAACAGGAGGATATATCATATATTCCTTAAGCTTATCAAAAGAGGCTTGAAATTCTTCATTCCAGTGGAATTCTACCCCTTTTTCAGCAGATGATGGAATGGATGACACTTTTCGACCAGCTGTGATATGAATCTCCTGATAGCTTGAATCTTTTCATGTAGTATTCGTAATTGCATGAGATTCTCAGGAAGAGGCATTTCAATTACGGCTCTAAATTTTTTTAGATCAATTTTAATTCTACGTCTGGAGATAATGAAACCTAGGAGCTTTCCGGATGTGACGTCGAAAACAAATTTCTTAGGATTTAGACACAATTTATATTCTTGAAGTCATTCAAAGATTCGGCGTAGGACTGCAGGATGTTTTACATGAGTCCTATATTTTCCCAAAATTTCATCGACGTAGTCTTCAACTATATCATGCATCATGTCATGAAAAATGAAAGTCATGGCATGTTGATAGGTGGCTCCGGCATTCTTAAGTCTAAAGAGCGTGACTCGATAACAGTATGTGTGCCAAGGTGTAGTAAAATTTATTTTACATTGATATTCTTTGGAAATTTTGATCTGATTATAGCCATAGAATCCATCTATGAGGGATAACATCTCATGCCCAACTATAGATTCGACGATCATATCAACATTTGGTAGCGGAAAATCATCTTTAGGGAAAGCTTTATTGATGTCACGGAAATCAATACAAATACGAATGCCCCCATTATTTTTACCTAGTAAAACAATATTGGAAATCCATTCATAATAATCAATAGGTCAGATAAAACCAACGTCAAACAACCTCTTTAGTTCCTCTTTGACTAGTAATGGACCATAAGAGAAGGATCCAAACCAGGCATATCCGCGTAGGACCATGCGAATATATCTAAAAATTATTTGAGGAGTGTGGTAAAAATGTTTTGTTCTTCTGTAGATAAAGATGCCCCTATCTTTGGTTCTTCTTTTGTACCGATGTTGACGTCGATGGTTTCCTCAATTACAAATGTGGAGCCATCTTGTAGAGATTCAGGATCTAGGAGAATTTGATTAATGACTAGATCATCTTCAGGATTTGGGGATTCTTGGAAGAATTAAATGAGGGTATATTATTTTTCAAGGTGACAAGAGAAGGTGGGATGAGGGATATTATATTGGGATGGAAAGGAAATGGGGTGCTCCTGTGCTCCAAAGTATGCATTAGTGTTTAAACATACGTGGATAATGGGAGGCATTTCTTGCTCTCCAGGGCTTGTCATTCATGCTTCTTTTATTAGAGATATTTAAGGAGTGAACGAGGTGTTTTCTTATGGTATCAACACTTTCTTTTTTCCCAATTAGATCCATCTATTCTGTGCATACATTGCCAACCATTCATATAGCTCTATTGGGAATTAGCTAAAAATGTCTCATGCAATGAATCATAAAAATTTTCTTCCACCCATTCGCACAGATTAAAATTACTACCAATTTTATACATCTTCACAAACTTTTCCTAGCCTTTATCTACCCAACATTCAATACTCTCCAAAGATAAATGAAACGCCATTTGTGCACATATTGAAAGTATTAAAGAAAGAGGGTCCTGAAAATGGAACCAAAATGTTGGATTCTAGTTTTCAACACAACATGATCAAGTGTGTTGACACATCACTTAGACATATCTCCAAGTGCTCATTCAAAGTGTGCAGGGTCTACCCGGTCCCTTCTTGTTTATACATTTTAAGATGTCAATCAAATTTTTATCCAATTTTTCCACTTGTGAAAAAATTGGACAACGGGGGTCTATGGTACTCTATGACTGAAAAGAGATCTTCATGAGGCATTCTAGTACATTCTGGGTAAATTATGTGTTTAGGGAGTGTTCATAGTGTTTCGGTCAGTTTTGGAGTCCCATTAAGCTATTTCCCCCTTTTTCACTCTTTGGAGGTCTCAAGCCTTCCTAGCAGGAATATTGACCTTGGTGGGCCCATTTCAAGTCACCATGGTAAATAATTGATCAAATTTGTATCCAAGTTTTCAGGTGACTTACTTGACCCCATAACCCATTGATTCATGATTTTTTTTAATTTTTGGAAGTAAGTCAGTGCAAAGCTTAAAGATTTGTCAAATAGGTCACAAGAGGCTTTGGGATCACACAACTCACCAAGAAACTCATGAGTTTCTCGATGAGTTGGCTCAATTTCATTAAAATGACGTGACAAGTATGTAATATAGGAGTCAATGGAATACTCGGTAGTGATCGTGTTAGTCATTCGGTCACTCAATGGAATCGAGCTATGTCAAGTGATGGCAAGATGGTATTTGGTGCCTCAGAATCAACTTACCAAACATTTGCAAGGGGCTAATCTTAGACCAACTCAAGTTCATAGGAAGTACATGAACTTGGTGTCTTCCTCAACATAGTGACTTGGAAGATGAGAGCTCATCTCGGGAAAGAGTGTAGGAGTAGGTGACCAAGTTGCTGATGCATGCAAATTATATTCGGAAAGGTCTGGGTTAAGCGAGACATGGCTTGGTCTAGAGCTCACTCTCACTGAGTCACGAGATAAAAATTAGGTCCACAAAGGTGTGAGTTAATATCAATCTCAAAGGAGATGATATACATTTTGGAGGGGCTCGAGATGATAAGCTAAAACGTGCTCAATTCATCCATGGAATAAAGACACAGAGCTCAGCATAGAGGGAACTCACCACGGTGAGTTATGAAAATATGTCACAGAGAGAAAGTGTGGTGAGTTTGTGTTGAGTTTCAGTGAAAGGATCAAGTTGACATAGAAATGGGAGGACAAGCTCAGATCCTGACTCACAAATGGGCTCGGCGAAATAATTTCAAGGTAAATCCAAGTTGGGGTTTTCGAGATGGAGAGCTGAGAAAAATGTTCCATGTTTAGGTATTTTTGAAGATCAGTGGCCAATGGGACAGTTGATTCCATTCATCTAAGCAACATAACGTGGGATCAAGGGAGGCTTTAGGTCCTAAGGTCCAAGAACACACTTTGTGGGGATCGTGAGGAACATTGCCATGTGGAATTTTGTTGATGACAAACCAAGACAAGGTTTCCACGTTGGGGAAAATTAGGAAAGCATTTTCATGTGGGAGTTCGAGTTGGCTAACCACTTGGTCAATATAAGTAACCTTCTAATTGTCAAGTGACAAGACGGGATCTCTTATCAGCTAGTGGGAGTTTCAGGCAGGATAATAAGTTAAGGAATATGTGGAAAGTCATCCTCATGACACGAGATGAATCTCGACTCATGAAAATGTCTGGGCTCATCTGCAGGTGACACCGAGTCATCGGGTGATCATTCCGAGCAAGGTGGGTGAAATTTTACGTGGAAAATCCAAATCCCTTTTGACTGGGTCATGAATGGTTGAGGTGGTACCGGTTTAGTTATAAGAGATCCATTTTGGAAGCTTTGGTGTTAAGGAAAAATGTGGAGCCTCAATGTAGTAAGTTTGTAAGTGGGAGCCTAGGTCGATGGCTCTTAGGGGTTGGAGAGGTCAGCTGAGTTAGAGCAGAGTTACTTGGTGGACAAGACAACTCATTGTTGGAAGAGTTGAGCCAAGCTAAGGGTTTACACAAAATAAGATGGATCAATTCATGTCCATGGGAAATATGACTTGAGCAGAACGACAATGAATATAGCGATACGTAGTAGCTAAGTGGGATCATGAGAAGAATTTGAGAGGCCTAATTATATCAGTGAATGGCGAGCTATTGGCTGAGTTTTTCTTGTAATTATCGAGTCAACACATGAGTGGCGAGGTGACAAAGACTATGAAGAGACTCGGGATGAGCCAAGTTGAAACCAAATCATTCGGCGGTGAGGTTACAATCAGAGCTAACAGAGGGGTGTTGAGTTCCATCATTTACGTTTGGAGCTTGGCAGATATGGCTCAAGGTACCAAGCTCATAGGTGAGCTTAGGGGATGACATGATGA
The DNA here is from genome assembly GCA_019776745.2 of Taxus chinensis. Classification (NCBI taxonomy): domain Eukaryota; kingdom Viridiplantae; phylum Streptophyta; class Pinopsida; order Cupressales; family Taxaceae; genus Taxus; species Taxus chinensis. Next base: position 60,641,014 of record CM034153.1, read on the forward strand.
GTTTGAATGTAGCTTTGCCAAGTTTGGTGTTGCGACATTGAGTTTACGAGGAGAATAAGCTTGTGAGTAACTGACATATTTTCGTGTGCGTCAAATTATGTAAGGAATAGCTTAGAATCCCTGAGCTCGATGTAACTTTTGGATCTTAGGTGAAGATGGAGCTCAGTGAGGCTCAGGGAAGAGCTAGGCCAGCTTGGTTCATTGTGGTAGGATGGGAAATATTCTGGTGTGACAGTGAACACCGATTCTCATATTGGTTTTGACTCATGTAAGGGTGTTCGACTTAGTGCAGGATGACTCTCGGTAAGAACAAAAGTTATCGAGTCAAGTTAAGACGAGCTCAAAGCCAACTAATGCATATTAAATGCCAGGGGCCTGCTCATACAGTCAAATCAAGCTCATCGATCAAAATGGAGAATTTCTCATTTGTATGGTGGTTTACTCAGTAACAATGCATTCAAGGACGGAAATATTTCAAGCTCAATATGATAGGGGGCCAAATTTGATTTATTTTTTCAAGGAGAAAGAAGACCTTGAAGCTTGAAGCTCGTGAAATTGAGCCTTGAGATGGAGTTAGCTTGGTTCGATCTTGACAATAAAGAGCGAGCTAGTAAAATGGAAATGACGAGTTCGAACAGGTTGTAGACAGTAATGTCTCATAGGAGGAGAGTTCCATAAAATTGAGTCAATATGGAGCTCGAATGGACCAAGTTACTCACATGATGAAATGATGAGCTCATAGAACATGGTCATGGGCTCACTTCAGGATTATAAATTTGATTTGATTCATCGAATGGGTGAGAGCATGGTAGTTGTCTCAGTAACGAGATGACATGGAGGAATTTCGAAGGAATTAGTTGAGCAAGGTGATCGAGCCACACCGTCGAGTAAATGAGAATGGATCGGTTAAAGTTCATCTCGATTCATAATTGCAAAGGGATCCTGTGTGGGTGTACAACTCATGGAGCAACTCAACTTGAAGGATGAGACAACTCTCGGTAAGAAAAAAAGGGAACTCGGTAGATGAGGACTTGGAAGATTCAAGGGAGAGTTGGAAGTTTTCAAGGATCAAATCTCGGCAGAGAACTCATTTTAGGAACTCAACCCAGGGGGCTCATTGCGTTTGCAAGGAGAATCTCAAGGCCAACTCAGTGAGTTGGCTCAGTAAGCTAACCACCGATTTTGGCTACTTTGACCCTATTTTCACGGCCCCCCACTTTCTTCAAGTTAAACCAGTCTTCAAGGGGGCCCACCATAATTTATTTAAATTAATATTTTTATTTAAATATTTTAATAATAATAATATTTTTATTATTATTAAATTTTTTATTTAAATATTCCTTTAATTAATTTATAAGATTAAGTCAACAATCCATTAATGACGCATGATGGAAGCTTCTAAAAGGGTTCAACCAACTTTTTAGTAAATGAACCATCATGTGCCTTCATTTTAGGGAGGAATTTATTATTTCTCCTCTATTCTCTCACATAAATTCTTCTATAAATGTGAGTTGCAAGCTCATTCCAAGGAATTACATATTGGTTGTATAACTTAGACATGTGACACAAGCTAGAAAAGTTGTACATATTTTCCAGATTCCTCTTTCTTTCTACAATTTTTATGGATTATGGGGACTTTCAAGCCTCTTTTCCAAGACTGTAATGGAAACCATTACCTCTTCTGAATGTAATGATGCATTGTGCATGTTTTTAAGTAATAAAAGTTGTGTTTTTGTGACTAATCTTAGTCATTTCATCCTTCTATACTTCTTTGTGACTTTTCATGCTTGTAGGTACATTGTGCAAGTTCAAGTTTCTATTGTAGGTTCTTAGAGTTCTATGCTTATCAAGTGGTGGATTATTACATGCAGTTGAGTTATGGTGCTTTTTCACCCTTCTCAGGTTCATCCTTCTTCACTGGAATATTGATAGATTGTTTTGTCTGATTGATTTTAATAAAGGGAATGCATGCTTCCTAGTCTGTGGTATTTTGTTACCCTCTCTAAGTTGTAGTAGCTGAAGCTGACTTATAGTGCACAAAACCCTCTTCAAATCAACCCTTCCTAAGTCTAGCAACACCCTTTATTTGGTGCATCACCATCCCTAGTATAGTTTTATTTCCTAAAAAAATCTTTCCCTAAAACCCATGAAAATGTTAACATAGGTCTAGATAATCATTTTATTGCATTAGGAGTAGTATATCACTTAGTTTAGGAAGAGGAATCTGGCCTTCTGCAAAGGTTCACCTCGAGCCCAAGTCCTACAGTTTGAGAGGTGATCCCATGTTACCCAATCACACTGAACATCATGTTCATATTCTATCCATTCGGAGGGTGCAGTGATATGATGATAATAATTTTTGACACACTAGGTGGGACCACAAGAGTCATATCTTTCACAAGTGTGTGTATTGCGTTCACTCCATTTTATTAAGTTGTTTTGCTCTTATGAAATTTCAGCGTTAGGAGGTATTCCCGTGCACAAATGGTGACTCCGGTTGTCAAAGTAACCCACTCTCTAAGTTGCAGACTTTCATGTTTACCCATTTCCATCTAGTTCTTCCATATCTTTCCATTCTTCTCTCATTTATGAAGCAACACAATCATGGCTTCATTTCCACAGTGGGATTCCCACTTGCAGCAATGACGACTTTTTCCATCTTCAGGATATTATAATCCAACTCCAGAATGGTTTCATGAAGGATATTGATTTGAGAATGCATGTCTACATGAGAAATATGCAAATCAATTTGGTCATCCAACAAATGGGGGCTACTGAAGGAAAATGGCATATATATTTTGGAGTCTATCCTACACCTGAAAAATACCACTTGCAAAATAAGGTTCGAGAGTTGGAGTATAACATCATGTAAATAAGGATCAATGAAATGAAAAAGGCAGCCCATATTGGTTTCAACATTCTATACCCACGGACTAGCCCTATACCACGTGAGTTTAATCCTCAACAAAAGCTTCAATTCATAACAAAGATAATGACTCAAGTTGGAGAATGGATCATGAAGAGGGATGCTCATGAATGTAATGTTAGTAAATCCTATTAATGGGATTTCCCTGTATTACTAGCTATCAACCCTCTTCCTATGTCTCCATCCATGCAATTTTGACTTGAGAGTCCCATAATCGTAACCTTCTAGCTGTAACCCCTTTGGTGGAATTCACTGCTTCATTTCCTATTCCTCCATCCCATCATGTATCTTCCATGCCTCATTCTTCTAAATTTTAGCTCAGCGGATATATAGAATAGGGAACTAAGAACTAGGCATATAGGATGGATCCCAGTCTAGAGGAAGAGGGCCATATCTATATAGATCTAATGGAAGGGGGGAATCCCTTCCTCCCCTCACTATAGATGGGATTGAACCCCTATCCATCCCCCAAAATTTGGCTCAAATATATATTTATAGAGGGGGGGGTTGGTTTTAGATTAAGGGGTGGTCGAGCAGCCCATCCCATATAGATATTGATATCTTATCTAGCGGCACCCCCCCCCACTATCTAGATGTATATAGATCTCCCAATCATGCATAACTATGAACTATAGTCTAGATAGGGTCAGTATCGAGCTTCCAATATAGAGTAGAGTAGGTCATCGGGAGATCCATATCCATATAATTGTGCTCTCAAGCAATCAATTGAGTCCCCCCATGGGGCCTCATCCTCTAGATAGACAAGATATAGAGAGGGGGGTCGATTCCCCATACCATAGAGCCCCTAGAATTTCAACGGGCCTATATATCTATATATATCTTGTATGTGGGAGGGATTCGAGGGAGATAGATATGGTGGTGTCGGAATAGATCTCTATATAGGTGTCGGTGTATAGAGATGTAGTTGGTGTCTCAATGTTGGTTCGGTTGTACTCCGACCATAACACAATTGAAAAATCCATGATATACTTTTGCAATTAAAAGGGGTTCGTATATATATATATATATTGGTTGTGTTTGGAGGTCTGCACTTGGGATGATTCTAGGCGCAGTGCATCCCCTTTGGCTATATAATCATGCGGTTCTTGGAAATGTAAAACCCAATTTCCTCCATAAATTCTCTGATCCAAATGGAAGAGAAGTTACGATCTTTCTACCTCTTATCATTGGAGGGGCCCGGCTAGAAGTCAACCAACAGTATTGGGCCCAACCTAACCAGCAAGTCCCTATCTAATCTCAATATAGGGCTAGGGCACTCTATGCCCATTAATCTATTTTCTTCTCTGGGGAATGTCGGCCAAGATAGATAGGCCCATATCTCCTCTATAGGGATAGGGGTCTCCCATAGAGTTAGTTCTACCCTCAGCCTCCCATATCTATATAGCCCTATAGAGAGTAGAGGAATATAATAGAGTAGATAATAGAGAACTGGCCTGGCCCTATCTATCTAGATTCTATATGGGGAGTTCCTTCTTTTCTAAAAGGGCCATCAAGACAAGAAGTTGAATCTCTTCTACTTCTTCAAACAGTGAGGGGAATCAGTTGAATCCCAACCCGCCCCTCCTCTTATAGTCCCAAACCCATTTTGGGAGGAGCATCGTCAAAAAATGAGAAAAAAGGGGGCAGTATATGGTTAAGGAGACTAGTAAGGAAGATCTTGAGAAAAAATTAAAGGAGTGGGATGCAAAACTTAACATCAAGAAAACTCCACTTCTGACCAAATCTTCTTTCAAAGTTGAGGCTCAGAAACAGGTGGAATAAATTAGTTTTGTACCAGAAACAAATCCATAACTGAAGGGTGAAGACCAGTAGTTTACCTATTCAAAATGCAATATTCATATTGGTACCATATCATCGGAGGATATTAACTCACCACAAGTGGAAAAACCAATTGTAGAAGAGCAAGTGTTAGTCCCAAATCTGTCAAGAGAAAACCATGTGCAAGTTGAATAAGAAATATTATCAAGTGTACAAGGTAATTGTAATGAGTGCAGTGATCCCAATTTTCATGCATGTCAAGAGCTTACAGAACTTTTGGGAATGTTACATTATTTCTCAAAGGTCATTACCACATACTACATCTAGTCATGAATAGCTTCAGGTTGTGAGAAAATACCATGTAGGTTCAGAAGGGTCCTATGCAAGTTCAAAGGTTTCAAATCCTTGTATCCTCTCTACCTTCTCAAAAATCAACATTTTCAAATGAATTTGATCATTCCAATTTCATGTTTGAGAATGAAGAATATCAAGGTGAAGGAGGTTCTAGTTCGGAGGATACTCAGATTGAAGAAGAATTCTTTCCACAACCAGAGAATAAAGAAGCAAGCTATTTTTAGGATGTGGAGGAACTGAATCTCCCATACGGCTCATTAAACAAAGAGAAAAAGGAGCACATGGGGAAGACTGAGTTAGATTCAGAAATATTTTGTAGAGATGACATCATTGAAAGTTTATTTCTCTCAATTGGGGAATCTAACTTAGTTTATGAACCAGTGATGATGGAAGGTTTTATTTTGAAGAAGGATATTAATAGTGCATGTCAATCAAAGGAGGAAGAATTCTTAGATGAGTAACAAATTTTAAAAATTTATAGCGGTTAAACATTGGAAACTGCAAACAGTCCAATAGAGATGCATGTTGTTGACTAACTCTTTGTTTCCAAGGAAGAAAATGGGAATGAAGAAGACATCACTTTCATACCATTTATTCACAAGGATGATTAGTTATTTGTAAATGGGTAACAAGAGGGAAATCAGATCATGCTCAAGCATCTTTTTCAAGGATGTCTTCATCTAGACTTTCTTGTTAAAGTTGAAGTTCCGAGGAGCATGAATATTCAAACGGGTTAGACCATGCCACAGAAGGTATTTGGCTTCATTAAATCCATGGGAGAAGCCACAACTAGTCACATTCAATTGAGAATGCAAGGATGAATTTTACAACCCTAAGGATCATTTGCTATGTATCTACGAAACAAATTCAGAGTGTATCAATGTATTACTTACCTACGCAAAGGTAATTGAAACTAACACCTTAATATTTTCAAAACATGAACTAACAACACAATTATCATCATGTTAAGAGCTAAACAAGACTAAATACCAACATTATGCATTAAAACTTGAAATAGAAATCAAACTAATGTGTTAAGCATTTGAATCTCTACTCTTTAGATCACCAAAAATACTAAATGAACCTAAATAGATCCATGGAAATCAAATTTGATTGTTTGATCTTCAAGGGTTTGGGAATGGAGGCTCATCAAAGTATGGCTACAAGACCATTTTTACTATCTCCATATGACCCAAAATCTTGGATGGATGAAATGCAAGAATGATGTTATTAGCTCAAATGAAAGATGTTCTTAGATAAAATGCCTATAGATTAGCTATAAACATGAAAGGTGTGTATAGGTGTAAGAAGAAAGGTAGGAGGATGGCTCCTTATATAGCCCAATGCATAAAATAATCTCTACATCCCTTTACATGTGGGATAATAGAGAGGTTGGGTTAGTTGTGGATAAAGGAGGTTTAGAAAGGGTTGAGTCAACCTTAGGAGAGTTTATTTTGTCCTTCAGTGACTCATGGGGTTTGAGGGGATTTATTAACTAACCAAAGTGATTAATTAATAAGTGTGAAAGCTTATAAATTGTTTTTAGAGGAATAGTTAGTATGATTTATGTTATGAGAGGATTTAATCAAATAAATGATGATTTATTGATAAAATAGAAGAGATAATTAATTAATTAAGAATAATTAACTAATATAGATAAAAAGGGGGATTAATTAATGGAAGGTCATTGATTGGCATATTTGTTAGATAGAATAGTTAATCAATTAACGCAATGTAACTAATTAATGGGGATAGAAGAGAAAATGAGCATTTATTGATGATATGTCATCAATTTGTGGGAAAGGATATAATTAGTGCAATTTTAAGTATTTAAATTTCTCGAGCTAAATTAGAGGTGTCTACACAGAGAAAATAAAAGAGGCATTCTTTCTCTTTCTAGTTGATGCCTTGGTGAACCAAGTGGAGAATTGGGTTTGTTTCAGTTTTCCACTCTCGGTCTCAGCCATTTTTACTGGAAAATAATTTGCATGGCTGCCCATTGTGAGGAAAGGGAGCTATTTTGAATAACAAATTGCAGGGTTTTTTTAACTCACATGTGCCTCCAGTTATCGTAGAGTAGACACGGGTTTGTTTTCAATAGAATAAGTGTCTGGCGCACCCTACATGTTTCACTTGAAGCATGTATGGTTTTCAATTTCAGTGTGTGTTGTTTTAGGTTGTTGCTTTGCACAATGTATCGAAGGTGGAAGTTTTTTCAGAAGAAGCAGAGTTCAAAGTTTCAAGAGAGTTTCAATATTTATAATTCCTCAAAATGCTTCATTAAAATTTCCCAGTGCTTTGTAAGTGTCAAACGTTTTTTAGCTTGAAGTACTTTTCCTGCCTAGTGTTACCACAAAGTTCAAGATCAATATTACCAAGGAATATTTCAGGATTTATCACAGAAGATCAAATATCTTTCAAGATTCCAATATTGACTCCATGCCCAATGGATGACTTAAGGCTACTAGAATCATGCTTAGCAGGAAATCATCCCTAAGAGGTCTCAAAAAACGTTATCCAATTTTGCTACTTGTGACAAAATTGGACAACAGGGGTCTATGGTACTCTACAATTTAAAAATGGATCTTCATGAGGCCTTCCAATATGTTCTGGGTTAATTTTATGTTTAGGGAGTTTTTCATAGTGTTTCGTTCAGTTTCAAATTTTATTAATCTATTTTCCCCTTTTCATGCCTTGGAGGTCTCAAGTATTCCTAGCAGGAAGATTGACCTTGGTGGGCCACTTTCAAGTCACCATGGTAAAGAATTGATCAAATTTATATCCAAGTTTTTAGGTGACTTACTATGATCTCAAAACCGATTGATTCACAGAAAAGTTGAATTTTTTTGAAGTAAGTCAGTACAAAGCTTAAAGATTTGTCAAATAGGTCACAAGAGGCTTTGGGCTCGCACAACTCACCAAGGAACTCTTCGAGCTACTCGGCGAGTTGGATCCGTTTCATTAAAATGATCTAAAAAGTATGTAATATGGGATTCAATGGGATACTCGGTAGTGATCGAGTTAGTCATTCGGTCACTCAAGGGAATCAAGCTACATCAAGTGATGGCGAGATGGTATTCGATGTCCCGGAATCAACTTACCAAGTCGACAGGATGAAATTTGGTATGTACTTCCAAGGAGAGTGTTAGACAATGTAAATATCAGATCAATCCAATAATTTAGTGAGTCACTTCGTGTTTCATTGGTGGAGATGTTTTGCATTGATCTAAACATGATGGAGATAGCTCGAGAGTTGTGTAGTCAATGCAGGTTCTTTTTCATGGATGTAAGCTTAACAAAGTGTTCAAGTATGGTCTCAAAGGTGTTCGAAAACATTCAAAAGGGGCTAATCTTAGACTAACTCAGGTTCCTAGGAAGTACGTGAACTCATTGGCTTCCTCAACAGAGTGATTCGGAAGATGAACTAATCTTGGGACAGAGCGTAGGAGTAGGTGACTGAGTTATTGATGTATGAAAATTATATTCGGGAAAAGCCAAATTAAACGAGACATGGCTCGGTCTATAGCTCGGCCTCACTAAGTTATGAGATAAAAAGTAGGTCCATGAAGGGGCGAGCTAATACCAAGCTCAATGGAGATGAAAGAAATTTTGGAGGGGCTCGAGATAATAAGCCACAAGGTGCTTAATTGGGCCATGGGATACAAATAAAAATCTTGGGATAGAGGGAACTCACCATGGTGAGTTATGAAAATATTTCACAGAGAGCAAGCATGGTAAGTTTTTGATTAGTTGTATTGAAAGGAACAAGTCGACATAGACATGGGAGGGTAAGCTCAAATCTTGAATCATAAATGGGATCAACAAAAGAAGTTCACGGTAAAGCCAAGTTGGGTTTTTTTAGATGGTGAGCCAAGAAAAATGTTCCATGTTTGGGTATTTTTGAATAATCAGTGGCTAATGGGAGAATTGATGCCATTCTTCCAAGCAACATAACATGGGATCAAGGAAGCCTTCGGGTCCCAAGATCCAGAAAACCACTTCACGGGGATAGTGAGGAACATTTGCCATGTGGAATTTTGTTGATGGGAAACCAAGACAAGGATTCAAGGTTGGGGAAAATTAGAAAAATATTATCATGCGAGAGTCTGAGTTGGCTAACCAATTGGTCAATAAAAGTAACCTTCTAATGGTCAAGTGACTAGATGGGAGCCCTTCTTGGCTAGTGGGAGTTTCAAGAAGGAGAATAAGTTAAGGAATACATGGTGATTCATCCTCATCACACAAGATGAAGATCTCGACTCATGAAAATATCTGGGCATGTCTGTAAGTGACACCGAGTCATCAGGCGATCATTTTGAGCAAGGTGGATGGCATTTTACGCAGAAAATCCAAATACCTTTTGACTAGTTCATGAGTAGTTGAGGTGGTACTAGTTTAGTTGCAAGAGATCCGATTTAGAAGATTTGGCAATACGGAAAAAACTGGAGCCTTAATGTAGTAAGTTTGTAGGTGGTATCTAAGGTAGATGGCTTATAGGGGTTGTAGAGCACAACTAAGTCAAAGAGGAGTTACTTTGTGGACAAGACAACTCGTCGTTAGAGGAGTCAAGCCAAGCTAAGGGTTTGCACAAAATAAGACAGACCAATTCATTTCCATGGGAAATATGACTTGATCGTAATGAAAATGAATAGAGCAATCAGTAGTAGGTCGGTGGGTGTATGAGAAGAATTAAAGAGGCAAAACTATGTTGGTGAATGGTAAGCTATTGGATGAGCTGTTATTGTAATTTTTGAGTCGACACATGAGCAGTGAGATGACGAGGAATATGAAGAGACTCGAGATGAGCCAAGTTAAAACTAAATCACTCGGCAGTGAGGTTGTAATCAAATATTGCATAGGGTTGTTTAGTTCCATCGTTTGAATGTGGAGAGCAACAAATATGCCTCGAAGGTATCGAGATCAATGGCAAGCTTAGGGGATGACATGATGAATTTGAATGTAGCTTTTCCAAGTTTGGTGTTGGGACATTGAGTCTATGAAGAGAACAATCTCATGAGCAACTAACACATTTTCGCATCAACCAAAGTATGTAAGGAATAGCTTAGAATCCCCTAGCTCAATGTAGCTTTGGGATCTCGGGTGAAGATGGAGCTCAATGAGCCTAAGGGAGGAACTAGGTCAGCTTGGTTCATTGTGGCAGGATGGTAAATATTTCAGTGTGATAGTAAACGACGAGCTCATGTGGGTTGACTCGTGTAAGAGTGTTCGGCTTAGTGCAAAACAAATTTAGTAAGGAAAAAAAAAATTGAGTCAAGTTACACTAAGATTGAAGCCAACCATTGCATATTAAACTCTAGGGGGCTGCTCATATAGTCGAGTTAAGCTCATCGAGTGAAATGGATAATCGCTCAGTTGCATGGTAGTTGGCTCAGTAACGATGCATTCAAGGAGGGAGCTATTTCGATCTCAATATTATAGGAGCCCAAAGTTGATGGATTTGTTCAAGGATAAATAATACCTTGAAGCTCGAAGCTCATGGATTCAAGCCTTGAGATGGGTAGTTCGATTGGAGCTAGACATAAATATTTATGAGCGAGCTATTAAAATGAAAAACGATGAGTTCGAACGGGTTGTAGATGTTAATGACTAGTAAGAGGAGAGTGCTATAAACCTGATTCAATATGGAGCTCATAAAAACCAAGCTACTCACATGATGAAATGATGATTTCACAAAACTCGGTGGTGGGATCACTTCAGGATTATAAATCTAAGTCAAGCCATCAAATGGGTGAAAGCATGGTAATTGTCTCGGTAATGAGATGACGTGGATGAAATTCGAAGAACTCATCTGAGTAAGTTGATTGAGCTACACGATCAAGAAAATGGGAATGGATCGGTTAGAGCTCATCTTGATTCACAATTTCAAATAGAACTCGTGCAAGTGTACAAGTCATGGAGCAACTTGGATTGAAGGATGAGACAGATTTTGGTAAGAACACAAGGAACTCAGTGGAGGAGGACTCAACAGACAAAAGGAAGAGTTGGAATTTTGTGAGGAGCAGAGCTCAGTCGAAGATCGATGGAGGGCTTATTTTAGGAACTCAACATGGGGAGCTTGATGGGTTCTTGAGGAGAATCTCAAGGGAAACTTGGTGAGTTGGTTCGGTGAGTCAACCACCGATTTGGGCTATTGTGACCCTATTTTCATGCCCCCCCACTTTCTTCAAGTTAAACTAGTTGTAAGGGGGGACACCATAATTCATTGAAATTAATATTTTTATTTAAATATTTTAATAATAATATTTATTATTATTATTATTAAAATATTTTATTTAAACATTCCTTTAATTAATTGAGAATATTAAGTCAATGGGCCTTTAATGATACATGATGGAAGCTTCTAAATTGGTTCAACCAAATTTTTAGTAAATAAACCATCACGTGCCTTCATTTTAGGTGGGAATTTATGATTTATCCTCTATTCTCTCACATAAATTATTCTATAAATGTAAGTTAGAAGCTCACTCAAAGGGGTTACACATTGGTTGTAGAACTTAGACGTGTGACACAAGTGAGACAAGTTGGACAAATTGGAGGGTGGGTGCAGTGATTTGGCAATAACACACATACTTATATATTCACAACATAATACCAAAGACAATGTAATAATACATTATAACAAAAAACATGTTAATATAGAGACCGATCCTTCATTTATCAGAGTATACGATAAATATTAGAATTTTTATCCCCAACACACCATGTTTATCCCTACTAACCTTGGAAATCCACACTAGACCATCCATCTTAGCAATGATGCAATTACATTACACGCATTACACACTCACTACAACAAAGATATACCACACATAGAAATCCACTCATACTCACATATCCACATACTCACTCCACTTAGATCTATTCACTAAGTCTATACAAAAGATGTATTACACACATATATAGGGTGGGAACTTTTCCATCACTAGTACATGTTTTAATTCTAAGAATAGATAATTCCTAAACATAGGTTGCATGTCACTAAACTTGTTCTTTAGTCTTCAATCCACGAATATCCTTAGGAATATTTATCCATGCACTATAAATAGCCTACTTTTATCCATTCCCACATCCTATATTTAGATTTGTTCATGCATAATCTATATCCACCATGTATGTTCTTTTATCTTCTAGTGGTGTTTTATCTTTACATAGTCTATATCTGGACTTTCATTGTCAATCATGTTATCTCTTCTTTTCTGTATTTATAGGCCCTTTAGAATTTTGGCTAACTCCTTTTATTTGTCCCTATGCATAGCCCTTTGCACCCTGTTTACTATTAACCTTGTGCAAACCTTCACGCATTTTTTCTATACTTATATCATTCTTTTTATCATTAATACTTTTAGTTCACGTGCACCCTCTTATGTGTGGTCTTCATCCTCTTCCCGTGGATTTTACTTAGCTACTTTCTCAGTCCAACACTTATTTTTCCGCACCCTACATTTTTCCACCCTTCCTCATGCGGGGGTTTAGAGGTCTCAGTAACTGATTTAGAGGATGGGTAATTGTGTGACATATAAACTGGAGAATATTTGATCTTTTGATTAGATGCTTGACAGTGAAGGTAGGTATTAGTAATATCGATGTAAATAATTCATTGTGAGTAGCGTGTATCTCCTATTTGAATGTCCATAAAATCTTTTAATTCATGTGAGAGGTCAACCTCAACATAGACTCGTTTCTAGGGCCGAGAACTGTAAAAGTGTTGCAGCTCCGTACATACAACTCACCCAATAGAGGAGGTGCTTTAATGAAGGAAGTGTATGGAGGGGGGCAGTAGGCCAGGGAATTCAACCCAGACGGGAAATTTGAGGGCCATGAATTCAAAAACAAAAAATTCCTACATCCAGGGGAGAGAACTGGTAAGGAGTTACAAACATATCATGTCGTAGAATGGTTTAGAATAGTTGGGGCATGTGAGGGGTTAGGAAACTGAAAAATAAAGAAACCTTTAGTCAACTTTTGAACACTCTCACGCATGATGCAATGAGAATCTTGGGGTGAGCTAACCCATGATTTGAGCATGCTTTTAGAGGCTATTATCCACAAATTAGCCGACAAGGAAAATTTGTTCAAGCCATTAACATGCAGTATTAAATTTAGAAATAGATAAAACCACATAGGAGGGGATATACTACCTCGTGGAACACTTTTGGGAAACCTTCTGAGAACATTTATGTGGTGTTTCCATTTGTCGCAACTCCACTAGCTCCAGGCTTGGCATCATTTGTCAGGCTTGAAGTGGAGGGTGCATTATATAGGTGAACATAGAGAGTGGAAAACCCTAGAACTTAAAAATAAAAGTACTCTCCTGAAGATCCCAAGGTAGCCGCGGAATGACATTCGAGAAAACCTATTTGTGTGCATGTATACTTTGCTTAATGCTAAATCAAATGAAGCAAGAACTACCACCTAAAATAGTTCTACAATTTAGCTAAAACAAAGCATAAACACCATCAAGATAGAGAACTAAGCAAGATCTAAACTAACATTATAACTTTGAAAACATGAGATCAAAACTATGCATGCTATTTTAACATCTCTACTCTCCTAGATTACCAACAAGAATGAATGGACCTATTTAGCTCCAATGGCAATCAAAAATTGCTTTGTTTGATCCTTAAAGAATGCAAGAATAGGAAGCTTTAGCTCTTAACAATGGTGACCTCTCAAGAAAACAAAAGGCAAGCTCTTAGTCTCTTTGCTATATGCTTTGCATTTGCTCTCTTAAGAAGTTTAGGTGTAGGTATAAAGGTAGAAGGAGGGCTCCTTATATAGCCCAATGGATAAAGGAAACACTTCATCCCTTTGCATGTGGGATAAAGGTAAAACATGATTAGGAATGGATAAGGTTGCTTTATTAAAGGTAACCTTACTTTAGAAGGGTTTAATTTATGTTTAGCAAGTCATGGGAGTTGGGGGGTGTTTTAATTAATCAAAGGTGATTAACTAATAGGTAGATGTAAGCTTATAGAAGATAATTAGAGGAATATTAGTACGATTTAGGCTATTAGAAGGGGATTAAATCAATTAAATATTGATTTATTGGTTAAATGGAAGGGAAAGCTAATTAATTAATAATAATTAATTAGTCTAGGTAGAAGGGGTGATTTATTAACGGAAGGTCGTTAATTAGGGTATTTGTTGGATAGGCAACTTAATTAATTAGCTTAGTGTAATTAATTAATGATGATATGAGAGAAAATGAGTGCTTTTGACGATATGTCATCGATTTGCGAGAAAGATGATAATTAACGCAATTTAAGTATTTAAATTGCTTGGGCGTAATTATGGGTGTCTACATTTGCCCCTCTTTGGGGTGGCGTAAGTGACGCCACTTCAAAGATAGTAGACAGGTGGAATTTTGAAGAGGTAGAAGAAAAATTAGTAGAAGTGAGAGATGCCCCCTCGAGTGTCGATGGGGTGATGAAAGAAGACGATCGACGATCGAAAAAGGTGAGAGATAGATAGAAGAATGGGAAGAGGCAAGATGCCCCGGTAAGATGGAAGAATAGGGGTGAGAGGAAAGTGATGTAGAATGAATATGGAGGAGGGGAGAGAAGAGCTTAGCCTCTAGCCACTTGTGTATTGGAACAATTTCAGTGTCATCATATTGCCATAAGAGCTACGTCATCGGTCCTTATGAAAAATATAAGCATACGACAAAGGTAGAACGACATGAAAAGCCATACTACGAACGATTGTCCATTGCTGAAAACACCAACTCCATGCAACATACAAAATGCAATGCAATACGAGAAAGTGAAAGATGCCTAACTCCATGCAACATACAAAATGTAATGCAATACGAGAAAGTAAACAAGCTAAACTAACAGAGAAACATAATATAATGTTTTTATTATCGAGCTTCAGTTACGACCTGTGCAAATTAACGACAAGGGTTGATGATGGTGCCCCAAGCAAGGATACATGCGAGGGGAATAACGGAGGACACTTGGGTCCGATGGAAAAGTAATGTGCACTACGAAATAGTACCAGGCAACTCGTTGTGCCCCAGAGTACAGATGAAGTAAGCAGCCTAGCTTTTGTTGATGGAGGTAGATCAAGATGATCCGCAAGTCACACACATGAACAAGTGAGAACCAAAGAGTGACGTTTTGTAGGATGATTTTCAATTTTTAGAAGTTTTCTGAAACATATTTGAATGTTTTTTGATGATTTTTTTCTCTAACATATTTGAATGTTTTGGTTGATTTTAAAAGTTTTATGAAACTATGTACAGGAAGACAAGAAAGCGTGGATGCCCCCAGCGATAGATGGGATGTACAAGGGCATAAGGCCACGTGCGTACCAGAAAGGTGAAGATGTAAAAATGTCCCAATGATAAGGTGGGAGTATTCAAAGGTAAACTCTTCACAGGTAGAAGCGGGACCCAAGGCCATTATGGATAGGTTCAACATGATGATGAACATAAACCAATGAAATGCTGGGAAGAAGCAAGGATGCCCCTAGCGTAAGTTGGCCTAAGAGCACGTGATAGAAAGGAAGGAGAAGATTATTTTTGTGGAAGGGGACAAAGGTGTCCGCAAACATGGAAAACAAGTAATCTTATACACATGGATGTTCTGAACGAAGTAGAAGAATGATGTGAATGATATGAATGTAGCTTAGAAGCCTCGCGATGAAGAAGTGATTAGCCAAAGGCATAAATCGTGAGACGAGATATGGACTAGAGTAAGAGTCTGAACAAGGTCCAAAAAAGACACTTGGTAACATACTAATCCTGTTTACTCATAGAGATCCAGTGTGTGCACGTGGATTTTATTACCTCTTGAAGTGAAGATTTAATAGACAACAAGTGAAGAGACCCTAGCCAATGTGTAGGAATGATTTATTATGAAAGGTGATTTTGTGAATGGATGGTGAAAGGATAGCCGTACATTGCTCCGCTGCCAGCCAGGCATCCATAGCCCCGACGGAGATGTATTTGATTCTAATCACAACATTGCTCTACTGCCAGTCAGGCGTCCATAGCCCCGATAGAGATTATTGGAAATACCCCAAGAGAGAGTTATATATTAATTTGCTTTTGCTTTGTAGCTTTTAGCTTTTGAGTTTTGATTGATTTTGATTCTTTTGCTTTCTGAAAACTTATTTCAGCTCTCTTGTTTGACAAGGGGTTAAGAACCACTGATGGCTTGATGGAAGGAGGTGGAAGTGATTGTGATGACGACATTGGCTAGTGTCAACAAATATGTCCAAAATTTCTTCGCAACAAGTTTATTAGATGTTTGAATGTGATAGGATCTCCATGAGGTCAGTCGTTCTTTAATTTACCAAGGTGATAAAAGACCAGGGGCAAACAGATACCATAGAGATAAATGTCACAAAATGCGTGTGAATAAGCTAACCAAAATATCACCAAAGGGATGAAAATGGTAGGAAGACTTGCAGAAGAATAGCAAGGAAGGGAAGAAAGAAATATCCATGTGTACGCAACACCTGATTGCAATGTTTGATCTTTGTACCTTTGATTTTTGTTGTTTTTTTTTTTTTTTTATTTTTTTTGTATTTTTGTATTTTTGCATTGTTTTTTATTTTTAGATTTTTGATATTTTTTTTTTTTGAACCGTTGTTACTAACAAAGTCACTCTGTGTGATAGGATCCAACAACGATGTTTGCGACTTCCTTGATAAGGGAGACTAAGCGTGTTTGTTTATCAAGAGTCATGTTTTCCCCAATCTCGATGATCGTGGTGAGTTCACACTCAACAAAGGACTGTGATTTATCCTGAAACATGGATTTTGTATGCGGGAGCTTGAGTTCCCTATCCAGAGGTTTATGCACTTTGCGCCATACTTGATGGTTATGTTGATGTGCGTTCTTGAATCGCGCTTAATTTACAACTTTGAGATTGTTCCAGTTGTTGGGGGATTTTGAGCTCTTGGAAGTTTTGACCTGAGCTTGATAATGAACCTGTTTGGGTTTCTTATAAGCTGACGCTTGAATTTTCTGACCTCGAGAAGGAGAAGAATGTGAACATTTACGATTGATGATAGGAACGATAGAAATGGTAGTGGGCTTGCCACAACCATTGATAGAAGAAATATGTGATAGATGAAAAGGATACGGTCCAAGAATTGAAGAGGATGGGCTACCAGGAGGTGAGCCATGGATAGAAGGTGAAAGGCTACTAGGATGTGGCCCAAGAATAGAAGAAGAAGGGCTACTAGGACGTGACCCATAAATAGAAGATGAAGGGCTACTAGGATGTGGCCCAAGAATAGAAGAAGAAGGGCTACTAGGACGTGACCCATAGATGTAAGATGATGGACTACCAGGATGTGGCCCAAGAATAGAAGATGATGGACTACCCGGGGGTGATCCATACATAGAAGATAAGGGGCTAGTTGGATGTGCCCCAATAATCGAAGATAGTGGGCTACTCGAAAATGTCCCACAAATAGAAGAGGGAGGGCTACTAGAAGGTGACCCACACCTAGATGAAGATGAAGGGCTACTTGGCGCTGACCCCACAAGAGATTGTGATTGAGGAATTATGATAGACGAAGAGTTATTGGGTGATGAGAAGATAGGCCATGGATCTATGCAAGACCAAGGAGTTTCATCACATAATGAAGAATGTGAAGATGGAAGAATAAGAGGAGGATCAAGTTGCATGATCTGAGGCTCTTCCTCCATTTCTTGATCAAAGGAATCAACCTTTTCCTCACAATATGCAGACGCATCAAAGTCTAAAGAGAATCCTTTTTTGTAATCTACTAAAGGAATATCTTCATATGCCCCTATAAATGCCCTGATTGTTTCTTCATTCTGAAAGAGATCAATCGGTATGAGTTGTTGATCGATCCCTAGGGGTTTATTGGAAGAAATAGGTTCACTTGGTGTGGAAGACTTAGAAGATGTTTGATGATTATTGATAGAAGAAGATGATGTGGGGGACGAAGAATATGTGTAGCTAGATGTCTCAGGAGTAGAAGAAGGTGGTGTGGACCTACCTATACAATGGTATGTCGTATGTAAAATAGTAGGATTAAGTCCAAAGTCTGTAGATTGTGACGCATGGGTCGATTCAGATGTTTGTCTCGAAGGACTTTGAGTCACACGAATCTTCACAGAAGGAAGATTCCGTGGGGGTGATTGATGAAGAAGGTCCTGCAAAGAAGGGGAGGACTGTGATTCAAGCATCGCATTAGATGAATGATGACAAGGGTCCTGTGAAGAAAGAGAGGACCACGATTCAAGAATTGTATTATACTTCTGATTGGAGGGATTTGGAGTCACGTGTATCTTCAAAGGAAGAAGACGTCGTTGGGGTGACTGATAAAAGGGGTCCTGCGAAGAAAGGGAGGACCGCGACATAAGAGTCACATTAGATGATTGATGAAGAGGATCTTGCAAAGAAAGGGAGGACCATGATTTAGGAGTCGCATTAGGAGATGACTTAGGAATTAGATGAATCCGAATAGTAGTTTGGATCTGAATCCTCAGAAGAGTCAGAGGAAATATTTGGATTGGAATCCTCAGAAGAAGAGGAAATGTTTGGATTAGAATTAGAAGAAGAGTGGGGGGAACTCGAATAATAATTTGGATCAGACGTGTCCAAATCATACCACCGACTATGAGATGAAGGTGGGGAACGAGTTACCCGTATGGGCTCTCTAGCACGAAGAACCAAACGAGGTTTAGTTGTAATGGGAATCTTTTGCTTTGAATTGCTAAACCTAGGTTCCATATTTTTGTAAGTATGGGGAACCGCACGATAGTCAGTCATTTTTGGTTGTTTTAAGCACAAATGTCTAGATCTAGATAGTGTGATGGAACTCCTTCAAAGGGAAGGAAGTGACATGTCGATTTGGGTAGCATAAGGACAACCAACTAGACATTTCGTAAGTATTGATATGCGTGTGTGATTTTCTGAAGAAGGTCTAAGGAAAATAGACATCGTGATGATGCAATATCGATGACATTGAGAGGGATTGTCCTAGAAAATAAGTTTTCTGAATGAATAATCACAAGGAACAATCATGCAAGTGTGAAACACAAAGCCAATCAACAAGGAAATACACCATATGAAAATGCGATGCAAAGATGATCAACAAGATGTTTTCACTTATGCCAAGTTCAAGGAAATGAACAAAACGTAAGTAAAAACAAGAAGTCAATGCGATCTCCCAATCAAGATATACGATGAGCGAGCTCAAACTTGATTAAGACCTATATCTCAAAAAGTGCCAATTACAATTCGCGAATGACACAACAATATCACCAAGATATGTTAACCCACTTTGCGAGAAAGTGAAGTATTGATATCGAGGTGTTATTGATATAACACGCACAAATGGTAACACCTAGCACTCTTTGAAATCAAGGTAATAATAGAACCGAAAAAATCTCAAAGTATAGCTAGGAATAGTTAAAAATGTGTGCAGCGTAACCATACAATATGTGTATTTACGTCGAGTTTACAAGAAACAAGACGTAAATATCGAAATTGTAGTGATACGATACAAACAAGCTAACTCTTCTAAGGAAGTCCGCGGTGATGAACCACACCTAACTACAATGACGATCTTGACATGGGTATCAAGATCACAATGGCTACCAATGACGTGAAAACACCTCCGCACACTTTAGACGTTTAACTAACCCAGCCGCAAACATGGATGGGCGTAAACGGACATAAAAGTGAGAGAAACAGTCGATTGGTAACACAAAGGTAGTCACACCTCTTTTGATCAACAAAGTGTCAAAAGAATATGAAGGAAATAAATCAAAAAAAATGACAAAAAATGCTAGCCTCACTTCGGCAGAGTTTCACCTCGCCCTAAGGCAAGTAAAAACTAGGCGAAAGTAATACGTCACACGTTTCTCAAAAAGAAGGTTCACAACTCAACACTGTTTTAAAATGGTCAAAGTGGGCTCCTGGCCAAAGTATATTCTCCTAGGTGGTTCTCTCGCCCTAGGTGTTACAAAGTTGCCACGAGCGAGCGTGATTTACCCAAAAAGTCACACTGACTAGTTTGGGAGTATCTTGGCTTTACTTTACCCCCTTCAAGAACAGTAGGCAACTAGTGCGTCTATGTGTACTATCACTGGGGTCGCCACAACGGACAACCTGTAATGCTATCTCACAAAGGAATCACTAGTCAAGTAGGTAGTGCGGAGCACTTCCCGTTTCATCCACAAGGTTCCCTCTTGCGTGGACTACTTTGGGGTTCCTGGAACCACCCCCATTGTTGTAGCTTAAGGCGTTATGCCAAAGGGGTTATGTTCCAGTTGAGCGGAGAGGGACGTACCCTTTTCTGAAACCTGCAATACAATGTTTTGAATATGTTGTTCTTTTTATCTTGTTTAATTAGGTGTGGTTTGCTTGAACACCTTTTGGCAACCTGTATAACAACTGTATTAGTAGTTTTTGATTTCGTTTTGATTCCTCCTTTCTTTGACAAGCGTTTTTAGGTCCTGCACTCAAGCGTTAGTAGTTCTCCAAGAAAATCACATTATTTAAAAGAGGATTAAGAGTTGCTTTTGATTCTCAAGATCATCCAAGGATGCAAGAGAAGAGCATACACAACAAATAATCCAACTAAAAAGTAAAGAAAATCTTTTCAATCAATGAACCATACAAAATTCTTGATAAATGTTCATTCCCCTAAACCAAAAGTGAAAAAAGTTATAAAATGAAGACTAAAGTTGTTTTTGATTCTCAAGATCACCCTAAGGTGCAAGAGAAGAGCATACACAAACTTTATCCCAACTATATAGAAATGGAAAACTTCAAATCAAAGGACTATTGAAAAATGCTTTGTAAAAGGTTCATTCCCTTAAACCAAAAGTGAAAGATGAAGTTTCCAATTTACCAAATGTTATAAAATGAAGACTAAAGTTGCTTTTGATTCTCAAGATCACCCTAAGGTGCAAGAGAAGAGCATACACAAACTTTATCCCAACTATATAGAAATGGAAAACTTCAAATCAAAGGACCATTGAAAAATGCTTTGTAAAAGGTTCATTCCCTTAAGCAAAATGAATAATCAAATTTCCAAGTTTAATCCCAATGTTAAAAAGATATAGATCAAATTTTTTTTTTGATTCTCAAGATCACCAAAAGGTGCAAGAGAAGAGCATACACACACTTTGGTCTAAATCGAGGAAGCATGGAAATACAACATTCATCAAAACATTAGACATGTTAGAAAATGACCAGTTTTAAACTAACAGAAAAACCTGTAATTTCTGTAAGTATAAATCCCAAATTTATGTTTTCATTGCATAGTTAACTTCAATACCTTTCCAACGCAAAAAAAAATGGAGTCATTTCGAGTTCGGGAGCAAAAGTTATGGCCTTCGGAAGATGGGTTACGCATATGCTCTTATGCTCACGGGTATGCACTTGACATGCACTCAAAAAATGTCTAAAAAAAAAAAACGTCTCTTAATCTGCAAAATGGGCAAATTTTTCCAACCAAGATTCAATTTTGACAACAACCCATCACATCAATATATGAATAGAAGACTCAACGCTATCAAACATTAACATACATGCTCAAGAATTTAAAATTTTCAAGAAATTGACAAAACTAGCATGTAGAATGATGAAAAAGTAAGCTCTAAAAATGAAAACATGATGAAATCTTGAAATTTTCTCACCAAGATTAAATTTTGACAGCAACCCACCACATTAATATGTAAATAGAAGACTCAGCACTATCAAACACTAACCTACATGCTCAAGAATTTAAAATTTTCAAGAAATTGACAAAACTAGCATGTAGAATGTTGAAAAAGTAAGCTCTAAAAATGAAAACATGGAGAAATCTTGAAATTTTCTCATCAAATTCCAATTTTGACAGCAACTTCACCACATTAATCCTAAATAGAAGACTATATCAAACACTAACCTACATGCTCAAGAATTTAAAACAAGAAATTGACAAAACTAGCATGTAGAATGTTGAAAAAGTAAGCTCTAAAAATGAAAACATCAAAATCTTGAAATTTTCCCAAATTCCAATTTTGACAGCACTTCACCTCCTTTATACCTAAAGGAAGACTCAAACATGCAAACTCAACAAAACAAGTTAATCAAGTTAGATCAACATGTGTAAAGTCTTAATTAAAGGGTTAGTAACCAAAAATGAAACTTAACTACAAAAACTTGAAATTAAGTGCAAAGGACAATGGAGTAAGTCCCACCGGGCGTGCCAAATGTGTGCATGTATACTTTGCTTAATGCTAAATCAAATGAAGCAAGAACTACCACCTAAAATAGTTCTACAATTTAGCTAAAACAAAGCATAAACACCATCAAGATAGAGAACTAAGCAAGATCTAAACTAACATTATAACTTTGAAAACATGAGATCAAAACTATGCATGCTATTTTAACATCTCTACTCTCCTAGATTACCAACAAGAATGAATGGACCTATTTAGCTCCAATGGCAATCAAAAATTGCTTTGTTTGATCCTTAAAGAATGCAAGAATAGGAAGCTTTAGCTCTTAACAATGGTGACCTCTCAAGAAAACAAAAGGCAAGCTCTTAGTCTCTTTGCTATATGCTTTGCATTTGCTCTCTTAAGAAGTTTAGGTGTAAGTAAAAAGGTAGGTGGAGGGCTCTTTATATAGCCCAAAGGATAAAGGATTCAACACATTCATCATGAATGTGGGATAAAGGTAAAACATGATTAGGAATGGATAAGGTTGCTTTATTAAAGGTAACCTTACTTTAGAAGGGTTTAATTTATGTTTAGCAAGTCATGGGAGTTGGGGGGTGTTTTAATTAATCAAAGGTGATTAACTAATAGGTAGATGTAAGCTTATAGAAGATAATTAGAGGAATATTAGTACGATTTAGGCTATTAGAAGGGGATTAAATCAATTAAATATTGATTTATTGGTTAAATGGAAGGGAAAGCTAATTAATTAATAATAATTAATTAGTCTAGGTAGAAGGGGTGATTTATTAATGGAAGGTCGTTAATTAGGGTATTTGTTGGATAGGCAACTTAATTAATTAGCTTAGTGTAATTAATTAATGATGATATGAGAGAAAATGAGTGCTTTTGACGATATGTCATCGATTTGCGAGAAAGACGATAATTAACGCAATTTAAGTATTTAAATTGCTTGGGCGTAATTATGGGTATATTTTTAAAAAGAAGGATATTATTAAATAAATATAAAAAAATACTCAAATAGGACATGTGTATTTGGTTCACCGTGCCTTAAAATATGATTAGGGAATTGATTAGCATTAAAGGCATTTCCTAAAACTTATATTTGTTATCGTTGATATCAAAAGTTGGCTTGAATTGATCACATTCCCTCACCCTTATCTTGTGGTCTCTATATTTTGAATCAAATGTTGTATCTATAAATTCTATGTGTAACTTAGCTACAGTTCATTCGAATGTGAAATGGAGAATCTATTTATTTGATTGTCCTCTTGTTTAACTACATGTCGATAATGTATATATGTAAATAATCTTTCCTTCTATATTGTTTACCATATGAGTTAAAGGACCTTGCATGACGTTATATTAAACATGTCGAGTAATTAGTTTATTATTCTTTACGCATTTGCTGCAAGCGATTATTTTCTAAGTCTTTCTCTTCAAGCATTTCTAAAGTATTCATATTTATAGCAAATGTAGTTGATGTACAACCTAATCACAACCGTTGACTTATTAGTATGCCATAAGAATGAATAATTCCCCATGATTCATTGTAGAATTTCCATTTCTTCATGATGTGGTGGCCATTATGTCTGCACATATAAGAATTGAACCAACCATCATCCTATCAAAAAGAAAAAGACATTATTTTGCACGCCCACCGGATTGGTATAAATCAAAAAATCATCTTCCAAAAACACCATAAAATTTAAATCCCTACCTTGAGATCTATAAAATGCAATAAAACCCACGAAATTTGAAATTTCCATATTGTTATCCAAATAACGGCCCAAGTTATTTGGACAACTTGTATTCAAATTCTGCCTTTGTGGTTCTACATTAAAGGTTGCGCACACTTCAATTTTCTTCTTTGGCACATTCTCTTGGTTGCACTTTCCTCGTGTGCCCTTGTGCGCTTATCCTTTGCTTCATCCTTTCATTTTCCTTTTCCTCTTTGTTCCACTTTTCCTCATACGCACCCTTTGCGCATTCACCTTATACCTACCTATTCATATGCCCTGTGCGCACACCCTAAACTTGCTTCAAAATTAGCTAAGTTCCTAGACTCTCATGTGCCCCACACATTACTTTGTAATAGTTGTACCTTGACCATATGTTCCTTCCTCAAGTATTTCTCCCAGTTCCTCCCGCGTGCATCACCTTTGCATGTGCCTTCCCTTTGTTTTACTTTTGTGCCTCATTAATTTGTGTGCCTACCTTTGCAATTTCTTCTGCGCCATCTTGTGCAACATCATCACATGATAAGCTTGAGTGTGCTACACGCAAAAAATCAGGCATGCCAATATGGTGCCAAATCCTGATGACAAACCAAGGCGTGACATGTGGCTAAAATGAAAAAATATAACCTGCAGTTAGCCACTTTTTAGTCAATCACCACGTGTCACGTGTCTTACGTGCCTAGTTAGCACTGTGAATATTCTAACAGTCATAACTTCTGTCCTAGTGCTTAGCTCCTTGCGCACCTAGAATTTTTGGAAAGCTACTGACGTGAGCTACATGCTAGGCTATTTAATTCAAATTTCAGTGGGATTTCGTAGGTGAGAAGATAGAAAACATCTTTCACGCCATCAATTCAGGATCTGATTGCTCCAACTGTTAGGTTAATTATTATTTACCTAATATTTTAATTATGCATTTTATAATTAATTAATCATTAATTATTTATTTATTGTTATATGGTTTTTAAACCATATTTGTCTTTTATTTCCAAATGTATAATTGTTATAATTGTTATAACAATTATGTGCTTCCCGGATGTAATATTAGAAGCAGTTGTGAGTTTGGTTTTACCTGTGCAACCTATTTGTTTGTCTGCACATGGTTGTTCAATTCCTATGAGAAATGCAACACTCCATTGTAAGAATGGTTGATTGAGATTAATAATATTTATCAGGATTCCGCCACTGTTGCTCAATCTAAATTTTGTACTAGAGCATATTGAACCTCCTGGCAAGGTTAAAGAGGGTTATAGAGGAAGGAAAAGTCTTGGAGAAGAAATTTGCTTCACTGGAGAGCCAGTGTTGCCTCCTGCAGCTTCCCAGACCTCCCTACAGTCTCACAACCGCCTATGTAATTTCCAGGTAAATGTAAAGCAAATATTTTTTGCCTTGGTGCCTCCTGCACTAGGAAAAATTTGCTCCCTGGATGTTTTTTTTTAAAATATATATTTTTCCCCAAACAGGGGTTTTACATCAGACCTCTACATTTAGAGGACTATGCTAAAAATTGGAGATTATTTTTTTTATTTTGGAGACCTGTGTGTATGTGGAGCTTCTCACCGGGTTGCTTAAATCTTTGCCTCTAACCAAGCTCTCCACAGAGCTCTGAAACCGAGTCGAAGACCGGGTTGGGTTATTGATTGGAAAGTTGAATGTATTGAAGGCTGAATGACACTAATGGTTTGATCCTGTGTTGATCCTGTTGAGCCATTACAATCCAAGCCATTTGCTTATTTGGCGAAGCCTGACACATCTCCAAGCTCACGTACTTCTCCACGTCGTACCTACACAAAGAAACAAATGGTGGAAACTTTTAAAGAAAGTAGTTGAGGCTTCTCCCTGCACAAAAGCACCTACAACCACAGCCAAAAATGGTGAAGAAATATCAAAGAAAAAGCAAACAGCTAATCAATAAAAAAACGGTGGATAGAAAGCGGTGGCCAACAAAGAAAAGGCATTCAAAAGCATAAGGAGTCTCAGATCCGCGTCTTCTGGAAGCCCTAAACTCGTCCTCTATGCATGCATGCCACGCAGACCGCCATCTCATCTTCTAAGTCACATTTTTTAAAAAGAGGTGAGTTGTTTTTAAATATATTCATACAATTCACTTCATTTTATAACCAAGCGCTCATAAGAGTCTACATGGTTAAGAGGAAAGACTTAGAAGCGGGAGGTTTGGGGTTCAAATACCACCCCCAACATGAACTTTTGAATTTTGAAATTTAGCGGGAAAAATAGTGGAACTGCCAAATTTGGAGGATGATTTAGGGGGAAAACCCTGACTAAACAGTTTAGTCATAACTAAACTACCTACTAAATTTTTAGTGAGAAAAACCCTAATTTAGTGTAAATTTTTTTTTCTCCTAATAGGCCTGGTTTTTGATTTCGAGCATTTTTTTGTAAAAGCATGCCTATCCATAAATTGCATTTTCAGCTATATTTTTGCATTTTTTTTGGTGTAGTGGGTCATTTTGGGCTCTAGAGGCCACCAAGGCCCGCAAAACAAAAACTTTTTACCTGTCATTCAATTTTTCCAGATTTTTGAATGTAATTTGTATACTTCAGTATATTGTACTAATTTACAAGTTGCCATAGTCAACTACAAACTTTGTAACTACTCGGAAATTGGTAGAATATTGTAATAAAAAATAGTCAAAAATTTGTTATGAAACACTCACAAGATCCTAGATCGCATTCGCAGCGTTCAGTATATATGGTGCCTTTGGGAAGCACTTACGGGTAAATTTTTCACAACTACTACTGCACTTAATGCCTAATATAGCTACAACAACATTGTTTGGGAATCGACCCTTTAAATCAACGAGGATTAATAAGGTCACAGTGCACACACTATGAGCCATCCCATCCATCTGTGAATGATTGCACGACATAAATCCAGACTGAGAAATTATCCAAGTATATAGTGAAGGTACATGCATGTATGATGATATTTATTTGAGTCAGTTTCAATAATCACACAGACCCCTTTCAGTACAGTCTTGGTACCACATATTGAATCCTTTCACGTACCGTCGGGTATATCTAAAGGGTGAGATTCTTCCACATACCGATGGGTATATAGGAAGGGCATGTATATAGAAAGGTTTGGTATATCAGACTGACGATATATAGATTGGGAGACCTAATACCTGGAGTTATAAGAGCCAATCCCTATCATTGATCTCTGCAAAATGGGCACTAATGCCCCCAATTTTTTTCTTCTGGATTCAAAACTGCTCAAAGGTAACAACTATGTTGTATGGAAGACAAAAATCAAGACACAGCTTGAGTTTGAGGAGATCTGGCTTGTTGTGGTACTCTGACCAGATCAACAACTAATACAACACAATAGAGGCAGTTTGATAGAGTAGATCAGAAAGCCAAACTCATCATCTTGTTTGGAGTGTCCGACGATGTGCAAACCCAAATTTTTGATGTGACAATAGCCAAAGAAGCGTGGGATAAGTTGAGCATAGTATATGAGGCCAAGAATAAGAATGTTATACTGAATTAGCAGAGTCAGTTACACACATTGAAGTTCAAGTAGAATGAGAAAATCGAAGCTTTCTTAAGAAGGGTTGCAGAGTTGAGGGCTTCACTTCTAGCCCTGGGAGAAGCATTCTCAAATGATTCTCTCATTCCCATTGTTTTGAGAGCACTCCCCTCTTCTTACCACATTTTTTTACAACACTAAACGTGTCAGATACGACCGTTAGTTTTGACAAATTGGTAAACTTAGCGCAACAAGAGGAAGCCATACATAATAAGGATAATGAAGAGGAGAAGGCACTTTCTTCACATCAAAAATGGAAAGGAAAAGGTAAAGGAAAACCTAATTCTTATCAAAATTCCCAAAATCAAAATTAGTAACAAGGGGACAGACAACAGAAGAAGCAATGCCCAATCTGTAAAAGAGGACATGACCTAAAAGATTGTTGGTATAATACTTACAAGAAAGGTTCATCTAGAAAATTTGGACCTCAACAACAACAATCTTACAAGGAACATTATAACAACAATCATGGGAAGAAAAAGGGGAACTGGAAAAGAAGACTCCATCAACAAGGTAATATTGTTGAGGAACAAGAACAATCAGATAATGAAGACTACTTGTATACTGCTCGATCAAGTGAACCATCCACGTCATCTAGTGATGTCCGGTATGTTGATTTGAGAGCCACTCGACACATGACCGGCCACAGAGATTGGTTTACCTCAATGAGGGACACACCTTTGAAAAACCATGTTTCATTGGGTGATGATTCTTCATATTCAGTTAAGGGGATTGGGAACATTTCTCTACCCCTTGGTTCACGCAACTACAGACTATCAGATGTCTTATATGTCCCTGGGTTGACAAAGAATCTACTTTCAGTCAGTCAACTCCTTGATCATAACCTACAAATTGAATTTGATAGTCATTCCGAGAAGAAAACGTGTTTGATTCGAGACAAATCACGAGGCTCAAAAATAGTTGCAAAAGCCTCCAATGTGGGATGCATGTTCCAACTTGATTTTGTTCTCAGAGATGATCAAGCACTTATGGCTAAGAACTCCACCTTAGCACAATTGTGGCATCAGATACTTGGTCATGTAAGTTTTAATTATCTCGAGACACTTCACCAGCGTAATATGGTACATGGGCTACCATATCTTCAGAAGGATAAAGACAAGTGTCCTCACTGCCTAGCAGGAAAACAACACAGAGCTTCATTCCATAAGAGTACATTTCAGGCTCATGGAAAACTTGACCTGGTTCATACCGATCTTTGCGGTCTGATGCAACCAAGTCATTCTGGGTTCCAATATTTCATGCTTTGTGTTGATGACTATTTAAGGAAAATGTGAATTTTTTTTCTTTGCAAGAAAAGTGAAGCTTTTGAAACTTTCAAAAAGTTCAAAGTAGCAGTTGAGAATGAAACTGGTCATCACATCAGAACTCTTCACTCAGATTGAGGGGGGAATTCACCAGTGACGAGTTCAAAGACTATCTACAAAATCACAAGATTCATCGACAAATTCCTCCTCCACACACACCACAGCAGAATGGTTTTGTTGAGAGAATAAATCATACTATCATGGAAATGGCACGATGCATGATCGATGAATCTGGAATTGTAAAGACATTCTGGGTAGAAGCAGCAAAAACAATAGTATACTTGTTGAACAGAGTGCCCAGAGTTTCTCTTGATGGAGTAACACCACAAGAAGCATGGTCAAAATGGAAACCATATATTGCACACCTCATAGTATTTGGGTACAAAGCAAGCATGCACATACCCAAGCGGAATAGAAAAAAATAGATATGAAGTCATAAAAACTCCTCTTCATTGGGTAGAGTGAAGATAATCTTGGGTATAGATTGATGGATCCTAAGACTAGAAAAGTCTACACCAGCAGAGATGTTGAATTTTGTTAGAAGAAGGAAGTAGAGTCTCCTACTCCAAACTCACCAGATGTAGATTTTTCACCAGTTGTAAAAATTGAAGATGATGTTCCCTCAGATGATGAAAGTGATGATAGGGATGATGGTGTTGATCAGATAGAACCATGACCCATGAGAACAGTTCAACGTATGCCCAAGTGGTGTACTATCACATTATGAGATGCAAGAATGGATGCTCCACTGGATACATCCACCCTTGGACCACGGACTCGCAGTAAAGCAAGAGAAGAAGTTAACTTTTCTTTGATGAGTAGAGTTATTGAATCTGATGAACCCTCTACAGTCCAAGAAGCCCTACAGTCAAAATATTGGAAAGATGCCATGGACTCTGACTATCAATTAGTGATGAAAAATAACACTTGGTAGCTTGTCGATCTTCCACCAGGGAAGAAACCCATTGGATGCAAATGGATATTCAAAACAAATTACAAATCATATGGGACAGTGGATAAGTATAAAGCGAGACTAGTAACAAAGGGGTACGCACAAAAAGAAGGCATAGACTACGAGGATACATTTTCTCTCACAACTAAGATCAAAACAATCAGAATGATCTTTTCTCTAGCTGCACGGTTTGGCTGGAAAGTCCACCAGATGGACGTAAAAAGTGCCTCCCTAAACGGAGATTTATAGGAAGAAGTCTACATGACTCAACCTAAGGGATATGTAGTACCTAGTCAAGAACCAAAGGTATGAAGACTCAGGAAATCTCTGTATGGTCTCAAACAGGCACCCCGGGCATGGTACATCAAGATTTATGAGCATTTCATAGAACATGGATTTGTTATAAATCCATACGATCTCAGTCTTTACCTCAAAAAGCAAGGGGGGAGATTGTGATTTTCATTGTCTATGTCAATGATCTAGTCATCACTGGTAGTTCAGTGAGGATGATCGATGCAATGAAGAAAGATCTTAATCGATTGTTTGACATGACCGATCTCGGGCTGATGCATTATTGTCTTAGATTGGAAGTATAGTACAAAGAGAATCACATTTTTGTTTCTCAAATGAAATATACCAAGACAACGCTCGATAAATTCAGGATGATAGATTGCACACCTATTTCCACACCCATGGAGAACAGATTGCAGCTATCTCGTTCAAATCCATCTCCTGAGGTAAGTGCCACTCTCTATTGGTAGTCTCATTTACCTGACCTACACTAGACCAAATATCAGCTTTGCAGTGAGCTATTTATATAGGTTCATGCAGGAACCCAAAATTTTTCATTATAAAGCAGCAATGCACATCTTAAGATATCTCAAAGGATCAATGGATCTTGGTCTAGAATACAAGAAGAACGACAACTTATTCTTGACTGGATATTCGGATTCAGATCATGTAGGTAACATTGATGATAGAAAATCCACTTCTGGATTTGTATTCTTAATGGGATCTGGACCAATATCATGGGAAAGAAGGAAAAAACACTTCATTTCTTACTCTTCCACAGAAGTCGATTATCATTCTATAGGAGAAGTTGTATGTGAAGTGATTTAGCTACGTCGCATACTAGAAGGAACTGGAATACCAAAGGACAAACTGACCACCATTTATGTTGACAATGAATGTGTTCTCAAACTTGTTCGCAATCCAGTGTTTCACGAAAGAACAAAGAACATTGAGTTACAAGTTCATTTCATACGCGAACATGTGTTAAAGCACAATATCTAGCTTCATTTTTGTCCAACAGCTGAACAACGGGAAAATATCTTCACAAAGTCACTTTCACGTGAAAAGTTCGATTTATTCAAAGAGTTCCTCTCCTCATCCCTTAATGCACAATTAAGGGGGGAAATGTTAGGTTAATTATTATTTACCTAATATTTTAATTATGCATTTTATAATTAATTAATTATTTATTGTTATATGGTTTTTAAACCATATTTGTCTTTTATTTCCAAATGTATAATTTTTATAATTTTTATAACAATTATGTGCTTCCCGGATGTAATATTGGAAGCAATTGTGAGTTTAGTTTTACCTGTGCAACGTATTTGTTTGTCTGCACATGGCTGTTCAATTCCTATAAGAAATACAACACTCTATTGTAAGAATGGTTGATTGAGATTAATAATATTTATCAAGATTCCGCCCCTATTTCTCAATCTACACCAACTACTCGATTCACTTCAGATCTTGCCCCCTTTCTTCTAAAACATGCCAAATAGACATGGAGAAGTGGACTTGACAGATTAGCAGGCGGATTTGCAGGCATTCATTGCTAGTGGTCGAGTGTTCAAATTGACCTTCCCTTTTTATTTTCTTCTTCTTTTATGGATTCATCTATAAATGTAAGAGCTCAACTCATTGTAAAGGGTTGGATATTTTGCATCCTCCAGTTTTTTCTAAAGATCCTATATCTCTACATTCGAAGTTATAGACCTCTAGATCTAGTTTGTCCATGTGAATATCGGCCTTCATACATCATTTTAACAAACTTTGCATACTTGGAAGTAATAGAAGGATAATTTTGTGGCTATTTTATGCCTTAATGTGTCTATATTCTTCTTTCTTTCCTTGTTTTCTCATTATGTGTTTTTTATGTCACTTTAAGTTCCTTGCAACTCCATTTTTTGGTTGTGTTTCATGAGATTGATAATGTGAATGTGTTCTGGTTTGTTCTATGTGTGCCTAGCCTTCCCTCACGCTTTCTCCTTCATTTTTACTTAGAAAAGATATTGTTCATCCCACTTTTTTGGTGCTATTGCCTCCTTTAGTTTAATTTTCCTTTTTGCTTATCCTTCTATCCTTGGTCCCTTAGCTTGTTTAGCTTAGATTTCCATTTCAGCATTAGGAGTAGAAAAAGGTAGAGGAACTGACCTTCTCTGAAGATTTGTCTCAAGCGCACAAGGTCCCATAACTTGGAGATGGTTTCATTATTGTTTCCAATGACTCGGTTCCAATAGATCTGAGAAATGGGTGCATGTTTGACAACCAACAGTTTTTGGCACACATGGTCAGACTAGAATTGAACGCTTATATTTTAGATTGTTAAGTTTGGTGTGTGACTTAGTAATTTCCAGCCTTTGGAGGTTTATTTCAACACATCTAGTGACTCTGAATACTCAGATCTACTATTTTAGTAGCTAGAGCACCTTTTATGAGAAGAGTGCATACAAGAAAAGTGCTACAACCAAAGAATATTTCGAATACCTCCAACTTTCACCAAGAAACATATGCAGTAGAGCTCCCGCACATGCATCCCCATCTCTAGCATACTATGCACATTCCACTCTTCATCACAATAGACTAGTGCAAGCTTTCATGGCATTGCAACCACCTCCTCCTTCAAGGAAATTCTCTAGCTTCATTGGTGGAATCCCTCTCATTGTCAATACACAACATGACATGCCATCAATCATGCTCAAGAGTATCCCATACTTCATGGGAGAAAATCAAGTCACCCCTATTGATCACATTCAAGATGTGACAATTTTTTTCTCTAACTATTTGATCACACATGTTGATGTAGCGGTCAACCTACTTGCACCTTCTTTCGAAGGTAAAGAAATCCAATGGTACCATGGCCTAAGACTTGTATCTATTTCCACATGGGATGATCTTAGCATAAATATACATAATTAATTTGAAGATAAGTTAGATCACCTATCTTTCGTTGAGAAAATGACTACATCAAATAGGGTGCCCAATGAGTAGATGGCTGATTTCAACATCAGATTCTAAAAGAATTGGGACAAAATTCTTGAAGTGGTAAGGCCTACAACCTAACATGATTTCCTATATTATCTAAGGGATTTGAATAGTGATATCTCAATCATGATCCAATCCATGTGTGGAAGGACATTACTTGTTACATACAAAATCACAATAAGGGCATAGAATATCCTTATCCAGGTGGGTAAGTTGGCTACTAGACCTCCTGTGCCTTTTTTTCTAGAGATGTCTCCAGCACCCATCCTTCTATTGCCCATGTTCCACTATAGAGTGTGTAATGTTACATCCATGTCTTATTCTCCCACGCAACAGAAGGAAGATGATGAAATGAAAGCCCTAATAAATTCATAATTTTGGATAAGTAGCAGGTGCAAGCCTTCAGAAGTGGCTCTAATCAGGCACATAACCAAAACAATTAGCCCTAGTATAATCATTATAGAAATCAAAGATATGAGAAAAATCAGTAGAATGATAGATGGAATGTTAATGCTCACTTTCCCCTGCAATTTATTCCTTCTGCACAACGTCTTCCAACACCCAGTATAAGCCAAGAAATTTTTCCAATTTAGAACAACATGGTGTAAGAGTCAGAATGGTGTTTTCCTTGCAACATGCCTCATATTCATATCACTACACCAATGTTGCGCGCACCCAAGCATACATGATTCATGTTGTTACCAAATGTGAACGGACCATAAGCGCAAGTAAACTTGATAATCAAGAGAGGCCAGAAGCTCCTCCGGAGGCAAATTTTATATTCTTTGGCACCAAGGAATTTTGTACAATCAATCAAGCTGCAGATGATGCGAGTAGACCATGCACCCAAGTTGTAGATAACACAAGGTACAAAAAGTGAATGCTTGAGTTTGGCACAAAATTCACAATTCCAGAAACATAGGCTGATCCTCAAAAGCAAAAGGATGCAGCTAAGGCATCTAGCAATAAAAAGGTGCAGAATCCTGAATACAAGGCTCTACACAATGTTCCTTCTAAAGCAACATGCATCCCTCCTTTGGTAGGTCAAACCTCTGTGCAAGCTAAGGTTCCTGTTGTTGCACCTGAACAATAGAGAAAAGATGCTATTGTGCCCCAAATGCACAAGTCAATTGGCCTTTCATTTAATATTTTAAACCAAATAAAGAAGAGAAATATGAATGTCACAATGTGGGAATCCCTGGCCATTCCATCTCAGAGTGACCTATTGCATGAGGACCTGACACAATTTCCATGCACAGACCCAACTATTCACAAACCTCACACTACTGTCAATATCTACCAAGAAGAAGAGAAACAATTAAGTAAGGTTGTCAAGACCTCACCCTTTTATATGTCTTTGATCATAGGAAAACATCTTGTTCAAAATTGTATGATTGACTCAAGCACAAGTACTTTTTTCATGCCTAAGAAAATTGTTAATGTCTTACATCTTAAGCACATCCCCTTAAAAAAAGGATTCCTACATCTTGATGGCTCAACTATCACCATGTTGGTAATCATCAAGGATCTTCAGTTGAACCTCCATGCATTTCCAAGTATCATAATAACTCAAGATGTGTCAATCATCAATCTGCCCCCTCTTTTTGCTTTATGTCTGTCAAGGTATTTTACTACTAAAGTGGGTGGTTACTTGTCTTCTGAATAGTCCCATATACTACTCAAGACAAGGTATGGTACCCGGTTTACCATACAAGCTGAGCCAATATTTTTCCATCATGTTGATTAATATGATCCAACCCCTCTCCAAGCCAATTACCTAATCCAATAAGAATAAGTATCAGTCTCTAAAAAATAGCCTGTCGCGCCTCCTATTTCTGACTTAGTGTTGGATGAATGGGCAGAAATGCACCAAAAATTTGATCCATATGCCGAAGAGATGTCAGCTTATGAAATTGGTCTTGGTAGATATTTCATCCTTGAAGAAGAAGTTATGCCACTATGCATGCTTAAGAAAAATGAGGAAAGCGCGGGTCTGTGGAAGTTGTACTTCAGTGGATCCAGAAACAGAAATGGTGTGGGTGCATGATTGGTTCTCATTTCTTCTAAGAATGAGAATTTAATTTTCCTGCACAAGTTACATTTCACATGTTCCAATAATGTGGCAGAGTATGAGGCACTAGTGTATGTCCTTCTAATTACTGAAAATAAAAACATCAAGGTGCTGCAAATTTTTGGGGACACCGAACTGGTTATCCACAAGGTCACAAAAAAGTGCACTGTAAAAAATAAGCTTCTCAAAGCTTACAAACACAGAGTTTGGGACCTTCTTGAGATATTCCATGCTTTAAATCTGCAGGTGGTGCAACGCAAAATGAATAAAGAAGTTGATTAGATGACCACACTTGGTTCATAGTTCTCCCTGGCTGAGGAATTTGTCAAAGGAAACACACAACACATAATTATGGTGATCATACCATCTATTCCAAATAACAACACCAACTGGAAAGTATTTAATAGTGACGCACATATCATCTAGTTCATACAGAATGAAGTTGATTTTTCATCAATCATGTAAGCTTATTTGCATGATATATATGGTGGCCAAGTAATACAACTGAAGACAAATAAATTGCCTAAAAGGCTGGTCACCTTAGAGAAAATATTTATCCCTGATGATGAGTTCAAGGGTGAAGAAAAGAATATGTGCGCGGCACAAGAATATTGTTCCCCAGTCACTATTGTGCATGAAAAGGAGTTGTTTCTAATTAAATCTTTCTCACATGAAAAAAAACAAGCCTTCATATCTCTCTGTCAAAAATACAGTGGCATATTTTCATGGGAATATGAATACATTAAAATTTTTGATCCAAGTGTTACTCAACACTCTATTGACCTTGATCCTGGTATTAAGCCCATCAAACAAAATCAGTGATTAGTCACTCCAAAGATAGAGCCCCTTATGAGGAAATATTTGTCTAAGCTTATTGAGGAAAAGATCATTTTTCCCATTAAATACTCTACTTAAGTCGTGGATCTTATTTCATTATGAAAAAAAAACAATGAAATCAGACTCTGCATCGATTTCAGAGATTTGAATAATGAATATTTGAAGGATCATTATAATTTTCCTTCAATAGAGCAGATTCAGCAAACTGTAGCTGGTGTGAAAAGGTTTTAAATGTTGGATGGGTACTTTGGTTTCAACCAAATTTTGTTCAAGGAAGAGGATCAATATAAAATGACGTTTACAACCAAGTGGGGAACTTTTTCATATCATAAGATTCCCTTTGGTCTATAAAACATAGGCACAACCTTTCAGCGTGCCATGGATATTGTTTTTAAAGGATACATCAATGAGTTCATCTTGGTTTACCTTGATGACATCACTATCTTCCCAAGTTAGGGCGTGGATCACATGATGCACCTGGAAATTATTTTTGAGAGATACAAAAATTTTGGGGTATCTCTCAACACCAATAAATGCAATTTTGATGTGGTGTTGGGAAAGCTATTGGGCCATGTGGTCTCAAAGGATGGCATCACAATTGATCCTGAGTGCGTTTCATCCATCCTAAATCTCTCTCTGTCAGCACGTAAGACAACCTTGTATTCCTTTCTAGGTAAAATAAAATTTGTTAGGAGATTCATTCCTAACTTTACAAGAATGGTAAACCCCATCACCCTCATGATCAAGAAAGACACAACCTTTAGGTGTATAGTAGAAGGAAGAGAAACCTTTAACAAAATTAGGAAATAAATTACTTACGTGCTAACACTCATCAACCCAGATTATGCAAAGGATTTCATCCTTTATGCTTATTTCTCTGATGCAAGTGTTGTGGCTGTCCTGACACAAGAAAATGAACAAGGGTTGGAGTAACCAATGGCTTTCTTCAGTCAAATGCTGAAGGATTACGAATTGAAATATAGTCACATGGAGAAATAGGTCTACACCATCATGCACATGCTCAAGAAATTCAAAATTATAATCTCCACGAACCACATCAAGGTGTTATTTTTGGTTAGAGAATTCATCATGGGAGTAGAGATCAGCGAGAAAAGAGCTCGATGGGTAACCAAAATCATGGAGTATGATGTGACTATCAAAGCCACAAAGATGGTTAGAGGTAGTGCACTCTGCAAGTAGATTGTCGCGGACATGCATAATGAAATTAAGACTTTATTATTTCTAGATGAAGAGATCCCACGCATAAAATCATAATAGAATGTAGACCCTAGTGTGTGTGACTGGATGAAGGATGTGATCACATTCCTTTCCGAGGGCACATACCCTCTTGGTTTAAATAAAGAAAAGAGAAGGACATCTAAGGCTGGAATCTATTCCTTTTGTTTTGATTGATGGCATTCTCTTTAAAAATAATCTTTATGGCATGCTTTTATGATGTATTGATAACACATGGACTAAAGAAGTGTTAGCAAAATTTCACAATAGATTTTACGGTGGACACTTCTCTTCCAAATCCAGAGCAATGAAGATCATAATGGCAGGACTATTTTTGTCTACCTTGTTCCCAGATACGCACAAGAGGGTTATGAAATGAAAATATTGCACTTTCTTTGTAGGTAAGAAAAGATTGATAACACTTCCCCTCTTACCAATCCAAGAGGATCAACCTTTTGCACAATGGGATCTTAACTTGATAGGAATGATCAATCCTCCTTCAAGCACTGGGCATAAATGGGTGCTCATAGCTATGGATGACTTCACCAGATGGACAGAACTTGTCGCACTCAAGGAATCAACCAAGCATGTCATCTTTGACTTTCTTGAGTGTATTGTAACTAGGTGTGGCATCCCTTAGACCATTATTTATAATGATACAAAATACTTCCCTAGTATTGAAATGATTTTTTGGGATCTTAGTCTTGGAATATACTTGAATATTTATTCCAACTATTACCTTGAGGGAAACGACCTGATAGAGTAAAAAAAAACAGGAACCTGATCAGAATTATGAAGTGGAAAATGAATACCAACCACAGACAGTGGCAAAAAAAGGTCCCATGCGTGCTTTGGGCAGACAAAATCATGAAAAAAAAAGGTAATAAGCACATCGCCTTACAAACTCTTCTATGGCAAGGAGGATAAACTTCCTTTGATACTTGAGTTGAATTCATTAGGACTTGCTCAACAACTGGAATTAGAGGGTGCGGACCAAAGATTAATTAGAATGGTGGAGCTAGTCAAACTTGAAGAATCAAGAAAATCTGTCATGATCAAGCTAGAATATCATCAACTAGAAAAAAAGAAATGATTTGACAGAAAGGATAGGCCTCAAGCTTTCAAAGTTGGGGACTGTACGATGGAAAAGTGACAAGCGAGTGTGGGAATTTATAAGTAACTCTTCCTCGCACCCAACCTCCCGAGGTCATGCCGAGACAGCTGGTGGTGATGGAATATACGTGGGGTATAGGTAAACTAGTTAAGAAATCTTATGTCTTCAACGTGCATTAATGGAATCTGTGAATCTAAGGCAAAGAAGGCCCTTCTAACCTGAACTGGCGTGATACATCGATCGGCGAGGATGACTGCTCGAAGGCTCAAATCAATATCGAGCTCTGGAGTGATCCGGTCTATAGGTTGTGGGATAGGTGGAAAATGACCTGGAATTGTTTTGTGTGTGTCTCCAGATAGGGTCATAGGGTGGATGATGGATATAGTTGACTCTGTGGGTGATTATATGGTCTAGTCCAAAAATCCTTAGCTTGGTTAGCTGCTATATCTAAGAGGGATAACTGTGCAATAATGGTTCGTGGAAGTGAGTGGATCTAAATACTAATGTGTGTAAGCAAGCATCAACGTCAGAATGTCCTGTGGACTCATTGGGTTGTGGGATTTTTGGATCACAACCGTAGATTCATGGTTGTTGTGGACCTGCTATGGTCATACTAGGAATCAATTTCTTATCCCTAGTATCCAGTAGTCGTATGCCTTTTCGGCCTCTATATTTAGAACTACAAGTTGTGCAATCTTCTCAGAGTACCTTACAGGCATTCTGGCAACCTGAATTCTTAAGCCGGTGTCTATGTTAGTGAGAATGTCTCTTGCGTCTGGCTATGGGACCAAAGGGTCAGAACCGAATGTTTTCTCTCTTTCAAGCCCTTCTACATTCATGTGGATATTTATCTAGGGTAATTTATAGTTTTGTTGGTTTATCCAAAACGTGTATGCTTGGTTGTCTTCTATGTTTAACCCTCTTAACTGTGAGTTGATCTGTTGTAGGTTTGTTGTTACTTGGGAGACTTGAATTATGAGATGCTGGTCTATATCAGTTATTGCTGCAACAAGATTGGGCTGAGGCACTATCGAATACGTATTCTCTGGGCTCTCTAGGTCCCGTGATTGTCATGCAAGAAGGAAATGATATAAATCTAACTAATGACAGAATAAGCTAACTACGCAAGATATATCTATGTATATTTCTAAATTTGATATTATTGATAAACTATTGAATAGAATTTAAAGAGCAATTATTTAATATATCTAGAAATTGACAACTAAACTAATGACAAAATTAAAACAAGCAAAGCAACCGAGTATAGCTATTTGCCTGTGCAGTTTTTAACCTATTCTAAATAACTAGATAACTAATCTAATCTATTTGAAAGACTCTCGATCCTACCTCAAAAGTGAGGAGTGAATCATAGTTTCTCAGAAACTATCAATCCCCACGGCTTCCCTAGCAATATCGAAAGTGAAATCAACTTGAAATGAAATGATTAACTACTCTATTTGATATTTTAACTAGAACCTTGAAAGCTTGAACCTGGATTCTGCAGAACAGTGGCAAATTCGATGGTGTGTGCCTTTGTCCCCTCAGTGTGATCTCCTCGTTCCTTCGTGCTCACGTGAATTTAGAAAAGTGTGTGATGTTAGCATCAATAGAAGTTGGTATTGAAATAATGGCAGCTTTGGATGTAGATTGAATACAATGTGAGTAGGAGAGGGATAGCTCAAGAGAACAGAGTTTGGCTTATGCAATTCCTAGCGGGATTTATTGCCAGTCATACAACATAAAATGTCTAGAACCTGAAACTATCCTTTTTGATGAACAAAACCTGTAACTTTAATGAATTCTGACTGAAAATGAAACTATCCTACCTCAATGGATTGCATAAAACAATAACAACACTAGCACAAGATGATTATGTGGCTTCCTAACAGCAAAACAACACTAACTAGGCATGCAACAAATGAAAAATTATGAATTCCTAAGAAAACTAGCAAGACTAAGCTATGGAATGAGAAAATGAGAGGCAAATTTGAGGGGGCATTTTCTTGAGCACAACCCAGCTATTTATAGAATTCCCATTTACCCAAAGGTGAAAACCAAATTGATCTCTTAAACCATAAACAATGCAAAAACACTATTCCAGGGAACCAAAATCATAAATACAAGCAAAGGCGGTGAAAAAAGCTGGTAAACATTGAATTTTTACGTGAGTCGCGTTAAAAAGGGCATTTTGGAAAACGTGTGAAGGACCGCCGTCCTGAGCAGGGCGGTGGTTACAGGACCGCCACCCTGCCTGGGCGGCGGTCACGAGACCACCGCCCAGACGGGGCGGTGGTTTCGTAACTGAAGACCAAAATGCAAAGAAAAAGAGGGGAGAAGAGAAAAACAAAGCACGCAGGGGCTAAGCGGGACATACGGGATGCTAACACATATTTGGAGAGCTTTTCTGGATCCTGAACACCTTGCGAGGAGACCTGTATCATCATTGAGGCACATGTAATGTTGTTTCAGCGGTGCAATACCCTACAATTTTGGGTACGTACAGGGACCTTTTCTTAAAGTGGGATATCGACATAGCTAAATCAGGGCGCCATTCAAAATTTGATGCACTTTGGAGTGGCCCATACATCATTAGTTCATGCAAGGATGCTAACTCTTTTGAGTTGTCTCATCTCGATGGATGCACATTACAAATACCCGTCAATGGGATCCATCTTAAACCATTCTATTAAGTTTTCTGCATTATTTTGTAAATATTATAGTAGTTTCAATTCCTCCAAGTGCGCTGCGTGCACATTTTTTTATTTGTACATAGTTATTTCTTCTCGTGCGCTCTTGCGGGTGCTCTTATTTTTCTTCCAGGATGCCTTGTATTCTTTCAATAGTTTCAAAAAAATTGTAGGGTTCAAAGAAGAGTTTATAAATGTTTCATCAAGTGACTTCAAGGGGTAGTTTTTCAGATTCGTATATCAAAAATTCATATACATAGAAAACTTCATGCCTAATGGATGCTCCAGGATACTGATCTCCTTCATCTAATAGGAAGATGGCCCCAAAAGTCACCAAAACTATTATCCAAATAACTCCCCTAGTTATATGGACAACTTGTATTCACATTCTAGCTTTGTGGTTCTATTTTGAAGGTTGTGCACATTTCAGTTTGCTCCTTTAGCACATTCTCTTGGTTTCACTTTCCTCACATGCTTCTTTTTTGCTTCATCCTTTCATTTTCCTTTTCCTCTTTGTTCCACTTTCCCTCACGCGCACCCTCTGCACATTCACCTTCTTCCTAGCATTTCATATGCCTTGAATGCACTCCCTAAACTTGCTTCAAAATTAACTACGTTCCTAGACTCTCATGCACCCCACACATTACTTTGTAATAGTTGCACCTTTACCGTACGTTCCTTCCTCATGTATTTCTCCTAGTTCCTCCCGCGCACATCACCTTTTTGTGCGCCTTCCCTTTATTTTCCTTTTGTGCCTCATTCTTCCTCATGTCTTCCTTTGTGCTTTCTTCTGCACCATCACGTGCCACATCATCATTTGAAAATATTGAGTGTGCTACATGCAACCAATCAGGCACGCCAACAAGGCACCAAATCTTGACGACAAACCAAGACATGACACGTGGAAAAATGGTAAAAACTAACCTACAGTTGGCCACTTTTTCAGTCAATCAGCATGCGCTATGTGTCATGTGTACCCAATTAGCACTACAAATCTTCTAACATTCATAACTTCTATTCCAATGCTCAGATCCTTACGTGCCTACACTTTTTGGAAAGTTGCTAACGTGGGCTACATATTAGGCCATTCAATTGAAATTTTAGCAAGATTTGGTAGGTGAGAAGATGTAAAATGTCTTTCACTTCATCAATGCAGGATCTAATTGCTCCAACCACTTGATTCACTTTAGATCTCGTCCCCTTTCTTCCCCAACACACGAAACATACATGGAGAAGCATACTTGATAGATTAGTAGGCATATTTGTAGGCATTCATGGTTAGTGGTTGATTTTTCAAATAGAACTTCCCTCCTCTTCTTCTTCTTTAATGTATTCATCTATAAATGTAAGAGCTCATCATTATAAAGGGTTGAACATTTTACATCCTTTAGTGTTTTCTAAGGATTGTATATCTCTGCATTCTGAGTCACATACCTTTAGATATGTTTCATGCATGTGAATATTGGCCCTCAGACACTATTGTAACCAACTGTGCATTCCTGGAAGTAATAAAAGGGTCGTTCTGTGGCTATTATTTTCCTTAACATGTCTATATTCTTCTTTCTTTCCTGTTGTTTGTATTATGTGTTTGTTATGTCACTTTAAGTTCCTTGTAGCTCCATTTTATGGTTTTGTTTCATGAGATCAATGGTGTAAATGCGTTTTGGTTTGTGTTACGCATGCCTAGCCTTTCCTCATGCTTTCTCCTTTGTTTTATCTTAGAACAAATAGTGTTCATCCCACTTTTCTGGTGTTATCGCCTCCTTTAGTTTATTTTTCCTGCCTACTTATCCTTTTATCCCTATTCCCTTGGCTTGTTTAGCTTAGATTTCCATTTCAGCATTAGGAGTAGCAATAGCACTAGAAATAGGTAGAGGAGCCATCCTTCTCTAGAGATCCATCTCAAATGTGCAAGGTTCCACAACTTGGAGATGGTTCCATTATTGTTTTTAAACAACTCAGTTCCTCTGGATTTGAGAAACGGGTGCACGTTTGACAACCAACACATATGTTAGCAAGGGTTTTTGCTAATTAAGAAATTGACATTACTAAATCACACGTGCAATTTTTTTTGCAATATAATGCCTAACTAAAATTTCTAACAAATTTTTGGGTTCTAAATAATGTCGAATGCTTCCAACATTGGAAAGAGCATTGTTATGTCTTCCATAAAGATTTTTTAATTTTTCTTTGGCTCATACGCTTGACATTGATGAGATTGATTGCTAAGATATGTACCTATCATTTTATATATATCAACTAAGATCCCCATCATGATTGACACCTTTAGGTTAGATATTTATAGAAAAACTATTTATGGAAATTGGTAGGTATACCAGTTTGTTGAAATGATTGTAATGAATTAGATAAATATTTATCGTCTAACTATTAAAAAATGCCACTTTATTTCCTTATTTACAACATTCTTTAA
The DNA here is from genome assembly GCA_019776745.2 of Taxus chinensis. Lineage (NCBI taxonomy): Eukaryota > Viridiplantae > Streptophyta > Pinopsida > Cupressales > Taxaceae > Taxus > Taxus chinensis. The sequence continues at coordinate 60,684,476 of CM034153.1, forward strand.
TATTTGAACTTATTAAATATGAGATAAATGTGAAGGCTTCCACTATACTTAAGTTACCATATCCTTAATAAAAACAAGAAATTAAATTCACTTTTTTCATATATTTATATTTAAATGTTTAAATATTTCTCAATTATAGTGTGGAAGAGAATGAAGTTAATGTTGGTCAATCTCATTCATCTACAGTTGCGAGATAAGACAGTATTATTAAATATGACGGTTGTGGTTAATGTTTGAAGACGCATAAAGGTGAGATACTCTGATATATTGTGCACAACATATTTCGCATGTGTGAAACTTTATTATGAATTTAATATAGGGTGTTAATTCTTAAATATTGCATCATCTAATCTATTTACATTTTCTCCAACCCTCTAATTACCCTCCTTCAATCTCGTCCTCCATCACCCCTCTTCCTCCTACAATGTTTCACTCATACTTTATGTTCTCCAACACATCCGTATGATTATTTTCATTGCACTCCTTACGTGTGATTTTTAATTTTAAATTTGTTAAATATATTATCCTCCATTAAAAATAAAAAACTCAACCCATAAAATTAAGTTTATTTGTTAAATTTAAATTTTTAAAATCTTAAGATAAAATTTAGTGAAAAATTAGAAATCACATATATAAAACTAAAAGTGAAAATTGGTGAAAACTATATACTATGATGAAAAAATGCTATCCAACTTTGGCACAAAACTGGAGTTGGCTCTTCTATGGTTTCCCACTCTAATCCTCATAACGTGGCCTTTTCGGGCTCTGTGGGAATTTATTGCTATAGTCTCTCCTAGTTTTTTCACCCTCTGGGCATCCCCTATATAATGACCTCGCCATCTTCAAACCCGGTTGTTTCAACCGTGGCAAGAGACAATGGAGCGAGAAATGGCACCACTGATGAAGCGTCCCAGGAAGTTCATCCCGAAATTTTTTCATGAGGTAGTCTCTCTCCTCCAGATGTAGTTCTACCCATTCCTAAATTTAATGGTGCATGTCAATGGTTATAACAGTTTTACCTCATTAGGTATTTTGTGGTTCGAATCTCCTCTGAAAGCATGCTTAAATATTTGGCTAACACAGTTTGGACCCCTCATGGGGTTCGCCCGGATAATATTCAAAACATGAGCAAGGGTTTCTTTCTTTTTTATTTCTCCGACCCTGCTAATGCACCTATTATTTTGGCTAAACAAGCCACTTGTTATGTCTATAACTCATTGCTTGTGTTACCACCTTGGCACAAGGACTTTGTGGTATCTAAATATATCGCCCTTAAAGTTCTAATTTGGATTGAATTTCCTTGTCTTCCTCTGCCATGTGTTCATTTTTCGTCACAAATTACCACTTCGCTTGGGCGGGTAGTTTTCCTAGAAGCTGATAAGTTTTACCATGCTCGTCCCTAGAGAGCAAGTATCGGTTGAGATTGATTTGTTGCAGGAACTCAAAGAATTTATGGATATTCAAATGGGTGATAAATGTTACTCCCAGCGGGTCATGTATACCAACCTACCCAATACTTTCTTCTGTTGTCAAGCATCTGATCAAAAGATCAGAGATTGTCTACTTTATGTCCCCTGTAACCACCCTATGGAAAAAACAGCTCCCGAGCCAGTCAAACCCCAACAGGAGGAAGGTTGGAAAGTTGTCGATGGCCGATGAAACAAGAATAAAGCCCAATAATCCAAATCCTCTAACTCCCATGGCCATTGGGAACCAACTGTTAAGGAAAATTCTCATAATACTCCGGCAAAGGAGACTACAACTGTTGCTAAGGAACCAGCTGTTGCTGCCATCTCGGCTACCATGTTACCAAATTACTTAAGCACGCCCCTTACGGTATAGGTTCTCATGGAATAAACAAATTATGTTTCTCACTTTCCCACCCCACATTCAGTTCCTCTGCTGCTTCCAAGCATCTCACAAGGGCCTTCCAAATGACCCCGAAGTCCACCTTGCATCTCTCGATACCATAGCCCAACACACAGTGTGGATTCCACCTAAGTGGAATACAACATTGAGTACGCCAAATGGAAAAAAATTGATCTGTAAGATTTTTGCAACATAATGCTTCTCATTTCTTACACAATCAATATGATGCCCTTGAGGGATTGGAGGATGGGGATATGGCTCTTGACCAACGTTTCCCATGAATTATTTATCCTAGAATGTCAGGGGTCTAACAGACTCCTGTCGTAAGTATGTAGTGCATGAAACTCAGCAATGATTTACAAATCTGGATGTTTTGTTTTTGCAGGAAGTTAAAATTATAGGTTTTCAGTTGCAGATGGTATGCAAATCCATCTGGCCTAACAACTTTACTTTTTGTAGCAATCATCAAGTAGGGCGTGGGGGATTAATGTCGCTTTTTGCTCCTAAATGGAAGCCCTTATTAATTGACCATGGAATTGACCCCACCAAGTGTGTCATATGGGTCCTCTTTAATATTGAGGGTTGCCCTTTTGGGCTCATTAATCTTTACGCCTCAAACGATGAGGCCAAAAGGGCTGATATGTGGCGGTGGATAGCCAACTCCATTCTTGATACATACTAGGTAATAAGTGGAGATTTTAATATGTTTGAATCCCCAAATGATAAATGTGGCCACTTGTCTATGAGGTGGACACCTAGTGAAAGGGAAGCGTGGTACTTCATGCAAAATAAATTTGGATTCTTTTATCCTAATGCTTCTCAGTTTCCCACCTATGTAGCTTGGTACATGTGGTCCAATCTCCATGGAGGGAAAAATTATGTCCTTAAACGGCTTGACAGGGCCATGTTATTAGCTCAAAACCTTTTTTAGTTTGATAGCATTTATTCCCTATCAGTGGAGGTTATGCCTATCTTTTGTCCTTTCGGACCACTCACCTATACAATTTCGTATTTGTTGGCATGATGCACACCCATTTTGTCATAAAGACCAATTCTTTCTTGATACTGCCTTGATGCAACATGACCCCACTATCAATCATATCAAGCATATTTGGAATTTAATTCCACAACCCAGTTACTGTCAGCGATTTCATCCACCTATAAAAACCAATTGGTTAGTTTAGTGGGAAGATGCGCTGACTCAAACTACCAGATTTCTTAGAATCTACGACTACCAACTGGCAAAAATTTAGCACCGCTCATACATCGCTAACACCTCAGCTCTCATCCGAGCGTGGGTGGCGCTTCGAAGCAATCCCTTGTCTGACACTCTACAACTGCAAGTTGCAACACTTTGGCATCAAATCCAAATCACGAACAACTATAATGCTAGAGGCACTCAGATTTGGGCTTGAATGCATTAGCTCAAGGTTGGGGATCAGGTCTCGAAAGAATTCTTTCTTTCTCTTCGAGCCAAAAATCCTTCTCAACATATCCAAGATATCATGGACAATGAAGCTCAAATTACTGACCCACAACTTATGTCGTAAGCCTTTGTGTGACATTACAAGCTTGTTTTCCAAGCTCAGCCACCCTTCAAAGCTCATCGGGCCGCATTTGACCAATGTTTGGGGATTGTACCATGCAAGCTTACAAAGGCTTAAAAGGTGATCTGTAAAAGAATGCTCACTATTGAAGACATCCATGAAGCCACTATGCAAATGGCTAATGATAAAGCATTGGGATACAATGGATTCCCTTGTGAATTCTATAAAAATCTTTGGGATTCTATCATGAAATAACTTCTTCAAGTTTATCTTGAAGGGTTTCAAAACCACTCCCTATGGCCATGCATTAACAATGGGAACATTAAATTTATCCCTAAGTAAGGAGATCCCAAGAAAATCACTTGTTGGTAGCCGATTATGTTGTTGAATGTCTCCTAAAAAATCATTGCAAAAGCATTAGATATGTGATTATGTAATCTTCTACCTATTATTATTCAACCAGAGACAACCGGCTTCATACAGGAGTGCTTCATCCTGGATAATATCACCGCGGTTTGGGAAGGAATGGAATAGGCCCGCAGATCTCATTAGGACGCCGTATTTATCAATATTGACTTTGAGAAGGCTTATGATCGGATTGAATGGTATTTCATCCCCGTCATGCTTTAGGCCCTTGGCTTTGGCCCCATTTTTATTCAATCTGTCAATATGCTCTTTGGAGATGCATTTTCTCAAATTTCTATCAATGGCCTTAGCTCGAAGCCCTTTCGGCTATTCCGGTATATCAGAATAGGATGTCCTCTTGCCCCTACACTTTATGTGTTGACGGTTAAAGTTTTGGTTATCTCTTATCCAATGCCAAAGTGCAAGGTCTTGTTCATGGAATCTCACTACCTGATGAATCCAATTCTCAACTCCTCAATGGGCATTTTGTGGATGATTCCTTCCTTGCGCTTATTGAGGATGAGAGAAACATTGCAATGCTATGCAATGTTTGGATACTTTCTACCTAGCTTCTGGATCATCCATTCAATGGCGAAAAACTCAATGTTATAGGAAATATTTCCTTCTTGCTCCGAACTGGCTTGCCACATTTGATTGGAAAAACATTCCGCATAGTGAGAGTTTCAAATTTCTTTGTATTCATTTTGCTTTTCAAGCCTCCCCGGCTGATCTATGGCATTATGTCATTCAACGAGTGGTGAAAAAAATGGAATACTGGCTTACTAGGCCTTTGTCTCTGGCTGGAAAATTTCAAGTTTTCTCTAAAGTATTGGCTGTCGCCCATGTCTACTACTCGTCTTGCTAGGTTCCTTCTAAGGCCTCCATCCAAAATCTAGGAAAGCTTCTCAAATATTTCCTATGGGCTAATGCTTCTACTTGAAAAAAAATTCATCTTGTAGCTTGGGATATATGTTGTCTGCCTCGTAATTCCATATGCCTCGGGCTTATTCACATTCAGCGCCAAGGGCAAGCTATTTGTGTCAAGTGGATTATCAGAAGGATCACTGGACAAGAAGCTTAGAAAGTTCTCATACAACATGGAACTACAAAAGGCTCTCCTTATGGTTGCCCTACATGGAAAGGCTTAGGGTTTGTCAATTTTCTCATCACTCATGTGCCTGTAAAAATAGTTGTCACCTTTGTGCTTAAAAGTATTTGGAAAGCGTGGGAATGTGTCAAACCCTAGATTTTATAGAAGGGGGATGTCTTTCGCAATTGGTTATCTCTTAACCAACAATCTCGTTGGTGGTCACCGATTTTTCAATCCCAAGATCAATGCTTAGCAGTGGTCCCGGGAATCTCCATGCTCAAATTATTCAAGCGCAGAATTCATTCCATTGAGGAATTATTCTGCAAGAACAAGCAATCCTAGTTCTCTTGGCCGGATTTTAAAGCTCTGTTTCGGCTCTCCAACCAGGATCAAGATACTTTCAATACTGTGATCAATTTAGTTCATGATCACATGCTACATAATATTGATGTGCACTCCTCTCGCCCTTGGTGGATAGATTGGAAGTGGTATGTTGATACTCCTTTATGTAACTATAAAGCCAAAAAAGACTATCAATGGCTCTCACCCCATTTTCCCATGGTGGACAAACTTAATACTCGTTGGGGAATTCAAGCCACCCTATTTACCTAGGGTGGACGGTTTGAGACTGTTTGGACTATATGTGTGGAGCCCAAAATCGCTCATTTTCTTTGGTGTATTCTACACCAAGGCCTTCCTATCGGGGCCCGTCTTGTTCAAATTGGGATTCCAGCTCCCAAATGCCCCTTCTACGGGCATCTAGAAATGATTATGCATGTCTTCTGGTTTTGTTCCAAAGCTCAAATTGCCTGGAACTGGATCCATACTTTTTTCTTTCCCTCACGGCCCCACTGTTTCAATTTGCAGCATATCCTCTTTGGAGACAATCCCAAACTTCTTCTTATGTTCACCCAGATTTGGCATGTTTTTAGAGGGGAGATTTTATTTTGGATATGGAAAGAAAGAAATGCTTTTTTCTTTAGTAACTTTGCAGTTGATCAATTTTTCTTGATTTATAATAAATCTATGGTGATCTGCAATGTACTCCTGCAGATTCAAGTTCAAGTGAATAAGGTGACACTCGAAGTGGACCACCTCTAGACTCTGTTGCAACATTGGGGGGAAGCTCCGTGCAATGTTACTTGGGTGCCTCCTTCTCCTACCAGGAGCTCCTTGCCTTCCGCCTGTGGATGGTTCAGTCACACTCGCCGCTCTCTAGGACTGAGCCATCGACATAGTCATTCGCTTGGGTGTCGTCATGATCAGGGATCGCCACCACACTCCTCGGCTCGCCAGCAGGGTTGGGGCTCACTACCTCGGCAACTTTGGTGGGGTTCTCCGCCACGTTCGTCAGCTCACCAACAAGGCTGGGCTCTCCCTCCGCCACGTCGCACTAGGCCACTTGGCAACCGTCGTCACCCCTGCCATCATCTGGAAAATTCCTCCGGCTTAACCTCATCATTCCTACGCACGGGGAAGCAGAGCCATAGGAAGAACCTGTTGCTGACTAGGAGATTCCAGACATTGGCAAAGATCTACCTAGTTCAGGGTGGCTGAATGATCAGGATCCGCCCGTCTCGAGCATGTTTGCAGCAGCTGCCTGATTTTACCTTTGTTTTTGTCAGGAATGATGCTTTTTGTTTTGTTGCATTTTCCTAAGTTCGGCCTAATTTGACTTTTTTGTAGACTTGATCTAGTTTATTCGTGGTTTTGGAGAGTGCTCTCATACTACCGCTTTTTTGTTGAAAACTATCTTGTATCTTATTGCATTAATATAATATAAGATCCTTTTCATCCAAAAAAAAAAATCACAAAAAACCTATATACTCTCGAAGGGAGGATAATAAATTCACAAGACTAACTCTTATGGCAATAATCTATTGCAAATTACAATACTATATGTCTTTGGATTTCATTAAAAAAGTGTCAAAAGAAACACACCGGCGAGCACCGACAATGGCCGACAAATGGCATCTTCAAATAGAGACGTCTAAACGTAAAAAAGGGATTTCTAATGTAGAAAAGCAAGAGTGTGGAAATTGTAAGTAGATTTTCATACTCCAGTTGCGGTCATCTTCATTTTCTAACTGTCGCGACTCAAGACTTTTTGGAATCTGCATTTCCTTCCAAATTGATGAAGACAATTGCGCCATGTCTGGTGGCCCCCGCACACGAGGGGAAAACTATGGAAAATACGCCCTTGACAAATGGCATCTCCACATAGAAAACAATGGAAAACAATGGGGAAAACAATGGCATCTCCACATAGAGACGTCTGACGTAAAAAACGGTTTCCAATTTTTAAAAGCATCAGTCATGACCATGGAAAGTCTACTTAGAAGGCCTGGAATTTGATGGTATATGGACTGTATTTCCATATTTTAGCTGTAATTTAAAATTTAATAAAATTTTAAACATAAATTTAGGTAGGATACTTTTTATCTAAGTTGTAAATTTGATGGTGTATATTTTTTTTAAACTGTAAAACATTTTAGTAGGCATACATAGCTAGAAAAAATTGATATATTAAAAACTATGATTTAGAAATATAATACATAATAATATATGATTTTGAATATATTTTTTTGTTCACAAATAAATTTAGTTTATAAATTCAAACATATGTTTTATTTATTTTTATTAAGTGAAACTACAAGATATTCTATATTGATTTTTCAAACCATTTAGTACTTTATTATTCTAATTCTAGTTTAGTTAAATTTAGAATGATTATTTCTATTCAATCTTTAAAAGCAAACTAATTTTCAAAGCAGATTTAATTTCAATTTTAAGTAGAAAGAAGTTAAGAAGATCAACCCAGCCCCAACTATGCTATTTATTTATTGCATTATTTGATGTTTGTTTTTTAACATACCATAAATTTGATAATTTTTTGTTATTTGGAGACTTAATTTTTTTAGAATCTTAAATGCACACAATAAATAACTCTGACATTATATTGAGAGTAACAATAAATTTATATTTCAAAACGCTAGTGTAATCTTTTATATTAATTGTGAACTCCAAATAAAATACAATAAACATATGTTTTATTATATTTAAATTTTCATTTATATGTTTTATAATAATTTTATCTATTTTATTTTTAAAATAGAACTCTATATTAAAGATAGGAGAAAGTAATTTTATTTGTAATATAATTTTTTGACAATCTTACATATTATTCAAAACGTAAATTGAAAGGCACATATATGACCAAACCGTCACATATTTTCCTTTTGACAGGCAGGGGTCACCGTAAAATTCTAGGCCTAGTAGCTAGGTAAGTTCAGATGACTATTGTGCATAATTCAACGAGGTTTTCGCTATCGCATCCCAATTCTCCATCCGCTTCTGTTTGAACTAGCACATGCACCTCTAGACTTTGTGTTCATTTTCAAACTGTCGCAACTCGCAACAATGGAATCGGTCATTTATTTTTCTTGCACGCTCAAGATTTTTCATTGCAATAAAATGTTACGCTCAAGAATTTTTTATTTATGTATGGCAGTGATCAAATTTGAAGGGTTGCCTACATTTTAATTTGAGGGCTAGGTTAAGATTTACACTTCGTAAAATGGTAGATTAAACAATACATTTCCCTTAGTCAAAATGAAAATATTAATTTATTTTCAATACATATCTAATTAATTTATATAAAACAAAAATAAATATGAAAAAAATCAAAATTATTAAATATATATCTAATAATAATTTTAAAATTTATTTAAAATAAATAATCAAAGATTCAAAAATATTAATTACACAAATTATAAGTTTGACAAGTCGTTGTAACAAATTTATAAGTTGGTCGTATAAAAAAATTAAATTTTAGCATGAGACATGAACCTTAGGCTCACCAATTTGAGTAATTGTAGTGCCACATATTTCAAATCATTTCATTCCTAGTAAAGTTGTCTCAACTGATAGAAAACGTGGGTATGGGAAGACTCCGAGGAATCTCCAATTTAAATATTATTGTTCTCAAACTAGACTGTACCTTTGTAAGGAAACAAATAGAACATTTCTATAGAATTGAGGACATGCCACTCTATTATTTGTTAAAGCATATAATTCAAAAAGTACAAGGTTATTGAAAAGAATTTTTATAAATATATTAGAATGTTATACATTGAATCAATAATTTCTTAATAAAAATAAGTAATATATTATTGCACTTGAAATATTGTAGAGACAAGAAGCAATAACGATTTATTATCGACAAATAAAAAATGGCATACTCATGGTGTTAATGTGTAAAATAGAAAGGTATTTAAACAAATTATACATTACGTATTAAGTTGTTATAAAATTTAAAAATATATTCGGTATTTTTATCAAACGATGTCTTGGGAAACACATTTACATTGATGAGGGGCCACTAGAACAAGTTGAGCCTAGTAGCCACTAATCTATACCTTTCTATAAGTAGCAGAACTTAGCAGTCGCTAAGCTTTTTCTTTTATGCGCACCGATGTGTATAATGAAGAAATGATGTAAAGGTGTGAGACTACAAGTCACCAATATGAACCAAAAAAAATTATGACGAAAAAAACATAACTGTACTTAAATTGGATTCATCCTTTAGGACATAATGTTATTATACACAATGCAGCTTGCCCCAACAACATTTAAGATGGCATATCTCTACACTATGATGTTGTATGAGCACCCTGCAAACATTTTTAATAACCATCTTGCTTCCTGAATAGGCAAAGACCTCCATAGCTATTGTGAATAAAAAAAGTCCATTTCTCACATATTTCTCATCAAAATATATTATGGAAAATGCCTGCTGACCACTAATATCTATTACTATGATTTGTTATCCATAGCTTTCGAGAGTAAAAAACGTCCATTTCTCAAATATTTCTCATCGAAATATATTATGGAAAATCCTTAGTGACCTCTAATAGATCTATTAATATGATTTGTTATTTGAGTGCTTTGTTCAAAATAAGATATTTTTTAGCATAGTTTCCGCAAAAACATTCCTTTCTGTAAGTATTCAAGCTTAGCGGTCACTGAGCCTTTTCTTTAATATGAACTATTTTTTTTTTATCTTACTCAATTATTGGTGGTTAGCGGTCGCTAAGCATTATACTGAATATGAACCGATATGAATTATGTGTTAGACACAATATAACTTATGAGAAATATATAAGTTGTGATCCCTTTCAAGGGTATCAAGCTCAACTCTTGGATGTGCAAGGGATTGTACAACCAATATAATACAATTTTAATTATTGAAAAATAATAGCGATCCAAAGCTGTAGAGATAGTTTTTTACATTGTTGGAAAGGAAACCTATGAGTTATAGAGGCTAGTGGCCACTAGGCTTCTCCTCGACAAATAGATGGACAACATAAGACATGTAGAGTTATTTATTAACACCAATTGAAAAGAATAACTTAGCGGCTTCTCCTCTTGTTTAACTACTTGTCGATAATGTATATATGGAAATGATATTTCCTTCTAGATATTGTTTTCCACATGAGTTAAAGGAATTTACATAATGTTATATTAAGCATGCTAAGTAATTAGTTCATTATTTTTACACATTTGTTCCAAGCCATTGTTTTCTAAGTCTTTCTCTTCAATCCTTCCCAAAGTTTTCATGTTTCTAGTAAAAGTAGTTGATGTAATTGACCTAATAACGATCGTTGACTTATTGGTATGCCATAAGAATGAACAATGTCCTAGGATTCAATGTATAACTTCCATTTCTTCTTGATGTGGTGGTCATCATGTATACACATATAAGAATTGAACCAACCATCTTCCTGTCAAAAAGAAAAAGACATTATTTTGCAAACCCACCAAATTGGTTTAAAAAACTGAATCCTCTTCTTAAAACACCATTAAATTGAAATCCCTACCTCGAGATCTATATAATGCAATAAAATCCACAAAATTTGAAATTTCCAGATCTTAGTAAGGGTTTTTGCCAATTAACCAATTGACATAACTAACATTTTCAGGATAGTTATTTATCTATACTTAAGGAAAAATAGATATTATTATTATTAGTGTGAGCATTAGTGAGTGTTTATTAGTTGTCTACTAGACAAATCAGAGTGATTTGTGGGATTGTGTGTGAGTTGTCTCGGATAAGCTTTGACTCCTAAATATTACGATCAAGCTATTGTATAAGAGAACACTGATTATTGAATAATAGTGACCTGAGTTATTTATCATATTTGTTTTTTGTCTCCTTTGTTTTGTGTTCTCTACATGTTTTTGGTTTCTAGATCTGGGTAATCAACTTCATTTTAGCTTATGCTTTCCTGTGTGTGAAGTTTGTAATAATTTATCGTCTAATTGTTCCAAAATGCTACTGTATTTCCTTATTACACCCTACAGCCCATTCGATATGTATGATACTTACTAAACATAAGATAAATGTGAAGGCTTCCACTATGCTTAACGCCTAGCCAGGATAGGAGTGCCCCTGTCCCCTCTAGGCTCCCCTATCCCTTTTCCACCTTACTCTCTCTTTTTGGGCATATCTTTATATCTTTAATGCATAAATAGTTCTCGCTTACTACATAGTGTAGCAGGATAATATATCACACTATGTCAACTATGGCAACAGTCTATTGCAAATTGCAAGGGAATACATGTCATCTTGAATACATAGTTATGTGTTCAAAATAGGCTGACTAAATGGCATCTCCAGCATAGAGACGTATCACGTCACCTAAGGGCTTACAATTTAAAAAGGCACTGACCAAACTAGCACTTCAATGGAATCGGTCATCTAGCATTCATCTCACAAGGATTAAGGGTTGCATCAACTCTGTATACACAGCATAGGAGTGGAAAGTTCATTGTGTCATCCATATATTCTATTTACAATAATACATCTAGCTACATCTTGCTATCAAGTGCACTTGCACAGGGGGGTCCTAGGGCACGATTCTCTAACACACACTCACCAGAACTACATGGAGTCTTTCGATGTAATGCACGACTGCTCGGAGTCTTTCTATTTACATTACAGACAGTCAAATCGAGGTGACCAACAGTTGCGGGTCATTACACGAATTGAAACAATCACTGCACACAAGATGGCGAGGTTTCAGCTATCACGTCATTTGAATCGGTCATTTAGTTTTGTGGGTTTTTGCAAGTGTATATCTATTTCACAAGTTAATAAGGTACACTATAGCAATATAAAATAATCGACTTTACATGTTTGATCAACAGAATATAAAAAATATGTGACACTTGTGTGACAGTTTTAAAGATCATGGTAATCTGATCATTTTCACAGTCACAGCGTCACCCAAAAGAAAAAAATAGCTCCTAGGCACCCATGTCCTGTTGTGGGCACATGTGTCCGGCCTTATTCTTGCAGTCCAGAAATGTTAATCCTGACGCATTTACGAACATTATTCACTTCCTGTGGGATAGGGCTTTGTAGACATCCACATCACTATGTTAGATCAAGTGTAAATCGTTGCTAAGTCATTAAAAAATTTCGTACATCTCTTGACTTAGGGTTGTCATACTTTCTTGACTTTAATTGCGTCAGTTAGTACACTTTTGCACTTAGCACTATGCATTGATCTTACATCAGTTACTCTGAAGATAAGTAGAGTTTAATAAATTTCTTAGATTTGAGTCTTGAAATCACTCAACTAGACCATTGGTGTTGGATTGTCTCTGTCCTTGTACAATGTGTTGAAGTTGAAGTGATCTTCTTGCTCAGAGGGGTATTTAATCTTAAGGTTATTAACAAACTCTCCTATATTGAGTCAATTATAAATTGACAGTTGGATTTTCAAAGTCAGATAAGATTTCTTAATGAAGGGCCTTGAAGCTATTTATCATGAAAGTGATGCAAAGACATCACTCTTGTTTCCCCCATTATCAGTGAAGCTTGAGCCTGACAATAAGTGCATGCTATGATCGTACAAATCATCAATTAAGGTCAACAAGCACATTTAATGCAGATCTTGAAAATCCTCTTACATGGCTTTCAAACTGACATGCGGTCAATTTCTACATCTTGTGACTCAACTAAATATGATCAGTTGGCTCTCCATATTCATCTTACAATCTTTTGAAACGGGTCCCTGAGTTGTATTTGATAAGTGTATAGACCTAAAAGGACTTCAGTCTATGTCGAGGAAACCTATCGACAACCCAAGAACCCTTATTGTTCTTGGCTAGGGTTTACAATGAGTGATGCAGTTAAGATGCATTTTGAAACACTCGTGTTAAAGTTTACATAGGAATCCATTTCATGCAAGGAAAAAATGATTTATGCACAGGTTGATTGGAATACTAGAAGTGATCAAACATGATATACAATATGGCTTGATGATCAACATTCCACATTTGGTCTACTGTATCAGGTAAACTAGATAGTGGTCATCTGATCCTAAATGACATACATCCTATGGGGAAATAAACTTGAAAAAATTAACAATTCACTGTGAAATTGTCAGTGATTTGATAGTTTGGATAGTACAGTTTGCTCAGACACATTTATAACTATGGAAGACTCTATAGAGCAAATTTGTCATTCGCTCAATCTCAATAGACCCTGGGTTCCTTCAACATTTTAGCAGGATATTTTTCCCAGTAATGCAAAAGTTGGTATTTGCATGATTTTCAAGGAGGATAAAAGAGTTTGGTCTACAGAATAACTCTAGATTCTTCCACGTGTCTTGAAGTGGCCCCAAATCCAAAATGACATTCATCAATTATTGATCTCACTGGTATATTATTTACCTTTATTGTATTTATCCTCACCCACTTATGTGTGTGGATATTTATTTTTATTTATTTATATATTAGGAGATATTATCTAGTTGTTAGGTATAGTTCTTTCCTTGATCTATGGTATTGACTAGTTCTTTCCTAGATCTATGGTATTGACTAGATCCTTGATGTCTAGTTCTCTCATAAATCTATGGACTTGACTAGTTCTTTGATGACTAGTTCTTTCCATGATTTATGGCTTGATCTATGACCTTGACTGGTTCTTAGATTGTTATTCCTTGCCTATATAAGCAAGGCCCATTCTCATTGTATTTCATGGAGTTCCATAATAATATATGATATTGCTGCTCATTTGTTTGCAAAGGTTTTGTGTAAAGTTATTCTGGTGAATTGCTTTCATCTTATTGATCGTGGTGTTTGATTAGCATCTGTGTTCTTGGCTTGGTACGATCTGGTTATCGTTCCTTTTATGGTATCAGAGCAGGAGATTGCTATTGACATTCGTCTGTAAGTTTTATTTTGTAAATAATTTTTTTATATATTCATATATTTCAGGATTTGCTCGTATTTTGTTTTGCGTGCATTTTTATGCAAAACAGAGGCTTCCATTGGATTTGAAAGGTGGAAAAACCCTAAGATCGACTATAAACTCGACCATTTCGGGAGGCAGTCATTTTTTTGGTTTTTTTTTGTTGTGCAGCTGGATTCACCTCGGGATTCATGCCGTACAGAAAAAGGAAATAAATTTTTTTTCTGGGTTTTCTTGGTTTCTTGAGATCTGATTGGGTTTTTTTTGGTTGTGGCATAGCATTGTAGTGTATTTTGCACACAAGAGGTTTTTTTCTAGAAAAGATGTACTTTCCTCTTTTGGCAGGGGTCCAGGAAACTGTTGGTTGAAGGAAACGCACCCTTAGCCCCTGGTCATATGGTATGGTCATATGAGGGCTTAAAGCTTGTGATTCCTACTAGTAGGTGCTTAACTCCAGCCCCCTTTCATTTTATTTGTGTGGTGAAGGCAAGAGCATTTTATTCTATTTTAGTGGAAACTAAAATAAATAGTAGAGCATAATATTGAAAACCTTGTATCTTTTGATCGGTAACTCGGTTTTGAGTGCCATTTTTTGCAAAAGTGCGTAGTTTTTTATGCTCTTTCCATTGGAAATATTTATTTTGAGAATCACACTATAATTATAAAGTTCCATATTGTAACACGCACTCATTATAAAGTGCCAAAATCTGGGGGGGCTCTTGTTGCATTGCTTGGGGGTCTTGTTGCATTACTTGGTTCTTCCATTTCTTTTGGTGATTTTTTTTTAAGATGGCATCTACTTCTACATTAACTCATGTTGAGCCATTAACAACACATAATTACCACACATGGAAACCAAGAATGGAAACAATAATTAAGCAGAAAGGATTATGGGCTTTAACTTCTAAAGAACAACCAGTGTTCACTAGAGAATATGAGAAATTTCAGTACCAGTGCAAATTTGATGAGTGTATGGGTTTGATAGGAACTTATGTAAGTGACAGTCTTTTATTTCATTTGGAAAAGTGTGACTCTCCTTTCAAAATATGGGAGAAATTGGAGGATTTATTTGGTAAGGTGGATCATATGAGAGCTATGCAACTTGAAATTGAGATCACCTCTCTTAATCCTGAAGATTTTCCAACAATTATAGACTATCTTACCAAGTTCAAGCATTTTTTGACACAGTTGAAGGGGAGTGGAAGAGATAAGAAAGATGAAGAGTGTGTTTACTTGATTCTATCCAAGTTGAGAGGACCATTCCAAATTTTTGCTTCTACCTTTTTCTCTAGCATGGATGCCTTAGGTGACACCTTCAAAATGCCTAACTTAGAAATATTTTGTGAAAGACTTACTAGGGAAGAATCCAAATTATCTCACCTTGAGTCTTCCACCTCTCAAAAGGCATTAGTTGCATCTAATCCTAAGGGCAAGGGAAAACCAAACAGTAAAACCAAATCCACACCTTCTCCATCTCAAAATGCTCCTAAACCCAAAGAAAACAACTCAAAACCCAAGGAGTCTTCTAAATCCAAGAATAAGTCTAGCCGTTCATGCTCTTTTTGTGGGGGTAGTAATCATGAAGAAAATAGGTGTTATAAGCGAATGCAAGCCTTAGAGGATGCAGTCAAGAAACACAAAATTTCTATCTCCACTCCACCTCCTTCTAATCAGCATGGAAAAGCACTTAATGTTGTTGGAAGATCTCAGTCACCACTTGCAGACAATTGGGTTATAGATTCTGGTGCTTCTCATCACATGACTTCTTCCAAGGAGTCTTTTGTTTCTCTAGGTTTGAGTTCTACTTCCAAAATTGAGGTTGGAGATTCTTCCTTTCTTTCTGTTGAGGGAAAAGGTGATATACAACTTGATGGTGGCAATATCCAAGATGCACTATATGTTCCTAACATCACTACAAATTTGCTTTCTGTATATCAAATTTGTCATTCTGGTCAAGGGAAAACAGTGACTTTTACACCACATGGGGCAGAAGTAAGAACTTTGTTGGAGCCTTTTTCACTTGTTGCTCAGGGTATTGTTGATCATAGTTCAAGACTATATCACTTTGAAGGTTTTGATGACACTTCTTCTATAGGGACAGGATTGGTTTCTCATTCAGATTCAGAGAGTAAGCTTTGGCATGAAAGATTTGGACATCTCAATTACAGATATTTGAAGGAGTTGAGCACTCATGGTATGGTAGATGGTCTTCCTAGAGTTTCTTGTCTTGAGGGAGTTTGTCATGGTTGTGCATTAGGGAAACAACACCAAGATCCTTTTCCTAAGAATTTGTCTA
The DNA here is from genome assembly GCA_019776745.2 of Taxus chinensis. Taxonomy (NCBI): domain Eukaryota; kingdom Viridiplantae; phylum Streptophyta; class Pinopsida; order Cupressales; family Taxaceae; genus Taxus; species Taxus chinensis. The sequence goes on from CM034153.1 coordinate 60,700,945, forward strand.
AGAGAGCTTCTTCACCACTTGAGCTTGTGCATAGTGACTTGATGGTTTTTCCTACCCCATCTTTCAATGGAGCTAAGTATGCACTTACATTTATTGATAATTTCTCGAGGCGTACTTGGGTTTATTTTCTCAAGTACAAAAGTGATGTTTTTTCACACTTCAAAGTCTTCAAGGCTTTGGTCGAGAAACAATCTTCTAGTAGCATAAAGAACCTTCGCACTGATAATGGGGGGGAGTACTTCAGCAATGAGTTTTCTAAATTTTTGGAAACTCAAGGCATTATTCACCAGCATTCTGTTCCTCATACTCCACAACAGAATGGATTAGCAGAAAGGAAGAATAGAACTTTGAAGGAAATGGCTAACTGTATGATGCATTCTAGAGATATACCTCCTATCTATTGGGCAGAAGCAGTTAATTGTGCTAACTATATTCAGAATCACACACCACATAGAGCACTTGAGCATTTGACTCCAGAGGAAGCTTGGTCCAACACTAAGCCAGATGTCTCATTTTTTCGAGTCTTTGGGAGCCATGCTTGGGCCTTTGTGCCAAAGAAGAAAAGGAAAGCTTTGGATAAGAAGAGTAAACCCTTGATCTTTGTAGGGTATTGTGAGGACATGAGAGCTTATCATCTTTTAGATCCTGATACACATGATGTTCTTTTTCGAACACATGTTCAGTTTGATGAGCGTTTCACTCCTCATGATTCTTCATCTTCTTCCATTCCTTCTTCTTCTTCATCTCATCTTGAGGATATTTTCTTTGAGGAGATTGATGAGGAGGTTATAGATGCCGTTGAGGATCCTATTCCCACTGATGTTGTCACTATGCCTAAGTGGGCTCGTACTACAGTTTCTGAGGCAACACCTTTCATAGAGGATCTTCCACCCACTAGGCATCATCACACACATTCTACAGGTTCTAGAATTTTATGTCAGGCAGTTTCTGAGGATCCACAGTCTTTTTCAAAGGCTCATGGGATACAGGAGTGGGATGATGCGATGACAGCTGAGTATTCTTCTTTGATGAAGAATCATACTTGGGATTTGGTATCTCTTCCTAAAGGAAGAAATATGGTTAGGTGTAAGTGGGTATACCGAACCAAATACGCAGCTGATGGGTCCATTGACAAGTATAAGGCTCGTCTTGTTGCAAAGGGTTTTTCACAAGTTGAAGGTATTGATTACTCTGAGACTTTTGCACCCATTGCCAAGATGGATTATGTATGCCTTGTACTTGCTATTGCTGCATCACAGGGGTGGCCCGTATACCAGATGGACGTGAAGAGTGCCTTCTTACATGGAGATCTAAAAGAGGAAATATATATGGAGCAGCCGGCTGGATTTGTTCAGGATTCTTCTCTTGTTTGTAGGCTCCGAAGGTCTCTCTATGGTCTCAAACAAGCCCCTCGGGCTTGGTATGAGAAGATGGATTATTTTCTTCTATCTACTGGTTTTGTTCGTTGCCACTCCGATCATACAGTGTATCTCCAGCATGTCGGTGAGGATATTGTGATACTTGTCTTGTATGTTGATGATCTGTTACTTACTGGCAGCTCTTCTTCCCACATTCAGACTATTCAGAGGGCTCTTTCTACATAGTTTGACATGACAGATCTTGGGCTATTGCATTATTTCCTTGGTTTGCAGATTTCTCAGACAGATTCAGGGATTCATTTGAGTCAGCAAAAGTACACCCATGATCTTCTTAGGCGCTTTGATATGGCTGATTGCAAGCCAAGTCCATCTCCTTTTCAGTCTGGAGTTACTCTTACATCCACATGTACCACACCACTTTGTGATCCTACATTGTATAGGCAGTTGGTTGGGAGTCTCATGTACTTGACCCATACTCACCCTGATATTTCATTTGCAGTAGGGCTTGTATCTCAGTTTGCACATTCTCCTCATAGTAGTCACTGGCAGGCTGCTAAAAGGATTTTGCGCTATTTACATGGCACTTCCCACTTTGGCCTACACTACACTAGGGGCTCTACTCAGTTGGTTGGGTATACAGATTCAGATTGGGAAGGTTCTATTGATGACAGGCGTTCCACTTCTGGCTATCTTTTTTGTCTTGGTTCTTCTCCAGTTGCTTGGGCGTGCAAAAAGCAACAGGCTATTGCACTTTCATCTTCAGAGGTAGAGTACAGGGCAGCAGTTACAGTGAGTCAACAGATTCTTTGGCTTCGCCAGTTATTGACAGAGTTTGGATTCCCACAGGATTCACTGACTGTACTTTGGTGTGACAACCAAAGTGCAATTCACATTTCTCGCAACCCAGTTGAGCACCAGCGGACCAAGCATATTGAGATACACATCCACTTCATTCGGCAGCACATTCAGGATGGAGTTCTTTGCTTGGAGTACCTTCCGACTCAGCAGCAGGTTGCAGACATCTTTACGAAGCCTTTTGCATCACCTCGCTACCTTGAGTTGCGTGGAATGCTTGGGGTTTTAGAAGTTGTTCTTGGGGGGTGTTCGTGAGAACATCTTCCTTCTTCTTCTTCTTTCTCTTTCCTTATAGCAGGATTCTTTCCTTCTTTTGGTTCGAGATTTCTTCATGGATATATTGTACATGAGTACCTCATCAGGCCTAGTTTCCGGGACTCATACTGTGGACATGCCACTTCTATTTTGGCCCCTAGCTTCACTTGAGGGGGGGTGTTAGAGTAGGTATTTACCTTAGCTCATGTTCACCTAGGTATATTATTTACCTTTATTGTATTTATCCTCACCCACTTATGTGTGTGGATATTTCTTTTTATTTATTTAGATATTAGGAGATATTATCTAGTTGTTAGGTATAGTTCTTTCCTTGATCTATGGTATTGACTAGTTCTTTCCTAGATCTATGGTATTGACTAGATCCTTGATGTCTAGTTCTCTCATAAATCTATGGACTTGACTAGTTCTTTGATGACTAGTTCTTTCCATGATTTATGGCTTGATCTACGACCTTGACTGGTTCTTAGATTGTTATTCCTTGCCTATATAAGCAAGGCCCATTCTCATTGTATTTCATGGAGTTCCATAATAATATATGATATTGCTGCTCATTTGTTTGCAAAGGTTTTGTGTAAAGTTATTCTGGCGAATTACTTTCATCTTATTGATCGTGGTGTTTGATTAGCATCTGTGTTCTTGGCTTGGTACGATCTGGTTATCGTTCCTTTTAGAAGTATTATGATCAATACGTAGTTCTATTAATAGTTGGAAGCATTTCAAGGCTAACACATAATAGTTTTGTAGTTGTTGTTTTGTTATAATCTAATGTCCTTAATACACGAGCACATTGAAAAAACAAACCAGAGATCTTATCGATTGTAGTTGGTTAGCAGGATTTAAGGTGTTCCTGACATTTTCATTCCTATTGAATATTAACAAGGTGGGGGATTATATACATTCCAAAAGCAAATAGAAATAAATTATTGTACAAACAGTTGGCAGATAAAATTTTGCTTGCTTGTACCTGTAAAGAGTGTAAAGTGTTTGTGATAATGATATTGGTATCCATCAGATCTCATATGCACAAAAATAAGAGGTAAATATCCAATTGCACAAGAGATACAATCCATCCAATCTCTTGAGTTGTAAACATTGCTTGTCATGGTAATTTGTTCTTGTACATATAAACTAGCATAAGGATTTTTTTTCTAATGTTGGCATACTTGCTTCTACTAACATTATATCATAAGGGGTTTGGAATTTACTGTTAACTCCTCTATCAAGAAACATTTGTAAACCCTTAATTTTTTTCCAGGGTTCATTTTAAAGGACTGGACTCCAGGTGGGATAGTCATATAAACTATTGTCTGTATCAGTTTAATAAAGACTAGCTTCCTCAATTTTTGGTAGAGTCTGTTTGCAGATATGTACATTTGAATGTTGAGAGTTTATTTTTTTTACAAGCCTAAATAGTCTCTCCTTAGGTGCATTTGAAATTCTGAAATCTCGTTCGAATATCTTGCTAGAATTTGTCTTCTTGTAACTATGATGAGTTAGGATATTAGAATCATCTCTCTACTTAAACTTTTAGATACTAAGACTAGGAAATGATACTAATAGTCTAGGTGCTAGAAATATATTATATTTGAAATGATTCTTAAGCATGTATTTCAAATACTTGTATATGATTGTTTTGCATATATTATTATATAAATATATCCTTTTGTTACCCATAACAAAAACTGTGGAATCAACTCTAAATTCGGTTGAATTAGTTATACACATTTTGATAGTTTTATAATATTACTCCCATTCATACGTGAAACTCTTTGTATATAGTGGTTTGGATGGATTTATCTTTTTTATTGTTTATAACAACTCTTTAACTTCTTTTTTCACCTTTTTGCAGGTTTTTTATCCTCTCTCTCTCTCTCTCCTGCTGTAAAGAAGAGAGTGTTAGTTCTAAACAAACTTTAGGAGGGTTTCAATATTGATTGAAGTATTTATTCATTTGTTCTGTTTATTGCATATTATGGAATAAAAAATTATTGTACAGTGCTTTCATGTTATTGTTTTTTATTGTTATATCTATATTTATAGTTGGCTCCAATTCTTTTTCCAAAGTGACATGTGGGGGCATGTGCCTTCGTCAATGACATGATTCATTATGTGTTGAGGGACTCGTTCTCCAATGAGGCCATTTTGAAGTGTCCCAAGTTGGACATTAGACTGATCAGCGACAAGGATTTTTAAGTTGCTCGTCATACCTAAGAACATCTTCTTGGATTAACATACTTCGTTTCCCTCTCCAGTTTAATATGATGTAGACTAGAAATAAAATTCCCCTCCCTACAATGGGACTTGACATCAACTATGCCTCGTTTACAGAGGGAGGAAGAGTTTAAGAATCTTCAATGTGTTGTTAATGTTTTACATTGCAATCAACCGAACCCCCCTAAAACAACGATAGCCAAAATGATCAGAGATCGCCTCTACCTGATGCCAACATCCCAAAAAATTCTCTCCAAATTCTGAACTATTGGATCACATTCATGAGGCTTCTGCTTTATTTATGATTCTAACGAAGATGCACTAAAATATGAACCACCCCAAAAATTGAGGATAATGAGAATTACAATTGAGACATTTGCAACTACACAAAAATACAATAAATGTGCCAAAAAAAAATGCACAAGAAAAAAAACAAGAAATTTGATTTTAAAAAATAGCTTGTATTGGTTTGTTTATAAGTGTTTTTGATACAAACTATAACTCATTCCAAATAATCACCATGTATGTATTATGGCAAGTATATATCAGAAAAACAATCAAAAATTTTAAAATACATGTTCAATTTTTTGTAAACCAACAACTGTGCATTTCTAATTTCTTTATCATTGTATACCTCCATACAAATACCTATAGATTACTTACTTCAAGTGTACATATTGTTCTTATTGTTTTCCATTCTATTTGCTTAACATAATAATTTGTAATTTGTTTCAAATAAATGCATGTATATATTGTGGTAGAACACATGGAACACAAAATCTAACTTTTCAACATACATGTTCAAGTTTTCCTTTTTACAATTGCTTACTTCTTTATGTAAACCAACAACAACATGTTTTTAACGTGTTCTTCTTTATATCTGCACACAAATACCCATATTTTTAAAATTCCGAGAAAGAACCATGCAATTTTTAGTTGTTTTCATCCAAAGCTTTGTACACTATATCACTTTTTTGCATATTGAATTGTTTTAAAGGTTAAACTTCATGTTTGCACTTTTTGAAAAATATAAATGAATACATAAGAAAACATTAAAGGTTCTCATTGTTTACAAATACATGTTATCTGTCACACATCCTTCATTTAATGTTTGACTGCACTACAAGTTTACATTTTCCACCATATGTTTGCAGAACTCCCACTATCACAAGCATATTTTAGTTGCAATGGAAATAAATTTGACACACGAAGGAATTTATCAATTAATCGCAAGTGATTCCAATGTTGACCCACATTTCAGATACTGAACTTATCGTCCCTAAGGTCTAAACTCAACATGGGTGCCAAAAATCGTGTTGACCTTTCATATGGGATACATTTTTAGTCAACACTTCTACCCTCCAAATTTGCAAGCCGTGTAACCAAAAAATCAATACAACAAGGCTCCATTGTGTGCTTACACAAATCCCGCATTAGAATGACCAAAAGTGAGCTGTAAGCTTCATCTCTTGCTTGATTACCAATGTATATAATATCTGTAGGGTAATTCTAATTTCTTTCTATTTATTTTTTCCATCCGTTGATCTATTCTAAATTTTTCTTGATTTTCTTTTCCATTGCAGGACTATTCTTATCATTGAAATGGATGTTTTCATCGAAACACGTTCCGTTAAATTCAGAGAGGAATGTTAGTTTATTAATAAATATGATGATGGGTTTCCAATTTAAAAAGCAAGACTACCTATACGTTTTGAAAAATGTAAGTCAATAATGGTTGAATGTAATTTATGCTGAAGTGAGAGGTTGATGTTCATATGGTAATGGCACAAAATTTGAGTCAATTAAGAGCAGACACATGTTCCTTTGAAATGACTTCACCCATTAACGAAGGAATCGGATATTTGGACTCATCACGACTTCAGAGTGTTTACTTACCTACTTTCCACGCTACCTAAATAGACTCTCAAATCGACTAGAAATAGTTGCGTGTATTACAATCTGCACATGTTATTGGTGTTGGGCATGCTTGCCACCTGCTGCTACTCCACTTGTCATCACCATGAAAGAAGCGGTCTTTCCCATTTCAAACAAGGCCTCGATGATTCGTATAACCAGCTGGAATCATGGAACGAGGGCTTAGACTGTTGCAATTGGAAGGGAATCACCTGCCATATCCACACTGGTCACGTGGTTCATATGGATTTTAGAAGCCACTTGGTGTATTGGATATATGTGAGGAATTCAAGCAGGTAGATTTTTCATGGTTTATTACAACTGCAGCATTTGGAGTACCTCGATCTCTATGGGATTCACTTCCACTCTCTTCGCATCCCTTCAGAGCTTCAGATACTCAATAAATTGACGCATTTGAGTTTGCACGATTACAGGTTTAGAGGATAAATTCCAAATGACGTTTACAACATGTCTAGCTTGAAATTTTTGGATGTCTCCGACAATGATGGTTTGGAAGGGTGGCAATTGGGCGAACGAATCATAAATTTGCATGGTTTGGAGTACCTCAGTCTGGCTGGTGTGAATCTGACAATGGAAGGTGATTGTGTGGTGGAGAATATTGTTGCGTCCCTCACCAATCTTACAAAACTCGACATGTCTCGGTGTTGGATTCCAGGGAGTACACCAATTCTCTATCCTCTTACAAACCTCACCTCTCTCTCCCATCTCTACCTTGATTTCAATGACTTCACTCACTAGTTATTTCCCAACTAGATTTTAAATCTTACATCTTTGGTCTCCCTCTCGCTTTGGAATTGCAATCTCCAAGGTCCCATCCATTCTGGCCTATTAGCCCTACCACACTTGAGGAACCTTTATTTGTACTCCAACCCTGATCTCTGATAGGAAATTAAGAGTAACGTAACAACTTCCTACACTAATCTTGAGGAGAGATATTATACAAAACTTTCAACATAGTAAAACAGTTACAAAAATATCAGCAACATATTCATAACAAAACAAAAACACCAGATATACATGGGGAAAATCCTTTTAGATAAAAAACCCCACACTCCAAAAGCCCACTCAATGTATTTCAAATCTAATTACAAGATTACATACACTTGCAGAGCAAGTTTCTTACAGGAGTATCACCAGAAACAATTCTAGGAGGATTCCAACTTTACAGTGCTTGCAAAGCTCACCACACCAATTACTTCTCCAAGCCTTCAATTTATAGACCTCCGGTTATACAAGAAACCATCTATGATTTACAAAACCATGTGCCAAACCTCTCATGAGGTGGATAGCATTAAAGAGCAAGATTTCGGTCTAAAACTAGGCTCTCACGTCACAGTATTCTTCCCTATTTTTGACCCTTATAGTTGTCATAAAATTTGTCATAATATCTCTCAAAATAGCCCTTCCATGATATACTATCATAAGAGAATCTTTTGACAAATCCTATTTCTATTTTTAGAGCACTGACAATGCGAAACGGCTATAAGAAAATCTTGACTGAATAAACCAAACAAGGTTGAGACACCTTATTTCCAACAATCTCCCACTTATCAAATACCTTGTAAGGGTCAAGGGAAAGATACCATCATGGATCAACTACTAGGGGCCAAGAGGCCCATAGACTCGAAACACCACCTAAATTTCACTGTGATCACGAGCTTAGTTAATGCATCTACAACATTCACAACTGTCTCTACCTTTACCAGCTTCTCCCTACCATCCTCGACAATATCTCTCTTGAAGTGATATTGAACATTAATGTGTTTGGTCCTAGCATGAAAAGTCGAGTTCTTCGCAAGGAAGATTGCGCTCTGACTGTCAAAATACATTATAACTGCGTCATGTTTCAATTCAATATCTGAACACAAATGCTTTAGCCAAATGGCTTCTTTACAGGCATGAGTAGCTACCATGTACTCTGCCTCAGTAGTGGACAAAGCGACCATAGCCTGTCGCTTGCTCATCCAACTAATTGCACCACCATTAAGAGTAAACACATATCAACTGGTGGATCTTTTGCTATCGACATCACCGGCCCAATCTGAATCCACAAAACCATGAATACGTAGGGAATGTTGATCTCCTCTTCCATGAAAACATATAGAGTACTTTGATGTATCCCGAAAATATCTGAAGACCCTCTTAACTACATCCCAATGTACTCTTCTAGGATTAGACATAAAATGTGAAAGAACGCCCACTGCTTGGGCAATGTCTGGTTTTGTACAGACCATAGCATACATTAAGCTTCCAACTACAGTCTGGTAAGGCACTCTGCTCATTTCTTCCATCTCCGATGGGGATGAAGGACATTGTGAAATGGAGAGCTTCGTTCCCAAAGTAACAGGAACACAAAGTGGTTTACAATTCTGCATGTTGAACCTTTGCAAAACAGAACAAACATAATTATTCTAGCCAAGCCATAGATTTCTGTTCTCACGATCTCTTCTAATCTCCATCCCAAGTATGTGTTTTGCTGCACCAAGATCTTTCATTTCAAATTTCACAGAGAGCTGAGATTTCAATTCTGCAATCAAACCTTTTCCTTTCCCAATAAACAACATGTCATCAACATATAAAGTAATTACCAGGAAACAATCTCCGTCAGATTTAAAATATACATAGTGATCAGATTTAGACTGCAAAAACCCCAAACTCAACACATATGAATCAAACTTCTGGTACCACATCTTAGGACTTTGTTTAAGGCCATATAGGGAATTCTTTAACTTACAAACCATCTTGCTTTTACCTTTCACCATATAGTGCTCTGGTTGTGTCGTATAGATTTCTTCCTCCAAATCACCATGAAGGAAAGCAGATTTCACATCCATTTGTTCAACCTCTAGGTCATAAGCTACTGCAATAGATAATAAAAACCGAATGGATGTCATTTTAGCAACAGGAGAGAATATCTCACCATAATCAATACCCTCAACTTTAGAGTAACCCTTCGCAACCAACCGTGCTTTATACTTTTCAACATTTCCATTTGAACCAATCTTTTTCTTAAACACCCATTTACATCCAAAAGGTTTCCGACCTTCAGGAAATGGCCCAACGAATAAGGAGAATTCACCTAGGCCTACTACGATGCCTTCAATTTCGATTGTTAGTCCTCATACTGCGACAGCTACAAGTATGCACAATGAGATCTCCATATTCGATGAGGAGGTGTAAGAGTTGTGGATGTCCGGGCCCTTGTGTCAGTGTTCATATGCAATGAGATCTCCAAATTCAGCAACTCCCTTTTCTCACTGACCAACATTCCCACTCCATATCGTAACGAAGAACCTGACCATTAGAAAGATCGAGTCTAAACAAATCATATTCTAATTCAATACTTACTTCTTTGTTCAGATTGAATACTTGTTCCCTCCATTTCTAAATACTACTCCATTGTGCTTCCTCCATTGTATTCACTCAAATACACCAGATCATGTATTTCCACCTCTCCCTTGGCTTTCATAGTCTCCTTTGCACATGTCACAATTGCTTCTTTTACGATTATCGGCGTTTTCATTGCACCCTTTTTGTACAATTGCTAGTATATTTGAGTATTGACATAATCATTATATCAAAAGAATAAATTTAACAATGATTTAAATATTTTTTGTTAATTTGACTGTAAAAATACTTACAAATATTTAAAATAACCATCATATTCTACTTAACATATATAAAATATAAACATCATTATATATAGAAATTAATTAATCTATATATTAAAATAAATATATAAATATAAAATAATCTTTTGTATTTTTTATTAATAAAATATAAAAAATAGTATTTTTGTAATTTTGAAGAATGGTAAATTGGTAATAATAAATATACGTCACCCGAAAACTTGTTTAAAACACATAAATGACCGTTAAATTGAACGGAGGAATGTAAATTTATTAATAAATATAATGATGGATTTCCAATTTAAAAAAGCATGACTATACGCTTTGAAAAATATAAGTCAATAATGGTTGAATGTAATTTATGCTGAAGTGAGAGGTTATGGGAATCGGATATTTTGATAAATCAAGTCGATAGCAACAGTTGCGTGTATTACACGTTTGAAAACAATCACTCCACACAATTACTCGCTCATGGATGGAATGCTCTGCTTATAAATATTCGCTCAATTTACAAGTAATTCCAATCTCCACATGTTGTTGGTGTTGGGCATGCTTGCCACCTGCTGCTACTCAACTTGTGATCACCAGGTTTATGTGTCTTCTTCACTTCAAACGAGGCCTCAAAGATTCGTCTCACATGCTGGAATCGTGGAATGAGGGCTCAGAGTACTGTTGCTCTTGGAAGGGAATCACCTGCCACCCCCGCACTGGCCACGTGCTTCGTGTGGATTTCACAAACTTTGAGGAATGGATAAAAGTGGATTTTGGAATCTTCCGCTATGAGGGGATGATAAGTGTGAGGAATTCAAGCAGCCAGATTTTCCATGGTTTATTACAACTGCAGCATTTGGAGTACCTCGACCTCAGCCATATTGACTTCCGCCCTCTTCCCATCCCTTCAGAGCTTCGGATGCTCAAGAAATTGACACATTTGAGCTTGGCATATTGCGGGTTTAGAGGCCGAATTCCAAATGACGTTCACAACATGTCTAGCTTGAAATATCTGGACGTCTACGCCATTTATGGTTTGGAGATCAGGCAGTTGGGCGAATGGATCGGAAATTTGCGTGGTTTGGATTACCTCAGTCTGGCTTATGTGAATCTGACAATGGGAGGTGATCATGTGGTGGAGAATATTGGTGTGTCACTCATCAATCTTACAACACTTGACATGTCTTGGGTGTTGGATTTCAGGGAGTACACCAATTCTCTCTCGTCTTGCAAACCTGCACCTCCCTCTCCGATCTCAACCTTGCTGCGAATGACTTCACTCACCAGCCATTTCCCAACTAGCTTTCAAATCTTACATCTTTGGTCTCCCTCTAGACTCAGGTCATTGCAGTCTCTAAGGTCCCATCCATTCTGGCTTGTTAATCTTGTCACACTTGAAGAGCTTTGATTTGTCCTACAACTCTGATCTCAAAGTAAACTTGTCTTACATTTTACAACACTCGACATGTGTGAGTGTTGGATTTCATGGAGTACACCAATTCTCTCTCCTCTTGCAAACCTCACCTCCCTCTCTCATCTCTACCTTGATTTTAATGACTTCACTCACCAGCCATTTCCCAACTAGATTTCAAATCTTACAGCTTTGGTATCCCTCTCGCTCATCCATTGCAGTCTCCAAGGTCCCATCCATTCTGGCTTGTTAGGCCTGTCACACTTAAAGAGCCTTGATTTGGCCTCCAACCCCGATCTCAAAGTAAAACTATCTTCCATGGTACAACACTCTCATAAGATCAAGATCCTTATTCTGAGTGAGATGAATGCAGGAGGAGAGATTTCAGATTCTATTAGAAATATGTCATCATTAACCTTCTTATATCTGTCAAAGAACATTATTGAAGTTGTTCTTCCTCCTTCCATTGGAAATATTTCACAACTTGAATTGTTGGATCTTTAAAAAAACTCACTAAGAGGAAAAATTCCATGGAGAAACTTTAGGTAGTCTATCAAACTTGTAAAAGGGCTCTACCTCAGGTCAAAAAAATGTAATGGAAGCTTGTCATCTACCTTTAGGGAACCTCTCATCCTTGATAGAGCTCGATCTTAGCGACAATTCTTTGACTAGCATAATCCCACCTTCGTTATAACAGCTCTCATCACTCCGATTTCTTCACTTGGATGAACAAAAAACTCCATGGTAATTTCTTACTCTCTCTCCTAGAAAATTTCACAAAGATTTATGAGTTGTCTCTTTCAGGGAACAATCTCCTGACTGTAAAAGTCAATGGTTTTTGGATCCCTAAATTTCAGCTTCAACATCTATGTTTGAGATCTTGCAACATGCAAGGTGATTTCCCCCTTTTCATTTCAACTGAATATGACATAGACACATCTAGAATTTTCACACAATAGCCTTAGCGGATATATTCTAGATTGGTTGTGGGATGTTTCATATTTTATGGATTTTTTAGACTTGTCGATGAATCTATTTGAAGGATTCATTCCATAGCGAAATATTGGAAAGTATCCCAGATTAATATCATTGGAAAAACAATAAACTCCATGGCGGCATTCCACATTCTATTCATGAAGGGATCTTGGAGGTTCTTGACTTGTCAAATAACAAGCTTTCTGGTGAAAATTTTACAAGTTGTTGGGAACCTCTCAACAACACTACAAGGTGTTGAATCTGGAAAATAATCTTTTTGAAGGTGAGATTAGGAACATGCCTTGTCTTCAAACACTGAAATTGGGAGGTAATAGAATACAAGGGCAAATTCCATCATCACTTCAAAATTTTATCTCTTTAAAGATTCTATATTTGGGATATAATAACATGTAAGGAGAAATCTCAAATTGTATACAAAAGTTGACTAGTCTTCGGATTTTAGTTTTAAGATCCAATAAATTTGAAGGTGGTGTATACCATTAGAGCTAGAAAAATTGCAAAATCTTCAAGTCTTGATTTTGTCAAGTAATAGTTTCTCAGGAAATATTCCAAGCGATTTTGGAAAGCTGAAAGCAATGACAAATCAAACACAAAACACAAAATTCCTTCAATATGATTCAAATTCAAGATCAGCAATGTCTTATGTAGAGAAACTAGTAATTACCACCGAAGGGCAATTTCTAGAGTATGAAAGATCTTTGACATTGATTATATGGCTTGATATCTCAAATAAAAACCTCTAATGAGACATTCCTGAGGATATTGGAATCCTTATTGGTTTGAGAGTTCTCAATTTGTCAGGAAATCAACTTAGCGGTGAAATTCCAAATTCTTTTGATAAGCTTTTGCAATTGAAGTCACTTTATCTTTCAAGGAACAATTTCATTGGAGTTATTCCCATAGAATTACAAATCCTCACATTATTGAGCTACTTAGATGTATCTCATAATAATCTTTCAGGAAGAATACCGCAAGGAGGTCAACTCTTAACATTTACTGCAAGTGCATTCTCAAATAATGGAGATCTTTGTGGAATTAAAATCAACATAAATTGTTCCTCTTTTTCTGTTTCTCCAAAGATAAGTGATGATGAAGATGTAAGTGAAGAATATTGGGAAGAACATATATGGTGGGAGGTGGGACTTGGATTGACCTTTGGATTTGGGTTTGCAATTGTTATATGAGTGTTATGTTTTAGCAAAAAAATGGAGATATAAATGATTTAAGATCATGGATGAAATTATTTTCATTGTTGATGAAATAGTTAGATAATATTTATTTTATTCAAGTATATTTTTCCCTTTCCCTTCCTCTTCTCCTTGAAATGATTCCCTTCCTTCCTGTCTACTCATTTGTAAGTAAATGTTTCCCTTCCTTTCTCTACTCATCTGTAGCGTCAATGTAACCTATGTTTTCAAGTATTTTTATTTTTTTATTATTTGTTGCGGCCATTAGTCTAAATATCCCATTTTAATGGTTTTATATATAATATGAACCAAAGATATATTCTATTCAAATGTTTATGTTAAATCTCTCACTTTGTTGTGATTAAAACTTAAAAGTATTTTTTGTTCTAATAATAATGAAAGTTTTATGTTGATGATAAAAATTCTAAATATAATTGTCACATATCCCAAGTAACTTATTTTTTAAAGAAACATATTTTTCAAAATGTTCATGCAAATAGTATGCTACTTTTAACAAGATATTATTTTTCCTAGCATGTAGTCCATGCATGATTGTAAGTTCATGTATGTAATTTTTTACTTTAAAAACCTTTTTCAACATTCCAAGTGCTCTGAAGAGTTCTAGACACAAAGTTGTCAAGTGTCAAATATACAATTTATACATCTACAATATACTTATTTTATGAGATTTCCACATATTAAGATGGTGTCAAATATATTTGGATGTTTGTGTTATGAGTTGATAACTTCAAATGTTTATGTTAAGAATCATGAGCCATCTACTCCATATGAAAAATAAAAGATACGTGCCTTAATATTTTCATCTATCAACATGTTTTAGATATATGCATTTAGGATATTTACATGCTTTCAAGGATTCTAGGTATGGGATTTTAAGTTTTGGGTTTCTAAATTTCCCTAGTGTTAATTTTTATAGTTTCTACTTTTAAGTTCATGGTTTTATGGGAGATTTATATCAATTATTTTTTCATGCATTTTTAATATTTTTAGGCATCCCTTTAAAACCCTGGATGCTAAATAAATTGACACATTTGATCTTGCAAGGTTTTTGTTTATTGGTTGAATTCCAAATAACATTCACAATATGTCTAGATTAAAATATTTAGACGTCACTACCATTTATGGTTTTGAGATCAAGTAGTTGGGAAAATGGATTATAAATTTATGAGAATTGAAGTTCCTTGAACTGGATGGGGTGAATCTCACAATGGGAGGTGATCATATAGTTGAGAATATTGTTGCATCACTCACCAATATAACAACACTTGACTTGTTTGGGTGTGGGGATTTAGGTAGTATAATTATCTCTCCTCTTGTGAACCTCACCTCCCTCTCCCATCTTTACATTGATTAGAATGAACTCACTCACCATCTATCTCCTAACAAGATTAACATTTTAGAAGTCACTCACATTTATGGTTTGGAGACTAGGTAGTTGGGATAGTGAATTATAAATTTATGATATTTTAAGTACCTTGAACTTGATAGGGTGAATCTCACAATGAGAGATGATCATATAGTTGAGAATATTGTTGCATCACTCAGCAATATAACAACACTTGATTTGTTTGGGAGTGGGAATTTATGTAGTATAATTATCTCTCCTCTTGTGAACCTCACCCCCCTCTCCTATATTTACATTGATTAGAATGAGAACTACTCACCATCTATCTCCTAACTATATTTCAAAATGTACATCTTTAGTCTCCCTCTTGCTCTAAGATAGCGGTCTCCAAGGTTCCATCCAATCTAGCATGTTAAGCATGCCACACTTGAGGAACCTTGATTTGTACTACAACCCAATTATTAAATTAAACATGTCTTACATTTTACAACACTATAAAAATCTTGAGATCCTTGATATTTTAAGGAAAAATGTGGGAGGAGTGATTCCAAATTTTGTTACAAATATGTCATTTTTGACATACTTAGATCTCTTTGTTAATAGAATTTAAGGTGTTACTCGTCCTCTAGCTAGAAATATTTTAGGACTTGAAAGGTTGTATATTTCATGAAACTCACTAAGAGGTAGAATTCCATATATACATACATTTGGACTATCAAATTTTTTAAATATTTTCCTCGAGTAAAACCATTTATAGAAAATATTACCATCTAATTTAGGGAGCCTCTCATCTTTAATTGTGCTTGATCTCATAAATGAAATTACTGTACCTCACATGAAATGGGGTGGTTTCATCAAGCACTAAACCCAAACAATCTCATTAAACCATGATTCTCTTATGCACTCATACTTTACCACAAGAAATCAACTAAGAAGTTTAGTATGCAAATTTTCAAAGACAATCTTATTCTTGATCCTGAAAAAGTTAGATTATCATTACAAAATGTGCCAATCAATTACAAAAATTCAAGGAAGTGCATTCCCAAGCTTATCTGACAATCATCTAATGGATTTATGTAAGTATCATAGGGAAAAACCATCATTTTCCAAAGTAAACTCAGAAACACTCTTGCAATACAAGGTATACATGTACTAAATAGAGGTGCATATATATTAAACTGCAAACCTTATAAAAAATACTTCCTTCTCCTTCACTCCATGGTTCCTCTCATCCTCCATATGAGGAATGAATTTTTTAAAAATATAACTACCACCCCTATATTTGAAATCTTCCTTGCATAAACTTACTACTAGATGCTTCCAAAACTGTCACCTTGTGACCTTTCAACTTCCATTCACCCTATAGTTACATAGCTTGCTAGTTTTTAATTATTTCAAGAATCCTAATGATGCATTAACAATCAAAGTATCATCACACATTTACTAAAGGGATCTATCAATACCATCATATACCTCTTAGAGTAATTAGTTAAGCATTTTTATTTTAACCTTGACTTTGAACTAACAATGATGGATTTGTGCAATGCAAAATAATTACCAAATAAAAGCTTTGTCTTAAGTCTTACAATTGATGGACAGGAATCAAAATTTAGTTCCCATGTTGAATACACAAATACCAAATGGTTAGAATCTTCTACACCAAACCTTAACAACGCTTTGTATTTTCACATGTAGATGCACTGCCTTAACAGTTTTGAGGAAGTTATCAAAAAGAGAACTAAAATTGAAAAGGATCTCATTGCTAAAGGATTGATCAAGCATCATTATATAGACACTGGGAACAATCATAACAACATTCATAACAAAAATACAACTACTCACAATAAATCTAGGTATGTCAATCGTAATTGTAATGTTGTCAATGATGGTGTTACAGATAATCACAACGTGCACAACATACATAACAACCAATCAAAATAGATGAATTCTAAAGCATCCATCACCATTCCAAGAAGAGAAAATCCTCCTTGTAATTATAAATTATGACAATATACAACATCAGGAGAATTTCTTTCAAGCGTATTGCAAACAATTAAAAATTTCCAATATGATCACTTATCCTATCATGTAACCCTTTCCTGAAGGATAACCTAAGCCAACATGGTATCAACTTAATACATATTGTGATTTTCATAACATTGATGGTCATCAAACAGATAGATGTAGGAAAGTTTATAATTACATCCAATAACTCATTAAAAATGGAAACATAGTGGTTGAAGATCCAACATGAAACAAAACAACAAATAATAATATAAAGGTCTTTTCCAATCCATTTCCTAACTGTAGCACAAAGGGAAAATTTCCTGAATAGGGTGAATCCTCAAATAACACCGATTTTAACTCCATCATATCGTTTATCGTAAACACTACTCCATGTGAGTTTGAATGTCAATTTACAGCCCTCATATAAAGTATCTCTAGCTCATTTCATTAATTAAAAAAGGCTAATACGATTAAATATCCAATAGAAAGACCCATTTATAATGGGGAACCCAATCCTAAGTGGTATAATGAATCAAAATATTGTGATTACCCATATATTTAAGGTCACTTTACATATTATTATACAATTATTTTTCATTATGCCCAAGAAATATTTGATGACAAATTCAAATCTGTAGGGTCTCAACAACGAATGATTGAGATTATTTCAAGAATCCTTTCTAACTCTTGATCTACATGAAGAATCTAAAGTAGTAGGTCCATCACCAAGAATTGTAGAGACTAGAGTCTATTCTTTCAATGTTGGCTTATATGCCTAACATTTCTAGTCTTGTTTTAGAAACATAACAACAATAAGTTCTTGACACTTGCAACAATGCAACCTTCCATGTTCATAATGATTCAAATGATAAATGTTGTAGTCATATTGTCAATGATGATTCCCACATGCCAAGACATCCACATGTGTTCACTCTATGAGGTACATATACCCAAGTATATTCTTATACAACCATTTCAAGCTTTAATTACAAATTTATCATCAAAAAATAAAATCCACTACCTTAAAGGAGAAACATTGTATATATGTTCTCTACCACCTATAAGGAGCCAAAAAGATGTACATATAGGGATTAATCCTTCTTTTCGTGCATCATTCCACTTATGAGTGAATATGATTTTCAATATATTCTCTACATCAAAAAATTTCCTTTTCCATCACATAGTTATTTTGATCTCATAGAAGAATTATCCAATCACACATCCTTTAACTTATTTCTCATCCTCCCAACTCTCATACTTTAGGACTTTTCTAATATTTCAATTCCCTCCTTCCAATTGGACCTTGTCTGCCCAAGTATCGTACATCTAGACTCTTTGAATCTTTAGATTCTATCCTTCAGGCTTCAAATTACATCTCATCCGCCTAAGTCTCATAAATCAGGAACATTCACAATTCCTAAAAATGAACCTCTATCTTGATGATTCCATTACAAACCGTCATCCTCAAAAATTAAGAAAAATTAAAAAGTGTATAAAGATCATAAAACTCCATATAAAACTGTTACTTAAAGAACTCTTTGAAAATCATAAGTGAAAAATTAATTGCAAGTAATATTAATAATTTCATCTATTGAAAGATATGTTTATCATCAAACTTATCATATCTTCTCTTTCTTCACCTCTACGACACATGTTAACCTTGATCCTATTGGGAAATGTGTATCTTATCCTATGTTATAGGTTGTATCATTTCAAATCTTTTTGGCTATGATTTTGTCTAGAAGCTTGCTGATGGAAACTTCTCCTTTCAAAAAATCTTTATCTTTCATAGAAAGCATCAAACTTCTTTACCCAGGACGTTTTTGACCATCCATCTCAGTTAACAATGTTGAACTCTTGCATCTTACTTGTCACATGAGGCCAATATTTGGAGGCACAACATTTCTTCATAAAAAAACACAATATCAACATATAAGGTCAAATCAATTTAAAATATAAAAAATGATAAAATCATTACACCTTTCATCCTTTAGAGTATTTGGTGATGAGCCCATACTTCTCACTAGTAGTGTGAGACTAGGAATGGAGGTAGGTAGCCTTACTCACGCATATTTTGTCTTTGATCTTGAGCCCTTTCCTTTTTACTGATGGCATGAGGAAAGATGTATGGGGTACATTAAAAAAAATTGAACCAAATGAATCCTTTAGCAAATATGACTCAAAAGTGCTTCATCAAAAAACATTCAAAGAATTTGTTTGTGTTAAGAAATACAACAATTCCTTCAACCGGATCTTGTCAATCTATAGGCCATCAACATGATCTAAGTCTATTCAAAACCTATAAAGTGGAATCATCTTAGAATCAGTCACCAATCTTGATTGGGGATGAGTTACATTTTCTCGCATGGATCATTGTTACAATTTGTCTTAACATCCATCATCTTCATTTTCATATCACTATTCACCTTGTTCTTACATCCTTTTTGAGTCTCGATGATGATCCATCACATCTTCCTAGTTGCATGGAGTCATGATTGGAGTGATAAATACTATCATTACATTAGCTACATTTTGCCAATGGAATGGATTGATTTTAATTATTTGAACATAAGTTCAGATACCTGCATCTTTTTACCAAGCCGAAAAATCCAAAAATACATTTAAATATGTTAAAAATACCAAAAACATTTAAATATGTTCAAAATACAAAAAACACTCAAATATGTTACAAAATAAAAAACATTCAAATATGTCTCACAAAAATTAAAAAACATTCAAATATGTTTCAAAAAATACAAAAAAAATCAACTATGTTTCAAAATATAAAAAGCATTCAAATATGTTTCAAAAACTAAAAAGCAGTATAAAACTGGAAATAAACAAAACATTCAGAAAATGTTTGACCACATTTCAACAAATAAATAATGCATTTCAATAATTTTTCCATTTGACGATACTCCTCATGATCAGTTCTAGATCATATTATGATAATCGCTTTTCTTACACATAGTGTATATCTATCCCCAAGGTAATCAATTTTTTATCCTTTCGCAATATAACTTTACTTGGGCCACACTTGAATTTCACATTTTAATCCAATACAGATCTGCACTTCAATGAGATTAAACAAGATTATTTTTTTGGAGGATCTTAGCATCACTCCACTCTTCATCCTGATCCAATCCTCTCGCATTCTAATCTATCACTTGAGGGAATTCATATCTATATAATTCTTCAATGTGGAACACATTAGGAGTGTCATTAGACATCATTATTGAAAATTGTGTTGTATTGTTATGGTTTTTTAACATTGTGACGATTTTTTTCTTCTTTCATTTTTTTTAATTTTTTAGTACTTTTTCACTATAGACCAATTACACAAAACTTATTTGCATATGAGTGTTGGTGTGAGTTATCCTATGTGTCCTCCTCACATATTGGAGGGTCATCTCCCATGGGTTAGGTTTAGGTTTAGGTTTAGGGTTTACATGTGTGTCATGCACTAGGGTTACTCAGCACCCTATATATACTCTTTTTCCATTCATTTATGAGCATGCCAAGACACTCCGTTGTCTTTCCTCTTTGTGAAATCTTTGTTTCTATTGAGCAATTTCTTCCATTGTTGATCGATTCTTCCTTGCGATTACACTAGAGCTATCATGATTTCGTTGGAATGTAACTACTTCGTGGTGCATTGTTTCTGATTCGATTCTCGCAAACTCTTTCATGGTATCAGAGCTACACAACTTTCTGTCACACCAAAAGCTCTAACTAATGGTGGAGAGGATCTCATCGTGTTAATTAGTTGCTACGCCAACACCCTCCTGAACGATGGATCTGGGTATACACCCAATCAGGCCCAACAACATTAGGAGGTAGTGACACTGGGAATTTCCCGGGAGGTCACCCATCCCAGCACTACTCTGGGGCTGGCACACTTAACAGGTTGGTATCAGAGCTGAGATCGGGTAAACGTGCATTCATCATTTGAGTTACGATTACTCTTAGTTTCATTTTTTTTACTCCTCGTGCAAGTTTTTTGATATTTTTTTTTTGGTTTTTTCCTTGCTAACGTATCTAACAATCTTGCTCTTGGAAATTTTTCAGTTTTGTGTTCTTCGTGCATGTGTAGGTTTTCCTGAGCTATCAGGGGTTTTGCAGCTACATTTAGCTAGCTGCAGCTAAATCTAGTAGATAAGCCAAAATAGAGTATTTTCTAGTTTTTAAATTTTTTTAATTAAACTGAAAATTTAATATCTCTGTTTTCTTTGGCTCTGTGTTTGCATGGCATTTTTTTTACAGAATAAAGGTTATTTTCTATGGCTTGAAGATTTGGTGTTTGGCTTAAAGAGATAGAGGTTTGTTTCTTCAAACTCTGTGAGCTGGTTCAAGTTTGGCGCACATTTTTCTCTTCTCAGGCTCACATTTTTTTTCGTGATCTTTAGCCCCAATGTGCTGCTCCTTCGTTCCACATGCTGGAAGCTCCCACGTGCTCCCTGCTCCCTACTGGCCACTGCTGGTCACCCCGTGCTCCCTGTTGGCCGTTGCTGCTCCCTCCTCCCTTCTCCCTCCTCCAAACCTCCCATCCGCATTGCCCCTAAAAAACTTGCGTGTTTTCTTTCACAGGCTGCACGCTGGTACGTTTTCTTTTGTTGTTTTGTTTGTAAAGTTTCTTAATCGTACTTTTTAAAATCTATGCTTTTTTTTAAAATCTCAAAAGGTTTGTATGTTTTTTAAATATTTCCTTCTAATCTAACACAAACAAAAAGCTATTAAAAAAAGTGTGGTACGTTTTCAAAAAAAAAAAACCTTCTTTCTAAATTAATAAAAAAACAACCTTTTTAATTAAATACTTTCTACAAAAAATTTAGTTAGATTTATTTAATTTTAAAATTGTTTTTTTTTAAAGGGAAAGGTTATTTTAATTAGGAATTAATTTTTTATTAGATCTTAATTAGTTGAAATTAATTAGATTTAATTTAATTAAATCTCATTTTATTAATTTCAAGTTTAATCTCATTTACGGTTAGTAAATTTTTTTTTTAATAAAAAAATCGTCTTTAAATTAACGTTTTTTAATCGTTTTTTTAACTCTAAAAGCTCTTAATTTAGCTAACCTTGACATTTCTAAACGATTTATTTAGGCATTAGTGTCATTTTTTTTACTAATCATGTGCTCAAGTGTGCAATATCACTTTGAGCACCTCTTTGTCTTCTGCGTGCCTTTCCGGCTTTCTGAAGATCATCTGGACTCATCTTGAGTTCGTCAAAAAATGTATTTTACCCTTATTATTGCTTGCGACTAGTGAGCGCGTCCGCCATAGTCTGCAACAAGGGGGTACTCTTTGCGATGTGAGACGTTTTTTCTCACAACCAGGATTTGCTTTTGCCTCCTTCCTTATTTTTTGCTTTGTGCTTGTTTTTAGTGTCCTATTTTTTGCTGCACTCCATGAAACACTGTTGTGGTCTCCTCTCTTGCATGTTATTACGATGATTGCAAGTTGAGTTACCAAGTGTTTCCACGCACGGACCTGATTGTAATCAACGCACTAAACTAAAGTTCTGAAAGTAGGGGGGTTGTTATATTGTCCTGGGTGGTTGTGTTTCTCTTCTGCATTTATTTCTCTCTCTCTCTCTCTCTCCACTATGGATGCACTTTCAATTCCTTTGCTTACACAGTTCAACTTCTTTGAATGGAGATCGAAAGTGATAATGAAACTAAGGGGTAAAGGGTTATATCGCATCACCATGGGAACTGAGACTGAACCAAATGACGAACCTAAAAATATAAGTGGCTAAACTATAGTGATGAAGCTTTAGGTCTTCTTTGCATGTCTATTTCTCCCGACTTGCTCTTCCACATTGAGGTGTCCGAAACACCTAAATCTGTGTGGACAACGCTAGATGAAATGTTTGGACAACAAGATGACATGAGAGTGCATGAGTTGGAAAATGAACTACTAGGGTTAAATCCTAGTGAATTTTAAAACCTACAAGCTTTATTCTTGAAGTTTGTCCACACTAGATCATTGTTAAAGGAATGTCAAGTAGAGAATAAAGATTCTCAATTGATCTTGTTGATTCTCTCTAAGTTAGGTCCTGATTATTCTCTCTTTGTGTCAACCTTTTACGCTATAAAAGCTGCCTTGGGAAAAACTTGGAATATGCCCCCCTTTGACTGTTTTTCGTCCCAACTCATTCGAGAAAAGGAAAAACTCATTCAAATGGGGTCTCTCAAGTCTAAGTCATATGCCCTTGTAGCAAGTACTAGTAAGGAAAAGAAGATTGAAAAGAAGAAAGAAAGAAAGGATCAACCTAACACGATCGCTTCGACTTCTGAGCCTAGAGCACAGAAACGCAAGTTTTTGTGTTCCTATTACAAGAAGCCTTTTCATAAAGAGCATCTATGTATGAGAAAAAAAATTGACCACCTTACTCATTTACTTGAGAAAAATCAAATAGGTGTTCCTGAGTCTATCAAACAAAATTCTCTGAAGGTCGAGTCTTCTATTGAGGTTCTTTAGCTCTCTGATTCAGATTCTGACTCCTCAAATGATGATGTTGTTGAGCATGCTCCTCTTCTTGACCCTCAGACTTTTGAGTCTTCCGATTTTGATAGTAGTGATGACGAGGACTATGTCCCTTCTCACTCAAGTTAAGAATCTTCCAACTCTGAGCCTGATCCTCCTGGTCCTCTTTAGGGTAGGAAAACTTTGCAAAGTGCTGGATATTTAGTTAGAGATACTTCGGATATGAGACGTACTCGCTCATATTTCATTTCACCCCACTCTTTCTTCACCTCTTCTTCTGATTGCATTATCTCCTCTATTTCTTTGTGTGATGACAGTTCCACTGACACCGACTCGCTTGGTTCTACTTCTGATAACGAGAATTGTGCACCCAGTTCTGATGTCAAGAGTACTACAAAGGACCCTTCTCCTCCTTCTCTCACTATTCCAGAGAGTGTTGACGCATCCTACATCTCATCAGATATTGAGCAATCTCCTATACAGTATCATACAGTCATCACTGATTCAGATTTTGACATCACTCTTTTGTTTGCTAAGCCTCCTCATTAGGACAAGTATCTACCTGACCTTAGTCGTCTTTTCACAGAATGCACTTGTGATGTACTACAGGTTCCTCATCCATCTATAGGTATTTCAAAGGAATTCATCATCTCTGTTGTTGTGAGTGCCCCTTCAGGGACTCTTATCGCTTCCATTTTTCCGGAGACCTTCATTGATCCACCCTTTCTTGTGGATCCCTTTTGTGTTGTGGGGGATGTTTTGTTTCTTTCACATCAGTTGGACATCCTTTCTATAGGTTCTCACCCTTCATACTCTGACAGTTCTACACTTGTGACATTACCTTCAGTTTCTTCACACTCGCTTGCCAGACCCATGTCACATTTTCGTGGACCAAATTCAGAGTTCTTTGTGCTCCTGCCTCCAGTTTCCTTCGTGGAGTGGGTAGACTTCCAACACATCATTTATGTCCTTCCCAAGGGTAGGCACACAGTTTAGTGTGGGTGGCTCTTCTTCAGTCCTGAGGTAGAGGATCTCGTGATCGACATTATTCTAGGGGACTTCTTAGAGTTACAGAGTTCAAATCCGTCAATGGCATCTTTTGCATCCCTCTCGTCTCCCTCTTCTTCTCTCTTCTTCATCTTTTCGAGAGATTGGTCCCTTGTACATGGGTACCTTTTTAGGCTAGTCTATGGCCACAAGCCATCTTTGGCATCTTTCTTAGATTAGAGAGTGTTTTGTTCTCTTGTGGTAGAGGTTTTTCCCACTGGTTTTTCCTTCACTGTTTGGGACTTCTTTTCTTCTTCTTCTTCTAGGAAGATTTTGTTTGTATATGGGTACCTTATCAGGCCTTTAGTTTATGGGCCCCATTGACACATCTTTCTTAGTTATTTAGGAGTGTCTTCTCTTTCCATCTGACTCATCATTAGCTGCTACCCCAAATTCGATGAAGGGGGGGTGTTTGTGTGAGTTATCTTATGTGTCCTCCTCACATATTAGAGGGTCATCTCACATGCGTTAGGTTTAGGTTTAGGTTTAGGGTTTACATGTGTGTCATGTACTAGGGTTTCTCAGCACCCTATATGTACTCTCTTTCCATTCATTTATGAGCATGCCAAGACACTCTGATGTCTTTCCTCTATGTCCAAGCTTTGTTTCTTTTGAGCAAGTTCTTCCATTGTTGATCGATTCTTCCTTGCGATTACATTGGAGCTATCATGATTCTGTTGGAGTGCAACTACTTCGTGGTGCATCATTTTTTATTTGATTCTCGAAAACTCTTTCAATTAGATCACATATAACTTTGGTGTAGTTCATTCCTGTTCATATTGGGTTTGTTTGACATGGTTTTTTTGTGTCATTGGATCGCTTGCAAGTGTTGTGTTATTCTCCCGGTTTGTTAAATAAGCCATGGCATGTCTTCATTTTTGTTGTGTATTTAGGTTTGATTACATTTTTGTGTAGTTGTATTTCCAAATTTCAAAACCTTCACAAAAATCTAAAAAAAATTATATATCAAAAAATTCAAATAAAAATTAAATCATAAAAATTATAAAAATTTGAGCAAACATTCATTTATCACAGAAATCCTACTATTAGAAAACTCATGACAGTCATATTTCAAAAATTCATTACAATCTTGATAAAGTCATATTTTTATCTAATACAGTAGTAATCGTTCCAATCTTTCGACTATCACTTTCTTCCCTTTACATATTAATAACTCTGCTTGAGGAAAGTCAAATCAATTATTTTTCCTTCAAGATATAACTTCTCTTGGGAAATTTTTTGCTCTCATTCTACCTCTCCTACAATTCATAAGGTTATTGTTCAGAGGAAATGATCATTTTTAACTTTTAGATCACTTTTCAATGTGGATCAAGCAAGAGTTTCATTAGGAGTATCTAATCATCCTTCCGCTCTTTGCTCTCATCCTATCCCAATGCATTTAATAATGTTAGTGCTTGGGGGAATTTACACTTGCTTAATCATCATTGTAGAACATATTCAGGGCATATATAATTGTCTTCTTTTGTAAGTTGTGTTACATTGTTGATTTTTTCTTTTTGAACCAATTACCCATATTTTATTGTCATCGTGGCTTCTCCATAGCCATGGTGCATACTTTTGCGATCTATATTGGGTTTGTTTTCTTTTTTATATTTCCTTTTTCTGTGTGTTTGTTTACTTGCATCTGGGCTACCCATCACGATTCTTTCATAATCATGGTGACAACTCTATTATGCAATAGAAATTACACTTTCTCTAAATGATGTCCATGCTACGAGCACAATTCCTCATATCCTTAGTTCAATTATTCCTATCAAGCGGTTATCCACTGCATTTTTACGTCACCCACATGGTTGAGGGGGCATTCCCTTACCATCCTACTCACTAGGGTATGTAAATGCTCCACCGGGGAAAATCCAAATATTTACCACTTTTCCTATCATCCACTCATCGATCTGCATACGTCAACTATCTTTAAAATGTTACTACTTCATAATAAAACTTTAAAAGGGTAAAAATGTAGACACCCCAAAACTGCATACATGTCTATCACATACTTTTTCTATTTTATCCCAGTTCACATCATGTTATTCATCCCCTTATGATTGATTAATCAAATTATATAATTCATGCACATCCTATTACACATTTTTGGATTAATTAAATTAGTTCCTAACACCACCTTAGCTAATTTAATTAACATTTATTTAATAAATGGCCAATGAATTATCTTGCACTTTATAGCTGATTAAATTAGTTACTTAATTGGAAAATACACCTACTTTCCTAGTCAACTGCCACTTAGAATCCATTTGGACCCCACTTGGACACCACTTCATCATCCCAATCAACTCCACTTAGACTCCACTTCTAGAATCCTAGAAAGGTGGGGGCAATGAAATTGTGTGTACAACAGCCTTTTCAGATGTAACTTCTGCCAACTAAATTAATTTACTACCGTGAAATGTGAATTAATTCTTCTGAATTGTTTAACCTATAACAATGAAAGTTTATGTTCATAATAAAAATTCTAAATATAATTTTCACATATCCCAAGTAACTTCTTTTTTAAAGAA
The DNA here is from genome assembly GCA_019776745.2 of Taxus chinensis. NCBI lineage: Eukaryota > Viridiplantae > Streptophyta > Pinopsida > Cupressales > Taxaceae > Taxus > Taxus chinensis. The sequence continues at coordinate 60,728,263 of CM034153.1, forward strand.
ACATATTTTTCAAAATGTTCATGCAAACATTATGCTAGTTTTAACAAGATATTATTTTTTCCTTATGTGCAATCCATGCATTATTGTAAGTTCATGCATGTAGTTTATTACTTAAAAAACCTCTGTCAACATTCCAAGTTCTCCAAAAAGTGCCAAAAATGAGGTTTTCAAACTTTTCAAATATACAATTTAGACATCTACAATATATTGATTTTATGAGATTTCCACATATTGACATCGTGCAAAATATATTTGGATGTCTATGTTATGAGTTTATAACTTCAATGTTTTAGGTCGCAAATCATGACCCATCTACACTATATGAAAAATCCAAGATATGTGCCTTGAGATTTCTATCTCTCAACATTTTTAGATATATGCATTTAAGATATTTCCATGCTTTCAAGGATTCTAGGTATGGTAATTTAAGTTCCAAACAACTTTGGAAGCTTGAAAGAAATGAAAAATCAAACACAAAGTACAAAATTCCTTCAATTTAATTCATATCCAAGCTCATCAGCATCTTATTAGAGAGATTAGTAATCATCACTGTTGGAGCTCAAAATGTCACCCTACTCTAAATCATGGAAGATCCAAAAATTTGAGGTAACATGGGAATGTCTCCAAGTGTGGGACTTGTAGCTTGAGACATATCTTTGAAGAAGGACAGATTCCTCTATTCCACGGGTTGGGAAAATCCATAGAACACAACCTACTTCTAATGCTAAAAATACTCCTACATCTAAACCTACACTAACATTTCCAATGGGCCAGGGAGATAACGATGCGTGAAATAAAACCTAAGCTAACAGGGAAGTGATAACACCAAAAGAAGGTGAAACTCCTCCAATTCCAAATGACACGGATGCAAGAACACAAGGCTAGGAATGTTAAGATGCACACAATTCCAATGCAAGTAAGTAAAGAATATGAAATACAAAAGAGGGTAAAATATTGACATAAAACACAAGGTATTTTATGGAAAGAGATAAACAAATTGTATTAATTAATATTTTACATCTTATATGCATAGTTGAGGCAAGAAAATATCAATTTTACGATTTACAGAGGTCGAATGCATGGAGTTTTGAGTTTCATAGGGACGATCTTGAAAAATGCTAATGAAATTGGGAGAAGAACCCTTACAAAGTGTGAAATAAATTTTACTTGTAGAACTCGTGGAAATGAGAAAGAGGGGATAAAAAGAAGAAAGGACTTCCCAGGTGGACTTTGGCCACCTAAAAATGTGTTGTATAAGCATGGGCGCAATGATTTGTTGTAGAGTTTTCTTATAGTAAATAAATGGGCACCATTAGATGAGAGCCAAAAACCACAACATGACATCTTGATTCTACTGCATGCCTTTAGATTGCGTAAAAGGATGTAATTTACCTCATTAAATTTTGGTGGTTAGGATGGTTGGTCATTTGGTTTAGAGTTTGACATGGCTTGAGACCTTACGTGGACCTTCACAACTCTCTTCCTTGCTTACCTTGATGTGTGAGAATTATTCGCAATACCCATGAAGGCCTGAGTCTTTGATTCATGGCTTTTTGATGCTGTGACCACTTTCCTTTGTTATGAAGATTTGTGAGAAACTGCGGAACACTTTATATTAGAAAACCCATGGAACACTAAGTGTTCCATGAATTTTGAACTTAACTGTTCATAAATTTCATTCCATAACCTGGTGATTCTCCAAACTTGTTCCTTTATGCATCACGACTTCTCATCTTGGAGGAATTGTGTTTAGTTCCATAGAATTGACCAAATCTGCAAAACACGAATTTTCTTTGCTGCGAAGCACTAACTTCTTCCATTCCTTTTTCCATGGATTTTCTCTTTTGTCGATTCCTCGAAATTTTTTTGGGTATACAACTATATGGTATTCTAACCTAACTTTGACCAATAAGGGAATAATCTCCTTAGAGCCACAAAGGTCTAACAAATTCTACGGAGCACCATTATTGTTTAAATTTTTCTACATCCTAAACCACTCATACTTTGTTCCATGGGTTAGGGGAACCCATAGAACATTAAGTTAATGCATTCTACGTAAAATTGAATCAATGTCTCATGGCTTTTCCTGAGCAAAAATATGGCTAAGTTCTTTTGATGAGTTGTTTAAAATTGCATGGTCTGTAATTTTAGACAATAGTTTGGTGATCTCTATGGGACATGTTCCTTCTATATGATGAAGACCACTAGCCTTGAAGCATCCATTGGGCATAGATTTAAGAATAACGTTGAAGAAACTGCTCTTAAGCTATTTAAGACCTACCTCTAGGATCCATATGAACTTAACATTGGTTGAAGATGATATGTGAAATTTTAAAAGAATGTATAATGAAATCTGCTCTAACTATTTTATTTTTGTGATAAAACCTACTCTGAAATGATCTGCATAAGATTGCAAGTGGCCCCAAAAATTATGTACAAAAGGTAAGATCAGGGTTCATTTTAAGAGACCTCTTGGAAATCAGAGGTGGAAAATACTTAGCGAATATCCCCGGAACCGGTTTCACTGAAAGGTGAATTATTTTGGGGTTTGTGTGTAAATGTTTCGCCTGAAAGAAAGGCTACAGATGCATGACATGAGATTTTCTGTCGTGTTTCAACAAGGTTGTTGGCGCGTGACAAAAAAACTCACTGACGCGCATTAACAACCATGTTGACGCGCGTCAGTGAGGTTTGTTTTCGTGCGTCAACAACCTTGTTGACACACGAAACAAAATCTTTTGTCACGCGTCTACAGCCTCTGACCTCCTTTCGCGCGTCAACAAACTCTCCTCACAGGTTAATGAACTCTCCTTTTCATGCTTCATTGGAACATTCTTGTCGTGTGTCTGAGAACAATACTTTTCACCCAACTACAAATTTGATGAATATCTATAAAAATACACTTTGTGTACTCACCTCTATTACTTCGCAAGTTTACTGTACTTGATAATAGATATGGCCCCAGGTGGTATGAGTGAAGTAGAAGTGTTCTTCCTAGCAAATAATCTAGGATTATATAGGGGATATGTTTTAACGGTAGGCGAAGTTGACCCTGAAAAAAAATAAACTGTAATTTTTAGGTGAATAGGTCACTGACCCGCACCAAAAAATTCACCTTTTCAAATTTTTCAAAAATGGAATATTCACCATATTACGAATATTCGCCACTAAAATTATCCCTGGGTAAGATCATACATATTTCAAGTGAAACATGTGGAGAGTGTACATAAACTTATTACAAACAATTATGATCACCATAAGGATTGAGGAAAAGTCACTCAATAAGTGATCAACATACAAAAAGAGGAGTGGACCTCCAACAAAAACACAAAACACACAAATATTTACAAGATGCAATGGGAAAATTAATGGGTGTGTTTGAGATAAAACCCATTGACTGGGATTTGTAATACGTATTTATCAAGATTGGAAAACTCAAAGGAGTTGGTCATTTTGCAAGTAGTGATGATGTATGTCCCACTCTAAAGTACATCAAACTTAGAGTGTTTCCGTTGTTTACTATATCCACATCCCATTTGAGAACTACATAAATTTTTTTGAAATCATGTTGGATTTCTTGTTGAACCATTGTTTGGTTGACCTCTGATGCTCTTGCATCTTAATCATGGCGTATTGTCTCAATTCCTCGATCATAATTTCTCTTTAATTTGTACCCTCAAATTCCAATTATTGATCTAGATCTAATGAAGGTAACTCAAGTGATAATGGGGGCCTAGATTCCTTTCCATATACATGTTTGAATGGAGAATTTTTAATTTCTTTCTTTGGAGTGATTCTATCATCCCAAAGAGCACTCTTTACTTTAGCATACCATTTACTTTTATTGATCTACAAATTCCTCTTCATGATCATGATCAAGTTATTGTTAGTCGATTCCATCAGACCATTACCTTATGGGTAGTAATTGTAGGAAGTCTTCAAATAAAATCCATTTTGAGAGCCTAATATGAGATTTTGGAACCTAAGAATTCCTTAGCATTATCTAAAATGATGGTTTGACGAACCCCAAACCTTTTTGTGATATCCTTCAGGAAGACAAGGATGACTCATTTAGTATCTTCCTTGAGTGGTACGACCTCAATCCACCTAGTGAAATAATATATTATTGTCTAGACCCATTTATGACTCACACTTAATAGAGGATAAATCATGCCTATGAAATGAATTCCTCATTGAGAAAAGGGTTCATCCTCCTGAATAAGATGAAGGGTAAGGGTATCCATATGTTTTTTACCAATGAAAAAGGCACATTATTTACATTTTCTAACCTAATAATTTGCATCTGTGATTAATGTAGGCCAAAAGTATCATGCCCTAATGATTTTCATTGAGGTGGCCTTAGATGAGAAATGTCTACTAAAGAAACCATCATGGAATTCTGCTAGGACCTTATCTATTTGTTCTCCCTCAATGCATCTTAGTAGGATACCGTCTAGATTCCTTTTAAAAATAATTATACCAATTAATGCATAAGGAATTGATTGTAACCTGAGGTGTCTTCTTTTTCCTTACTCAATCCAAAAGGATAACCACCAGTTGCTAAAAAATTTCCATGTCGCTGATCTAGGTGTCATAACTAGGATGAGTTCTTTTGTCTCATGAGTTCTATGTATTATGTGATAATTTAGCATTTTTTGGATCTTCTATGTTGTGTTAGTATCCATTTTCCCATAGGATTGTAACAATTTTTGGGTTTTCCTGTTGAGGATCTCACAAGTCCCTCAGATCCTCAGCAGTTTGTTCTTCTTTTTCCTCCATAAAGAAATAACCTTCTTGATTGTCTTAATAATATAAGGAAAGTTTCTCATATAATGCTCTTCCTCTTGCCAACTTCATGGACTTGATGGTCACGTTAAAATATATGATTTTGGTCACCCACTCGTCTCTCTTTTTACTAATTTCCACACCCATGATGAGTTGTCTCACGTTAGCATGTGAGACTAGAAATTTGATGGGATTGGTGGCTAACATGAAATTCAATTTCTTGAGATCTCACAAGATGGTGAAAAATTTATTTTCTAGATGATTATATCTGAGCTTGAAGTTCTTAAGTGTTTGGCTAAATAAAGTAATACGATGATTCAACTATTCATTATTTTTTTGAGTCAGAACCACTTCTATACTAATATCTACACCAACCAAGAACCATCAATGAACTTTACAGGCATCTCCTTAGAAGAAATCTTGCTGGAGTGCCCCCACTTGCTAGGATCTAAGGCTGATGATTTAAAATCTAGTGGAGATGCACTGTCTGTCCTGGCTGGCTCCAAGGGTGGTACAGTAGATTTAATTGATAACACCTTTCTGTATAATGTGTGTGACTGTCTCTAGTAATGTGATTTTTTATAATGTGTGTTTATTAATCAGGGGTAGTCTTTATTCATAATAAAAGCCTTTGTTTTTGGTGTTCCTAAGAACCCCTTATAGTTTTTTCTTTGTTTTTTGCTAGGCTTGGTCTAGTGTGCTTGTGGCTTTGGGGCTTTCCCTCAAACCACCTGCTTATTTTGTTTAGAAAATATTGTATCATGTTGCATGTAATATAATATAAGATGCTTTTCATCAAATAATCTAGCCAATGTATGGGAAAATTTGATGACGCCATCTGTTTTTAATTGCGTCGACCTTCCTCACATGAGTCGTGGGACTATTTAATTGGGTTGTACTCTCTCTTTTCCTCACTCATTTTCTCATGTTTCTATTTTTTTATTTCCCCTTCCCTCTCATGGCATCTACCTATGTTCCTTTCATCCTCTTGTGCAAAAACAAGTGGGAAACAGATTTCATCTCTACTGTGTCTTACATTCTTCTTCACATTGTTCTTCCACATAGACTCTGAAGATGTTATGACCACGATTGCGAACGTCCTGGGTGTGGTTTATCTCTAGATCACTGGGAGAGCTTATATAAACTTCAAGATTGTAGGCATCTTCGTGTGTAATTTCCTATTGTTGTGTATAGATAAAGAAGTGGTCATGTTGGTTGCATGCCATTTCGTTTACCCATAACATCGTGTGAGTTTGGTCCAATCTCTGGAAAAAGTATGCATTCCTTTTCTCTTTATAAATCTTAATCCTTGTCCATCACCTTTTTGGGTTGACAACAGGATTTGTAATGCCCTAGAATTTAAAATTCGGGTCCTACTTCAATTTGTTGACTTTGTTCAAAGCATCTGTCGATCTAATGGGGCATATATCTCTAGTGTTCCCATCCATGGACTGGTCGCACTCACAATACCTATCCCGCTCCTTCCTCATCGTGTGGGGTACTTGAAGTCTGTTGCTTGTACATCCTTTTCCTTTCTCAATATTATCGTAATGCTTGGCTGGGCGGAACCCTAGGGGTTTCTCTATCATTCCCACTCTTTTTTATTCACGACTCTATATTTTTTGCAGGACTGAATATTTATGTTAAATATTGGGCTCGTTATCCTTCATACTCATTTTTAGTTTTTGTATGTATCCTTTCATTGATCAAAAAGTGGGATACTTTTATGTAATTTATCCTTAAATTTATTTGCCAATAAGTTTTTTGTATAATGTGCCCAACTATCTTAGTAATGTTTATATGTGTAATATGTGTGCTTATCTTTAGGAAATTTATAATATAGTAAAGGATTTAAATGATAATAGATATATTAATATATATAAAAATGTGTACATAACATTTTTATTTCTGGTGAATTCTTATTTGATTAATATTAATTTACCTCGATAAGCTGGAATTACCTAGCGGGCATTAAGTATTAACTCTCTTTGATTTTTTAAGGTCATATTATCCTCTCGACTTCAAAATGTTCGCTGAAAAAATTGTTCACATCGGTTTAAGGTATTTATAGAATTAAAAAAAATTCAGGGACTTCAACAATCAATGTGTTCATAGATATCACGAAAAAAAATAATTTGCAATGAATTATTCTGTAAATTTGGGATTCCAGCGTGAGGAATGGTATTACAATGAAATTTAAATTCTTCTTAAAATGATTTACCATAATTATACCTTTAGAAAATGAGTTTTAATTTATTTCATATCTATATTTAATTACAAAAAGATATCCTCCTGACAAGGGGAGTAGGAGAATTTTAATTGTCATTTAAAGTGTCAAGTGTGGGACAAAAATGTCCACTGTGATTTCATGTCCCTTCTTTTGAGGTACACAAGGATAGTGGAAGGTAGCACGGGGGCTTAGTGACGAATGACGTTGGACATTTATAACTATGAAGGGGATGTTAATGTTCTTGTAATCCATGTGTATTGCTCTTTTGGAATCTAGGTTTATAACTATTCAGGGGATGTTAATGTTCTTGTAATGCGAGCGCCATCAAGGTTTATATTTATTAATTGGAGGTTAATGTTCTTGTAATGCGAGCGCCATCGAGGTTTATATTTATTAATTGGAGGTTAATTTTCTTGTAATGTGAGCACTGCTGGGAAGGAATGAGATTTGACGCCCGTCCCGGGCGTTTTTGGCACTAGAAGATGTTTTTTATGGTTTTGTGCCAGGGAAAACCGTTTTTTTTTAAAATTTAATATTTTGAGTAGACCATCAAATTAATGTTAATCACTATTAATGAACCGTTATTTTTGCTAGTGTCTAGTTCTATTTAAAAAAATAATTGCGTAGTTTGACTTTTATTATTAAATATTTGTTTTTAAATAAAGGGGTCATGGATTTGTTATTTGTTAATCCAAAATATGGATACCGATTTGAAATTTGGAGCTTGTCATATTTATTTCATATATGTACATTTATTTCAAACCTTTCCCAAGTACCGAATCAAAATAAGTGGTACTCTACTAGTTAAGTGGTTACTTCATCACACATTCACCTAGGCCCTGGTTTATTGTTTAAACAAAGTTGTTTTTATCACATTCAGGATAGATTATTCAGAGCCCGAAAGTGTTATGTGTTCTTTTCTGTGTCTGTAGCATATATTAGTAGGTTTTTCCAGTGTTGGGGATACACATTTTATTCCCTGTGCAAAGAGGAAATTGAGCAGCAATGATGGTAGAGGAGGAAGTGGTAATAAGGATGCGATGAAATCTTCCCCTTGAAAGTTTTTAATATTTTCTAAATGGTAAGTTCTAGATTAAGATAGCTATTCTAAACTGACTGGTGAGTTTTCTTTGCAATGTGGATTAATGTAATAAATAAACAATATTATTAAAAAAGCATGTTAAAAAAGTGGATTAATCTAATAAATAAACAATACTCATAAAAAACATGTTAAAAAAGCACTAAATATTTTAAGGGTAAAATATAACATTATCTGATTCTATTAATGGAAAAGTGGCTTTAGTTTTTGAGTTTATTTGAGTTTTAAATAAAGAGAATAAGTGGTAAATCATCCAACAATACCTTATTATGTTTTTGTAAATTTGTATATTTATTTTTCTGGATGCTATGCATAAATTTTGTAAATCTGATTGTTCAGCTGAATATGTATCAACTGTGGATTTGTAAATCTCAACAATAATACAAGGTCATGTGTATTCCATTAATGATTCATTTTCTGTAGAGGATTGGGCAAAGGATTATGTATTTGGACTCACACAACTAATAAAGACTTAGTGGCGAGGATAAGTGACAACCCAAAATTTGACCACAAAAAGTATTTAGAAGGTCTATAAAAACATCAAACTGTCATCAAATTTTGAACTGACGCGAAAGGGTGGACGTCAAATCTCATCCCTACCACCGAGGTTTATTATTCTCTTGGAATTCCTTACAAGTGTAGTGTGGTGCGCATATTTTATTAATGGGATGTTAATGTTCTTGTAATCCGGGTTTATTCCTCTCTAGGAATTTGGGTTTATTCCTCTATTAAGGCTAAGGGGATGTTAATGCGCATTCATTCCTCTCTAGGAATCTGGGATTTATGTTGCTATTTGGTGTATTGGTATTGTAGTTGTGTGGTTGGGTTTGTGTAGCATTGAATAGTGATTTTTTCTTCATGATAGCCTGGTTCTTAATAGGAATATGGGGGAAGATTTAGTTCGCACATTGAGCCTTGGGATCTCAATGATATTAAATCTGAGGCTATGGAGGTGTTCGACTGAATGGTATTTTACCCTTTCTTAAAGATTTTTGAGGGGGTAAAACAAGCAGCTTAGGTAAGTATTTTTGATTCGGTATGGCAGCTGGCCCGGAAATGGACGAGGGGTAATGTGGTGTTGTGGGGAGTAAAGATAGAATAATTAATACAAACACGGTGGCTAATGTTATGGGCATGCCCATGGAAGGACGTGAAGTATACAAACCCAAAAAGGATTCAACGGATGAAATGAAGCTATTTATGCGAGGTAAGGAAAAACTCACCCCTCATTTTGCAAGCTTTCTTAGGAATTCCTTAGCTCCCCCGTTCAACAAAGTGTTCCTTAACTTAATCTAGTTTGTCACTCTTGAGGGACACCACAAATTTATTTATGCTTACCATCTTCCCATGCTCAGTATCCTCAGACATGGGGAAAATTTAAGTTTTTCCATACTATATACATACTTCATTCTCTATGTTCTACCCTGGACCAATACAAAAAAAGAAAAATCAATATTCCCCTGCATCAGGGTTTTATTATGGCCGTTATGAAAAGATCAATATTGGATATGGATAAAATGGTTAATGAGGATACTGTCTTGTTAAAAGACCTTGAAGATTATGTCGTGGAAGATGAAAATAATTCTGAGAATGAGGAGTCTAGAGAATACCCTGAGTCTAGTGAAGGGGATGATAAAAATGTTGTTGAATTTGAATTAGTACAAGGGCCTCCAAGACCTAAAAGAAGACTGACGTGAAGGTGGTGGCTATTAAGAAGGTTGAAAAAGGGGAACCAAGTAAACAAAGGAGGCAGGTTTAAGTTGACACCCAAGAAAAGAACCAAATGGAAGTGCTTGAAAAAGGTGGTGTGGAAGAAGGATTTGATCTTGATAAATTGGTTGTACACCTTGAAAACGTGAAATGTGACACTCAGCTTACTAAAAGCACTATCTAGTTTATCCTCAACTACTGACATACAATGAAGATGAAGGTTGAGGATGTGGTTCAATTTATAAAGGGTGGTAGCATGGAGGTTCTACAAGAAATGTGTAAGAATTTATACAGTGATGTTTATCGAGCTTAAGGTTATGCTTTATAACTTCATTGAGTGTAGTATTCTCACTATTAAGTGCACTATACAACACCTTCAAACTCTCAGATAGTTGGCTAATGCCTACAGAAAATGTGAAGAGCATGGGACTTCAAAGAAGAGGAAAATGGAACTATCTGAAGTTGATGTAACCAATTTGGGCACTAACATTGAATCAGTGGTTAAAGAATGGGCCACTCTAGTGGCTAACTTGGAGAAAATGAAAGTACATTGTTTGATGTTAGGTTGTTGTATTAGTATTGTTAGTTATTGTGTTTTTATTGTTATTAGTTTATTGTACTGGCTGTTAGTTTTGATTCTTTTTGGATAAAAACTATATTTTTGTATGGTTTGGTATTGAATATCTTCTCTATTTAGTAGCTTCATTATGTATGTGGTAGGGTCCCCCCTAAACCCTATTTTACCTAATATCAAAAGCAAATCTTACTCTTTGATTGGAATGGTCCACTCCAAGGAAAATAAATACTGTAATAAATCTTACTCTTTGAAGTGAAGACTTAAAAGTAGGCATCTTTCACTTTTTTCTATGGAGTATTTACTTATTTCCCGTTAACATAAATATTTTATCTCAGAAATTTAGTTGAAGCAATATTTCTTCAATTGACTTAAAACTCGCTTAGACTCTAACATCCTTCTTATCAAATCATGTGAAAGTGGCAAGTACTTTAAAGTCAATTATTACTCTTGATTTTCATACAGTCTATGTTTATCATTGCATAGTTTTAGTTCAATATGATTCTTAAAGGATTGTGATGTGAAAATATCGCTTTGGCTCTAGCATGATTTTATGAGTTCAATATTCATGGTTGAAAGCAACAATAGTATGATAAAGTCCATTATTCTTTAATTTTCTCTCTATGGTGCGTAGTGTAGGTTTTAGATATATGATTCTTAAATGATTTTGACGTGAAAAGATATTTACCTATTCTATGAGTTATATTATGGTTCCCCCAACAATAATGATGCCATAATAAAAAGAAATGGCTTTTAAAATTAAGTCGTACTGAAATATGCAGCAAATACATAGATACATAGATGCACTATAAAATTAAGTCGTATCGAAATATGCAATAGATACATAAATTTAATTATATTCTCATAGTCTGGATCGACACCCTCTTCTAGTTTCTTCAAAATATCTTCAGTCATTCTCTAGTTATAGTGAGGTTCAATCACATAATATTAAGTTAATCTGGAAGTGTCTCATATATCTTGACAAGTCATTAGCCTAACAACTGGTACCCTGTACAAAAATGAAAAAATATGTATAAAACAGGAGTCAAATTTAACACCAGATTGTGGCCTTCGTTGTAACCATTGAAGGAGGAAAAGAGAATATGTTTGATATTCCCTATATAAATTATAAACATATTATGTACATACCATGTCATAAATAATTCCTAGCATAAGCTAGACCGTAAAACATAGCATAAATAATGGCTGGAAAGTTTTAGCGTTAGTGCTTATAACATAGAATAATTAATGGCTGATGGCTGCTAGCCCTTATAACATAGCATAAATAATGCCCAGCGAACACTAACCATTATAAAATAGCGTAAACAATACTCAGCGAACACTATCCCGTATAATGGATTCCAATATTTTACTTTTTGGATTCTAATATATGGGACTTTGAAGTACATATAATTCCAATATAGGTGATTTTTTATTCCAATATATGTGATTTTGGATTCCAATATATGCGATATTGGAATCCAATATGTGTGATTTTGGAATCCAATATGTGCGATTTTGGAGTGCAGATAATTCCAATATTTGACATTTTGCAATTCAAAAATAGCAATATTGGATTCTGATATTGGCTATATTTTTTAGTTGTTAGGACTGGAATAAGTCTCAATTTAGTGAAATAAGCGTTGTGTTGAAAATGTTAAGTTTTTTAACATGTATATTACTGTTTAATAGTGTTGATTCTTATTTGCATATATTAAGGAGGTGGGTTGATGTCAAAATGAGATATTGATGAGAAACATTCAAGTTTTCTCCATGTTTTCATTTTTAGAGCTTCATTTTAAATTATTTTACATGCTATTTTTATCAATTTTTTAAAAATCGTAAGTTTTTGAGCATATATGTTATTGTTTGATAGTGTTGAGTTTTTTTTACACATATTAAGGAGATGGGTTGATCGTCAAAATTGAGTCTTGGTTAAAATAATTTAATCTTTTTGAATCATTTTGGGACAAGTTTTTTATGACCATTTTTTAAGTACAGGTTAAGTGCATCCAATTGTGAGTATAAGAGCATATGCAGTAACCTATCTTCCAAAAGGCCATAAGATTTTTCTTTCTGAACTCAAAGGTTGAATCCATGTTTTTTCAATTGAAAGGTATTGAGGTGAACTATGCAATGAACACATAAATTTTGGGATTTAGACGTGTACAACCTGAAATACAGCATTTCCTTTATTAGAAAACTGGTCATTTTATTTTCATGTTAGATTCATTTTAATTTGATTAACACCACATATTCTCTTCTCTTGCGCTCTCAAGTGACCTTGAGAATAAAAATGGATATGATTATAGATATTTGTCTAACATTATGGTTATCATTTTGTTTAGAAATTGTGTTATCATTTTAAATATCATTGTTAGAAATATACTTTTTGTTATAAATTCATTAAAACCACTTATGCTCTTCTCTGTGCACTTTTGAGTGATACTTGAGAAGCAAAAACGACAACGATTTTGGATGATTTTCTAACATTTTGATTGTAATTTGGAAATATGGATATCACTTGATATTTTTATAGTTTTAATGGAAAAACTAATCATTTGATTTCCTCAACTACAAACTTCAGAAAATATTTGCACTGTGCACTGGTGCTTAAAGTACGCATTTGTTTTCCAATGGTTATTGACTATGGATCAATACCTCAACTAGTAGTTAGTTAGTAGTATACTTAAAATCTATGAATCATCCTAGGTTTTTATAGTGAGATGTTGATCTTCATTATAGGCGAGGCTGACTTTTACCTCAAAAAAATCATACATATAAATTGTAGGCAAATAGGACATCTTTCAACATGCATTCGATGTACATTCACTTTTTAAATTTTCCCATTAAATTTAAATAGTTGGACCAAATGTACGAATATTAGCTACTAAAAAAGTTCTTTTGAGAGATCTTGAAAATAAAGAAACATATCTTGATCCTCTTTATAAACATTATTAGTTGGAATGGAAAACTAGTAACGTTCTTGAGTTTTAGGAGGCTTGTCACTTGTTAAATAATAAAATCGATACAGTGTATTGATACATTGTGTGTAGAATGCTTATCACCATTGGCGTTCAAAAACCTATTTATAAAATCAAATGTGATTACAAGAGGCTCCTCAATGTCCACCCCTTTAAAACCCAATTGATGTAAAGTAGATATATGATATGGAAATGGAATCTCAATCTCTGAAACATGATCGAACATCCAAACTTCAAGATATTTCCGCACAGTCACATTATCGAATATGGTACTTACCACAATCATTGAGATTGGAGATAACCTCACTTATTTGGATAGGTAGACAATCTACTTAGGTTAACATACATAAGAAATAAAACATACACGAATTATTTTCTTGCATGATCTTATCACACGAATTGACAATGTTGGTCCAACACACTAATCAAATCCATCCTATCATATTAACCCTTTCTATTAAGGATTTAAAAATTTATGTGGTTTCATTTTTCACCAAATCACCGGTTAAGAATTGAGCGGAGATTGTAAGATCATGTAAAAATAAAGAAACAACATTGGTAGAAATTTTTCCCTTAATAAAACCTTCTTGATTTTTATGAAGCTCATAAATAAGAATGTTAAGGGTATGAACATATGGTGAATCTTATTGTCATTTGTTTCAAATATATTTACAAAAATATTTGACAAGAGAGCCCTCAATTTTTTCCCTTTAAAACCCAATTCATGAAAGAGATATGTGGATGAAATTAAACTCATCTTGAAACATGATAGAGAGACCTTGGTCCTTCATTACCTTGGTAAATTAAAGAATGACTAACCTCTTAGATATCCTTTCACTATCACACATTTATTGAACTTTTTATGAAGACATGCGGGCATATTTATTGACACTAGCCAATGTTGTCATCACAATCAATTCAACATCCTTCTATCAAGCCATCACTGGTTCTTAAACCCTTATCAAAACAATCGAGAAATATGAAATACTTTTCTGAAAGAAAAAATCAATAAAAAAAATGAAAAGCAATATAAAACTCTCTTTGGGGATATTTTCAATATCTTCATCGGGGTTATGGATGCATAGCTGGCAGTTGAGAAATGTTGTGACTAGAATCAAATACATCTCCATCGGTGCTATGGATGTCTAGCTTACAGTGAAGAAATGTACAAATCTCCTTCCACCCTCCATTCACAAAACACCTTTCAAAATATATCATTCCCACACATTGGCTAATGTGCCTTCACTTGTTGCCTATCAAATTTTCACTTCAAGATGTAATCAATTTCCATGTGCACACATCGGGTCTTGATGAACGAATAGGGCTAGTATGTTACTAAGTGTTGTTTAGACCTTGTTTAGACTCATGCTTTAGTCTATGACTTGTCTCACGATTTACACCTTTGTCTCATCACATTTTAATCACGAGTCTTGTAGCCACTTTTTCTATATCCATCCATAACATCCACACTGATCTTCTACTTTGTTCAGAACATCCAAGTTTATAATATTTCCTTTTTAGCATGTTTGAGGGAAAATTTGTCCCTATTTCAATAAAAAATCTTCTACTTCTATCTATCATCTATTTCTTGGCAAGCTTGTACTGGGGGCATGCTTGCTCTTTATTATCTCTTCATTGGCTTGTGTTCATCATCTTGTTGAACCTAACCCTACACGCCTTGATCCTCTTATCTTATTCTTGTATATACGTGTAATATTTTCCCTTGTATATGCTCACCTCTCACTAGGGTCATCTTTGCATCTTCATTTTCCTAAACATAGTTTTGTAAAACATTCAAAAAACCCTAAACATTCAAAAAAGTGTAGAAAATCCAAAAACATTGGTAAAATCTTCAAAAATTCAAAATATTGGTAAAACATCAAAACCCAAAAGACTGGTAAAACATCAAAATCCAAAACATTAGTAAAACCTTCAAAATCCAAAAAAATTGGCAAAACTTCAAAAATCAAAAACATTGGTAAAACCTTAAAAATTTAAAAACATTGGTAAAGTATCAAAAGATCCTAAATATTCACACAACACAACATCCTCAAAAATTTAAAACTATCCTTAAAAACATCTTACTTTAGTGCTTGCTTGTTCTAGTGTTGACATGGAGGGGGGGGGGGGGGGGGGGTCATTTTGATCTGCCTTCATTAACAAAGATAGTTTACTTGTTATTCATGTCTTCCCTTGCATATATCATTTCTCAAGGTAGTTTCATAGTGCACATTAATTTTTCATGGGACATTTATGTCATATGTATATTCCCCTTGCATGTGTCTTTTCTTGGGGCACCATTTTAACCCTTTTTGTATAACTCAAACATTTGGGAACTGAAGCTTGAATAAAAAAACATTGGTGTAACTTTCTTGAACGTTGTTTGTTTGAGTTGTTTATTTGTGCTTGTTTCTTTTTTGGTCTATTTGTTTACTTTCTCATACTGAATTGTTTCATGTATTTTTACTTTGAGTTAGTCCTTTAACAATGAACAAAAATCAGTATTATGGCTCTTCATGTCATTTACACTTTTTTTATATGCTTATAACAAATAGATAGTTACTTCCGAGCCAGATGGTACATCATCTACGTCGTAATCTTCCAATTCTTCATCTATCTTCCCATTTCCATTATAACTAACTTTCTACCTATAATTTTTCAATTCTCCCCCTCCCTTTCTTCTACAACTTGAGACATAGGATCCTACTATTTTTATTGATTTGAACAATGGCCAATTATGCCCAGTTTGAATCTTAGTCACCGCAGTGTCTGTTTTTCTTCTAATATAACCATTTTCTTCTTTTTGAGCGTCAATCGACCTCTTCTACCACCCCATTGACACTTGAACGTGCATTATCCATCCTACTAATTTTTCTTCCACTCCTTCAAATTGTCTAAACTTGTCTACTATCTTTGAAGTGGCATCGCTTGCACTTCACCACATCAAATAGGGGAAAATTTAGACACCTAAATCATACTACACAATTTTAATACTATAATTTCACTACATATCCTCTTTCCCATAATTTCATTATAATTAGTGATTTTTTGCTAATTAACTAACATTCCCCTTGATTTCAATTAATTAATGACACTTCATTAATCAACTAGCTTTCCCCTATCCTTGATGTCAATTAACAACACTTTGTTAGTTATAATCCTATTTTAATTAAGTAATTAACTATTATTAATTAAGCCTTAAAAAATCGTATGTAACTAATAAACCTTCTTATGAGTTAAACCCCCCTTTCAAACCCTTCAAATTCTACAATTTTCCTTCTAAATTATATCCAAATAGCTTATATAAGATTAATTTGGCATATTAATGAATCCTAGTTGATTAATTAAATCACCTCCAACTCCCACGAGTTTCTAATCACTAATTAATCTCTTATAATCATACTTATCCCTTTCTAATTCTACATTCCCTTTATCCCACATTCACTAGGTTGCAAGTTTCTCCAAAACTAGAAAGCTATATAAATAACCTAGTACAAATTGTCCAAATTTACACCATGTCCTTGTAAGACATTTTCAATATGATAAGAGCATTTCAATCTTGGAAGACTTATTGATCAAGCAACCCTTTTCCATTTTCTACTTAGTAAGAGTAGTAAGAGGAGAACCAAAAATGAACATTAAGCCATATTGGTGAGACCTCTCCCTCTCCCTTGGAGAATTCCTTTGAATGCATGTGGCTATGTACAGATTGCTTAAGGAAGTATCTACAATTCAAAGCCCATAAAAAACATCAAAGGATTGTTTACAAATCATGTGTTTAAATATTAGATGCATTATTTAAGTTTTTCCTTTTAATGAATTTATCGCGATGTTCATGATTAATTAGCTTAGTTATTGGATCTAATAGGTGTTAGATTCTATTAATTAGATTAGCTTCTTTATCATGCATACACCGGGGAATGACTTAATTTTTGTCTCTTGCATGGTGAAGATCAATAGTGTGGAGGTGGATGAGAGAACCAGGCTCTAGATGTTTCCAAATTGCTATATCGTTTCCACTAGCATCCCCATTTATAACATCCCGTGGATTTTTTTGAGGTCCTCAAACTATCATGTGAGATACCTATATTTTAAAATAATATTTAAAGTTGTCAAATTTTTACAACCTGTACAATATCTGTCAAGAATTATTCTTAATATACCATGTTTTTTATTGTGAGTTTTTCTGAAGGATGTGACCTAGAAAAGGTCTATTTTTTGTAACTTCGACATGATAAAAGAAACAAAAAGGTTGATTACATTTAATAGGATACCCTCGCCCTCTCAAACAACGTCTTTAAACGTCTTTCCTTTTGAAAGATGAGATTTTGCATTTAAAATGATACCATGCATATGTTCACAACAAACAAATTGGTGGACCCATAACAAGAAGGGAATCTTAAATTCGTTAAATGTTCCTCTGCCAAGGTGCAATGTGAAAACTACAAGATACCACAAATGTTTATGAAATGCCAAGAGGCAAAGTTGCATTACAGTTTTTTTGTTCCTGCAAGCACCACTAGCATGGTCAACATGTGGCATATCAAATTCATATTTCTCCACCTCATAAGAGTGCCACTCAAAGGTTAATTACCACTTTTTTTATTGATTGTGTGTTGCGAGTTTAAGTTCCATTTATTCCCATGTACATGGTGCTTATTTTATTAATAACATTAGAAGTTTTCCTGATGTCTTAGGGGTCAAATTTGATATTCAATTTGTAGTTCTCTCCCACACATAGATGGCCTCCCCCCATGGGTTCCAAAATCGTGTTGTGCGCCCTTTATCATTAATGATCATTCCATTTTCGTAAGCATTTTTTTGTTCTATTATTTGCATTAATTTTTTGTGTTGAATGAAGAATGACTAGAGAAGATCATAGAGGAGAATTCACGAAAAATTGTGTCCATTATAACCAACATATTCTTCAGTTGGGCAATAGATTTGTCTTCTTGTTTAGGGAAGTCGTGCATCCTCACCCAATATTTTTTCACTCCTTCAACTTTACAGTCCCTTGATGCATTCCTTTTGCGTGCCCACTGCACAACTCCTATGCAATTGCTAGTCAGTTAAATTGAATTGAAAGAAGCATGCTCAATTCTCTTATTTGTATCATTTTCATTCACAAATCAAGGCATAAAAAAATTTTAGATAAAGAAGGGTGACTCTATTTCATTTTGATTGTGGTAATTGATACCCTCATACCTTGACACTAGTGCTAGCTTTTGACGTTCAATGTTACATGTCACAGTGAAATTGTTTGGCGGTCTAGAAAATTATATGGATACATTCATTTGACGTTTAAAATTTAATGTGCATATCAAATTTGTTTTTATAATAACTATTTCAAAATACATAAATTGAGTTAAGTTTTATATGGATGTTGATATTCCTTGTAATATTCTCTCATAGTTATGTGATTTTTATTTAATTATGGATAATAGGTCAGACTAATCAATTTCATAATTCTTTACATATTTATTTTTTCCCAAAAAAATAATGTTGCACTAATCAATTTGAAGATCCATAAACATCATTAAAGTTTATGAAAATATTAAAACATAATTTTAAATTACAATTTAAAAATAAATTTAAAGAAAATGATAGAAATGACTCACTCAATACAAACTTGCAATTGTTTGTAAGGTCAATCTTCTAATTTCACCTTTCTTGCAAACTCCCAAATCTAACACATAGCCTATTCTCCAACCTTCATTTGTAAGAAATCAAACAAATAAAAAATAAAAAACCAATTACAAATCAAAAAATTAATAAAATACAACTAAAAAAGAAATCAAACAAAACTAATTAAAAATCAAAATTAATGAATGTTTCCATTTTATTATTGAAATATGCATATGTTTATATTTTATTATAAGATATTTTAAGATAATTCTATTATTTTTTATTTTATTTACATTTTAAAATTTCCATTTTCATTTGTGTTATATTTTCATGGATCTGTATAGTGTCTATTTAATATTTAATTTATTATCTTTCTTTTATAGTCAATTTTTGAATATACATGTCATTTTGATGTTTAAATTATATATTTACATGTCATTTTAAAATTGACTGTATTTTGACATTTAAAATGAAAAAAAACATCCAAAGGCCTTACAAAATCCAACACTAAACTATAAAAGGCCAAAAAAATTCCAGACCTTCAACAAAAATAAAATAAAATTCAACTTCCATTATAATCATACAATACCACCATCCACTACCAATCTCAATCTCAATATCACAACATTATGTAGGGAGGGCCAATTGAAGGAGGTGCTACACATTCTGCTTACTGTACACAATTCCCCTGTAAAGATCTTCAATTATTGGAGACCTGCATTGCTAATAAAACCCTTTCAGAGGGTAAACAAATCCACTCCCACATCAATGCGAGGGAAATTAATTTCACCCCACATAAAATTTTACAAAACACCCTTATACACGTGTATGACAAGTGTGGAAGTTTAGCTGATGCTCGTTGCTCGCCAAGTGTTTGATCAAATGACTAAACGAGATGGATTCTCATGGAATGTGATCATTGCAGCGTACACAAGACATGGGTATCCTCATGAGGCGTTGAAACTGTTTCACCAAATGCAACAAACAGGTGTCCAACCGGATCAGTTCGCCTTTGCCAGCATACTCCCAGCCTGTACGAAAATAACACATTTGGAACAGGGTATGGACACACATCAATGGAAATATAATATGTTTCGAAAACGAGTTTGTTGAAAAATCCTTGGAAAATTTTAAGCAAATGCAATCATCTGGTGTCAAGCCAAACGCCACAACTTTTGCCAGCATCTTCTCGGCTTGTGCAAGAATGGGAGCTTTAGAAAAGAGTATGGACATTCAATAACAAATAATGGAAGGGGGAATTTTATCAAATGTTGTAGTTGCAAATTCCCTGCTAGATATGTATACAAAATGAAGCACGTGAATTATTTGGCAGAATGCCCGAAAAAAGTGTAGTCTCATGGAATGCAATGACTACAGGATATGCATGAAATAGTGTTTTCAACGAGGCTTTAAGAATTTTCAAAGACATGCTTCAAAAAAATGTGGTCTCCTGGAATGATATGATTGCACGATATGCACAAAATGGGGTTGTTGAAAAGGCTTTGGAATGTTTAAAGAAATGCAATTGGCAAGGATACAACTAAAATCTGCAACCTTTTCCAGCATCCTTTCCATCTGTGCAAAAATGGGAGTTTTAGAACAAGGTATAAACATCCATCAACCATGATAGAAAGGGTTTTTTTGTCAGATATTGTAGTTTCAAATGATTTGGTAGATATGTATGCAAAGTGGGGAAACATAAACAAGGTGTGTGAACTGTTTGACAAAATGCCTCAAAGAGATGTGGCGTCATGGAATGAAATGGTTGTAGGATATGCAAAAAATAGGTTTGTTGAGAATTCCTTAGAAGCTTTCAAGAAAATGAAATTGGCAGGTGTAAAGCTAGTCTCCACAACCTTTGCCAGCATCCTCCTTGCATGTGCCGAAATGGGAGATTTACAATAGGGTATGGGTATCCATCAAAGCATAATGGAAAGAGGACTCTTGTAAGATGATGTAGTTGCAAAAGCTTTTGTAGATATGTACGCAAAATGTGGAAGCATACACAAGGCACGTATTGTTTGACAAAATGTCTCAAAAAATGTGGTCTCATGGACAAGAATTATTGTAGGATGCTCAGAAACTCTTTGAACTAACGAAGCATTCTGGAACATACCCTGACCATATAAGCTTCGCTTGTGTTTTATTAGCATGTTGTCATGTAGGTTTAGTGGGCGAAGGCTATAAATAATTCAATGTCATGAGTGACTCTTATTGCATTATGCCTACAATTGATCATTATGTGTGCATGGTTGATATTCTTGGCCATTCTTCCTATCTTGAGGAAAGTCTAAACTTTATCATCAAAATGCCAATTAATCATGTGGTGGATGTGTGAATGTGTTTGCTTGGGGTCTATAAATCATGTAAGAATATATGGTTAGGGGTATGTTAACATATGTATTTTCACGCATGCAAATGACATGCAATAGTGTGGGAACGAAGTCCCTCCTTAATGAAGGTGAGGATGTCTTTATTGAAAACCAAAACTGTATTTACATCTGTACATTCAAAATTGTATGTGGGGGGTATTGTGAAACATCAATGGAAAGAAAAGTGAATAAGGGAGATGGAATGGAATGAAGGAATAGGAATGGAAAGGAAATGGATGATAAGGAACATGCAAGAGTTAGGTAAAAGCAGAGCCTAATATTGCATGGAGAAGAACGATTAATAACTAACACAAATAAAATGGAGTTTGCATCAGCTAAATGAGAATGAGTAAAAAGGGAACACATGTGAGTAAGTAGATAATCAAAGCTTGATCAATGTGAACCAGAACAACATATTAGTAGCATTGAAAATAAGATCCAAGACAATATTTTCATGCAAGATTCAAACACTTAACATCTAATGAACATAAGAACATCAAATGCTATAAGAGACAATGAATGAGATACAAAGTTCATATTTCATTAACTCCAAAATGTCTTCTCAAAAGAACACAGTTTCTTTCTTGAAACAAAACTTACACAAAAAGTATTTTCTTCTCCTCTTTCAAAGTCACCTTTACAAATGAGCCTCTAACATCCTTTTATAACCCAAAAATTGGTTACAAAGTAGTTTAGGATTTTAAATGCACATTAAATAAGACACTTAAGTGACTTTGACTTTTTTAACCAACTTTTTAAAAAAGTGAGTAAAAATAGAAACCACTTAAGTTATACATTTTTTGCCAAAAATGAGTTAAATAACACCACTTTATAAGAAAAAACAATGAATACATGTGGACCCCACTTAAATGACTGGGACACACACATAGACATCTTAGTTAGCAATGCACCACCTAGATCAAGACACCTATGATCAGTTCCTTATCCATTGGGCCAAGAGTCTGCCTATCCTGATCGTACAAGAATGAACTTATTGACTGTGGTCCGCAGTCCTCTAAATGACGAGAGAGCCGAGCATGAAACTTGAGCAATTCATCCACTCCTCCGTTTGAGCAACATCCTGGTGTAAGAAAATTGTCTTTATTGGCATTCACATTCACAATTACACACAATTCTCCACATGCTCCGAATAACTTTCCACGGTGAATTATTCATTTGCCGCGAGACTGTAATTGTTATGCCACTTTGGCTTGTCAGAATTCAACTCCTGATCTTTCGCCATTCAAAAGCTCTTCTAAGAGTACAGATTGTAATTCACTTCTTGGAGTTATGTCTTTTGTTTTTGTCAACATTCTAAAGTGTTACCATTCTAATCCACTCATGATCATCCAATTTGAGAATGCTCCAACTTTAAGACTGACTGATGAAGTATCGCGCCCACTGCTAACTGAGAGTTGATAGAGACACACTTTGAATGATGTGGCCTTGCTTGATGATCCACGCAATTGCACTTGTCATTGGTATTGGTTTTTTGATGAATAAATCTGCCATAATGATCAAGTGAAGACAATTTATGTAGACAAGATTCTTCCAGTATCAATCTTTGTTGATATCAATGGTTTTTGACTCCGAAGAGACTTCTGCCAATAACTATGACCTATACCGCATAACAAGGAAATAAGAGGTTGCTTCCGCTTCGGAAGCAGTTGGAGGTGAATCGCCACATTGTCTAGGTGTCGTGGTGCATCCATGTAAGTGATGACCAATTCGTAACAAGTGTTGGGAAAATTGTGACTCACCTTCGGTTGATGTGTGATCGCAGAATTGACTTACGTCGACATGTCCCAAGTTGGTATCGTCGAAGTTCTCATATTCTGAATGGAGCGTCGAGGTAAGAAGAATGTCCTCAAACCTATACCGCAACATCATTTTGTTTGAAGATGACATGATTGTGACATAAGCGTGATTTCAGACTATTACTTCCAGACTTCAAAACTGAACAAATCACATCTGAAATTGCCCTGAGAAAAATAGAAAATCTTGTTATGAGAAACTCTCATTGGATAAGGGAGTCTATTAAGGTATCACAAGTTTGTGGATCAAAGAAATTTTTTTCCAAATAAAATTCTTCAGTGAAATATTAAAGGTCAAAGTTGACTCTTTTGAAACTGCTAGGAAAATGCAAGTGTAAAACTTTGAAAATCCCATTTAGTTTTGGCCTAGGAAAAATACCATACGTCACCTTGGCATCTACAACTTGGCAAGGGAGTATATGAAGTGTGAGAAGAATTCAAAAAACCAATCCTTTGCTCTTGACAATCATCCGAGTTCAAAATATCAACCCTCAAAGTTAGTCTCCTTGACAGACTAAAAACTGCGCGCGCAACGAAATCATGCAAACTGTATTTTATTTGACTCGGTGAAAAATATCAAACGAAGTGTTGCACATTTGTAATTTGGCAAAGGAATATATGAAGTTGGGAAAAATTCTACTAACCAAACCGTTTCTCTTGACAATCATCTGGGTTTGAGATACGAATTCTCAAAGTAAGCATTACGCCAAGCTAAAATTGCGCGCGTGGCGAAAATCAAACAAACTGAGTTTTTCTTGGGTTCGTGAAAAATATCAAATGAGGTGCTACGCATTTAAAATTTTGCAAAGGGTACATGAAGTTGGGGATAATTCAATGAACCAAACCTTTCTTCCTAAAGATCATCTGACTTCGAGATATTGAGCTCCAAAGTTGATTACTTCAATTAGACACAACCCGCGGCACTTTCTTTCCGCATCTTATCGTCTTCTTCATTAAATTCATTTTCCTTTGTGCCAATATACATCGGTAATGCGTTTGAATTCGTGATATTTTTGAATAGCTTGAATACTTCTCACAAATGCGTGATGAAAATGATTTATTTATTTTTAATTAAATTCTCCCAAATTTTAATAACTTCCTGCATGATCGATTCGATTTTTTTTTTTAATTCGTTATTTCTCTGCGTGCCTGATTTGAGATGCCGGATTTTAATAAATGTGTATGGTAATCCTTTGCTATTGGCAACACGGGAAGTCTTCCTTTGCGTGAATTGTGATTTCCTCCACGATGTGAATGGCCTTCCTTTGGCGTGGGATGAGCGGACTGTTTAGTTTGTTAAGACAAAACGTGGTGCCTCCAAGGCTTGAAACTGGCCTTGCTATTTTCTTCCATGGTTTGAGCGGATTGTTTTCAAAGACAAAACAAATGCCTTCAGTGTGAGAAACTATATGCTGCTGTTTTCTGGATTGTTTTCTGCTACTTTCTCCCACGTAGTCTGGCTCCAAGCAAAAGAAAATTGACTATTATTATTTTTTTAGACTGGGTTGTCTTTTATCCCTCCTTACCAAGGATCTTGTTTCCTCCTAAGAAATGAATGATTGGAAGTGTGCTCAATGAAAACAAACATAAATGCTTAATTTTGGACAAACTAAATTCTTTCTTTTCTTCCAGGTGGTTTGCTTGCTGTTACAAATGTTTTTTTTAAAACTATTTTCTTTGATTTTATTGTCCTTAATGCAGGCGCCCAACTTCCTACGTGGCTAAGTTATAAGCTTAAATTTTTTATTTCTTTACACATTCAGATTTCCCTCTCTTCAGCGCAGGCATTTGGCCAATTTGAAAATCTCGCACTGTATTCTTCAAGCACATGCATTGGTATTTTACTTCCTCCTTGTCGTTGGCATTGAAAATTCTCCAAGGCGTGGAATGGTTTTTCTTTGGCCTGTGCGTTGAAATTGTCTCCTTGGGCATGGGAAATTGCTTTTCTCTCCTCCTTGCTGCGTGGGCAATGTTACTTTTATTTACTTGTGCGTGGGAATTCTTACTTTTTGTCTTATTCCTTTTGGCTGTGTTGAAATTGTTTTCTTTAATCTTATTCACTTGCGGTTTTCCTCCTACAGGCTGCGTGGAGTGTTTGCTAAAGAGTGTGTGGAGACTTGATCTTTTCCCTGGTATCCAATGGCTTGTGTTGAATTACTATGCCTTGGACTGTCTCCCTGCGTGATGAATGCGTATTGGACTGATTCTCTTTGTTTCTTTCCTAGACTGCGTGGAGTATTCTTCTTTGCTAATGTGCAGACTTTATGCTTTGACAAATCCTCCTTGTCTTTTGTGTTAAAAACTCTCCAATGGCATGGAAGATCTTCTCCCTGGCGTTCATAGGAAAATAATTTTTGTTTCTTCTTCGTATAGAAATGCGAACGGACAAATTAATTAAACAAAACAAAAACTCTTCCAACTATTTCCTCGGAAACACTTCTACAAAGGAAATAAGAAGTTAGAAATATTGAAAGCTTGAAAGCTTCTTCGCATGAATTTTTCCAATGAGTGTGACGGAGAAATGGTTATGAGGATTAAAGAAGTTTCTGTAACTGTTTCTTATTCCCATTGGAATAACCAATTTTCATCTTTCTTCGGGTAGTAGGCATTAATTACCAGGGGGAAAGATGGGCAAATAAACAACCATTTGTTTCCTGTGTTGCAATGGCAAAGGCGGGCTTGACAATTCCCATTTTATCTCCCCATGTGGAAGATCGAGAGATTTTTTGCCCAGTTTGCCATCAAGTTGGGTTGCCAATCAGCAGAAGAAATCCCACAAGTGTGAAAATAAGAAGTATTTACCAGGAAAGGGGAAATCCGGGTACGGGAAGCCAATTTGGCATTCCGGACAATTGGAAGTGGAAACGTACTTTCCTCCCGGGCAATTAAATAAATTTTTTTTCGATTGACTTTTAATAATTATTACATTAATATTTATTTAATCAAAAACCCCAAATTTCAATAAAATTGATTTTATCAAATAAAGGGCAATAAATTAGTTAAATATTAATTAATTAATTATTAACGCAGTTTGTGACTTAGCGGGAGGAGTTCTCACCCGAAATGGATGAAATGAAGACCAAAACGATCAAAAGAACAATATGATTGCGATGAGGATGAGAAATCAAGTGAAAGAATACTTTTTTGAATTTTTTTAAAATTTTACGTTATTAATTTTGCGAAGTCAAAATTAGCTGATAACAGGGTATTTACATCAACTCTTCTTTTTGAGCTTGATTCCAAACATGATGCGACTTATGTTCTTCTATCAAACATCTATGCAGAAGTTGGCAGGTGGGGTGAGGTTCAGATGGTAAGGAGATTGATGAAGGAATTAAAAAGATACCTGGATGTAGCCAGATTGAAGGCCATAAAATGGTCTGCGCTTTTTGTGTAGGAGACAGATCAAACCCATAGAAACAAGATATCAACTCAAAGTTGAAGAAATTGTCTTGGGAGATCTTTATTAGATTCAAGACACGTACTGAATAATGTGGAGAAGGAAAATAAAACTTTATTCCTCTGCCACCATAGTGAGAAGCTGGCAATTGCATTTGGATTGGTAAGATCGCACCCTTGAACAACTATTAGTCTCATGAAAAACCTTCAAGTGCATATTGACTGCAACAAGGAAACAAATTTTATATCCGATTGTTGTAAGACAATTGTTGTGAAAGATGTGAACAGGTTCCATCGTTTCAAACAAGGACAATGTT
The DNA here is from genome assembly GCA_019776745.2 of Taxus chinensis. Taxonomy (NCBI): domain Eukaryota; kingdom Viridiplantae; phylum Streptophyta; class Pinopsida; order Cupressales; family Taxaceae; genus Taxus; species Taxus chinensis. The sequence continues at coordinate 60,755,172 of CM034153.1, forward strand.
CTTAAGGAGATTATTGGTGATGCTAAGTAAAGCAATCTGTAAACATAGGCTTTCACTATAATAAGATGTACCGTGTCACATCTGCAGTGTAAAGAAGGGACCAACCTTTATTTCCAGTTTCTAAAAAGTGTTCTGGCTACAAGAATTCTGTATTTAGAGGTTTAGACCATGCTGGTGACTTTATCAAATCAGGTTTATAGTTTACAATGTGCATCACTGCCTATGTATATGATGAGGAATTGTTGAACCCTGTTTTATGATATCATGGGTGTGTCATGACATCGAATTGTTTTCAGGGAACTTTCACATGCCTGGAATGAAAAGTTGTAAGCGAAGATTGAGAATGGAAAAATGTAAAAGGAGACATACACTTGGAAGGAAATGAAATGATGCTTGGCCAACAAGAATTGTGAGAGGACCTTAAAACATAGTTACCTAAGATGGGGGGACGGCGAGACGGGGGGATAGGGTTTCCGGGACAGCAAAAAATTTCTAAATTTTGGGGACGGCGGGGGGACGGCTGATTAAATAATATATAAATATTTAAAATATAAAGATATAGTGACTAAATTATATAAATAAGCTGAAATAAAACCATTTGAGATTTAAATAAGGTTAAACTTGAACTCATAAAAATCAAATACATTCCTTAATACTCACGATTCTTTCAGAAGTTTGCAAGAAGATGCTTGGTCCAAAAAGGTGCAAAAATTGATTTTATGAAAATAAGAAAAATATTGCTATCAATGCATAGAGCTCAAGAAAATATGCACTTTTAGAGAAAACGACACCTGAAATGGAGCCACAGAATGAAAGTTATGGCACATGCAAGTTTTTGCAGCTACATCTTCCCAGACCCTTTCCAAAAATGGCAATTTTTTTTACATCTTCTCGGACCCTTTCCAAAAATGGCAATTTTTTTTCTGTGCTTGTGCTTTTTTCACCAAAAAGGAAAAAAATGCCAAAAAAGGAAATAAATTCACGAGGGACGTCTGGACGTCCCCCCATGTTTCCCACGTCCCCCCCACGTCCCCCCCACGTTTCCCTGTCCCCAGGATGTTTTCCAACGTTTTCAGACGTCCCTAGGACGTTTCCTAGAAATAAAAAAAAGGGAAACATGGGGGAAACGTTTCCCCCACGTCCCCGCGTCCCCAAGACGTCCGGAACGTCCCAGACATGTCAAAACAAGGGGGGACATGTCCCCGCATAACTATGCCTTAAAATCTTTTCAGTGCTTGGAGATGATGGGTAGAGCATCTCTTGATAGTTATTTAGTATGACCTTTGTCTTTTGTTGAGGTCCATTATTTTTGGATTGAATGTATTATCTTGTGTCTATGTTAGGTCTTCTATTTGGGATTGAATTACACACGCCAGATTGTGTTTGCAAATTTATATACGTTCGTTTGAATTTTGTCTTATTTATAGTTAGAGATATTTAATTTTGTATCATATCTTCTTTTTTTTTGTTGGAATCAATCAGTTTGTAGGTATTAGGGGGCAGGATGAATAATCAGTCTCCATTGGCTTAGTGTCAAGGTATTTATGAGTATCCATTCCGTCAAATTCAATTGGGATTCAAATTGGTCTTCGTTCCTTATGGTGTTAGGTCATTCAACTCAACACGATTTGATCTATGGTGGACTCTTTGTGAACAACTTCACAAATTAACCAATGACCAATTGACATGTTAGATCCCTTTAATTTGGACAATTAATGTATTTGTAAATTACAATCTTTTACTTTTTTTTTATTTGGTTTCAATTCATTTTTTTAATTTAGTTCAGAAATAAATTGTAATAATTCATATATATATAAAATTTAATTTAATTTATATTGTAATTGTCATATATGTGTGTGTGTGTGTGTGTGTGTTTGTTATTTGAAAAAATCACATAATAAAATTTATAGATTCTTGAATTAAAATGTAGAGAATAATATTTACATATATAAAAATAAAATTACAGTTTATATTACATTGTAATTACATGTATATTGTGGACAACAAAAGCGAAGCATATGATTTGTAGTTGGGATTGATTGAATGGTAAAAGGAAGAGATTTGTAGTTACTAAAATAAATGTGAGAGGAACACTCTAATTATACATTATAATTAGATACTATCTTAAAAATTAAATTCTATGTGATATGCATTTGAGACATTTTTAATCCGTTAAATACCTTAGAAATGCTAGTGAAGATTAAATTCCATATAGCCCAACTGCCATTTTTATACAGATTTCAACTAGAACTACTTCAAACTTCTTGATTTTTTATACAAGTTTTAGGCCAAAACTGTATAATTGAGGATGAAATTCATAATGTTCAAAGAAATTAGATGGCTAACGTTTTCTGTTTGGCTCACTGATTATTAAAACATTTTGATGATATCATAAGCATATACGTACAAAAGTAAGAATATAAAATTAATTTTTGGGTTAAGAATCAAACGGATTTTTTAACGTTTCACCTTGTGCGAATATATTTAATAACTTTATGTTTTAAATGGATCATGAGATTCAAATTAGTATAATTATTTACATTGAATAGTGTATGCATATTGTAATTTTTTTACTATTTAAGAATGAATGTTTTTATTAATTACATTCTATTTATATTCTATATTTGTAGTTATGCTAATGGCGTTGTCCCCATGACAAAGAGTTGACGTGGATTTATTTTCCCACTCAACTTTTATGTTGGTGTTAAATGCGTGGGTGACATATTATATTATTTTTTAGTTTTAACATTTATAATAAAATATATTTATTACTTTTCTGTTGCTCTTAAATACATTGGTGGCATATTATATTATTTTTTAGTTTTAATATTTATAATTAAATTAATTGTTAATAAAATTATATTTTATAATTTATAATAAAATAGATTTATTTCTAATAAACGAAATGTGGTTATGTTGTCTTTTTAAAATATAAAAATAATTTTAGTTATATATCACGCATGTGATGGTCGCTTCAAATATTTGGAAGTATTTCACGGTTTAAATCATGAAAAAAGTTTAAACAACCGTCAAATTTAACCTATAAACCATAGATTTATCTCCGCGTGCATGCCTGATTTAACCCATAATGGCATTGATTTTGGGATGGCTATTAGTGGGAGCTCCATTTAGCGCAGTTCACATAACGTTCTATTTATTTAAAAAACTATAGAAAAAAACGGTCACGCATAAAATATGTAAGCCGTATGTGTCAGTTATTTCAAATATTTGCAAATATTTTATGGTTTAAATTATAAAAAACATCTAAATGGCCACTGTTGATTTGCATTCCAGAGGTGCCTCCTAGGTATTCGATGCTTATGAAGGGATATCCACATGGAGCATGGATTTTTAAGAAGGGAAATAGGTGGACGCTCTGAAGTGTAGAGGTGGCATGGTGAATAAGTTAAATGGAAGCAAATCAATTAGTACCTCCAATGTGGAATGATACAATTTCAATGTTATTCCACGTGCCAGACATGTTGGTAATGCCACTCTAATGGGACGTTTTTTTTTTAAAATCAAATTTAGAGAGCCAGTAATTTTTTTTACAAAGTGTGTTGGTACGAGGACTCGAAAAATAAAATTTAATATTTTATACTACGCAAAACACTGAAACATGTAAAACAAGATTTCAATTACATCATGTTATTTTAAACTTCAAATTATATATATATATATTATAAATATTTTTTTATTTATGCCAACCATTAGATACAACAATTTCACATTAGTATTTTTAGGTCTTAATTGTACCTATTATCTCTCAGAAGTGCACCTTGGTTGATGGATAACAACAGGGGTTCTAAGCTTGCTTCTCTCCCTTAGTTCTGCAGATACAATGGAAACACCGGGTCTATGGGTATACCTATTGTTGAGGGGAGTCACCATTGTATCTATAGAAGTCAGGGAATAAAGCAAGCTTAGAACCCCTACTGTTATTCCTCAACCAGGGTGCACTTCTGAGAGATAAATTTTTTTGGCACACCCGGTGGGATAAAAAATACTATTGATGCATTCTAAAAATTGAAGATTCAAACTAGGACTCATCTAGTGTCTTCGTAAATCCGATTTTAGACTAGTGAACGTTTTTCATCATTAAATTCTTCAGCTGTAATTTGTCAGGTATTTTTCAACAAAATACAAATATGTTATTTTGTTGTTTTCAGCTTAGTTTCATGACTAGAAGACCTACTTTTCCTTTTTCACATATTTTATGAGGTCATGAAATCATGACATCAATTCCTCGGTGGAATTCTTATATCCAAGATCTGTATCCAACATATCCACAGTCTTATCATCCATATTCTCAATCAGATCAACATTATGACCCCTATCAAAATGAATATCCCCATAACCCAAACCCTGCGCATCAATATAATTATCAGTATGACAATGGCTATGATGTCCAAAACCAAGGTTATGCAGATTTTTCATAGGATGAAGAGGTTGAAGGAAAAATTCATGAATTAGAGCAAATCATGGAAGTACTGAAAGTGCAGTTGATGTAAAGATTGCATGCTAAACAACCTGGTATTAGGCAACCTTGTCAATGGGTTGGTCCTACACCTACTTGGTTTTTACCGCAACAAAGGCTTGAGATAATGAATGAAACTATTAATCAAATAGCTGATTTTACTTTAATGTTGCAAGCATTAGAAAATGATAGGCACCAGGTTGAGAAACCCCATCAACTGGATGTCCACAATTACCTTCCCTATCAGAACTTAGCGCCCATGCACCCTCCTTGCTAGCCAATGCAACCCATTCCACAATTTTCAAATTACCAGGCTACTGCAAGTTATGCTTTTTCTATTCCAAAATTATGTACTTAAAGAAAATATCCATTTCCAAGCTTTCGTTTTACTGCTACTCCAAACACAAACCTTGTACCCCAGTCTCTTTTTCAAGAATTGCTAGTTCAAGCTAAAATCAAGCCCACTCCTTCTCCTCCATCTGTAGTATGAATTCATGAAGGAGAAAATAAAACTATCAATTAGGAGGGGTAGTTAACTGAAGAAAAAAGAAGACTGAATTTCGTGCATAACATGCAGCAATGGGTTTCAAAATATTAGTTTGATCATGTTCCAGAGTTAGAAAAAAAAACCATGCAAAAGGTACAATCTAATTTTGCAGAACATCAAAAGAAGGTGGAAGATGATCAATAATCTACATATTCTCGGTGTAATGTGCACGAAGTCACCATACTCACACCTGTCAAATATGATTCATCTCAGCTTTCATTCTCGTTAGAAGAGGTGAAATTAGTTTCAAATGAAGATTATTTTCAGGTAAAATTTGATAATGAATCAGAAGATTTGGTGCATGACCAACATGTTTTCTACTTCACATACCTTATTCTAAATAACAAAGAGATAAAATCAGTCAGGATAGATGAAAAAAAAGCTCGAAGAGGCTGATTTTGAAGAGGTTGACTTCTTATCGGAGTTGGAATATTGCATTGGTGAAGAACAACCTTTATAACTCACCGATTTTGTAGTCTCATCATTTGTCTTCCATTATACAGAGCCTCTTGTTACTAAGGTATCTTCTGCACTTGAAAAAGTGCAGGAAGCTCCTTTGGATGCAGATCCTTTCTTTCCTCTTTGGGAAGAATCTATTTTAGAGGAGAATATGTCAGAACAACATGCTTACCAGAGAAGATCTTATGCAGAAAAATGAAATGAATTTGATCCTACAAATTTTGTGTTAAATCAGAATGAGCAAGGGGAAAAATCAGTTATGACAGTTGTGGTACAACAACTTGAGGGAGCTGAAACGTGTTCAAATTAGTTTCATAATGTGTCCAGGGATGATAAGGAAATCAGTGAAATAATTCAGATCAAAAGAAATAGATCAGATCAAAACAATTAGTGTATTTACGTTGAGGAGGCCTTGTCCCATTCGGTACTTTACTGATTATCAACCAGTTACAACAGTACCAAAATTCACGCATGTTTTAGAACACAAGAAGTATAATGTTCTCTAGAATCAGACCCAGAACCTCTCAAAATGGATTAGAGATCAGATAGAAGTGTTTCTAAGTTATTGAACTGATCTTCTGAACAAAGTAAAGGTACATGTCTTCTATCCAGCTCTGTCATGTTAATTGTTTTACAAGTTGAGTTTATGGCCTCGATTTTAGAGAAAGGGAAGCTATTTTTCGCTTCCTATTTTAGGATTCGTTTAGCTTCAATTTGCTACTGGTTCGAGTAGGGTAGATTAGGATTTCCCTTTCAATAAGTGCAGTTCACACACATTGCAACTTTCAATTTCAATAAGTGCATTCATGCACGTGATCAGGTTCACCAGATCCTTTCCCAGCTTTAGTTTGTTTTTCAAAAAGGTTTATTTTTTGGAAATGTCAGATTTTTGTTATATGCTTTGACTCCATGCCCAATGGAATAGAGCAAGGTACTAGTCTTATAAGCTAGCAGAAAACTTTCCCCGCATGATCGCTATAACTATTGATAATTTTTGCACTTGTGCTAAAATGGGCAACTCGAAACTATTTTTTCGATGGAAGGTATTGATGAAATGGACTTAACTAGGGGGAATTCATATAATTTTCATTGTGTTTTTAGTTGCAGGAATTGATTATCAATATGCAATCCATAGCTATGTGTGTTGTTATAGGATGTAACACCTCACATATGTTTCCATTCCATGATCGTCTTCAGTAAGGAAACACAGAAGCACCAAAGGACCAATGCATTGCCTTGATGAAGGAATGAATCACATGATATATGAGATTTTACATCCCATAGCAGTAAACAGAGTTGTTGATTAAAGGTTGCAGATGTTCATTATTAATTTACAGGTACTTTCAATTTGATCATTTCCTATGATTAAGTGTTATTAAGTATATTATATAGTTGTTTAATTCATTATACAATAATTACATATTATAAGAGCTAAAAGTAAAATGAAGTACACAACTCAAGTATAGAAATAATATCATTTATTCATGAGGAAATTGAATGTTTCCCACACAAGCTGTGGGATGTAACTTATGATTATTGAAATAAAATATGCATGTAAATGAAACTAAAAGCAAAACAGTATAGAATAAACCCATCATTGCCTTAGGTTTTCTCTTGGTCTTCATTGTTTCAGTCCCAGCTCCATCTTTATCTTCGGCATCTTCCAACACGTCAATGTACTTGAAAGGAAAAAATAAAAGATATTAGTTACTAAGCTCAGGGTTTAATTCTGTACTCATGTGCTATCTAGTTTCATGAAAATGGATCATTTGAAGACAACAATCATAAGGTACATCAAAGTAACGGATGCAGAATTGAGAGAGTACCATCTTGCAGAAGCAAATATGATTTTTAGAATCATAAAATATAGAAAATAAATAAAGAATACTACTATGGATTATAAGAGAGGCTTAAAGCGTATTGTTTTCTAACCATTTTGTTTAAGTGTGCATGTACAGGTTGTAAAAGAAAAACATAATTAATGTTTTAAATTTTGTACTATCAAAAATAGATTGCATTCAATGTACAAGACATGATTCAAGATTGAAAAAGATCAAGTTAGTTTCAGTCCATAAAAGGAAAAAGCAACAACTGTACAAAGAAATGAAGCAATATCTTTTTGTTATGGTCTTATTAGCAGCTTGCAGAAGAAGTAACAAGTGTTTTTGAACAAAATTGCAGAAAATGGTATAAGGATCAACTTGTTTTCAGAAAGAGTAAGTCATAAAGCAAGATCAAATTGCAGTCATTAAGTGCAGAATGGAGTTTAAAATGCTGAAGTTAAAAACATTCAAGAGAATATCATACAGTACATGATGAACAAAGAATCCATAAAGTAAAATGCCAAGGTTCAGAGTCATATTATAAATAATGCAGCCTTATAAGGAATTCATTAGTTGATTATATCAGCTAAGGATAAAATCAGTCACATTATGCATGCCTGCATCAAAAATAAAAGGAGAAAGTGCACTCACTCATTCACAAGATGCATCTTTTAAAGCCACATTGCTAGCTTCATGATACATAGCGAACCATCTCAAGCAAAGAAAGTATCAGAGAATCAAGCTATTTTGAGGCTCAAATGGGTTGAAATTCAAATGCTACAGGATGTATTAGATTCAACAAATCACATGTTGAAGCATCCAGGGAGAAAACAGACCATCTAGAAGGTACAATGATGCCATATAACTAAACAAAACGACTATTCAGGGACTCAACAGAACGATAATGGATGAGTTTTGAATCATAGACCTTACCACACGGTGGTCCAACTAGAAAGAGATGGAGGTTACGAATCCTTGAGCATAATCAACCTTCCAGGGTGAGAGAAGTGAAAAACAAAATAGTGCCAGAGTGAATGTATAAACGTAAAAACCCTAGTTTTGGCTAAAATATTGGAACACACCAAAAGTTGGATGAACATCAAACATAGTGCAAAAACGAAATGACAGCCTTCAACCAAAAATGCATACCCAAATTTGGGTTTTGTGTTAGTAACTCTAAAATTTTCCATGGATTTGTAGAGAAATACGAAGGAATAAGCAATAAGACAGAACTTAGAAGCTTAAGCAAAGAACGATAATGGCATCTACAAATATCCACTGAAAATAAAATGGAGATTTTATTAATTTTGAAGCCACAATGAAAAACTTGCAAGAAAATGGCCAAATTCTCATGGTCGTTCAATATTCTTTAATTTTTGCAAGAATTGTCAAGCGTGGACCAAAGACTTAATGTTTTTGATTGAGTTCTCCATAAATCCTCTAGGAGCAGAATGATTAATCCAGAAAATCAAATACCTAGAATGAGTTTTGAACTCGAAGTTGCAAAGCTAGAAAGAACAACACCAAAAATATTCAAAGCATATTTCAATACTTAACTTGAAGGAAAAGCGATATAAATGGCACCAGAGAAAGGAAGGTTGCTCAAATATCCAAAATGGAATAAATGCAAAGAAAACAAGCAGGAAGCTCACCTTCCATCTAACGACTGACATCCGCAGAAGAGATAGAAATAGCGAGACAAAAAAAAGGAGGCCATTCTTTTACTATAGAAGACCAAGACAACAGGAAAATGCAAGTGTTCGAGCCCTCATAACCTTGCAATGCAAAATAAGAGGAAAAATTTGAGCTCGAGTAACAGATTAATGGCGGCCACCACTAAATATCTTGCACTTAACTCATAAGTGGAAAAAATATGCAAATGCTCCAAGTCACAGAGCCTTATAGGCGTCGAAAATGTAAGAAATCAAGCTTGAGATGTCACATTCATGGCGGCCAGGAAAGATTGGCCAGGGATTCACCCAGAGAACTCGCAAACTAAAATGATCAAGTTTTATTTCATTTATTTATCTTATCAAAAACCTAACTCATTCATAGTTAGATCAAGCGACCGAGATCATAACGTACCAAATCAAATGGCTGACATTACAATCCACCTTGCTTACCATGGTCAGAAGAATCACCAATCATCAATGAAAAGGACAGAGATTGACAGTGGAGAATCCACGACTAACTTCAACACAAACCCAAGACCAAACCATAGTCAGTGATAACTCCACCATGGTCAGAGGGTACAAAATCGAATGGTTAAGATCAAACAACTATCAAGATCAATGGCTGAGAAGTAATACCACTATCATTAAATTCCAACTTGACCGCCATTGCTAGCATAACTCATCCAAAGTTAGATCAAATGGTGGAGATCAATCAATTACCACAATCGACAGTCATAGATCAACAACAAATTCAATGTAAAACCTTGGGTCTCTAACCACAACTTCACCACAATTTAATCAAGTTTAAATCAAATACACCGACACAATGATGGGTTGAATTATCGTGAAGAGGGGACCAAGCCAATAATTTATCATTTTATTTGACCTTACAAAAGGTGGCCACATACCTTGAAATGATAAATTTAAATGAGGGGGTTAATAAACTTTACCAAGACTATGGTTCACCATCATTGTTTTGAACAATGGTCATGAACAACATATATGCCAAGTAAAGGTGGTAAGATGTGATATAATAATCATATGATTATTATTATTTAAAATCAGAGACATGCTATTCCCAAAACCAAAGGATACCACCATCAACTGTATATGTTCCATGATGAGCTAAATACAAGAAGGATAATGCATGCATAGGGTCAACATCAGAAGCATGGAAAACAGATAATGGAGTACTATTACCTTATTTTTCACAAAATAAGGTATTATTTTCTTGCACATGCTCATAGGTGGTCCCCATAGTGGGGTGAATTATTGATAATTATTGAAGATAAAGGGAAGTATTTTACTTACACAGGAGTATGATTTTGCATGCCATCACTAGAGGACAAGACTAGGAAGAAGACAAATTTGCTATTACAAGTGGGTGAATTTTCAAGTGTCACATCAGAGATTTAAATAAATTATTTAAATCATCACCTCCAGGATAAAGTAAATAATTGCATACACATTTAAGAAATGTTGCACACTAAGAAAAAGCTATTGTTAGTTAAAATTATTCACCGAATTTTATTCATTGTATTAAAAATAGAGCAGTCAATTGCACTTTGACTAAAGTGTAATTTTGGAGCTAAGCCTTTTTGCCTTATTGTAAACTGCATGATTATTTTATTCCTTTATTTATTCATGATAAAGACTAAAAATAATATGCATGAGCAAGTACAAATTGCAACCTATTTTTAGGGGTGTTGGGTGAATTAATTTTTCTATATATTGTGTGCATTGACAAAGCACAAAGGGAGGAATTTTTGGATGTAGGAGTGCTGAAGAATATTTTTTTTACCAGTTTTTCCCTTAAATGAGAACCAATTATTGCCTTTCCAATTATTTGCAGTGGTGTGTATCTTTCTATTATCTCTTGTGAATATTAATTCCCTGAATTATTTATCTTACCTTGTTGTAAATTTGGTGTTTTCTACATAGTCTTGGTGTGCATGTTAGCTATTGTGTTGTTGTGAATTATCCCTCAACACATAATTGTTTTCCTTAGGATCAAGTTGAAATCCATTGGTTCGTACTTCTACAATTTTTTCTCATTTTATTGTGCATGTACTTAGTCAAATCCCTCAATCATTTTGGTGTATCACCCCATTTTAAATTCAGTTACAACAATATTTTTAGCCTTAAAACTCCTAAAACCCCAAAAAATTAGTTTTGGATACATCAATAAGGAAACAACCTTGATACCAGAGACTCACCTCAACAATAGGTATACCCACAGACCTGAGGTATTTCCATTGTATCTAAAGAAGTGAGGGAACAAAGAAAGCTTAGAACTCCTATTGTTATCCCTCAATCAAGGTGCACTTCGAAGAGATAACAATACCCAAGGCGTGTTTCAGGTAGGGCACAGAAAACCATCAAATTTTAGTGGATGTTGGATTTCTATATGTTTTCACCAACGTTAGACTGAAAAAATCCTAGGTGCCAATATATTCTTCTGCAACATGTCACTCACCTTACAATAATAGAAAAACCCACAATTCACAAATAATCCACTATAGAAGGTTGAGATCGTAATGTGGAACGACTTGGTGGAAAGCTCCTACATCACACCGCCACTAACGTCTGCCAACCCACCTCTAATTGAAGGTGATTCACTCTACATTTTTTATTACACCCACAATAAAAATGTAAATGTGATGTTTAAGGTACATTCTAAGTGGCACTTGAAGATGAATGAGACATAACTTTGCATTTGCTGAAGGTTTGTAACTATCCGATTACTGCTAAATTTACACGATAACTTGATTTATAGCGTTGGTCTAAAATGGACCACACAAGGGATGGGCACGAAAGCACATGCCAAAGGGCCAATTACAAATTACACTTTACATGTTAACTTGTTTCCTGGAGCCTATGTGACAGGGTCCACAATAGGGATGGGAACGAAGGAAAATGCTAAAGGGGCGATTGCACAATATGTTCACAGAAATGAGTAGAGGATACTAAATAGATTTGTGTTGCATCCCAATCCTTTGAATCCCCTAGTACACAATCTTCCACCCCCACATTTCCTTCATGGCACTCATCTTCGATCCCTACCATTAAGATCTTCTACAAATTCAGTTGCACCTCGCCATCTTTCTGTAGCTTTTCAATGGCTTCATAGGCCACATTATTTGTCTGCCGTAGAGTCCGTTCAATCGGGTAAATTGTTTAGAGAATCAAGAAATTCCTTTTGTAGTTTTAGGAGCCTTTGAAATTCATTGTAAACATCCATACATATTATATTAGTGTCAATGTCGATAAAATCAAATGGATTAATGATATTGAGATGTCAGGGATCGTAGTTTTCGACAAAAGTCATCAGATCCAAAGCTTGCAAGAAGGTTTCAATAGATTTTTCCAAGAAATCGACCCCCTTTGTAACAATAAAAGAGTATTATGATTGTATTAAGAAATGAGAGTGTTGTCAGCCTCGTGCATTTTTCATCAAGATCGACTAGGATTTTTTATACAAAATCTTACAGCTGTTCAAGTTGATTTACAAAATTTCCACCACCCTTGACATCCTCGTAATCAGATCTAGTCAATGTCATTAGATCCTTGCATTACAACTATTCTTTTTTATTTTGTATTGAACTGAATCATTCCATGCTTCATAGATTCCTCATTTACACACATATTTTCCATATTTTTCCTGGGCATACGTACTTTCTTTAATCTTTCTGTAATGTAATGATCCATAAACTCTTTCTTTGTGGGAAATGAATTTGTTTGATAGGTGATTTTTTTTCTCGCTTCTCTCTAAACACTTTTGTGGAAATTTGAACCATAACATCAGCTCCGGGGTAAAAAAACATTTGCTAAAGCTTAGAATATACATACTGATATGAAAGTAATAGATGGCTCGCCTGTATGTAACAACCCCATTCTCTTTACCAGTATGGTCGTGTGAGGGTAAAATACAAGTTGGTTGCATGTTTCGAAAATAATTCGCTCTTACTTATAAATAGTCTTCATGTTTTATTCCGTATTTTTTGATTACAGGGAATTTCCATTTCGAGTAGTGAGGCAAGTGGAAAATATAGTCTATTCTAGCAAGACAAACTTTCATTACGGTATTAACATTTTTGTAAAGATGGCTTCAACCATTACAATACATAAATCTCATGGCCTAACTTTAGACAGGACGACTATTGACATTAGAGATATTGGATGTCATGGCATTACGATCGTAGTTATTTCAATAGTTCGATGCCTTCACAACCTTCGTACCTTCCCTGAATTTTGTTCTGACAGGTGCTCCAATATAGCAATTCTCACATATGTGCCATGGTAAAAATTAAAAAAACAAATACTTCTTCACTTGTAGAGCTCCTTGTAGATTTTACGCCAAATCTTCTCCCTCCGCACACATTCTTCGTCCCTCCTCCTCTCTTTTCTGCCTCTTCCACTTTTAAATTTGTCATCTTCTTCTACACACTTCCATTTCTGTCTCTCCACATACTTTAATATTTCTTAATAATCGCTACCTCCCCTATCGACATCTCCATTGCACCTTTGCGGTGTGATTACTAGCTATATGGAACAAGGCACGATTCTGATTTCTACTAATACTACCTTATCGACCTTGGGGGGTGCAAGTAAAGGAGGCCGTAGTCTCCATCACCATTACAAAGATTCTGCCGGATGAAGACTCGCTGTCAGGCCTGGTATTTCAAATTATATGTTCCTATCAAATTGAATTTTGTTGACGAATTAACTATTTCAGGTGGCTGTAAATTCTATTAAATTTTATAGATATATCTATAATCTTTTCATATATATATATATATATATATATATATATAAATAGTTATTTATGTTTTTATATAAACCACTTAAAAAAACTTTTGGTTTTCAAAAATTTTAGCCTATCATTGTCTACGGTTATTAAAAAATTTCACCTCTAAAATACTGTTAAAATCACAAAAACGGCCTACAGCCTGTCAATTTCCAGGCTTTCTCACTGCGTGTCACATATAATCAACGGTGTAGATCATTTCTTCAGTACATGCATTGAATATGGTTTTAAGCTCTCGGTTGATGCTCTGCAGAAGGATTACACTTTGATAAAGGCTTCCCAACTCTGACAAGATCCACGACTAATGTGAAGGGGCAGACATGCCTTGAAGCATGGATTCATCTAAGTCATCCACTTGTGTTCTCTTGCACAGATCGTGGGTTTGCACTAGGTAGGCTTTAAGAATCTCCTCCATTCATAAATGGTTTCGTCTGGTCATTCAGCGTGTGAGGATGGTTTTTGCAAGTGATTTGGTGAATTTTTTGGTATTACGAGCGCATGAAAAACCTTTTTAGCTTAGGTTTTATCATTTTTGTTGTAGCTATCCGCGCTCAGTTTTGCTTAATGCGGATATACAAACGTTGTTTAAGTAATTTAAACTTTTTAAAAAGTATTTAGGGTTGTCAAGAAGCCAAACCCTTCCACTATTACCCGAGATTTGACCTATATTGGAGTCTGTGTACACCATGTATCTCTCCGCACACCTTGCCTTTATCAACGAGAAGGCCCTCAATCTCTCCTCTGTTCTGCTATGGTTTGCCAAACTGATATATCATTTCTAGTCTCCCCTGTCTAGAGCATCCCATGGTTCAATGTGAGCTCAAATGAGAGGCAAGGAAACATGTGTCGGAGAATTCGAGAAGGTAACCCTAGAGATTTGGAATTCGCTTTATTCGAACTGATTTTTCTGCTCAAAAATTTCATCTTTATTATTCTTTTCATAAGTTTCTGGTGTATTTTCTTCTCTTAAAATATTTTCCTTTTCAGGTCATGCAGGGAGGTTAGATTTGAGGGTTTTGTTTTTTTTCCTTACAATTATTCAAAACTGATAAAGGGAGCCCCTCTAGGGACTCTACGGGGAACATTCGACCGAACGGGCCTAAACGTCGTCCTAACCTGAGGGAGTCACTTGCTTCAGACCAATATAGTTTCCTGTCAAATCACTTTGGTATTTTAAATTCAGAGGATATGCTGCAGGATGGACATGAGGAAGAACATTCCATTTCTATCTTTTCATGAATTGTCTCTCCTAGAATGTTAGAGGTCTCACAGAATCCTTTCAAAAATATTCTGTGAAGCATGGTTGTCAAATTATTGGAAATATTGATATTCTTTGTTTGCAAGAGGTTAAGATTATTGGTTTTTGGATTCAGTCTTCCCTATCGTGTATTGCTTCAAATTTTCTACATTTTTATTCCTATCATTTGGAAGGCAAAGGTGGTCTTTCTATTTATGTGTCTTCTATATTTTCTGTCATGATCTCTGCCATGGGTTATGATCCCGACAACAAGGCGGTTTGGGTGATTTTTAATGATAATGGATTTTCTTTTGGTATTGTTAATCTTTATGCCTGTAATAATGGTCCGGAAAGGAAGGCATTATGGCGATGGTTAGGGGATAATTTTCATTGTTTCTTATTGGCTATTTTTCAGTGACTTTAATATGGTGGAACATCCCAATGAAACACTCAGTATCTTTCCGATGAGATGTTGCGTTGGAGAGCGTGAAGTGTGGTTCTATTTCAAAAGCAGGTGGAGCATTAAAGACCCTCTTTTTAAAAGACAACGGGACTTTACTTCTCAAAATTGGTTTACTTGGTCCAATTTTTGAGAAGGCTCAGCGCTTGTGCTCAAATGACTTGATCGTGTCATGCGATCTCAGCACCCTAGTTTTGCGTTGGAAACCAAAAGTCATTCTCTTATCACCACATGGCCAGATTTTCTTCTGTTAGATCATAGTTTGATATCTTTAACACTTACTTAGCATGGGGCCTCTATTAAAACTCCTAGCACACAATCTTATATGAATGTATCCTTGTTGCATCATTTGTGGGTGCTGGCATACATTGCCCAAGTCTGCAATATGGCACCATGTCCTTCTTATGCTGCCAGTTGGATTTTTATGGTGTGATGAATCTATACAACGCACTACCAAATTCCTTCGCCACTTCAGAAAATAGGTGGCAAGGGTCCATAAGCATGCTGATGAGGCTATCCATTAGGAGTTCCAACGCACTACCCAATTGCTTGAGCTTCATCCGTTTGACACCACCGTTCAAGTCTGAGATGCCAAACTTTGACATCAACTCAAGTTTATTGAATTGCATAGAGCCAAAGTAGCTTAGATTCGGGCTTGTTTATAGTGGTTGAAGACTGGTGACAGGGCCTCAAAAGGGTTTTTCAAAATTCTCATAGCTCGGAATGTTAAGGATAAAATAAAAGTTGTTTAGCTTTCCCTCGCACGTGTCACAACCTTACCGGAAATATCTTATGCTTTTGTTGACCACTATACTCTTTTCTTTCAAGCACAGGAGCCTTCTCTTGAAAGCAATACCACCCTGCATTAATGTATCGTGGTGGTTCCTTGTAAGCTCAACCCGTAGAACTGAAATCTTGTGATGCTCCTCTTTCTTTGGAGGAGCTTCATAATGCCCTTATTTGTCTTGCAGATGAAAAATATTTAGGTTTGGATGGTTTTCCTTGTGAATTTTATAAGACAACATGGGACATTGTTGGGCCAGATATCTTACATGTTTATTAGGAAGCCCTGCAATCACGATCCCTTGGGAACTGCATTAATAAAGAAAATATCAAATTCATTCCCAAGGTTGGTAATCTAGAGCTCATAACCAACTGATGTCTCATAATGCTTCTCAATGTTTCTTATAAAATTCTAGCGAAGGATCTTGCTCTTCGGGTGGCTTCTCTGCTACCCAAAATTATTCAACCTAAACAATCTAGTTTTGTCAAAGGTCGTTTCATCTTGAATAATATTATTGTTGTTTGGGAAGGAATGAAATGGGCTCGCACTTCTCTTCAAAAGGTGGTTTTTCTCAAAATCTACTTTGAAAAAGCTTATGACCGTATAGAATGGCCTTTCATTCTTGCCATGCTTAAATCTTTAAGATTTGGCAATTTCTTCCTTAGCATAGTTAGCATGCTCTTCGATGATTCCTCTTCTTGTCTCACCATCAATGGACACTAGTATTCTGCCATTGGGTTATTTCGATCAATCAAGAAAGGTTTCCCTTTGGCTCCAGCTCTTTTTTGTCTTGGAAGTAGATGCTTTCGGTTACCTTCTTTCTAACAGAGCTTCTTAAGGGTGATTAAGAGGCATATTTTTGTCGGATCATTAGTCCTAACTCATCAATGGCCACTTTTTGAATGACTCTTTTTTCACTCTAGCTGAATCGGAACAGAATGTTTAGGAGGTACTTTATTACTTGGATATTTTTTGTTAACCGTCTGGCTCTAAATTTCAGTTTGCCAAATGTTTGCATTTTCACCAAAGTCCTTGGCCTATGCCCAACTGGTTGAAAGCCTATCCTTGGAATTGGATTCAATGAGGAGAACAATTCCACTTTGTGGGAATTCCCTTTACCTTTGACACCGAGTCTTCCTCCTTGTGGTTATTTTTTGTTGATCGAGTTGAGCAGAAAGTGCATAAATGGATTTCTCGTCTGTTATCTTTGGCCGAGAAATTCCAGGTATGCACTAAAATTCTTACTACCACTCAGGTCTACTATGCGGCTTACTGGTGTCCCTCTCATGCCTCTTTTGATAATCTGGCTAAGCTTTTGTGGGATTATCTTTGGTCCAATCATAAACAAGGTGATTTTCATCATGTTTCTAGGAGTTTTGTACTCTTCCCAGGGATCAAGATGATATGGGCATTGTGGATGTCTACAGGTAGAGTATCTCTTTATGTGCTAAGTGGGTTTTTAGTTATATTTAGGCTAACCAATCTTGGTTGATTTTGTTAAGACATCATATCTCTTCAGGAGCGCTATATGGTAAAAATTGCTAGAAAAATATAGGATTTCATACTTCGCTAATTAATAAAGTTCTATTTTAAATACGTGGTACCTTTATGGTCAAAAGTATCTGGAAATATTTTGAGATGGTCAAACCCTTCAAGTGGTGGGTTGGTGATGGATTCTAAACTGGTCTCTCCTTCAATCAACACAATTTGTCATGGTCACCTATTGTTTCTCCTGATGATCTCCCGCTTGTTGAACATCCCAATATTAAAGTTGTGCGGTTAGCTTGTAAAGGCATTTCCACCATCCAAGAATTGATTTTATATCAGGATTGGATTCCCTAGATGACGGTGAAACAAAAATACAACTTGGATAATTCTTGTCTAACTTCAATTTTGGTGATTCATTCTTTTCTACCTTATATTACAAGTTGGGCCTTCAAGCACCCAAGGCTTATTGAAAAGACTGGTGATGGAATTTGGACATTGCATTGTTACAATATAATTCACGAGTTATCTATTTCCTTGTTATCTCCTACTTTTTTGGATTTATACAAGCTCAATACCAAATGTTCATTGCATTCTTATCCTGTCACCTAGTTAAAGCATCTCCAACGATCTTGGAACCCCCTTTACGACCCGAAGCTTAACTTCTTCCTTTGGTGTCTTATCTATCAGGGCTTACCATTAGGGAAAATATTAAGTCATATTAGCATTCCTAGTACGGTTTATAGTGTGGTCTCATTTAGTCTTTCAAACACGTCTTTTGGTTTTTCCCACATGCGCAACATGCTTAGAATTGGATTCATTCCCTTTTTTAGCCATTTCACCCTGATTTTTTTTATTAGAAAGTTTCCTTGTTTGGTGACCATGCTAGTTGGACTTCCTACATTTCTTTCCTTTGGCATTTGTTTCATTCTGTTATTCTGTTTCAGCTCTGGAAAGCTAAGAATACTACCTTATTTCAGCATTGTACTCTTTCTACTGAACTAACTATTAACGAAAAAGGTGGCTATTTTGTCTTCTATTCATATACAAATTTAGGCTCAAGCTCAGAAGGTGGCACTGGAGTTTGCTCATCTCCAACAGCTACTTGATCATTGGGGCAACACACCCTGCACAATGAGTCAATTTCCTCTAGATGATTATGATGGGCACCCCCCACCACCCCAGCCACCTCATAGACATCGTAGATGATCCCGCATCCATTATAGAAGTGTCCAAAATTCTCTTCCGTTGGATCACCCAGGGCTCTCCTCTTCTTATCCTGGCTGGATCCCACCGATGCGTGGTAAGGTGGTAGCCAGCTCTTCCAATTGGGGCTCTTCACCTAACGGGGCTTCCCAGTTTTGTGGATCACCACCCCCTAGGTGGGGTATTATGGTTCCACTGAGTGTTCAGATGCCTGATCAGGATGGAAGGCTACTCAATCCACCTCCAGATGAGCCGCGATCCCTCAGATTTTTTCCGCCTCAAGGCGATCCACTTCCTCCTCCAGGTGTTGTGGATCCTTGTGCCTAAATCTATGTTATTTTGATGTAGTCTTGCCTGTTGGCCATTATTTATATCCCTAAGTGGCATGTTTTTTTCCACCCTGGTGCCTTCTTTCTATCTGCCCACATGGCATTTGTTCCTTTTTTGAGGTTGTGAACTCTGACAGTAGCCCCCCTACTATGTAACAATTTTTATTATTTTTTCTATAATTTAATATAAAGGTGGTTCTAATAGTAAAACTGATAAACACTCTACAATAGGAAAGCATCGGATTTGGGTTTTGAACCTATAACCTATTGGGTTATCAATTTTTTAAATTTTTTTGGCACTTTTAAGGGCAAATTTGAGTCACAATGTTTGATAAAGTGGAGCAGAGATAGGGGTAGGGAAAATAAGAATCATTGAATATTTGTGGGATATGTGTTGGGCTGACAGAATGTTGCTCTAAGGAGAAGACACATAAAGGATATGTGCGTGGGTACAAGGTGCATTTGGAGGCATGGGAAGATAGAA